>CM040629.1:85205514-85271685 GCA_022817965.1 Solanum lycopersicoides | reverse complement strand
GCGCTATGGAAAGATAATTCAAAGATCTTTCCTACGATATATGTAGAACACCTAACTCATCATGTTCTAGGAGTTATGGTGTTTGAAGTTGACCCAAAAATTCAATTTTTGCTAATTCCAGTTTGGTTCTTTTTGGAACTCTTGGTGCTAAGTCTAGTGAATTCACCTTAATACTTAAGGAATTTTAAATTCCTCGGAAAAATTTACTCACCACAAAGGATTGTTCGAGTCTTAGCTTAAAATTTTTCCGAGGTGTTACAGTTTTGTACCATTTCTAATACTTCAAGGTATTTTAGGCCCTTTTTGAAAAATATTTTCAACTTCAAAATTCATTTTTTTCACCCCTACTCTACACCCCCGCACCCACCCCCTACCAGCACCCATCCCAAAAAAAATAATTTAAGTTTGTTTTTTAAAAATATTTTCAATTTCAAAAATTCATTTTTCACCCCTACCTCGATCCCCACCCCTACCAGCCCCCCCCTCCCCAAAATAATAATAATATATATTTAAAACTTTAAAATTTTAATTTTTTACCCCTACCCCGACCCCACCCAACCCACCCACCCCACTAGCCCCCTACCCCACCACCAAAAAAAATTGTTTTTTTTTAAAAAAATCACTCCTCAATTTAATTTTTCACCCATTCCGAACCCCCACCCCCACCCACCCCCACCACGAAAAGATTTTTAAGTTTTGTTTTTTTTAAAAAAAATTCATCTTCAAAATTATTTTCTACTCTAGTAAAAAATAAAAATATTCTCAAATACATTTTTCACTCAAAAACCAACACTAAAATATTTTTCTGAAAATATTTCCTACTCACAATCAAACATGAGAAAAATAAGTCAAATATCTACTGTTTTCAAGAAAAATTCTTGATACCAAACACACCCTAAGTGTTACTGTAAAAGTTGTAATTTCTCACAATGAAGGTTTTTATTGTTCCATCCAAGTATTAGTAAAGTAAAAAAAAGAAGATATATTTGTCTGCAAAATAATAGCTTTCTTTTGACATTCCACAAATAGACTGGTGTATTGGCTTAGAATATCTCATTTACATGGATACAGTTTGTTTGATCTATTCAACATTGACGACTAATATCGAATTGAAACTAACAACTTGAAAGACTTGTCTTTAAAATTTCCATGAAAGACTTGTACATCACTTGACCAAACATTTGATTAGCTTATTTTAGCAAATAAAAGAAAAAAACATCTCAAAAAATCGTAGATCTGAGAGAGAAAAATTTGACTGCTTTAACATCCACCTTGTTGTATACTTTTGATTTGGCATACACACAAGCACAACTTCATGCAAATCTCTTGTTCTACTAGCATTTTCATTCTGGTCAACTTTTTTTCCTCATTGGCAATATGCCCCAAAGATCAAAGTCTGCCCTTGTAGAATTCAACAAGCACACTTGTAGAAAATACTCACAATTTATAATTGTGAATTCATGCGGGAATCTTATCCAAAAACGTTCATGGAACATGAAACACTTGTTCGTGGGATGGAATAATATGTATGAGATCACGGCCAGTGATGAGCTGACCTCAGTTGCCCTGCAACTTTTGAAATTACATACAGCCTATTCAACTTTCATCTCCAAAGGCTTGACCTTTCTGGAATAACTTCTCTAATCACATATTTCACCTAAATTGGTTATTTCGAGTTGAGTATCTTGATCTTTCCCACTCATCTTTCTCTGTCAACATTCTCTAAATCTCTCATTTCCAATTCTCTTGTCTTCGGGGATTCCTTTTTTATGATGCTGAGCTAAGACTTCAGCTCATGATTAATTGCTTCTTCAGAATTTGACTCAATTAAGAGGCTTGATCTCTCAGATGTGAACATCTCTTCCGCCATTCCTCTGAATTTTCCTCTCATTTAACAACTCTGAGGCTGGAGTACAGGATTGAAATAAACCTGAGAGTATATTTCACCTGTCCAACTTGCAGTTCTTAGCTTAGACAATAATGAGCTCATGGGTAATTTTCCAAAGACCAAGTGGAACAGAGTGCATCTCTCGTGGATTATATCTCGTGAAGTGAATTTTCATGGTACTTTGCTGCCAAATCTCTTGGATATCTAACTTCTTTAAAAGTTTTGCTGCTTCCGTTTTGCAATTTTTCGGGGCCTATTCGACATCTCTTTGGAATCTCACCCATATGAAGACTTGATCTCAAATAAACCATCTGGAAGATCATTCCTCTTTTTTCAAGTGGACTCAGAATCTATTCAACTTTCCCTTTCAAACAACTTTTGAATGAGAATTACCATTCTGATATTCCTCCCTCACCCTCACTAGGCGCTCTAGACTTGAATTCAACAGCTTTTCCGTCAACTAAGGATTTCAAGTACCATACAAAAAAGAGATCTTTCTAGAAACAACCAGTTGCAAGGTCCTCTCCCAAGTCAATTCAGAACCTTGTGAACCTAAGTACGCTTCATATTCCATCCCAATCACTTTTCTGGCAATGTAGATGTCAGCCTCTTTTCTAACCTCAAAAAACTTTGGATTCTTGATTTTCATTTAATAATATTTCACTAACCAATGAGAAGAAGCCAAATCTACCTTGCGGAGTCTCTTGCAACACTTACGCTTGGCTGCTTGTGAAGTAAAGAATTGAATTTTTGAGATCAGCAGGGAATCTATGAGCAGTTGGATCTTTCACATAACAAGTGGCTCGTATTGGTTCAGATTCCCTTTTCTTATCTGTATTATATTGATTTACGGTCCAATATTCTTCAAGGCTCCTACCTATCCGCCACTTTATGTAAAGTATTTCCTCATATCAAATAATAGTCTCAGTGGTGAATCCTTCTTCTATTTGCAATTTGACAACATTAAAAATCCTAGATTATCAAATAACAATTTGAAGGGAGAATCCACATGTTGGGTAACATGATGATCAACTCGAGGTTTTTGGATATGCACACAATAGTCTTTCTGGGAGTCTCAAACAACTTTTCAGCTCCGGAATAAACTCAAAAGCTTCAACTTGCATGGCAATAATCTAGAGGGAAACTCCCAAGATCCTTGGCTAGTTGCAAGAGTTGGAAGTCTTGACTTAGGAAAAATTCAAAGTCTGCTAAGTTTCGAGTTTGGATGAGTGAGATATGACCTTTTGAAGTTAGGCTGTCCAGTTAAGGAAAGTTAGCCGGAAGTAGTGAGGGGTATTTTGGTCCTTTTCTTACCCAATCAGATTTAATTCGTTTTTAGTACTATTTTAAGGGTCTAATTCTTTTAGGTTCAGTTTTATAATCCTAATAAACACCTAGGGATTTAGTTGTGAGTTCAAGAAGAGGCAAGAGGAGAAAAGATGAAAGGATGAAGGCGTTCATCGACGTTCTTGAGTTTAGTTGCGGATTTTTGCAATGGGTTTAATCTCCAAGAGGTATGTAAGCTCCCATAGTGTTGGGTTAGTTAACCCACACGCCAATCATGTATTTTTTCACGGAAATTTCATGCTTAAAGTTTAAAGATTAGAGTTCTTGATGAGTTCTTGAAAGGTGTTCTTGAAGTTCGTTCCAAATCTTGTTGTGTTGGAGTTTTGATAATTTCTTGAGATCAAATTGAGTAATTTTAGTGTTGTTTTCAGTATATTAGAGTGTAATTAATTTAAGTAATCGAATCCAAATGTTGGGGAAGAAACCGCTCGAATTTAGGGAATGTTAGGGTTAGATGAGACGAGCAAAAGTGCTCGGCAGAATTTTTGGGTTGGGGCCTGGCGCGGCGCACCTGCCAGAGCGCCCCAAACCCATCTCTGTCCGTCAGGGGTTGGCGCCCACGCCAGCCATAAGCCCCAGGGTCGTCTGCCTAGTCCAGTTTGCCTCCGGTAGCTCCGTTTGAGTTCGGTTTAAAGTGCACCTTCACTCCTTTTCGATTCTAACTAATCTAAGCTTCTAACATAAAATCAGCCCTAATGATATACCTTGAATTAATTCAAATTCAAGGTAGATTTGAGAGTTAAGTTTTGAGAATTCTTTCAAACATTCTAAGAAAGTCCTTTTGAGGAGTCTTCTACAACTTCTAGTAACTTGTTTCAAGACTCAAGTAAGTGAGCATGAGAGGGAGTAGAATGTATTCATGAGACTACAATATCACCTAGATCCTTCATGTCATGAACCATAACTCTTGAATTCATAATTCACATTCAAGAGAGAGAGTTAAGAGTAGAGTTCAAGAAAGCCTTTAAGTTCAATTGTGAATTCTTTGAGATCCATCATTGATTTGAACTAAGTTTTTTGAGGAAGTAAGTAAGGTAATGAGAAGATTCATATACATGAGTTCCATCTAGTTACTTAGACCTTCGAGGCGAGGCGAGTTGTTCATGCCCATAATTCGCATGAACCCTATACGTCGAACAGTCTTGAGTTGAGAAGTATCTTTGAGTTCTCGAGTTGAGTAGTTCATGCTCATAATTCCGCATGAACCCTCCCAATTGAAAATCATGAAATAATCCACATGAGATCATGAACCTTGAATCCATACTTCAATTCAAGGAAGTTAAGAGTCAAGTCTAGAAGTTAAGAGCAAGTCAAAGTAAAGTTTATAAAGTTTTCTAAAGTCTTTCACAAACGTTTTCGCTTTATTTTGAAGACTTAAAGTTCAAGTCAAGAAAGACTAAAGAGTTGAGTTAAATTCTCAAAAGCTATAAGGGAACTAAGTATTCCCTAAGAGTTAAGTTTCAAGTTAAGTAAAGAGCAAGAGTTGAGTTCATTTCTCAAAAGATATAAAGGAACTAAGTATTCCCTAAAGGTTTATAAATGTTTCACATTTAATTTAAAAGGAAACTAAGAGTTCCAAAAGAGTAATTTTGAACTAAAAGGGGAACATTGATTCCAAAAAGGAGCTTTCAAAATCTAAAGGGTTCAGTAAATTATCTCAACCCAAAGGAAGAAAGTTTCATTAAAAGTGTGAGCTAAAGTATGTTTTGGGAGTAGTATTGAGCACCGATGTGGGGATGAGAGTTCATATTAACTGAAGTCTCCATGTAAACCATGAAGCCTTCATGGGAATTGACGGGTCCCACTTTTTAGATGATCACGTAAGTTTATCTAGTGGATCTACTAAGCTAAGTAAGGTCTTATACTGATGGCAAGGTATAGGACAGTTCTGGCAGTGTGGGCAAGACGTTGTATCACCACTTAGGCTCATAATGGTGGTTGTCGATTAGAGAAACTCCCACAGTATTAATTACGTGATTTCTCATGGGATTCTGCTTAGTATGAATGGGGATATGAGACTTCATTCATGCATTGCACAAGTAGACTTTGACAGAGAGCATGATATGTTTTTATGATATTATTATCTTGAATTAACATCATGTTTTTAAACAACTTTTCTTTATATTGCATTTGTTCTAAACTGCTTTATATTGAAATGAGTTCAGTTGAGTATATTGAGTTGAGTATCCATAGTCAAGTATCATATCTTTGAAGTTGAGTATCTAATCTTTGAGTTGAATATCTAATTTTGAGTTGAATATCTTATTCTTGCTTTGAGTTGAGTTGAAAAGAGGCAAGTATGTTTCCTTTTTATTCAAGTATCAAGCTTATGTTATGCCTTAGAATTGCCCTTACATGCTCGTACATTCCACGTACTGAGCCAATTGGCCTGCATCTTCTCATGATGCAGACACAGATTTTCAAGATCATCAACAGGAGTTTCGTTGATACATCCGAGAGTTCGAGTAAACTATGATAAACTCCTTGTTTCCGGAGTATTTCATTTACTTTTCAGTTTAGTCAGGAGGTCGTGGGTCTTATCTCGACTTCCATCATTGTCCTTTAGAGGCTTCGTAGATAGTCAGTATAGTTGAGGAGTCTATATTATCATTTATTCTATTAAATATTTTAAAGACTAAAGTTGCCTATTCATGGCGAGTTGAATACATCAATTTGATTATTCAGAGTTTTTTTTTGAGTTAAAGTTTGTATTTAAGTTTCATGAACTTGTATTCAGTTTTAAGCTTTTGTATGCTTAAGTTATTCTTCATCTTGTAGTCAGCCAGGATGAGGATTCGCTTGGGGACCAGCAATGGTTCTTGAGTGTCGGCCACGTCCAGGGTGTAGACTCGGGTCGTGACAAAAACTATCCTCCATCCACCTATTGGCTCCAAAATATGCTTCCCACCCACCTATTGGCTCAAAAATACCATTGTCATTCACCTTTGCGTTCAAATTTGATTACTTATTTAACGATTTTAAATTTAAACTATTTAAATATTTTTTAAAATATGTGACGCTCAACTATTTGTTATAATTTAGCTTATTAATATAATTTATAAATCAATCTACTACTCACCCATTACTAATTAAATCACTCCCAATTAATAAATCCGTCATCTTACTAATGCAACAACAGGAAAGCTACTCCAAATGAGTGTTTCTAAAAATTTGAGGCGAAAATGTCTATAGAAGTACATTATCATACATTCAAGTCCTCAATCAAAACATATTATAATTCACGTGTCTAAATAAAAATTACCGATAAACTTGAAAGTCTGACTATGTTCATCTTATTATTTCTTCGTCTCAATTATGTGATGTTACTTAATAGATAAATTTTTTATAAAAAATGATATATTAAAGTTTTAATATTTAAAACAAATAAGAAATATTTCTAAAATTATATTTAAAAAGTTATATGAATTAATTCGGGATGTACTAAGTCTTTACCTTTAATCATATATTTCGAATTCAAGCTTGGAAGAGAATCTTATTGAAAGTTCCCTCTTAAATAAGTGGCTCAACCTAAATTTAATTGGGGCTTCGATTCGGACTCGAATAATTTTGGCTTTATAATTTCGTCGTGTTTAGTATTGTTTAGGGAGATTTTGATATTAGAATTGATTTATTAATTGGGTGGAGTTTAATTAGTAATGAGTTGGTAGTGGGTTGGTTTATAAATAATGTTAATAAATTAAATTATAATCAATAGTTGAGTGTCAATTATTTTTAAAAAAATATTTAAACTGTTTAAATTTAAAACCGTTAAATAAGTGGACAATTTTGAACCAAAGGTGGATGAGAAGGGTATTTTGGAGCCAATAGGTGGATGAGAAGGGTATTTTGGAGCCAAATAGGTGGATGGAGGGTACTTTTGTACCATTTCCAATACTTCGAGGGTATTTTAGGCCCTTTTCCGAATATTTTTTATAAAATAAAATAAAATTTAATTAGGGGTAGGGGGCTGGTAGGGGCTTGGTTGGGGCTGTTAGGGGTGGGATGGTAGGGGGTGGGTTGGGGGATGTAGGGTAGGGTGGCGTGGGTAGGGGGAGGTCGGAAGAGAGTTTTGGAAAATATTTTCCTTAAGTTTTGAAGGAAAGTCATTTTCCTTGAATTTAAGGAAAATGAGTTAATTTGGAAAACATTTGACCCAACCAAACATGAGAAAATTGAAAAATATTTTTCGGAAAATATTTTCCTTCATACCAAACACACCCTTAAATACCGAACTTCACATAAAAACAACATACTTCAATCCTAGTAGTTATTAAGGACTAGAATTTATTTTACTTTTGCAAAGAAAAAGGAGTTGCAACCTCTAGGACACCTAAAAAAATATAAAAAAACATCTCTTGCTCAAGCAATTTCCTCCAATAAGATATATTTGTTGTTGCAGGCATCATCTTCTTCAGTCTTGATATTTCTACTGGACACACTCTCTTCCTCCATAAAAGTTACAAACGAAAGAGTCAGATAACTAATCTCAATCACTATGGAGCTTAACATGACTACATATCTCATAATTTTGAACTTACATCTAGATGTCATTATTTCTTCTTCTTCTATAATGCATTTGACTTCGCTGCTTCTTTCGCCTTCTCATAATGATTCTATATTCTAAATCTTCAGAAATATAAGAGAGCCAATTTGGATTTCAAGAAGAAAACATTAAATATTTTGTGTTAAAAATAGAAATAAGTATTTCCTACCTAGAATAGGAATATGAATCGAAATAAGAATAGGATAATAGGAATCAAAATAAGAATAGGATTCCTAGTCGAAAAAGGATTCCAATGTAGTGTCTATAAATAGGGTCTCAATGTAATAATTTAGATACACAGTTCAATAATATTTTTTCATATATTTCTCACATGGTATCAGAGCATTGGTGAGAACAAACAAGTCACCGTATGTCTATGTCAATTTCCGGTGACTGTTGGGTCTGATTTTGTTGTTCTTTCTTTCTGTGGGTGTTGTGCGAAAACCAACACCACCAAGAGGCTCGGAAAGCTCCCGCCACCAAACCCCAATCAGAACCACCGGAAAATAACACCCCACGCACTCTCACGTGCCGTTCGGAGGTGGTAGTTTTCGGCGAGATCTGTCTCACGCGCTGGCGCGTTAGGGCTTTTATGGTCATATTTTTTTAGAATGACATTTGGGGTCATCCAGCCATTCCGATTTGACCCATACTATTTTTGACCAGATCCGATCACCGGAATTAGGTTCCAGTTGTTTTCCACAACTATTTCCTCGAGATTTGAATTTTCCGACAATCAGATCTCAATAATCAAGTTTTTTGTTGTTTCCAAGACAAAATTTGCATAATATCTTTTAGGTGTGATGTTTTTGGATCTAAAAATACGGTGATTGGAAATTCTAGTCCTATAATCACTTCAGAACTTTTATTGGGAAGTTCAAACTATTTATCTTGGGCTTACTCGGTAGAGTTGTGGTGCAAGGGTCAAGGTTTCCAAGATCACTTAACGAACAAGACTTATGTGGCAGATGTAAAGGCAAAGACTAGTGAGGAAGTTGCAAAAGCCAAAGTACAATGGGAGAAATTAGATGCTTAATTATGTAGTCTCCTATGGCGTTGTATTGATTCCAAATTGATGCCCTTGTTTCGCCCATTCCAGACGTGTTATGCAGTTTGGAAAAAGGCTCGTGCTTTATACACTAATGACATCTCTCGAATCTATGATATGATATTTTGATTGACCAACTTAAAGAAACAAGAATTCGATATATCGACTTACTTGGGACAGGTACATGCAGTCATGGAGGAATTCGACACATTGATGCCAATTACTACGAATATGGAAAAACAACAAGAATACACAAAAACATTGTTTCTAGTTCTTACTCTTGCTGGACTTCCTCCTGATCATGATTCTGTGCGTGATCAGATTTTAGCTAGCCCTACAGTTCCTAGAATCGATGAATTATTCTCTCGTCTCCTTCGTCTTGCGGAACCTCCTAGTCACAAAGTAGTTTCATCACCCACGATTGACTTCTCTATTCTCGCATCTCAAATCTTTGAAAAGCGTACATATCAGTCTATGGAGAATCGGCGAGGCGGAGGGCATTTTGGGAAACCTTGATCCAAGTGTAGTCATTGTCATAAGCCTAGACACACTCATGACATATGTCATATTTGCATGGTCCACCACCCAGTTATGATCCTATTGTTCAAAAGGAATATAATGAGTTTCTTCGAAATCGCGCAAGTAAACAAACATCTCCACCAGTAGCATATGGTGCTCAACCTAATAAACCATCCAATAATGCTCATATTGCTCATGCAGAATATGATGAGTTCCTTCAGTATCGTGCAAATAAGCAAACATCTCCACAAGTAGTTTCAGTTGCACAACCTGATGTGTCTGTTGCGGGTAATTCTTTTGCTTGTGTTTCGCAATCTAGTACTCTTGAAAATGGGTCATGGAATCTGGGGCTTCTGATCATATAAATCACTGTTATCCGATATTGTTTATTCTGAATATCTTCCAGCTATTACTTTAGCCAATGGGATCCAAACAAAACCAAAAGGGGTTGGAAAAGCCAAACCTTTATCTTCTGTCACCCTAGACTCTGTTCTTTATGTTCCTGGTTCTCCTTTTAATCTAGCATCTGTTAGAAGTTTCACGAAAGCCTTATATTGTAGCATAACCTTTTTTTGATGATTTCTTTCACATGCAGGACCACAGTACGGGACAGATGATTGGAACAGGACATAAATCACAAGGCCTTTACTATCTTACCTCTTCAAATTCCTTAACAGCATGCTCCATCACAAATTCCCCAGATCTAATTCACAAACGTTTGGGACATCCGAGTCTATCCAAACTGCAAAATATTGTGCCTAGTTTGTCTAGTTTATCCATATTAGATTGTGAGTCGTGTCAACTTGGGAAACACACTTGTGCTACGTTTTCTCGTAGTCCGAAGGTCGTTCAGAGTCTATTTTTTCATTAATTCATTCTGATATTTGGGGTCCTAGTAGTGTCAGTTCCACCTTAGGATTTTGTTATTTTGTTAGTGTCATTGATGATTATTCAAGATGTACTTGGTTTTTTTTAATGTAAGATCGTTCTGAGTTATTTTCTATTATCAAAAATTTCTTTGCTGAAATATATAATCAGTTTGGTGTTTCTATTCGTAATTTTCGTAGTGATAATGCCTTAGAATACTTATCCTCCCAATTTCAAGATTTTATGACTCACCAAGGCATTATTCACCAAACTACTTGTCCATACACCCCTCAACAAAATGGTGTAGTTGAAAGAAAAAATCGGCATCTTATTTAGACCGCTCGTACTCTTCTCCTTGATTCCAATGTTCCGCTGCATTTTTTGGGAGATGCAGTTCTTACGTCTTGTTATTTGATAAATAGAATGCCCTCTTCTTCTATTCAGAATCAAGTTCCATATTCCATACTGTTTCCTCATTCATATCCTATCCCCCCTCATATCTTTTGGAGCACATTCTTTGTTCATAACTCAGCCCCAGGAAAAGATAAATTAGCTCCGCGTGCCCTCAAATGCATCTTTCTTGGTTACTCTCGAGTCCAAAACGGGTATCTTTTTTATTCACATGATCTTCATCGATACCTTATGTCCACGGATGTTACATTTTATGAGTCGCAACCTTACTATGTATCTTCTCATCATCCTGATGTATCTATGGTCTTACCCATACCTCAGGTTTTACCTGTGCCAACTTTTGAGGAATCAATAGTTACTTCTACATCTCCAGTTATAGTGCCACCACTGCTAACTTATCATCGCCGTCCACGTCCAACCCAAGTCCCAGATGATTCATGTCATGCGCCAGACACTGCTCCTACTGCAGACTTGCCTTCTCTTAGCCAACTGCTTGCACTACAAAAAGGTAACGATCCACTTGAAATACTAACCCACATTATACCTTCTTAATTTATCATCGTCTGTCATCACTCCATTATGCCTTTGTGTCGTCTTTGTACTGTATTTCCATTCCTAAGACTACAGGTGAAACACTTTCTCATTCTGGATGGAGGCATGCTATGGTTGATGAGATGTCTGATTTACATAAGAGTGGTACTTGGGAGCTTGTCTCCCTTCCAGCAAGTAAATCTACTGTTGGTTGTTGTTGGGTTTATGCAGTCAAAATTGGTCTAAACGGTCAGGTCGATCGACTTAAGGCTCGCCTTGTTTCCAAAAGTATACTCATATATTTGGGCTAGATTATAATGACACTTCTGCTCGTGTTGCTAAAATAGCATATGTTCGTCTTTTTCTATCTATGGTTGTCATTCGTCATTGGCCTCTTCATCACTTGGACATTAAGAATGCTTTTCTGCATGGTGATCTTGAGGAAGAAGTCTATATGGAGCAACCACTTGGTTTTGTTGCTCAAGGGTAGTCTAGTAGCCTTTTATGTCGATTACGTAGGTCACTCTATGGTCTAAAACAGTCTCCTTGAGCTTGGTTTGGGAAGTTTAGCACAGTAATTCAGGAATTTGGCATGACTCGTAGTGGAGCTGATCACTTTGTGTTTTATCGGCATTGTGCAGCAAGTCAATGTATCTATTTGGTTATTTACGTTGATAATATTATTATCACCGGTAAAGATCAAGATGGTATCATCATTTGAAGCAACATCTCTTTAAGCACTTCCAGACTAAAGACGTTGGAAGATTGAAGTATTTTCTAGGTATTGAAGTTTCTCAGTCTAGATCAGGTATTGTTATTTCTCAACGAAAGTATGCCTTAGACATTCTTGAAGAGACAGTAATGATGGGATGTAGACCTATTGACACTCCTATGGATCTAAATGTCAAACTCCTTCCAGGACAGGGGAGCCACTTAGTAGTCCTAAAAGGTATAGACAGCTTGTTGGAAAGTTGAATTATCTAACAGTGACTAGACCTGACATCTCTTTTCCTGTGAGTATTGTAAGTTAGTTTATGACTTCCTTCCCCTTGTGATAGTAATTGGGGAGCAGTTGTTCGTATTTTACGATATATAAAGTCAGATCCCAGTATAGGACTACTCTTTGAGGATCAAGGCCATGAGCATATCATTGGATATACAAACACTGATTGGGAAAGATCACCCTATGACAGACGTTCATCATTGCTTTCAGATTTCTGAAAAGACTTGTTGGCAGTTCTGTTGTAAAGGCATTACAAGAGAGATCTAACATTCGAAGCTGAGGAAACAGTTTCAAACTAGTTGAAGTTCTAATTGGTCCATGCAAATTATTGAGTCTCAAGCTTAAAACTTGTAGATTTAGAAGAGTCCCCTACCACATAGGGAATGTTTCATTAGGTTGATTTTTTCCTAAGTCAAGAACTTCCAACTCGTTGCAACTAGCCAAGGATCTTGGGAGTTTCCCCTCTAGATTATTGCCATGCAAGTTGAAGCTTTTGGGTTTACTTCCGGAGCTAAAAGTTGTTTGCATACTCCCAGAAAGACTATTGTGTCTCTTATACAAAACCTCGAGTTGATCACTCATGTTACCCAAACATTGTGGAATTTCTCCCTACAAATTGTTATTTGACTAATCTAGGATTTTTAATGTTGTCAAATTGCAAATAGAAGAAGGGTCTCACCACTGACATTATTATTTGACATGAGGAAGAATTCTATAGAGGGTGGTGGAATTGGTGGTGTCCCTTGAAGAGAATTGGACCATATATTAAAAGATACCAGTTGAGAAAATGATGAAATGTGGTCAATACTTGTCAACATATTGTGGGCTAGATTAAGATTTTTTATAGAATGCATCCAATTAGACAATACCACATCAGGAATTGTTCCTTGAATGTTGTTATATGAAAGATCCAAGGTATAAAAAATTTTTGCTGATCTAAAAAAAATTCCATTTTTTTACTTGAGAATCAGCCAAATATAAGTATTCAAGAGGTTGAGGCAATGTAGGCTTGACTTTGTTATCATTGATCAGATAAATACTATTATATAAAAGATCAATATACCAAAGTTGTTTGAGGTTTGAAAAGACACTGACATCTACACTCCTACTAAAATGGTTAGACAAAAGATCAAAATAATTTAGATTTTTGAGGTTCTGGAGTGACTTGGGAAGAGGACATTGCAACTGGTTATTTGCTAAAGTAACCCAGACTAGGCTCTCAAGGTTCTGAATTGATTTGGGAAGACATCCTTGCAACTCATTCTCGCTTATATCAACACCGACTAGTATTGAATTGTAACTGAATTCCTTAAGTTGACCAGATAGGTGGTTATTACTCAAGTCTAGTTCACTCATTAATGGAAGGGAGAATATCCAGGATGGTATTTCTCCATTCAGGGAGTTATTTGATAGCTTAAGTGTGTTAAGATTCTGCAGTCCACTTGTAAACTGAGGAAATTGTTGCGGAAGCCGAATATATAGAGAGTTATGGAATCACAACTACTATATCTAAAGGTAGATAATAAATAGTAAATGAGACAACAATAAAAGGAACACCAAGAATTAACGAGGTTCGGCAAACTTTTGTTTTCTTTTGCCTATTCCTCGGACACAACCAACCAATATTTATTTCACTCCAAAAGAGTACAAGTGAAATACTACAAGAGAGAAAGAAGAACAAATGCCTTAGGAGATGAGAAGGCAAGTGAGAGGTGTGTTACAAATGAATTAGGAGCTACCTATTTATAGGAGTGAATTCTTCCTATTGATGTCATCCATGACATCACAATATGTCAAAAATGTCAAGATTTACCTTGTGAAACCAATTTATGGTTCACCTAAATTTCACCTACAAAAGATGCTATCTTGACTTTTCTACCAATGAAGAATTATCCTCCTAACTACCATATCTTCTCATTAATCATTTTTGAATCTTGTCAAATTTAACAAATCTCCACCTTGGCAAGATTCTCCATTTTCAACTTTCTCTCAACAACAATTTTGATTGTGTCTTCAACCATAATCTTCAATGTTCAACAATGTTGATCAAGTTCAAACAATGTTGAAACTTGACCGCAGTCACCACTTTTGTCAACATATCGGCAGGATTATCCGTAGTATGAATTTTCTGTATTATGACTCCACCATCTTCTATGATTTCTCGTATGAAATGATATCGGACGTCAATGTGCTTCGTCCTTGCATGATAAACTTGGTTCTTTGCTAATTGAATAGCACTCTGACTATCACAAAATATTGTGATTTCTTCTTGTCCAATACCAAGCTCTCTAAGCAATCCTTGAAGCCAAATTGCTTCCTTCGCAGCCTCTGTAATTGCCATGTACTCTGCCTCAGTGGTAGACAAAGCAACTGTTGACTGCAAAGTAGACTTCCAACTAACTGGTGCATTTGCAATAGTAAAAACATAACCAGTAGTTGATCTTCGTTTGTCCAAATCACCTGCATAATCTGAGTCACAATATCCAACAAGATATTGACTATCTTTCTGCTCGAAAACCAAACCAACATCTACAGTATTATGAATATACCGTAGAATCCATTTTACAGCCTGCCAATGATCCTTTCCAGGATTGTGCATGTACCTGCTTACAACTCCAACAGCGTGTGAAATATCTGGCCTTGTGCAAACCATTGCATACATCAAGCTACCAATAGCATTCGCGTATGGTACTCTTGACATATATTCTCGTTCAGCTTCATTCTTAGGTGACATAGCATCACTAAGCTTAAAATGAGGAGCAAGCGGAGTGCTAACCGACTTCGTTTTTTCATTCATACCGAATCGGTTTAGTACTCTTTCAAATATTCTTTCTGAGATAAATAAAGTTTCTTTGAATGTCTATCTCTTTTTATCTCCATGCCAAGAATCTTCTTTGCCTCACCCAAATCCTTCATCTCAAACTCCTTCTCAGTTGAATCTTTAGCTTCTCAATTTCCTCTTGACTTTTAGAAGCTATCAACATATCATCAACATATAGGAGAAGATATATAAAGGAATTATCTTCAAGCTTGCGCAAATACACACAATGATCGTATTTGCTTCTTATGTACCTTTGCTGCAACATAAACTTGTCAAATCGTTTGTACCATTGTCTAGAAGATTGTTTCAATCCATACAACGATTTTTCAAGTTTGCACACCATATTTTCTTTTCCATCAACTTTGAATCCTTCTGGCTGAGTCATATAGATTTCCTCTTCCAAGTCTCCATGTAAAAAAGCAGTTTTTACATCCAACTGAACTAGTTCCAAATTCAACTGTGCTACCAAAGCCAACAAAACTCTAATGGAGGAGTGTTTCACAACTGGAGAAAATACCTCATTATAATCAATTCCCTCCTTTTGAGCATATCCTTTGGCCACCAATCTTGCTTTGTAGCGAACATTTCTTGGTTAGGAAATCCCTCTTTCTTTGCAAATACCCATTTGCACCCAATTGCTTTCTTGCCCTCTGGGAGATTGGCCAATCTCCATGTATGATTCTGATGAAGAGATTGCATTTCTTCATCCATGGCATTCCTCCACTTATCTTTTGTGAACTTTGGACTGCGTCTTTATAAGTGGTAGGAATGTCATCGGCTGCAATTGAGTTAGCACAAGCCACCATATCTGTGAGTCGAGCAGGTTTTCTTATTGTCCTTTTTGGCTTGCTCGTTGCTATTGATTCAAGTTGTGGTTGAGGTTCTTGAGATGGAACCTCCTCTTCGACTGGCTCTCCTTCAAGAGGAAAATCTTCTGTTGTTTCCTCGTTTGATCCCTGTGTTGGGAAAATTATCTTTCCTTCAAACTCCACCTGCTTTGAAGCACCATCAATTTGTTTGGCTTCTTCAAGTGTTACCTTATTTGTCAAGGCAGATTCATCAAAGGTAACATCCCTGCTGAAAATAACTTTTCTTGTCTCTGGACACCATAAACGGTATCCTTTGACTCCAGAAGTAATTCCCATAAATAAAGCTTTCTTTGCTCTTGGGTCCAATTTTGACTCTCTTACATGATAATATGCAATTGAGCCAAATACATGTAAAGAACCATAATCTTCAGCAGGTTTTCCATACCATTTTTCAAATGGTGTCTTCCCACCAATAGCAGCAGATGGTAGACGATTAATGAGGTGGCACGCATATGTTATTGCCTCAGCCCAAAATTCTTTGCCCAAGCCAGCATTGGACAACATACACCGAACTTTCTCCAGCAAAGTTCGGTTCATGCGTTCTGCCACTCCATTCTGTTGTGGTGTATTTCTGACGGTGAAATGTCTGACGATGCCATTTTCCTCACAAATTTTCTGAAAAAGATCATTTTTGTATTCTCCACCATTGTCTGTGCGAAGACACTTGATCTTTCTGCCACTTTGAGTTTCTATCATCGCCTTCCATTTGAGAAAAATTCCCAAAACTTCATCTTTTGTTTTCATCGTATACACCCACAATCTTCGAGAAAAGTCATCAACAAAGGTTACAAAATAGTGTTTCCCACCTAATGAAGGTGTTTTGGAAGCACCCCAAACATCCGAATGAACATAATCCAAAATACCTTTAGTATTATGGATAGCTGTTCCAAATTTAACCCTTGTTTGCTTTCCCTTGATACAATGCTCACAAAACTCCAAGTTGCAAGTTTTTACTCCTTTTAGCAATCCTTGATCTGATAAAGTTTTCAAGGATTTCCCTCCAGCATGTCCCAAGCGCATATGCCACAGCTTGGTCATTTCTGCCTCCTTCTCGTCATTGGATGTTGTTGCCGCTGTCCCAATAACTGTACTACCTTGATAGTGGTACATGTTATTATTTCTTCGAATTGCCTTCATTACCACCAGTGCACCAGAGCATATTCTCATCACGCCATTATCTGCAATGACTTTGAATCCCTTTGATTCTAGGGCTCCTACAGAAATGAGATTTTTCTTCAAATCTGGTACATATCGAACATCTGTTAATGTTCTACTTAATCCATCATGGTTCCTTAATCGGATTGAACCAACACCATATGCGGTAAGAGGATTATTGTTTGCAGTGTGAATAACTCCACATTCTCCTTCTTGTAAATCAATAAACCAGTCCCGATTGGGACACATATGATAACTACAAGCTGAGTCCATCAACCATACATCAGATGATTTGGATGGATCTGTTGTAACTAGTGAGTAATCGGAGTCATCACAATCAGCCACATTTGAATCCATGACAGCCTTCCCATTATTTGGTTTGGCTTTGCTATTCAACTTTGGGCAGTCTTTCTTCCAATGCCCTTTTTCTCGGCAAAAGGCACATTCATCTTTGCTGAGTCTCGATCTTGACTTGGATCTCCCTTTCTTCGTTCTCATATGATTTTGAGAACGACCTCTCGCAACCAGTGCTTCTGCTTCTCCGCCTTTTTGTTTTTCTCTCTTTCTTTGTTCATAACTGTATAAGGCAGAACAAACTTCTTTGAGAGATACTTCATCATTCCCATGCAGTAGAGTCGTTTCAAGATGCTCGAACTCATCGGGAAGTGAACTTAACAACATTAAGGCCATATCTCCATCCGTAAAAGTCACATCCATATTCCGCAAATCTGTCGCCAACTTATTAAAGCTGGTGATATGATCATTCATTGTGCTACCAGGAATATAAGTGAAGCGTAACAGTCTTCTTTTCATGTAAAGTTTATTTTGACTGTTTTTCTTCAAGAATTTCTCCTCCAATGAATTCCATAATTTATTTGCAGATGTTTCCTTCGTGTATGGATACTTTTGTTCTCTTGCAAGGTAAGATCGAATGGTACCGCAAGCAACACGGTTGATAATCTTCCAATCTTCTTCTCCTACACCGTCTGGTTTCTTTTCTTCAATGGCAATATCTAGCCCTTGTTGAAAAAGAACATCAAGGACCTCGCCTTGCCACATTCCGAAATGTCCTGACCCGTCAAAAATTTCAACTGCAAATTTCGCATTTGACACAATTCTTGTCATAAGCGAAGATGCCAATGATGACGTATTATTGACACTTGATGTGGACTCATCATTTTTCTTGTCTCCCATTTTACTACAAATACTATTTACTAGCTAACAATGCAAAGACCAAAGTAAATCTTTTTCTGATGTGGAAGTTCAGACTATGCTGCAACCACAGAGCATACTCAGATAATACCTTGGCTCTGATACCAATTGTTGCGGAAGCCGAATATATAGAGAGTGATGGAATCACAACTGCTATATCTAAAGTAGCTAATAAATAGTAAATGAGACAACAAAAAAGGAACACCAAGAATTAACGAGGTTCGGCAAACTTTTGTTTTCTTTTGCCTAGTCCTCAGACACAACCAACCAATATTTATTTCACTCCAAAAGAGTACAAGTGAAATACTACAAGAGAGAAAGAAGAACAAATGCCTTAGGAGATGAGAAGGCAAGTGAGAGGTGTGTTACAAATGAATTAGGAGCTACCTATTTATAGGAGTGAATTCTTCCTATTGATGTCATCCATGACATCACAATATGTCAAAATGTCAAGATTTACCTTGTGAAACCAATTTATGGTTCACCTAAATTTCACCTACAAAAGATGCTATCTTGACTTTTCTACCAATGAAGAATTATCCTCCTAACTACCATATCTTCTCATTAATTCATTTTTGAATCTTGTCAAATTTAACAGAAATATCGATCCTTCAAGACGGTAATCTTGAAGGTCCATATACTCCAGATGGGTGAGGTTCCAAAGAGATTTCGGAACCTGCCCTGAGAAATTGTAGGAACTAAGTACCAATATCTTCAGTGAAGTTAGATAGCCAAGACATTCAGGCAGGAAATTACCAGAAAAATTTACCCCGACGAGATTCAGCTCCATAAGAGATGCACTACTATTCCATTTGGTCTTTGGAAAATAACCATTGAGTCGATCATTGTAACTTAAGTCAAGTGTTTCCAGGTTGGGCAGGTTAAAGATACTATCATGTATTATCCCATACAATCCTTTTCTCGTCAGCCTTATAGTCGTTAAATGAGAAGAGAAATTTAGAGGAATGGTGGAAGAGATGTTCACACTACTAAGATAAAGATCTCTTAATTAAGTCAAATTCTAAAGGGCCATCTAGAAATAGTAAGCTACGAGTCTAAGCTCACTGTGAGATGATAAAAGAACAGACTGTAACTTGGAGAGATGAGAAATTTCAGAAGGAATTTAACCTGAGAAATCTGCCTGGGAAAGATCAAGATGTGTCAAGCTCGCTAACCTGCCAAATTTAGGCGAGATATGAGAACCTTCAAAGTCATTCATAGAAATATTGAGCCTTCGGAGATGAGAGAGTTGGAATAGGCTGCTATTGGAAACAATCTTCCCAACAAATTGGCTGCAACTGAGGTAAAGCTCAATAACATGACCAGTCATCTCATCACATATTATTCTGTCCCACGAACAACAAACTTTTTTCATGTTCCATGAACTCGTTTTAGGATAAGACAACTTGTCACAAAGAAAAGATACAGATGCATCAACAACAAAAGACTGTTTGAATTCTACGAGGCCAAGACTTTGATCACTTGGGCATATTGCAAATGAGGACTATAATGAAATGAAAGAAGTTGTTATTCTATTCATGAATATACAAGGTATTTATACAATTACAGGGGATCCTATAAAAGGAAATCAATCAAAACAAATAAAAGAAAATATTCTACAATAACTCTTATTATTCTGTATTATTCTAGAATCACTCAGTGATTTGTTATCATATTTTGTAACACTCCCCCTCAAGCTGGAGAATAGATATCGATTATGCCCAGCTTGTCACAAAGATAACTAACTCGAGTTCCATTCAATGCCTTGTTGAATAAATCAGCTAATTGCTCCCCCGTTTTCACGTAGCCTGTGGAAATCAAAGTTTCTTGAATCTTCTCATGAATAAAATGACAGTCAACCTTAATGTGTTTAGTACTTTCATGATACACCTGATTTGAGGCTATATGAAGAGCAGCCTGATTGTCACACCAGATTTTTGCTGGTGTATAGTGCTTCACTCCAATTTCAGATAATAGATTATGTATCCACATAATCTCACACGTAGACTGTGACATAGCTTTACATTCGGATTCAGCACTAGATCGAGATACAACACTTTGTTTCTACTTCTCCATGATACTAGGTTCCCTCCAACAAAAACACAATAGCCTCTTGTAGATCTTCTATCAATTTTGGATCCCGCTCAATCAGCATTAGCAAAGCACTTTACACGAGTATGACCATGATTTTCATACAATATGCCACGTCCAGAAGCTCTTTTCAAGTAACGAAGAATTTGTTATAAAGCTTCCCAATGTTTGACTGTAGGCATGACATAAATTGGCTAACAATACTTACTGCAAAGGCAATATCCGGACGAGTCACAGTGAGGTAGTTTAACTTCCCAACTAACCTCATGTATCTCTCAGGATTATCGAAAGGATCGCGATCCATAGGATGCACATTGGGGACCATTGGAGTAGTGCAAGGACTGGCAGATAACTTTCCAGTGTCTGCAAGCAGGTCAAGAATATACTTTCTCTAAGATAGAAAAATTCCCTTCTTGCTTCTATTTACTTCTACTCTTACGAAGTACTTCAACTTACCCAAGTCCTTTGTATGAAATCTAGTATGCAGGAAATACTTTAGAGAAGAGATCCCCGCATAATCACTTCCTGTGATGACAATGTCATCAACATATACAACAAGTAGGATAGTACCAGCTACAGAGTGTCGATGGAATACATAATGATCATATTTGCTCATTTTTAGTCTAAACTCCTAAACTACCTCACTGAACTTGTCAAACCAAGCTCGGGGACTCTGCTTTAAGCCATACAAAGACTTCTTCAAGTGAAAAACTTTTCTATACTCCCCCTGAGTGACAAAACCGGGTGGTTGCTCCATATAAACTTCCCCTTGAAGATCACCATGAAGAAATGCATTCTTGATATCCAACTAATGTAAAGGCCAATTCTCAGAAGCAGCTGGGGAAATGAATAGTCGAACATAAGTGAGTTTGGCCACCGGAGAGAAGGTGTCTAAATAATCCACCCCATAAGTCTGAGCATAGCCTTTAGCCACAAGTCTGGCCACAGAACTATCTGGATTGACTTTAACTGTGAAAACCCACTTACATCCCACTGATTTATTTCCCTTTGGTAAATCCACCAAATCCCGCGTGTCCTCTAAGGCATGTATTTCCTCGAGCATTGCCTCAGACCATCCAGGATGATGCAAAACTTCCTTGACTGTTTTGGGTACAGGGGTAGAGTCTAGAGAGACAATCAAAGACTCCTCCAGGACAGGGGAGCCACTTAGTAGTCCTAAAAGGTATAGACAGCTTGTTGGAAAGTTGAATTATCTAACAGTGACTAGACCTGAACATCTCTTTCCTGTGAGTATTGTAAGTTAGTTTATGACTTCCTCCCCTTGTGATAGTAATTGGGAAGCAGCTGTTCTTATTTTGCGATTATATAAAGTCAGATTCCCAGTATAGGACTACTCTTGAGGATCAAGGCCATGAGCATATCATTGTGATATACAAACGGCTGATTTGGAAAGATCACCCTATGACAGACGTTGACATCTGGATATTGTGTTTTTAGTTGGAGGTAATTTGGTGTCATGGAAGAAAGTAAATAAACAGAATGTGGTTGCTCGATCTAGTATAGAATCAGAATAATGAGCAATGGCAACAACAAACTTGTGAGCTTGTTTGGATCAAACAGTTGCTAGAGAACTAAATTTGGCAAATTGATCAAATGGAACCTTTGTGTGTGATAATCAGGAGGCTCTTCATATCGCATAAAATCCAGTGTTTCATGAAAAGGACTAAGCACATTGAGATCGACTGTCACTTTGTCAGAGAAACGATACTCTGAGAAGATATTGTTTAAGTAGTTTGTGAAGTCAAAAGAATGCAGCTTGTAAAATATCTTCACCAAGTCCCTCACATGTCCTCGTATTAATTACATTTATAACAGCTAGGTACATATGATTTGTATGTACCAGCTTGAGGGGGAGTGTTAAAAGTAGAAATAAGTATTTCCTACTTAGAATAGAAATAGGACATAGGAATAAGAATAGGACCTAGTCGGAAAGGATTCCAATGTAGTGTCTATAAATAGGGTCTCAATGTAACAATTTAGAAATGGCAATTCAATAATATTTTTTCATATATTTATCACACTATGGAGAATCCAATAATCAATCCAGTATCCCATAAGAACCACTTTCCAACTGACCTCACTTAGAAATGTTTGAATCATTTTTCTCTCATTGCGAGAGAGATTAAAAACTGCAAGAGAATATATAGAGAATAAGTTGTTTTGGTATCTCTCCTGAAAGCCTGTTGGACGAAAGGTCCAATGATTCGAGTACATATAAATTTCCAAGTGATGGTGGTATACGACCCGTGCAACTCATTGTGAGAATAAATTCAACACAACGTAATGCGAAGAGGTCTCTCAACATACTAGGAATATGACTCAAAACTCGTTGTTTGAAAGATCCATAGTGGTGTACAAAGACAAGATTCTCACAACTTCTAACTCCAATTCCTTTGGTAAAATAATTACCAGCCTTGGTAATATGCTTTTTCTTCATCACATGTTGCCTTAATTGTTTGATAAATACAATTTCGTCATGCTTTCAGATTTCTGAAAAGACTTGTTGGCAGGTCTGTTGTAAAGGCATTGCAGAGAGAGATCTAACATTCGAAGACTTGAGGAAACAATTTCAAACTAGTTGAAGGTTCTAATTGGTCCATGCAATTATTGAGTCTCAAGCTTAAACACTGTAGATTTAGAAGAGTCCCCTACCACATAGGAATGTTTCATTAGGTTGATTTTTCCTAAGTCAAGAACTTCCAAACTCGTCCAACTAGCCAAGGATCTTGGGAGTTCCCCCTCTAGATTATTGCCATGCAAGTTGAAGCTTTTGGTTTACTTCCGGAGCTAAAAGTTGTTTTGCATACTCCCAGAAAGAAACTATTGTGTCTCTATAAAAACCTCGAGTTGATCACTCTCATGTTACCAACAAGATTTGGAATTTCTCCCTACAAATTGTTATTTGACTAATCTAGGATTTTTAAAATGTTGTCAAAATTGCAAATAGAAGAAGGGTCTCACCCTGACATTATTATTTGACATGAGGAAAGAATTCTATAGAGGGTGGTGGAATTGGTGGTGTCCCTTGAAGAGATTGGAAAGACCATAAATTAAAAGATACCAGTTGAGGAAAATGATGAAATGTGGTCAATACTTGTCAACATGTTGTGGGCTAGATTAAGATTATTTATAGAATGCATCCAATTAGACAATACCACATCAGGAATTGTTCCTTGAATGTTGTTATATGAAAGATCCAAGGTTAAAAAAATTTGTTTGCTGATCTAAAAAAAAATCCATTTTTTTTACTTGAGAATCAGCCAAATATAAGTATTCAAGAAGTTGAGGCAATGTAGGCTTGACTTTGTTCTCATTGATCAGATAAATACTATTATATAAAAGATCAATATACCAAAGTTGTTTTGAGGTTGAAAAGACAGCTGACATCTACACTCCTACTAAAATGGTTAGAAAAAAGATCAAATAATTTAGATTTTTGAGGTTCTGGAGTGACTTGGAAGAAGGACATTGCAACTGGTTATTTGCTAAAAGTAATCCAGAACTAGGCTCTCAAGGTTTGAATTGATTTGGGAAGACATCCTTGCAACTCATTCTCGCTTATATACAACACCGCTAGTATTGAATTGTTACTGAATTCCTTAAGTTGCCAGATAGGTGGTTATTACTCAAGTCTAGTTCACTCAGTAATGGAAGGGAGAATATCCAGGATGGTATTCTCCATTCGGGAGTTATTTTGATAGCTTAAGTGTGTTAAGATTCTGCAGTCCACTTGTAAACTGAGGAAATATCGATCCTTCAAGACGGTAATCTTGAAGGTCCATATACTCCAGATGGGTGAGGTTCCAAAGAGATTTCGGAACCTGCCCTGAGAAATTGTAGGAACTAAGTACCAATCTCTTCAGTGAAGTTAGATAGCCAAGACATTCAGCAGAAATTCCTGCAAATAAGCAAACGTCTCCACAAGTCGTTTCAGTTGCACAACTTGATGTGTCTGTTGCGGGTAATTCTTTTGCTTGTGTTTCACAATCTAGTACTCTTGAAAATGGGTCATGGAATCTGGGGCTTCTAATCATATAAATCACTGTTATCCGATATTGTTTATTCTCAATATCTTCCAGCTATTACTTTAGCCAATGGGATCCAAACAAAACCAAAAGGAGTTGGAAAAGCCAAACCTCTATCTTCTGTCACCCTAGACTCTGTTCTTTATGTTCCTGGTTCTCCTTTTAATCTAGCATTTGTTAGAAGTTTCATGAAAGCCCTACATTGTAGCATAACCTTTTTTTGATGATTTTTTTCACATGCAGGACCACAGTACGGGACAGATGATTGGAATAGGACATAAATCACAAGGCCTTTACTATCTTACCTCTTCAAATTCCTTAACAGCATGCTCCATCACAAATTCCCCAGATCTAATTCACAAACGTTTGGGACATCCGAGTCTATCCAAACTGCAAAAGATTGTGCCTAGTTTGTCTAGTTTATCCATATTAGATTGTGAGTCTTGTCAACTTGGGAAACACACTTGTGCTACGTTTTCTCGTAGTACTGAAGGCCGTTCAGAGTCTTTTTTTTCATTAGTTCATTCTAATATTTGGGGTCCTAGTAGAGTCAGTTCCACCTTAGGATTTTGTTATTTTGTTAGTGTCATTGATGATTATTCAAGATGTACTTGGTTTTTTTTAATGTAAGATCGTTCTGAGTTATTTTCTATTATCAAAAGTTTCTTTGCTGAAATATATAATCAATTTGGTGTTTATATTCGTACTTTTCGTAGTGATAATGCCTTAGAATACTTATCCTCCCAATTTCAAGAGTTTATGACTCACCAAGTCATTATTCACCAAACTACTTGTCCATACACCCCTCAACAAAATGGTGTAATTGAAAGAAAAAATCGGCATCTTATTTAGACCGCTCGTACTCTTCTCCCTGATTGCAATGTTCCGCTGCATTTTTGGGGAGATGCAGTTCTTACGTCTTGTTATTTGATAAATAGAATGCCCTCTTCTTCTATTTAGAATCAAGTTCCACATTCCATACTGTTTCCTCAGTCATATCCTATCCCCCCTCATATCTTTTGGAGCACATTCTTTGTTTATAACTGAGCCCCAGGAAAAGATAAATTAGCTCCGCATGCCCTCAAATGCGTCTTTCTTGGTTACTCTCGAGTCCAAAAAGGGTATCTTTTTTATTCACATGATCTTCATCGATACCTTATGTCCACGGATGTTACATTTTATGAGTCGCAACCTTACTATGTATCTTCTCATCATCCTGGTGTATCTATGGTCTTACCCATACCTCAGGTTTTACCTGTGCCAACTTTTGAGGAATCAATAGTTACTTCTACATCTCCAGTTGTAGTGCCACCACTGCTAACTTATCATCGCCATCCACGTACAACCCAAGTCCCAGATGATTCATGTCATGCGCCAGACACTGCTCCTACTGCAGACTTGCCTCCTCTTAGCCAACTGTTTGCACTACAAAAAGGTAACGATCCACTCGAAATACTAACCCACATTATACCTTCTTAATTTATCATCGTCTGTCATCACCCCATTATGCCTTTGTGTCATCTTTGTACTGTATTTCCATTCCTAAGACTACAGGTGAAGCACTTTCTCATTCTGGATGGAGGCATGCTATGGTTGATGAGATGTCTGATTTACATAAGAGTGGTACTTGGGATCTTGTCTCCCTTCCAGCAGGTAAATCTACTGTTGGTTGTTGTTGGGTTTATGCAGTCAAAATTGGTCTAAACGGTCAGGTCGATCGACTTAAGGCTCGCCTTGTTTCCAAAAGTATACTCATATATTTGGGCTAGATTATAATGACACTTCTGCTCCTATTGCTAAAATAGCATATGTTCGTCTTTTTCTATCTATGGTTGTTATTCATCATTGGCCTCTTCATCACTTGGACATTAAGAATGCTTTTCTGCATGGTGATCTTGTGGAAGAAGTCTATATGGAGCAACCACTTGATTTTGTTGCTCAAGGGGAGTCTAGTAGCCTTTTATGTCGATTGTGTAGGTCACTCTATGGTCTAAAACAGTCTCCTTAAGCTTGATTTGGGAAGTTTAGCACAGTAATTCAGGAATTTGGCATGACTCGTAGTGGAGCTGATCACTTTGTGTTTTATCGGCATTCTGCAGCAAGTCAATGTATCGATTTGGTTATTTACGTTGATAATATTATTATCACCGGTAAAGATCAAGATGGTATCATCATTTGAAGCAACATCTCTTTAAGCACTTCCAGACTAAAGACGTTGGAAGATTGAAGTATTTTCTAGGTATTGAAGTTTCTTAGGCTAGATCAGGTATTGTTATTTCTCAACGGAAGTATGCCTTAGACATTCTTGAATAGACAGTAATGATGGGATGTAGACATATTGACACTCCTATGGATCTAAATGTCAAACTCCTTCCAGGACAGGGGAGCCACTTAGTAGTCCTAAAAGGTATAGACAGCTTGTTGGAAAGTTGAATTATCTAACAGTGACTAGACCTGACATCTCTTTTCCTGTGAGTATTGTAAGTTAGTTTATGACTTCCTTCCCCTTGTGATAGTAATTGGGAAGCAGCTGTTCTTATTTTGCGATATATAAAGTCAGATCCCAGTATAGGACTACTCTTTGAGGATCAAGGCCATGAGCATATCATTGGATATACAAACGCTGATTGGGAAAGATCACCCTATGACAGACGTTCGACATCTGGATATTGTGTTTTAGTTGGAGGTAATTTGGTGTCATGGAAGAGTAATAAACAGAATGTGGTTGCTCGATCTAGTATAGAATCAGAATAATGAGCAATGGCAACAACAACTTGTGAGCTTGTTTGGATCAAACAGTTGCTAGAGAACTAAAATTTGGCAAAATTGATCAAATGGAACTTGTGTGTGATAATCAAGAGGCTCTTCATATCGCATCAAATCCAGTGTTTCATGAAAGGACTAAGCACATTGAGATCGACTGTCACTTTGTCAGAGAAACGATACTCTCGAGAGATATTGTTACGTAGTTTGTGAAGTCAAAAGATCAGCTTGTAAAATATCTTCACCAAGTCCCTCACATGTCCTCGTATTAATTACATTTATAACAAGCTAGGTACATATGATTTGTATGTACCAGCTTGAGGGGGAGTGTTAAAAGTAGAAATAAGTATTTCCTACTTAGAATAGAAATAGGAATAGGAATAAGAATAGGAATCCTAGTCGGAAAAGGATTCCAATGTAGTGTCTATAAATAGGGTCTCAATGTAACAATTTAGAAATGCAATTCAATAATATTTTTTCATATATTTATCACACTATGGAGAATCCAATAATCAATCCAGTATCCCATAAGAACCACTTTCCAACTGACCTCACTTAGAAATGTTGAATCATTTTCTTCATTGCGAGAGAGATTAAAAACTGCAAGAGATATAAGAGAAATAAGTTGTTTTGGTATCTCTCCTGAAAGCCTGTTGGACGAAAGGTCCAATGATTCGAGTACATATAAATTTCCAAGTGATGGTGGTATACGACCCTGCAACTCATTGTGAGATAAATTCAACACACGTAATGCGAAGAGGTCTCTCAACATACTAGGAATATGACCTTCAAACTCGTTGTTTGAAAGATCCATAGTGGTGTACAAAGACAAGATTCTCACAACTTCTAACTCCAATTCCTTTGTAAAAATAATTACCAGCCTTGGTAATATGCTTTTTCTTCATCACATGGTGCCTTAATTGTTTGATAAATGACAATTCTCGTCATTGCTTTCAGATTTCTGAAAAGACTTGTTGGCAGGTCTGTTGTAAAGGCATTGCAAGAGAGATCTAACATTCGAAGCTGAGGAAACAATTTCAAACTAGTTGAAGTTCTAATTGGTCCATGCAAATTATTGAGTCTCAAGCTTAAAACTTGTAGATTTAGAAGAGTCCCCTACCACATAGGGAATGTTTCATTAGGTTGATTTTTTCCTAAGTCAAGAACTTCCAACTCGTTCCAACTAGCCAAGGATCTTGGGAGTTTCCCCTCTAGATTATTGCCATGCAAGTTGAAGCTTTTGGGTTTACTTCCGGAGCTAAAAGTTGTTTGCATACTCCCAGAAAGACTATTGTGTCTCTTATACAAAACCTCGAGTTGATCACTCATGTTACCCAAACATTGTGGAATTTCTCCCTACAAATTGTTATTTGACTAATCTAGGATTTTTAATGTTGTCAAATTGCAAATAGAAGAAGGGTCTCACCACTGACATTATTATTTGACATGAGGAAGAATTCTATAGAGGGTGGTGGAATTGGTGGTGTCCCTTGAAGAGAATTGGAAAGACCATAAATTAAAAGATACCAGTTGAGAAAATGATGAAATGTGGTCAATACTTGTCAACATGTTGTGGGCTAGATTAAGATTATTTATAGAATGCATCCAATTAGACAATACCACATCAGGAATTGTTCCTTGAATGTTGTTATATGAAAGATCCAAGGTATAAAATTTGTTTGCTGATCTAAAAAAAATCCATTTTTTTACTTGAGAATCAGCCAAATATAAGTATTCAAGAGGTTGAGGCAATGTAGGCTTGACTTTGTTCTCATTGATCAGATAAATACTATTATATAAAAGATCAATATACCAAAGTTGTTTGAGGTTTGAAAAGACACTGACATCTACACTCCTACTAAAATGGTTAGAAAAAAGATCAAAATAATTTAGATTTTTGAGGTTCTGGAGTGACTTGGGAAGAGGACATTGCAACTGGTTATTTGCTAAAGTAATCCAGACTAGGCTCTCAAGGTTCTGAATTGATTTGGGAAGACATCCTTGCAACTCATTCTCGCTTATATCAACACCGACTAGTATTGAATTGTTACTGAATTCCTTAAGTTGACCAGATAGGTGGTTATTACTCAAGTCTAGTTCACTCAGTAATGGAAGGGAGAATATCCAGGATGGTATTTCTCCATTCAGGGAGTTATTTGATAGCTTAAGTGTGTTAAGATTCTGCAGTCCACTTGTAAACTGAGGAAATATCGATCCTTCAAGACGGTAATCTTGAAGGTCCATATACTCCAGATGGGTGAGGTTCCAAAGAGATTTCGAAACCTGCCCTGAGAAATTGTAGGAACTAAGTACCAATCTCTTCAGTGAAGTTAGATAGCCAAGACATTCAGGCAGGAAATTACCAGAAAAATTTACCCCAACGAGATTCAGCTCCATAAGAGATGCACTACTATTCCATTTGGTATTTGGAAAATAACCATTGAGTCGATCATTGTAACTAAAGTCAAGTGTTTCCAGGTTGGGCAGGTTAAAGATACTATCAGGTATTATCCCATACAATCCTTTTCTCGTCAGCCTTATAGTCGTTAAATGAGAAGAGAAATTTAGAGGAATGGTGGAAGAGATGTTCACACTACTAAGATAAAGATCTCTTAATTAAGTCAAATTCTAAAGGGACATCTAGAAATAGTAAGCTACGAGTCTAAGCTCACTGTGAGATGATAAAAGAACAGACTGTAACTTGGAGAGATGAGAAATTTCAGAAGGAAATTAACCTGAGAAATCTGCTTGGGAAAGATCAAGATGTGTCAAGCTCGCTAACCTGCCAAATTTAGTCGAGATATGAGAACCTTCAAAGTCATTCATAGAAATATTGAGCCTTCGGAGATGAGAGAGTTGGAATAGGCTGCTATTGGAAAAAATCTTCCCAACAAATTGGCTGCAACTGAGGTAAAGCTCAATAACATGACCAGTCATCTCATTTCATATTATTCTGTCCCACGAACAACAAACTTTTTTCATGTTCCATGAACTCGTTTTAGGATAAGACAACTTGTCACAAAGAAAAGATAGAGATGCATCAACAACAAAAGACTGTTTGAATTCTACGAGGCCAAGACTTTGATCACTTGAGCATATTGCAAATGAGGACTATAATGAAATGAAAGAGGTTGTTATTCTATTCATGAATATACAATGTATTTATACAATTACAGGGAATCCTATAAAATGAAATCAATCAAAACAAATAAAAGAAAATATTCTACAGTAACTCTTATTATTCTGTATTATTCTAGAATCTCTCAGTGATTTGTTACCATATTCTGTAACACTCCCCCTCAAGCTGGAGAATAGATATCGATTATACGCAGCTTGTCACAAAGATAACTAACTAGAGTTCCATTCAATGCCTTGTTGAACAAATCAGCTAATTGCTTCCCTGTTTTCACGTAGCCTGTGGAAATCAATTTTTCTTAAATCTTCTCATGAATAAAATGAAAGTCAACCTTAATGTGTTTAGTACTTTCATGATACACCTGATTTGAGGCTATATAAAGAACATCCTGATTGTCACACCAGATTTTTGTTGGTGTATAGTGCTTCACTCCAATTTCAGATAATAGATTATGTATCCACATAATCTCACACGTAGACTGTGACATAGCTTTACATTCGGATTCAGCACTAGATCGAGATACAACACTTTGTTTCGACTTCTCCACGATACTAGGTTCCCTCCAACAAAAACACAGTAGCCTGTTGTAGATCTTCTATCAATTTTGGATCCCGCTCAATTAGCATTAGCAAAGCACTCTACACGAGTATGACCATGATTGTCATACAATATGCCACATCCAGAAGCTCCTTTCAAGTAACGAAGATTTTTTTATAAAGCTTCCCAATGTTTGACTGTAGCATGACATAAATTAGCTAACAATACTTACTGCAAAGGCAATATCCGGACGAGTCATAGTGAGGTAGTTTAACTTCCCAACTAACCTCATGTATCTCTCAGGATTATCGAAAGGATCGCGATCCATCGGATGCACATTGGGGACCATTGGAGTGGTGCAAGTACTGGCAGATAACTTTCCAGTGTCTGCAAGCAGGTCAAGAATATACTTTCTCTAAAATAGAAAAATTCCCTTCTTGCTTCTATTTACTTCTACTCTTAAGAAGTACTTCAACTTACCCAAGTCCTTTGTATGAAATCTAGTATGCAGGAAAGACTTTAGAGAAGAGATCCTCGCATAATCACTTCCTGTGATGACAATGTCATCAACATATACAACAAGTAGGATAGTACAAGCTACAGAGTGTCGATGGAATACATAATGATCACATTTGCTCATTTTTAGTCTAAGCTCTTAAATTACCTCACTGAACTTGTCAAACCAAGCTCGGGGACTCTGCTTTAAGCCATACAAAGACTTCTTCAAGTGACAAACTTTTCTATACTCCCCCTGAGCGACAAAACCGGGTGGTTGCTCCATATAAACTTTCCCTTGAAGATCACTATGAACAAATGCATTCTTGATATCCAATTAATGTAAAGGCCAATTCTCAGAAGCAGCTGGGGAAATGAATAGTCGAACATAAGTGAGTTTGGCCACCGGAGAGAAGGTGTCTAAATAATCCACCCCATAAGTCTGAGCATAGTATTTAGCCACAAGTCTGGCCACAAAACTATCTGGATTGACTTTAACTCTGAAAACCCACTTACATCCCACTGATTTATTTCCCTTTGGTAAATCCACCAAATCCCACATGTCCTCTAAGGCATGTATTTCCTCAAGCATTGCCTCAGACCATCCAGGATGATGCAAAACTTCCTTGAGTGTTTTGGGTACAGGGGTAGAGTCTAGAGAGACAATCAAAGATCTAGATACAGAGGATAAATGGTCATAGGAAACAAAATTAGCAATAGGATATGTGGATTTGCAAGTATGTGTACCTTTACGAAGAGCAATAAGGAGGTCAAGGTTTTCTAGAGAATCAGATGGCGGAAGATATGATGACGAAGGAACTAGCACAGGACATGTTTCATTGGTTTTTTTCCTTCTCGAGTAAACTTGAACAATTTGAGGTTTTTCTAGCACAAACAAAGCAGGTTATGAAGGAACAATAGTTATTGGTGCTCAATAGAAGAATTGGGAGATGGAGGAACATCACTTAATTGTTCTTTCAAAGCGTGGGTAACTTGATAGACTAACCACTCATTTTCCTCCTCCTGACTAGTAGAAATGGGAGGTGCATAGAAAAATGGGGTACTCTCTAAAAATACCACATCGTTTGACACCAACTATTTTCCAAGTTTAGTAGAATAACACCGATATCCCTTTTGAAGTTGAGAATAGCGAAGGAAAACACATTTCAATGCTTTGTGATTTAACTTGGTAACACATGGTCGAACATCTCAAACATAACATGTACTTCCAAAAACCTTAGGTTCCACTAGAAAGAGAGACTTGTTCAGGAAAAGAACACTATTAGGCATGTTACCAACAAGCACATTAGATGACATCTGGTTAATCAAAAAACAAGTTGTAGAGACTACATTTGCCCAGAACTGTTTAACAACCTTCATTTGGAATAGTAGTGCTTGAGCTGTCTCAAATAAATGTTTATTCTTCCTCTCAGCAACTCCATTTTAAGATGGTGTATCAACACATGAAGATTGATGGAGAATATCGTGTTGTATCATGAATGACTGAAATAATTCCGACATCTATTCTTTGGCATTATCGCTCCTTAGCATACGTACCGAAGCACTGAATTGAGTTTTGACTTCAGCATGGAAGACACAAAAGTGAGTAAACAATTCAGAACGACTCTTCATAAAATAAATCCAAGTCATTCGAGAGAAATCATCCACAAAAGTAACCAAATACTTCTGCCCAGTTTTGGAAGCAACATGACATGTTCCCCAAACATCACAATGAACTAATTCAAAAGGTGACTCAACCCGGTTATTAACCATTGGACCTACCGAGATGCGATGGTGTTTTGCAAATTGGGATGACTCACAATCTAAGAAATAAACATTTTGAAATTGGGGACAAAGCTTCTTTAACATAGGTAATGAAATATGTCCCAACCGACAATGTGCTTCGAATGGAGACAAAACACAAGAATAGACACCAAATCGAGGCTCCAATTCATCAAGAATATAAAGATCATAAGATATATTCCCCTTACCAATTACTTGATTTATTGTAAGATCACGAAACAAACAATGACCACGAAAGAATGAGGCATACCAATTAAGGTCTCTCATAATTCTAGTTAGAGAGATCAAATTAAAGGCCAACTTTAGTAGACTTAATACAGATGACAAGGTGATAGTTGGGGTTGGCTTAACGTTCCCCGATCCCACAATGTTACAAGTTGAACCATCAGCTACCATCAAAGAAGAAAGTGTTTTATGTGATCGCAAGCTAGAAGATATATTAGAATTACCTGTCATATGATTTGTGGCACCTAAATAAATCACCCATTTATTCGATCAGGAGAAAAGACATATTTTCCTTGACTCCGCAAATGTAGTAACCGAAATGGGTTCCTTAAGTGAAAATCAGATAATCTTGCATACTCATCAGCCAAAACAAGAATTGTCTTCTTAGTCATTTTTCTGATAAAATATCTAGTGTAATTCTTGACAGAAAACAAACGGAGTTCAACAAGTGTAACCTACTGGTTCCTCTCAAATAAGTGTACCAGATTGAAGAAACACACAATGTGTTGTAGAATCAGCAAAGTAGAAGTATAGGGCAACAAACCAAATCATATTCAACCATGTCAGAGAGTTGATACGAGCAACAAAATCAACAAATAATCTGTAACCAGAATGTCTAAATTTAACTGAACAACGGTTGTTAACCAATTATCAAACCCATATTTCTAAACCCAAATTTCTGAGTCTCAGCAGCAACAAAAGACGAATAGTAGAAGAGACAACGAAGTACAAACTTTCAAATAGAGATTCAACACTAGAAGAATACTAGAATGTGTCATGATTTACGAGAATATGCCGGAGCAGTAAGCCAAAAACAGATACTCCCTCCGTTTCAAAAAGAATGATTTCCATTTTAGTTTGTTCCAAAAAGAATGACCCCTTTCTTTTTTTGGAAACACTTTAACTTTAACTTTCCACATGGCATGTTTAAGATCACAAGATTAAAGGGTATTTTGGTACATTTTACATAACTTTAATTTAGAAACACAAGATTAAAAAGTCTTTTTTATTTTCTTAAACTCCGTTCCAAGTCAAACTAGGCCATTCTTTTTAAACGTAGGGAGTATGTTGGATCAAACGCCAGCCAGTGGAAGAGAGAAATGAGGTGCAGTGGTGTGTGAGGTTCACTCGCTACCACCTAGACCAGAGATGTCCTTTCCAGCCAAAAAATCTCCCTATATCTCTTCTTATGGTGCTGGTGAGATAAATTTGTCACTCCTAATGATTGACCCAACCTTTCTTAGGCTGCCAGGAAAAGAGTCGAACTTTTAAAGAAATTTGAGCCCTAGGCTCTGATACCATGTAATGAAATGAAATGAAAGAAGTTGTTATTTTATTCATGAATATACAAGGCATTTATACAATTACAAGGAATCCTATAAAATAAAATCAATCAAAATAAATAAAAGAAAATATTCTAGAATAACTCTTATTATTCTATAATATTCTTGAATCACTCTGTGATTTGTTACCATATTCTGTAACAATTACTTTCTTGGTGTTGAAGTGATACGCAACTCTTCAGGTTTAATTCTCACCCAAGCAAACTATGTAAATGAGATTTTAAATGATGAGCTAATGACCGACTACCAGAGTGTCAACACACCAATGAGTGCCTCTGAGTTACTCACCTTATATGATGGAACTCACATGACTGATGCTACACGTTATCACCGAGTCTTGTGTAGGCTTCAATACCTATCTTTCACCAGACCGGACAAGGCCTATGCGGTAAAAAAGTTGTCTCAATTCATGCACGCACCATCAGACCTTCACTGGAAAGTTGTGAAGCGTGTTCTCCGATACCTGCGTGGTACCATTCAACTTGACTTACGTGTTACTCCCAGTAATGACTTTAATATACACGTGTACTCTGATGCGGATTGGGGTGGAGACATCTCTGACAGAGTATCTACATCTGGCTACATCCTATTTCTTGGTCGCAATCCGATTAGTTGGTCCTCAAAGAAACAAAATATTATCTCACGCTCCTCCACCGGTCTGAATACAGGGCGGTGGAAAATCCCCTTTTTGAAACCTTGTGGGTCACTAATCTTCTAAATGAGTTGCGTTTTCCAGTACATAAGCTACCCATAATCTATTTTGACAATCTTGGAGCCACATTCCTGAGCAAGAATAATGTCCTCCATAGTCGTGTGAAGCATGCTACAGTGGACTTTCACTTTTTTTGCCACCATGTCAACATCAAAAGTGTTCGTGTTGTTCATGTCCATGGTTCCGATCAAATAGCCGACACTCTTACCAAGGCACTGCCTAAATCTGCATTTGAGAATAATCTATTCAAGTTAGGCTTAGTGATCCATCACCTAACTTGATGGGGTGTATTGGAGCATCAATAGTTCGTTCAGATAGTAGTTAATAATTATGTCGGTATTAGTGTTTCATAGTTCTTGCTTATTTAAAATTTTCATTATCTATATCAGCAGATATTATTTATGTAGTTTAGTTAGTTTAGGGTTCGTTATAACTCTATTTACTACCTTTCGGCCTTCATTAATAAAGCATCATTTTTTAGAACCAATTCAGTCGTTACAGAAGTTTCTATCATTCATGAAAGTTATGGATAAGTATAAAATAATATGATAAAAGATATTGTGATCTTGACGTCAATGTAAGAACTTTTGGCATCATATTGATTATTGTAACACCCCGTACCCAAAATAGACCAAAACTCAGCTTTTGAGAAATCTGCAGGTGCAATCAACGGTCACTATTGACGGACCGTAGTCTGATATACGACCCCTACTTCACATTCGTCGGTTGTGACTGAAACTCTCCCATGAAGCAGCCCAGAAAAATTGACTAAGTGTCGATCCACGGACAGACCTACGGTCCGTAAGTTAGATTACGGTCTATAGACTGTGTCCGTGGAACAAGACCCCATTTACACCAGCCTCTGACAAGAACCACGATTGACCAGTACGGACCGTCGTTCGATCTACGGTCCGTAGGGGGAAGTTAGCAGTCAGTTAGGGGGGAAATGTTGTTGGGTCAACTTCAAATGGTCATAACTCTTAGCAAAAAATGAATTAGGTGTCCCATGACCTATCAAAAGATAGATAATTGAATTAGCTTTCCATAGCCTCCGACCATGCTAAAATTTGACCTCCGAGTAAATTTTATGCTCGTTTTAGTAAAGGTCTGTCGAACAGACCCAAACGACGGACCGTCGATTGAATGAAGGCCCATCAGTCCAGGTCATCGTTTGGTCCGACAACAATTAACTTAAGGGTCTTTTGGTCTTTTCCCACTTCGTTTAAGCCCTAAGATACGTCGTTTTGACCCTAAATCATCATATTTTAGTCAGTTTAAGCCTAGAAACATAACAAGAACTTACCTAAGTCAAAATCATTAAAATCAAAACTTAGAAAATTAGAAGCAAGAAAGGAGAAAAAGGTCAATAACCCTAGATCAAGAACGCAACAAGGTTCCAGCAGTTCCAGCCCAAAAATCTAAATCTTTCTCCATGGATTTCTCACCAAGTATGTGGGATTTCACTAGTGGGTTCCTTTCACCCATTAGATCCCTAGTTTTCAGTCAGTTCTTGATTCTCTTATCATGATTAAACCTAGGGTTTCTAGAATTACAGCAGATCATCATAAATTAGTTAGATATATGTTCCAAATCAGATTGTAAAGTTATTATTCAGTTTATCGCATGAATTTCAGAACCCTACCTGTGTATTTCTTTAGTTCTTAAATTACACATGCTAGGTTAGATATTTCAGTTACTTCAGATATACATGCCTCAGTTATTAATGCATAATTATCAGATTATCATTGCATTCTCATTTTGCATGTTTAGTTTTGAGCTATCCAATATTTACATAAATTCAGTCATAATGTCTTAATAACTTAATTCATTGGGAGTAGCATAATATCGAGTCTGACTAGGGTTCAGCATACCCAAATAGTCCCAGAACTATTAGCCAAGTAGGTTGTAAGTCCCGTCTGTGGGCATCAGTTTAGTGATCACGTCAGCATGCCTTTATACATCTGGCGGGGTATATTGGGTCCTCTCGATGGGGCGTATACATCGGACTCCACATTTAGCTCATGTGGTTTATTATCGGTTATTAGTAGCTCCCACAGTTGAGTCAGACTCTATTGCATTGACCATTTATCAGTATATTCAGTATTCAGTTTTAGCATGTTATTAATTGGTCATTTCATTCAGTTACCTCAACATTCAGTATATCATGTTTAGATTACTATACTTGCTTTTGTGCTTGTTCAGTTATGTTTTATTTCAGCTTTACTCTATCCTACATGCTCAGTACCTTCAAGTACTGACGCATATGTACGCTACATCTTCTCGTGATGTAGGTTCAGGTTCTCAGCATCCAGATCGCGCTTAGATCGATTTCCGATCTCCAGTATTTAGTGGTGAGTCCTCATTCTTTGAGGACACTAGTCATGAGTTTCTTTTTAGTATTTAGTCCTTTAGTTTCCGCTTTTGCTAGACTTAGTTAGGGCCTTTCCCAACATTTCTTGTCAATTTAGAGGCTATTTTCAGACATAGTTAGTTTCAGGTTAGTATTGAGTTAATAACTTCCTTGTATTAAAGTCGTCAGTATTTCAAATATCTCAGTTATAGAATATGGGTATTCCCCGTCTTTTCATTTTAAATTATGTTTTAGCTTCCGCATCAGCTATTTTCTTTAGTATGCTCATTATCATGCCAGCAGGGTTAGCTTGGGATCACTTGTGGTCCTAGGTCCCGTGTCCGCGTCTCGAGGTAGCTCGGGGCGTGACAATTATAAATGTCATAACTTTCATACGAGCTTTATGAGAGCATATAGGAGAAGAGTGTAAAATGAATATGTTCTACTTAGCAGAGAAGAAAATATTATTACCTCAGTTCATCAGTGTGCAGCAGCATTCGGCTTCCTTCAATTGCAAAGCTTTTGTCTGGGTTTTCATAAAGTAGTGTAGTATCATCGGGGACAGACAAGTTCCATTTGTGGAATGCTGCAACCAGGACCTGGCACATCTTGTGAGAGGACTTCCCCTAGGCTTTTGAAATCTATAGAGTGGCGTACCGAAAAAGAAACTGGTAATGGCAATGCTCATGAAAACTGCAGGGATGCCAAACCCAAGGCCCCATCCAGTATTTTCTTGAATCCACACAATCAAAGTGTTTGATATCAAAGCTCAAATGTTGATGGAAAAATAGAACCAATTGAAGAAAGATCCCTTTTTAACCCTCTCTTTTGGATCTGTGTCATCAAATTGATCAGCACCAAATGCCGAAACACATGGCTTAATTCCACCAGTTCCAAAAGCAATCAGATAGAGGCCAGAAAAGAATATGGCATATTGGGAAGGAGTTGCTGAAGGGCACATAGAACCCACACATTCAGGGGGCTTAAAGCAGGAATTGAAGCTGATAGTGTCAATGTGCACATTCCCTATATAGCCAATCAACAACACAAAAAGTATCAAATAAGAAGTTTTAGTCCAGCAGAAAGAAAGGCTGCAAGAACAGGATATTCTTCGTAATTCACTGTTGCACTAGAGGCTAGAGCAAAGATAAAATCCCAGTTACAAAGGGTAGATACAACAACAATTCAATATTATTTTTTCCCTATATTTCTCACAACATGTATTTACTGTCTCATTTTAACTTGCTATCTCAGTTGTAAAGATGATACCTTTAACCATAAGAGTTCAAAAGAGGAAAGGCACTGAGCAGATAGCTACTATCTTTCTTCCTTATCACATTCTTATGTTTTCCCCAACTTTAATTTGTTTAGAACTTGGCAAATATCTCACACTTCACAAAGTTGTTATAAGTTCCATATGATGAAATTAATAGCTAATTTAAAACAGTATTAGAAGTGTATGTATACCCGTGTGGTTCAGCCCTTCCCCAGACCCCATACATAGAGGGAGCTTAGTGCACTGGGCTGCCCTTCTCTAAATAAATGATTAGAAGGTCAAGTAGATCTCTTTGGATCTTTCATAAAAGAAAATTGGCGCTTAAACAGTTTGCCAGGAAAATGGGTCTACCTTCCTCAAAGTTGCAACCTATGTTACTACTTACTCGGTCTCTCCGAAAAAGTCGTTGAGTACGTGTCTGGTCCAACAAAAGTAGTGCATTTTGGAGGATCCGATACTGGTGCAGCAACTGTTTGGCACTCACTCATCACTTGTCCAAATTAAGAATCCTACTATCTTTGGGGAAAACCTGTTCAAATGAGTTGAAAGTTGAAACATACCTCACCATCGTCGTCAAATGCAACATTTTCCAAATATGAGTATCAACAAACTTAGGGGGCTGAATTTCATGAATAATACGGGAATCAATATCCTCTGATAACCAATTGGAATGTGTTGCAGCATTACATGAAACATCGTCCAGGACCTTGGGTACATTTATGACATCTTCATCAATAGGAAAATCATCTGACGCTATAGTGTAAAGTACACCCAATCTCGTCCAATTATCAAACCAAAAGTTAGAGGATCCCGTGTTAATTTTTTACCAAATTCAATGCTTAGTCAACTCTCTTGCCTCTTAACATTTTACACCATGCATGAGAAACCTTCTTCCATGGAACAATAATCGAGTGAAGCTTTTTATAATGTTTTATCACTCATAAAAGAGATCCACAAAGAAGGTTTTGTTCTAAAATTCTACCATAATTTAGCATCATGTAAGGATATAACCCAAAGCTCTTTCACAGTTGGCAAACATAAAGTGCCGCCTCCATTGCCTTCCACTACTACCAGTCGAGTGACTCCAAAAGAATTGAGCAAATAACTTATGTAGTTGATTTATTACACACTTTGGAGAATCAACTACGATTTGTAGGTGTATCCAAATACCTTGTAAAACATGGGAGATGAATGTGGCTCGTCCTCCATAGAATAACAGATTTCCTCTCCAAGATTGAAGCTTGTCCATCACTTCTGTAGTAATATCATTGTATTTTAAAATTTTCCTTCTACTATAAAATTTTGGTATAGTCAAGATGACTAAAAGGAGAACTCTTCTTGTTGATACCAGTAAAGATGAGAACTCTTTGCACCAATTCCTCTGATGTCTTATCATGGATATAAACTGCACTCTTCTCTTCACTTATGGCCCGAGACACCTTCATACTCAAATAATACCTCTATAATTCAATAAAGAGAATCTGTTAAAGAGAACCGGATATGCTAAATAATTGATTTTTGGACTCCATTTTGGCATAGCTAAATCACAGAACACTAAGTTATCATATAATGCATTAAAACTCCTAGAAAATACTTTGGCAGAAAGAATAAAAGGAGCTCGAGATAGTGAATCACCTTGCTTCACACCTATTGACGATTAAAAGAATCCATAAGATTGTCCATTCAGAAAAATCGAAAACCAGTTCTTGGACAATATTCTCCTGACCATGTCAACAAACCTCTCTCGAGATTCCATTTTATGCAGGAACTTTGAAGGAAAAAGCCTAGATACTTTATTGTGACCTTTAGCAATATCCAATTTAGTAACCACTTTAGCAGACTTAGCTCTCTTCCTGTAGAATTGAGAAAGAAGAAAAGCCTTCTTTGTATTTCAGTATGCTCTTATACTCCATGAGAAGGGTCTTTATACAAGGAAATATTTCATTTCTATAATTACACTAGGAAAAGGAGAAATAAAGTCTCCTAATCATGTTTCTTGTGATTAAGAGACTGGCTACATTATTGTTGTCCCCAATATCCTCCATCCTAGATTGATATGGAATATCTTCCCTTTCCAAAATAGTAAATGGCGTTGTAGTTAAATTAGAAGTATTAGCTTCCTTCCTTTGGGGAGTCATCTGGTAAAGTCACCACATTATTATTAGCATCACTTTAGTTTTCGTTTTCTACTCTATATCAGCTATTGGAGCAAGAGGATTGTTTGTTGGTAAAAGAAACAACTCCTTACCTTTTGAACCATCAGATTTATGAGCAACAATTCGTTGATCAATTGCACCATCAACCTTCTTATTACTCTCAGCCTTATCCTAAACCTGGTTCATTTAAGGATTGCCCACAACTTTACCACTCTTCACCACTTCAATTGGTTCAGCCGTATCTATAGAAGGTACATCATCTAACCTACCAGTTTGGTCTTCTTTCTAATCCACATTCAATTTTTCTGTGTAACACGCGACAAATCCTCACCATCATGGCCTTGAAGGCAATGGTGTTTGCAATATTTGGGCAAATAATCTTAATGTGCTTTTATTCATTTTGATCTGACTTCACCGATAACAATGTCACGACAGTCAATCTACACTTTTTTGGAAAATCTCCAAGCTAATCAACCTCAGCTAAGTCGAGTTTGATTATTTGTAGCCATGCTCAAGTTTGATAGGTTGTTTGCTACACATCATTGAATTCTCAATATCACGATATTTTGAAGTCAATGAAAATAGCAAAGAACATGCAAGCGTCTCCTCGTCCTTTTTAATTCCAGCAGTTTGTAAGTCCATCACAAGTTTCTTGAACGCATCTAGATGGTCTTGCAACAAAGTACCTGAATCCATCTTAAATGTATGAAGACGCCGTTGTAACAACATCCTTGTTGTCACTGACTGGTCCCGGTAAAGCCCTTCCATCTTTTCCCATAACTCTTTGGCTGTCTCTTCGGTACTTGTACTCACTTCACAAAGTACGTTAGGTGCAAGGGACAATTGAATTACACTCAATGCATCTCCTTCAATCTTTTCCTTGTCGGAATCCGATATCTTATCGGACTACTTTCCGTCAATAGCATGGATTAAATCTTCCCTCCGCAGTAACGCCATCATCTGGATCTTCCAGATATTGAAGTTGTTGCTCTAAAAAAAATCTATCAATTTCAAACTTCATAGAACTCATCTTTACTTGTTCTTTCTTTTCTACAACAATATATTTGGAACTTACGGAAAACAAAGTAAATCTTTTCTGATGTGGAAGTTCAGACTGTGCTGCAACCACACAACATACTCAAACAACTTGGCTTTGATACCAATTGTTAGCGGAAACGTGAAAATAAAGAACAAGGAAGAAAAACAATATTTAACATGGTTCGAATCAAAATGATGCTACGTCCACCAAAGAACAACTACACCAATATTTATTTCACTCTACAAAGAATACAAGTGAAATAATACAAGAGAGAACATCAAATGCCTTAGAAGGTGAGAAGGCAAGTGAGAGGATGATTTTGAAAATGAATTAAGAGCTACCTATTTATAAGAATGAATTCATCTTATTGATGTCATCCATGACATCACTATGTGTCAAAAATGTCAAGGTTAAACATGTGAAACCATTTTATGGTTTACCTAAATTTCACCTACCAAGATACTGTCTTGACTTTTATTTTGTACTAATTATCTTCCTACCAAATATTCATGTTATTTTCATCTTTCATTGAGTCTGATTCCATAAGAATCAAACCAACTCTTTCATGAACTATGAGAAAATATCTAGTAAAGTTGTTTCATATGAATAAAATCACTCAACTGAAGATTTTTATATTCAAAAATCACTTGATCATTAAAATAACCTTGCTTGTGGAATTTCAATGACATACTCCACAAGTAAGGGTATTTTATCTTTCTCAACAATATGGGGCTAAGTCTTTCAGAGTTATGAAATTTCTAAGACTAACATAGTATTCTTGAGATATTTTGACATTCTTAAAAATTTGTATTTGTAGAAAGAGAATGGTGGATTGTACACTAGAGATGATTCTGTTGACATCAACGGTAATCTTGTTTTAAAAAGTGAGACAGGGAATTGGAGAGCTTGCCCCTTTATTGGTATGTCACGCTCAAATTTTCCCTTTTATTTTCTTTACTTTTTACCTGTTTTAGTATAAATGATTTGGTTGTGGACCATGGTCTAAGGTAATGAATGTTGTGAACGTTTGGCATAATATTCTTTGGTATTGGTGGTAATCTTGTTACCTATCTTACCAACAAGTTACATGAGGGAAATGTCCCAGCAGCTAGAAATGTCACAACTTGGCTAGGCACGTGCTGTTAGAACCGAAAATAAGTAGGTGTAATGCGGAAGCTAGCAAAGCAAACCTCGAAATACCATAAGTAAGAAGATAAACGAGAAATATACCAAAAAACACAAAGATTTAATGTGGTTCGGTCATCGACATACGTCCACAAAGGATATGAGCAACCCACTATATAAACATGAGAGTACAAAATATATAGAGAAACAACCTCAACCAATTCACCCGGGATACATGAGAGGTTCACACAAGTGATAATATATCAAGCTTGTGACCCACAAGTTCTTCCCCTAACCAAAACTCTCAAAGCCCTTAAGACTACATTGTGAATGATGATTAAGTTAAAAGGAACATTCCTCTATTTATAGTCTTAAACCTTTCCTACAAGAAAAAAGATTAGTCAACCCAAAACCTTTTCCTAAAAGGAAAACATATTTACGGTAAAAAATTTAGGAAAAATAAAATCCAACAAATCTCCCCCTTGGCATGAATTTCTGACAAAATAAATTTGTCCACCTTCTTTAATTAATCTTCAACAGCTTACTTCTCCTCTCCATAATCTCCTTTACAAAAATTTATGTCTCAACACAGATAACTTCTCTGAAACAATTTCTCCACAAAATCTTCATTAGTGTCAAAAAGGTTGCAGCCAGGATTACATTTGCCAAGATGAACTCCTATTTCTAATTAGGTTCAATCATCGATTATCGAACCAGTGAACCTGACTCCATCATTGAATCTGGCTCTGATACCACTTGTTAGGACCGAAAATAAGCAGGTATAATGCGGAAGCTAGCAAAGCGAACCTCGAAAGACCATAAGTAAGAAGACAAATGAGAAATATACCAAAAGACACAAAGATTTAACGTGGTTCGGTCAATTGACATACGTCCACAAAGGAGATGAGCAATACACTATATAAACATGAGAGTACAAAATATAAAGAGAAACAACCTCAACCAATTCACCCGGAATACATGGGAGGTTCACACAAGTGATAACGTATCAAGATTGTGACCCACAAATTCTCCCCCTAACCAAAACTCTCAAAGACCTTAAGACTACATTGTGAATGCTAATTAAGTTAGAAGGAACATGTCTCTATTTATAGAGTCCTAAATATTTTCCTACAAGAAAAAGGACTAGACAATACAAAACCTTTTCTTTTTCCTCCCATGTATTCTGAGTGAATTGGTTGAGGTTGTTTTTCTCTGTATTTTATACTCTCATATTTATAGTGGATTGCGCATCTCCTTTGTGGACGTAGGTCGATTGACCGAACTACGTTAAATTTTTGTGTCTTTTGATATATTTCTCGTTTGTCTTCTTACTCGTAGTTTTTCGAGATTTGTTTTGCTAGCTTCCGCATTTACACCTTCTTATTTACGATCCTAACAAGTGGTAAGAAATTTAGGAAAAATAAAACCCAACATGTGTTCCCAAACGCCCCTTATTGGGGGTTGTGATGGCAGATGTCAGCTGCTGCTATCGTTGAGTTCAAGCGTCTAGAAATTACAACAGACTTTGGTTTGGTGGATGAAGCAATTGCAGTACCTCTCAGTATCTTTTGGTAGATTCCACAGTATTTTATACTGGGAGCAGTCGAGACTTACTTCCATTGGGCACCTTGATTTCTTCTATGATCAATCACCCGGTGCAATGCGTAGCTTGTGCAGTGCATCCCCACTGATGACCAATGCTTTGGGTAATTACTTGAGCTCTTTCGTACTGACAGTAGTAACATCCACTACAACTCAAGGTGGCAAACTTGGATGGATTCCAAACAACTTGAACAGTGGGCATCTTGATTATTTCTTCTGGCTCTTTGCTGCACTAAGCTTATGCAACTTTGTATTCTATCTTTTTTGTGCCAAAATGTATAAATCCAAGAAGCCATCATAAGTCCAAGTTAGTTTTATATATTAAGGAACATTTAGCTAGCGTTTGGCCATAGATTTCCAAATATTCTTGGCAAATATTATTTGAGTGAAAATTTGGATAAAATTTCACCATGTGTTTGGCCATAATATTTGGAAAATATATTTCACCTTTTAAAAAAAAATATGATTTATACACATAAGTTTTAAAAACTATTAAAACTAGTTATAAGTTTGTATTACAAGTCAATTTGATGTTCGTTGGAACAATAACAAATAGTATCCATGACACTAGAGCAATGTAGTAGTTTGGAGTGGATGCAACAAGCATCATTCATATATCGTGAAATAGACAAAGTACATGACTTTGTTTCCTTGAGCCAATTTTTCATCATTTTCATCAACAACCATATCATCATTTAATATTCACTGAATATTTCATCACTAATTTGGTGTTCACATAAAAAATAATGTGATACAACGCAAACAACTACTATAGAGGGTGTTTTTGTAAAAGATAAAAGTTTGGGGTAAAATTTTAATTTTCAAAGATCCCAAATAATGAGATTTGACCCAAATACTAAAAAAAATTAGTATTTGGGAATTTGGAATATTTGCCAAAAATATTTGCCAAATAATGACAAATTGTATGGACAAACATTATTTGTCAAATTTTTTCCCAAATATTATTTGGGAAATATTATTTGACTACTTTATTTGAAAATTTTAAAGTCTGAGTTTTTTTTTCTTCATAATTTAAGAAAATTTAGAATTTGAGTATAATTATTGTTATACATGTGTATATATACACAATTAGTTAACTAACTACTTTAGCTAGTTTTGAGATCACTAATATTAACAGTATCCAACCAACTCATTGCCACAATCACCCATCTCAAATACATCTATCACTTAACATTACTAATTATGAAGCAGACCTACAACATCGATCACCAGTTTTGAATTATCCCAATCTACTGAATTCGAAATCATCATACCTACACAAACAACATTATATTAAAAATATAGCTACTTGTTAGCATTGTTATTATTTATTTATTTATTTATTTATTTTTGAACTGATTGAACTTCATAACTAATAAGGAAAATGCACAAGTACCCTTAGACTATGACCGAAATTTCAGAGACACATCTTAACTAAATTAAGGTCTTATTATCCTCTAAACTTATTATTTTGTAATTTTCTAAACCTTTTGTCTTACGTGTCATACTCTGTGACCCCACACAATTGAAGCGCGTGAGGGATATTTGAATGTCACGTAAATCAAAAAAGTGCATAATTTCTTTTAAAAAAAGTTCAAAGATAATAAAAACTTAGTTTAGTTAATGTGTCTCTGAGATTTTGATCATAGTCTAGAGAATACTAGTGCATTTCCTTAACAAACAGTTTTTTTAACTTAATTCAAATCAAACAGCCCCATGCTATTTTAGACTGCAAGTTTCATCCAATAATTGTCCACTAAGTCTTTTTTTTTTTTTTTGCTTTGGAGTTATTTGAATAAAGTAAATAAAGAAAAGTGGAAGATGGCGTATTGTTGTTTTGTTTTTTGTCTTCTTTTTTTTTTGCTTTGGAGTAATTCTTTTACTATGTCCACTCCATCATCAAAAGTATTCATGAGGTGAAGTATGTATGGGTACTCAAACTGAAGAAATATATCTTCTACAACATAATGATATTCATCAGGTTTTAATTTCTCTTTTTTTATTTTATAATTGAATTTTTATTCACGCTCTACGAGAATTTACCTAGTAAAGTAATTAAATTTTGTTTCATATCAATAAAATCACTTGACTTGAAATAGCGGGTGGAATTTCAAAACTCCACGAGCAAGGTTATTTTATCTCTCACAGCAATTTGGGGCTAATTTTTTCAGATTTATGAAATTTCAAAGAGTTACATAGTATTGATGAAATGTTTCTCCAATAATATTTTTTTTTTTTACTTTATCCAAACATCGGTTTTTGCTTTCAATGCTTTTGTATGACCTTCATATATTTTCAGATAAGAAGGCATCCATTTCCTTTTCTTCTTTAGATGCTCAGTGATAAAAAAAAAATTGACAGAGTTTTCCCATTTAATTTTTGATTAAAAAAAATTGACAGAGTTTTCTCATTTAACCTTATTTCATATTTATGCCCTCCAACTTTAGGCGTGCATAAGTAAACACTTAAACTTGTATAAAATTGAACAAATAGATACATATGTCCTACATGACATCCTACATGGAAATTTGTGTCCTACGTAGTGTCCTATGTGTATTGTGATACGTAGAATTCGTGTGTCTATTTGTTTAACTTTATACAAATTTAAGTGTCTATTTGTGCACACTCCAAGTTGAAGAACATATATATAAAATCAGGTTAAGTTAAAGGGTATATTTATGAATTATGCTTATTTTAAAAGTTGAGTCATAAAAGTAAGTTATTATTTCTGAAAGTTTTTTTTTCAATTATTTCTGAAAGTAGAGGGGTAAATTTGATCATTTTTCCTTGATTCAAAATCGAGAAATATTATTATACTCTTGACAAGAAAATGACAATGATACCAAATAAAAGAGTCATTGTTTAAGAAGAATTTTAACATGAATAACCTTAAAGTGTCTTCCAACTTCCAAGAGCCTCTTTTTTGGTAAGAAATTTAGGAGAAATGAAGCATAATGTGTTTTCTTAAATTTTTGTTTATTTGTGGGGTTCATTTATATGGCATAAAGATGTAATTTATTATGTCATATCAAATTTTGAATGATAAATGTAGTTGAATGAAGTTAAATGATTTTATTGATACAAAACAAAGTTCAATAAGTTTACCAGATTAATTCTCATAGTTCAATTTGCAGAATGAGAATAGTGGACTCTACACTAGAGATGGTTCTGTTGATATCAATGGTAATCCTCTTCTAAAGAGTGAGACAGGGAAGTGGAGAGCTTGCCCCTTTATTCTTGGTATGTCACACTCAAATTTCCCTCTTCTTTTCTTCTCTTTTTACCTGTTTTGGTATATTTGATATGGTTGCGGAAATTGGTCTCAGGTAATGAATGTTGTGAACGTTTGGCATTCTTTGGCATTGCTGGTAATCTTGTGACCTATCTTACCACGAAGTTCCATGAAGGAAATGTCATAGCTGCTAGAAATGTCACAACTTGGCTAGGTACGTGTTACCTAACGCCCCTTATTGGGGCTGTGATGGCAGATGCATACTGGGGAAGATATTGGACGATTGCTTCCTTCTCTATTATCCACTTCATGGTCAGATTCATTTTTACACAAAAGAAAAAACTCATTGTTTGTTGCATATTCATATACTGTCATTTCTCCTTTCATACCAGAGAGTTTCTCTTAACATAACTAACTTCAATCTACCAATGCTTGTTTTGTTTCCTCTACATGGGAATAATGAATATAATGTCAAAACTTAACTTTGATGTTTTCCCATAGTTGATTTCTACTGGTCATCTTTAGATTAATTAGGAAGTTCAGTATGTAGGTCTGGCCAATGGCACTGCTGCTTGCGCCTTTCCCACGGTATTCAATCTTGGTGAATCTTATTAGTGGTGGGGATCGATCATCAACTTTTTACTGAATCTTATATCGACATTCAGATGACAGTCAAGAAGAAATTACACTTTTCACATTTATTGTGTTTCAGCTAGTTTATCATTCATATTTGGAGCATTAGGATAGACAATAGAATGATATACAGAGGGAACTTTGGATATCTGGAGATATTTTTTTTGTCATTCCTATTTGTACCAACAGAGAGTTTTTCATGTCCCACCACCCCAAATAATAACTTGAATAACTTGTCTTATTAATAAGTCTCAAACAATACAATGGTAAAAATACACAAGGAGACTAATGTCACGGACTTAGAGTCTTACTAAAGCTCTGTGCAGCACTTGACAAATTACTCACGAATCTTTCACGATCTTGTAAGCTCAAGTAAGCCCTTTTATACTAAGATCGCTAAGAAAATGAAAGGAAAGACTTAGAGAATTTTGGAAGAAGGCTTTATATTGCTTGGAAGATTGCTTACACTTTGTTGGATGATTTACAAATGAGAGCCCCTCTATTTATACTACTTCCTATGGGGCTAAAGTGTAAATAAAAATTACTTTACAAGTCCCTACTTATTTACACTTTGGTCCCTCTCTAGAAATCTCTATACTTTCTAGGAAATTCTAAGGCTTTCCTAGAAAATATCTAGTTCTTCTAGAATTCTCCAAAGCCTTCTTGAAAGATCTAGGGGCTTCTAGAGTTTTCTACAAACTTCTCCAAATCTCTAGACTTTTTCGCCCCTATCCGGATGCAAAATCTTACTGAGAATTGGAGGAACGTGACACTCTCCCCCACCTATTGATGCAATGACCACGTCGCATCGTTGCTACATCGGCAACCGAGTCTTGTCTTCTCGTATGCACGACTAACATTCCATTGACTCGAACAATGCCCTCGCGCAACTCCTTCAATTGCTTCTTTATCTCTTCTAACTCAGCCTCAAAATCTACCTCTTTCCTAGGATGCAAGTGCCTCGGCGGATTCTTTGACATCACGACATTGTTCCCTCTTGAAACCTTCTTCGTGCACAGTGGTAAGGACTTGTTAGCACCATTGTCTTCTTTCAAACTTATAATGGTGGATACAAATGTCGACTTCTCCTTCTTATGATTTTTTTGAGTTGCATGATCGTTAGTCAGACCTTCCCTTTTGTCTTCGGTGCCTTAACCATAGGAACCATGCATGTTCCTCCTTGCTTCATGACCAGAAGTCGTTGGAGGTAAGGATCGATCACCGTGTGGCACTGCCGAAAGAACTCTTTCCCAAGAATTATATCAAAGAGATCTAGGAGCGACAGTGAAGTTGGTCTTACCTTTCAACTCGCCTAGCGTGATGCTTACTCCATGCGCGACTCCACTCACGCGAGTCGGTGGTGCATTGACCATCACGAGTTGGGCGTTACTAGGACTGTAACGCAACCCCAACCTTGTTGTTGCCGTCTTGGTCATGATATTGACCTGTGCACCTGTGTCGACCATAGCACGAATGGGTCTTCCATTGATCGTGATATCGACATACTCTGCGCATCGCATATTCTCGGCTTCTCTGGTTGCTTGGTGATAGCTTTGCATAGTCCTATCAAGCCTAACTGTGTCGTCTCTGCGCCTTGTTCTTGCTCATGTTCTTCCTTCTCTTTACGCTCTCGCACGATAGCACCAAGGCTCTTCAGTTCACGGCACCTCGCATAGCCATGCGTCCCACCACATATGTAACAACCACCTCTTTGACAACCTCTGTCTTTCTCTCTGTGTTTCCATGACGTACAAACTTCTTGCCATCGGACTTATAGGCGTCATGATTCATAGGATGTGGTCGTTGGTCCTCGTCGTTTCCACTATCTCTCCCACCATTGTCATAACTACCTCTTATCTCCTCTCCTTTGGCTCTGTCAGGCTTTTCATGCTTGAAGTCTGTCAAAGCTTCAGCATGTATGATGGCTTCATCAATCATTCTGACATGTCGGCGTTTCAACTCCATCCTGGCCCAACTCTACAACCCATCCATGAAGTGGAACAACATATCTTCATCCGTGAGGTTGAAAATCTGAAGCGTGAGGGTGGTGAACTTCTTTACAATGGCTTGAATGCTTCCTGTTTGCTTCAATTTCCTAAACTTGCGCTTGACCTCGTAGATGACGTTGTTAGGGAAGAAGGCTTTCTTGAATTCCTCGCGGAATTATTCCCACGTGTTGATGGTGCACGTCCCCTTCCTTATTTCAGACTCTTTACGCCTCCACCACAACATGGCCATCTCCGAAAGATATAACACAGCGGTGTTGATCTTGTTTTCGTCGCTCTTCACTCGATTACACTTAAAGTAATTCTCCAAGTGCCACAGGAAATTTTCCACTTCTTGCGCTTCACGGGCGCCTTTGAACATAGGTGGCTTTGGAGCCTCGACCTTGGCCTCCCTATCTTGGTATAGCGATGATGATCCTCCAACTTCCATGCCTTCCTTTAGTGCTTTTACCTCGGCCTTCATGGTCTCAATCGTGCTCAACGCCTCCATGAGCCGACACTCCAAGGAAATGATAACCTCCTTCATCTCAAACTTGGCCTGCTGACGTCCCTCCAACTTTTTACAGATGGATTCAGTCTCCTTGAGGGTGAAGTCTTCAAGGGTTTTAAAGTTGTTGTAACAACCCTAAAAATAGATATGCTACGTAATGCTTAATGTGCCAAGAATGCCTACGATTAGACCAGGGTTCACTCGGATTGATGCGCGTAGAACCAGACCTCGGAACCCTTGGTACAGCCAATCCAACTAACTTTGGGAGTTAGTTGAGCTAGGAAAGGTTGGGTCCAACCATGTAAGGCTCTCGAATACGAAGATTTACTCGAAGGCATCTTTACCGGACTTTAAAAGAAGAAATCTTAGGTTTGAAGGGTCTAGGGGTAAAATGGTTTTTTTCCACGCTAAGGGTAGTATCGTAATTACCTTAAATATATAATTAATTAATTATTTATTAAGGTGGAGGGGCAAATTGGGGAGAGAGACACGAAATGGAGCTCTTGAAGTTAAGTCTAGCTCCACCCGGGTTCGAACCTAGGTGGAAGCAATGAATTAAATTGTTTTTAATTTAAGTTGGTAAATTAATGTAATTAATTTATATTTATTATTTATTAGCTGATTTAAAATAAAAGGAAATCAGATTTTTAATAATTAAATAAAATCTTATTTGACTAAGTCCTAAACTAGACTCCTAAGCCTAAGAAAACTCTCATCTCCCATGCTTACCTCTCTCTCTCACGTCTCTATCACCCTCATTCACGTTTTTTCTGCCAAAATAACTTCAAAAAACAGTAGGTAAACCAAAGTTCTTCACACTTGAAGAACTCACAATGAAAATTATAAACAAACAACTAATCAAAAACGTTACGCAAGAGGGAGGATTATTCCGTCGAATTGGTGTTGAAGTTGAGGGGATTTGGACGTGATTTTTGGAGAAAGTTTTGGGCAGCAAGTCAAGGTTTGAACTACATAAAAGGTATGGGTTTTCTTACTCTTGGTCCCTTTCCCAAGAGACCCCTAGGATTCAGTCGATTCTAATCCGAAAACTAGGATTGTTTCCCCGTTTCATGTCCCTGTCACTAGCTCCGATTGATGGTTGTAGGTTGGTATGTCTGCTGGTAGATATTAGGCATGTAATGTGTTTTTTCGTGATGAATATGTTCATGAATATGTATTTGGAATCGTACAAATGATAACCTATGCTTTCCGAAATATGTGTTTATGTGTGTGCAATGTGTAGTTGTGACTTTGAACAACGATTGAAGTATGAAAATGACTTGTTTTATGGTTGTATTTCACGTGCACAAACTTGTATTAATCGTAATGTTCATATGAAGTATAAAGTGGCTGATTTGAGTGAAAAACTATTAGCTAAATGATTCACGAAATGCCCTAAGAATTAACTCTAAATGTTGATGAAAAGAAGCTGAAAAATGTATCTCAAATTTCCAGCACATTGTTGGTTAATTTCAGCCAAGTAAAGTTCTTTAATAAGCTATGAAAAATAAAGAAAAATAAGTGAGGTAATTGAGGATCGAACCCGTGACCTCACCATGTTAAAAATCAGTGAAATAAGGTGAGAAAAAGGAAATGTGGAGAGTGGGGATTGAACCCCCAACCTCTTGAATAGATGAGAGAGTTAGGAGAAAAATAAAGGAGAAAATTAAATGTGGAGAGTGGGGATTGAACCCCCAACCTCTTGAATGGATGAGAAAGTTAGGAGAAAAATAAAGGAGAAAAATAAATGAGGAGAGTGGGGATTGAACCCCCAACCTCTTGAATGGATGAGAGAGTTAGGAGAAAAATAAAGGAGAAAATAAATGTGGAGAGTGGGGATTGAACCCACAACCTCTTGGATAGGTGAGAAAGTTAAGAGATAAATAAAAATAAAAATAATGAGCTTGTGGGGGATTGAACCCACAACCTCCTTAACTTAAACGAAAAAAGAGAGGAGAAAAAGAAAGGAAATATTATGGGGTTGATGGGAATCGAACTAGGGTCTCCCAAATCTGAAAAATGTAATTATCAAGTTTAAAATAAGATTAAGTGTTGTCCACAGGATTCGAAATAGGATTCCCTTGCCCAAATTCCGTATTGATACATAAGTCATACGTGAATTAAATGTTCAAGAATAATGCCACCTACTTAGATCGAAATCGAGATCTTGGCATACATACAAGATGCATAAGTCTTGTATGACATAATCTTAGGAAGATATGAATCACTTAGACGTATATGAATGAAGCCTCATGGCTTGTATGTATGGACACATAAGTCTAACATACGTTTAAAAGTAAGTGATCCTAAGATGTATGTAATGAAATGATGAAACCCTAGAAGGGTTAAGTATGAGTGTAAATACACTAAATGGCCAAGTGCATTGGCATATGATGAAATGAACAATGAAATGATGAAATGAACAATGATATGATGAAATGAACAATGAAATGATGAAATGAACAATGAAATGATGAAATGAACAATGATATGATGAAATGAACAATGAAATGACGAAATGAACAATGAAATGATGAAATGAACAATGAAATGATGAAATGAGAAATGAAATGATGACACCCTATAAGGGTTAAGTAAGGGTGTGAAACACACCAAATGGCCAAGTGCATTGGCATATGATGAAATGAACATTTACGTAATAAGAGGTGAATAAGTATGAAAAGCAAAGGTGCTAATGATGATGAATGTGGTGACAACATGATATGAGGCTAATGTAAATGATGAGATCAATCTCAAATGAGCCTAAGTAAATGTTACCAATACGTACTCACCTATGAGAGTGTAAGATAATGAAGAGACCAGTCTCTATGAACACTCTAATGAGAGTATTGAGCTTAACACACTCAATACGAATGATGAGATGAGAAATCATCTAATGAGCTATGATGTCCTCATACTAGAAGCCAGCTTCCATGACGTATGAGATGAATGTAATGGAACTTTATACTAAGCACCGATAGACTAGCTATGAGCGGTGATGCCTTCTTTCGGGAAGGGCGGAGGTTCACGTAACTCTCATGAGATGAGACTGTCCGGCTTGCCGGGTATGGGTCTCCTTATATCTCCTAGTCTTCGAACCTATACTGCCAATATAGGGATCTGGCGGGGTTAAATTCCCATGTACGCTAGCATGTTTTTGGGTCACTTTGGCCAGTGATTCCACCTCTTTTCGGTGTGGGGGAGACACTGGATTTCATGATGCTCACATGATCTATGTCGGTTAAAGTTAAAGTTCCCAATGAATGAATGAGGCCAGCCTCAAATGATGCACATAATAAAATGAATGATACCAAAGGTGTTAGGATAGGATAATCAAAAGGTGAGTTAGATTCAAGTAATGACATTAGGTCATTCTTGGTCATTGCACAACGAACCTAATGAAAGTCTTAAACTACATCCTAGGTATAACTAGTGTTTACACTAACCTATGAATGAAATAAAATGGAGTACGTATTAATGAACGAAGCAGACTATGTGTTTGCTAATGAAGACTCCCTAGTTGAGGTCCCATCTGTTGAGCCCTCATTTCTGGGAGGTCTTAATGTTAAGTCCATGATTCCAATGTCTCATGGCATATGAATGAATGACAATAAAGAAGTTATGTGCTACATGCAAAAGGTGTTGTATGCTATATGATATGTGCTATGTGTAAATGTTATGTGCTGTGTGCAAATGTGAAAAGTATGATGATGTATGTTATTCTCATGGCATAACTTTCCTATTCCAAATCTGGAAAGCCCACTGACTTTCCTAATCCAAATTTGGAAAGCTCATTGACTTTACTAATCCAAATTTGGAAACTTTTCTAATCTCAATTTGGCAAGTCCACTGACTTGACTTCCAAAAATCATGTTGTTAGGAAAGAGCTATTTTTTCTCATGCATGTCCTTGGTGTGTGCTTGCATATACCCATACTTAGTACAAGTGTGTACTAACCCTATACAAACTCTACTATTTTAGGTGCAGGCAAAGGTGGACGATAGAGATACAGGATCATCGCTGCAGTTATCCGGACGTCCAGCATTCATCCGGTTTTGGTAGGTGCTCATGCTTTCGAGGATACTACTATTTTATATTCTAGCTTAGTTTTAGAGTTGAGCTAGTGGAGCATGTTCCACTAGCGTTTCTTTCCTATTTTTATTCAGACTATGTATTGGTGCCATTTTGGCAATTATACACTTAATAAGAATTGAACTATTTCTTTCAGTTGCTTATCTCTTAATGTTAGATGGTTGATGGTGAACAATTACGTATTAATGAGAATGTTTTTATAAGTATGTTAAGAAACAAAAAGTTTCAAATTTTCCGCTAAAATTAACCTAGATGAAGTAAGAATGACGTAAGTAGGCTTGTCTGCGACCTCTGAGAGGTCAACGACGCCGGTCTCGTCTGGGGTCTAAATTCCAGTCGTGACAGTTGTCATCAGCCACGCTCATGCGCCGGCCTAAAATCTCCACAGCCTGCCTCGCCACTTCAACCCTTGCGACCCATTATTCTCCAGCGGTGACGTCCATGGCCTCCTCGCCAAGTTTGTCGTCACTTGCCTCGGTGGTTGAGGGTGGATGAGAAGTTAGCGCCTCGCATGGTAAGGGATCGGGCAACATTTCTTTCATGACCCTTTTGGGGCTTCTTTACCTTTTGGTGCCTCTTTCCACTATCCAAATGGACGTCGGTGGTGCTAGCAGCGTTCACGTCTCCTTCGGTAGTCAGTCCCTTAGTGCAAACCTTCGCTCTGATACCACGTTGTCACGGACTTAGAGTCTTACTAAAGCTCCATGCGGAACTTGACAACTTACTCATGAACCTTTCACGATCTTGTAAGCTCAAGTAAGCCCTTTCATACTAAGATTGCTAAGAGAATGAAAGAAAAGACAGAGAATTTTTTAAGAAGATTTTATATTGCTTGGAAGATTGCTTATACTTTGTTGGATGATTTACAAATAAGATCCCCCCCTATATATACTACTTCCTAGATGGCTAAAGTGTAAATAAAAATTACTTTACAAGTCTCTACTTATTTACACTTTGGTCCCTCTCTAGAAATCTCTACACTTTCTAGGAAATTTTAAGGCTTTCCTAGAAAATATCTAGTTCTTCTTCTAGAACTCTCCAAAGCCTTCTTGAAAGATCTAGGGCTTCTAGAGTTTTCTACAAACTTATCCAAAACTCTAGACTTTTCTGCCTCTATCCAGATGCAAAATCTTACTGAGAATTGGCGGAACGTGACACTAAGCTAACAAGATAGTCAAATCCCTATAAATCAGTTATGCTAATATGCTATCATATATATATATATATATATATATATATATATATATATATATATATATATATATATATATTGTTAGTGAAAAACTTAAAAGATAACAAAAAATACAAGATTACAATTGAAAATAAAATGAAGAAAATAAATATCTTCAAGGCTGAGGCGCGGATATCTCGCTCTCTTGAAGGAGATTCAAGCCCACTGCAGTAAATATTTTTCACCGGTCCAGCAGTAGTACTCTTTGACTTGTCCCCTCCAGGATACAACAACCTTCACAAAATATAACTCAATAACTCTAGACAAGAGTTGAGTCCAAAGCTCCACAAAAAAGAACACCCCCTTCAACTAATAAGAACTCTCTTTTTGACTAACTCTTTCACTCTATATTTTCTCTAGTATGTTGTGTGTACAAACCAAATAAATACCACCACTATTTATACTAGAAGAAGTCTTCCTAGCAATGATAGGAAGATAATGGTGTAATAAATAGTAAAGATAATGGCCTTAGGAATTACATAGGTTACAAGGTGTAATGAAGGAATAAAGAGTGAAAAGTAATGGGATAAAAAGCTAACAACCACTAACAGCTTGAACTTGCACCAAATAATGGGTAACATATGCAATTACTCTAGAGTAATGCACCAACTTGATCGCCCAAACGGCAACAAAAGAATTAACTCCCACCATGCTACAAAAAAATGAAAGTTGACCAATGCATGTTTTAATGCAATAATGAATAGAGGGAGTAGTGGTTGTCTTAGGGGCAAACGGTCACTGCAAAATGTAACATTCTTATAATATTAAAATACCCCTACACTAACAATCCCCCACACATACTAATATTAGTTGAGAGAGTCTATCAGTCGAAGGAAGATTATTATGCATAATGAAGGTGTGCTCTGCATTGAACTTCCACTTAGTGAAATAGTAATTTTTACTCCAGAGTCGTAGTGGTCTCAGACTTGCACTATGATTGCTTAAGGAAAATAAAATATCACTACTCACACATAATAATCAAGGTGTTGACATGAGCTTTTAAAGCCAGCACGTTATGGCCATGTGCTATCCCGGTTTCATGAGTGCATTTGAGAATAAGCCACATTCTCATAGGAAGTGACCTACTTGCACACATCACATAGGTGAAATCTGTCGAGAGGGCTCCTGTAAGATTAACACTCCACCCATCCGGGCTATAGATATTCATTAAGAGTTTTATCAACTCAACCTTCACAAACTACAGGAAATAATGCACTCACATCATAGGGAGGTAATAATAAGATAGTGCATTTTTCATAACAAGTCATCAAATGATTAGTTTTTCCCTTTGAACCTAGTTATAGGATCTTTAGTCCCCAGGTTGGATTTCCTTATATATGACTCAAGGATTTGTAGGATTCAATCACATCCCCCTCGATATGCTCCAGACTTTTCATCTTGTTAAGGCCTTAGTAAGAGGATCTGCAAGATTATCACAAGATTTGACATAATCAACATTAATGATACCATTTGTCAAACATGATCTTACATTACTGTGTTTCCTCTTTATAGTTCTGGATTTACCGTTGTAATAACGGTTTTGAACTCTACCAATTGCAGTGTGCTATCACAATGAATTAAAATAGGAGAAATTGGTTTTTCAAAATAAGGAATTTGAAACAACAAATCTCTTAACCAATTCGCTTCCTCACTAGCTGAAGCTAAAGCAATTAGTTCAGCCTCCATGGTAGAGTTAACAATTATAGTTAGCTTTTTTGATTTCCAACAAACAGCACCACCACCTAGAGTAAAAATATAACCAGTGGTAGAACAGGAATCACCTAATAAAGTATTTCAATCTGCATCACAAAAGCCTTCAAGTACAGCAGGATATTTTTTAAAGAACAAACCACAATTTTCGTTCCAATTAAATATCTCATAATTCTTGTTACAGCATGCCAATGTTCAATACCTTGCTTGCTTTTAAACCTGCCAAGTACTCCTACTACATATGCAATATCAGACCTAGTGCAATCAGTCACATATTTCAAACTTCCGATTATGCTAGCATATTCCTTTTGATTTATTACATCATTTTCACTTTCAACAGGAAATAAAGTGAACACTTGAATTAAAAGGAGTAGCAACATGCTTGCAATCAAGAAAGTTATATTTTTTCAAAATTTTCTCAACATAATGCGACTGGTCAAGGAAAATTCTCTCACATGTTCTTGTTATTTTTATTCCAAGAATGAAATTTGTCTCACCAAGATCTTTCATATCAAAATGGCTTCTAAGAACATTTTTAGCTTCATCAATAACATTTATGTTAGAGCCAAAGATGAACAAATCATCAACATATAGGCGAAAAATCACATGTGAATTATTCCAAGACTTATGATATATGCACTTATCACACTCATGTGTTTTAAAATCATTTTCAATCATGCGGGAATCAAACTTTTCATGACATTGCTTTGGTGCCTGTTTCAATCCATATAGGGATTTAGTAAGCTTACATACTTTGCTTTCTTAGTTTGCTTCAACAAAACACTCAGGTTGATCCATATAAATTTCCTCATTTAGGTCTCCATTTAGAAAAACAGTTTTTACATCCATTTGATAAATTTGTAAATAAAAAATTACAGTCATAGCAATTAAAAGTCTTATAGATGTAATTCTTGTTATCGGAGAAAAGTATCAAAAAAATATAGGCCTTCTAATTGTTTAAAACCTTTTGCAACTAGCCTAGTGTCACGTCCCGCCACATCATAGTTAAATTTTGCGTCCAGATAGAGGCGGAAGGGTATAGAGTTGTGGAGAAATTTGCGGAGAACTCTAGAACTTTTTAGATTAATCAAGAAGGCTTAGAATTCTCTAGAATTACTTCAGACTTTTCAAGAAAGTCTTTGGAAGATCCTAGAAAGTGTAGACTTTTCTAGAATAAGGACCAAAGTGTAAATAGCTTAGGGACTTGTAAGTAATTTTTATTTACACTTTAGCTCCCTAGAAAGTAGTATAAATAGGTGGGCTGCTCTCATTTGTAAATCATTCAAGCTGAAACAAGCAATCCAACAACTTGTAAGAGATCTTCCAACCAATATAAAGCCTTCTTCCAAAATTCTCTAAGTCTTCCTTTCATTCTCTTAGCGATCTCAGTATAAAAGGGCTTACTTGAGCTTACATGATCATGAAAGATTCGTGAGTAAGTTGTCAAGTGCCGCACAGAGCTTATAGCAATACTCTAAGTCCATGACAACGTGGTATCAGAGCAAAGGTTTGCACTAAGGGAATGACTAACGAAGGAGACGTAAATGCTGCTAGCACCACCAACGTCAGGTTGGAGGGTGGACGGAAGAACCGCAATGGAAAGAAGCACCAAACGAGTAGTGAGGAAATGATGCTCGATCCCACACCAAGCGAGGTGCTAATATCTCATCCACCTTCAACCACCGAAGCAAGTGACAATGAACGTGGCGACGAGCCTATTGACATCACACCTGGAGAGGAGTGGATTTCAAGGGTTGAAACGGTGAGGCAGGACGTGGAGATATTAGGCTGACGTTTGAATGTGGTTTGATGGAAAATTCAAGACTCTCGAGGAGTCACCCTTGAGGAGACCGATAACATCCACAAGAAGTTGGAGGTGCGCCAACGGGACGAGTTTGAGATGAAGGAGGTTATCACTTTCTTGGAGTGTCGGCTCATGTAGGCGTTGAGCATGATTGAGACCATGAAGGCCGATATAAAATCACTCAAGGAAGGCGTGGAATTGGAGGATCGTCGTCATTCGACCAAGATAGAGAAGCCAAGGTCGAGGCTCACAAGCCACCTATATTCAAAAGCGTCCGTGACGCGCAAGAGGTGGAGAATTTTCTGTGGCATTTCGAGAATTACTTCAAGTGCAACAGGCTGAAGAGCCACGAGAGTAAGATCAACACCGTTGTGTTGTATCTTAGGAGATGGCCATATTGTGGTGGAGGCATAAAGAGTCAGAAAGAAGTGAAAGAAGAATAACAGAATAAAGACACTAAGAGATCCGCCAATAATCAATAGCTTAAAGAATATAAAGATCATCAAGATATATCTCCTTACGCAAATTACTTGACTTTCATTTAGATACCTTAAAACAGAGTCTACGGAAGAACATACCACAATTGACCATGTCCACCGAAAGAAGTAGAGCGCAAATGACCTAATTGAAAGGTCTCTCATAATCCTCTAAATTAGGAAGACCACGCAGTCAATATATTTTGCACACTGAGTGTTAGTGAGGACTTAATAGCATGATGAAAGGTGATCTATGTTGCGGGTAATGGCTAACGTTCCCACGAGTCCCACATGTTACAGAGTTGAAGCCAGCAGCTACCATCTAAAACGAAGAAAGTGTTTTTATGTGATCGGGCAAGCTAAGAAGAATATTTAGAATTACCTCTCTCATAGTGATTTATGTGGCACCCAAATTAAATCAGAATCACCACATTTGAGTTCGATCGAGGAGAAAGACATATTGTTCTTAGATCCGAAATGTAAGTAGCCCACCGAAATGGGTTCCTTAAGTGAAAATCAGATTAATCTTGCCATACTCATGCAGACCAAAAACAAGAAGATTGGTCCCTTCTTAGTCATTTTTCTGATAAAAATATAGTGTAATTCTTTACAGAGAGAGAGGAGAGAGCGGAGGTTCAAGCAAGTTGTAATACGGTCATGGACACAAAGATAAGATGTCACACACGAGACTAAGAGAAGAACACGACATGGTTGTAGAATCAGCAAGTAGAAAGTATAAGGGGCAACAAACCAAATCATATTCAAACACCATGTCAGAGAGTTGATACGAGCAACAAAGAACAAGATAATCTGTAACCAGAATGTCTAAATTTAACTGAACAACGGTTGTTAACACAATTTATGGCAAACCCCATCAATTTCTAAGCCCAATTATTGACGTGTCTCACAGCAACAAAAGAGAATAAGCTAAGTAAGAGACAACGAAGTACAGACTTCAAATAGAGATTCACACTAGAAGAATCTCAGAATGTGCAATGATTTTAAAACGAGAATAAGCCAGGCACGAATGTAAGCCAAAACAGATACTCGTCCCGTCCGTTTCAGAGAGAGAATGCATTTCCATTTTAGTTTGTTCCAAAAAAGAGAGCCTTTTCTTTTTTGAATCACTTTGAACTTTAATACTTTCCACATAGTGCATTTTAGATCACAATGGATTCAGTCAAGGGGTATGTTGGTACATTTTACGATAACTTAATTAGAGAAACGACTCACAAGATTAAAAAAAGTACTTTTATTATCTTAAAACTCCGTTGCCAGAGTCAAACGGCAGGTTCTTTTAACGGTACGGGAGTAATGTTGGTGATCAAACAGCGCGAGCCAGTGGATAGAGAGGAAATTAGGTGCAGTGGTGTGTGAGGTTCACCCATCAGCTGCCACCGTAGAACCGAGATGTCCTGTCTCCAGCGCAAAACCTCCCTCTATCTGCGCTTCTTATGGTGCTCGGTGGAAGGATAGGTAATGTTATGGTCACTCTAAGGAATTGACGCCAAACTTACTTGGCACGCGTGCCAGGACAAGAGTCGAGACTTTTATATAGAAATTGAAGCCTAGGCCTCGATACCGTATGAAATGAAATGAATGAGAAGTTGTTATTTTTATGCGAGGAGTATATTCAGGGCAGGAGGTACAAATATAACATCAGAAGGAATGCCTAAAAAAAATCAAATCAACAATAAGAAAAAAAGAAAATGATTCTAAGGACAAACTCTTATTTATTCTATAAATATTCTTGAAGCACTCTTTGATGTTTACCGCATATTCTGTAACAATTACTTTCTTGGTGGGTCGAGTTGGATACGCAACTCCTTATCAGGGTTTAATTCTCTATCCAAAATCTATGTAAAATGAGGATTTAAATGGGATGGCTAAACGATCATATACCGGAGTGTCAAGCCACACAAATGGGAGTGCCCTAAATACTCGACACTATAAATGATTGGAACTCACAATACTGAATGCTAATTACAGCATGTTATCACCAAAGTCTTGGGTTAGCTTCCATATCCTATGCTTTCACCAAGACCGGAAGCAATAGCCTATGCGGTAAAAAAGTTGGTCTTAATTCATAGCGAAGTCAGCCTCCAGACCGTTCTACTGGAAAGTTGTGTAGATCGTGTTCTCGCGATACCGTGATCTAGGTAGGTAACCATGCACGCAGAATTTATGTGTTTACTGGGGTGTGGGCCTCATAATGAGGACTGTAGATGATTATCACAAGTGATGACTCTTCGTGATTGGCGGGATGGAATTGGGGGTGGGAGGAGGCATCTCTGACAGAAGGTAATAATTATCTGGCTTAGTATTGTCCTGTGTGTGGTCTTTGAGTATATCCAGATTTATTGTGTTGGGTCCTCAAAGAAACAAATATTATTCACGCGTGCCCTGGGCTGCCGAGTAGGTCTACGAATAAAGGAGGTAGAACAACACTCTTCCCTTTTGGAAGACCATTTGTCGGACACTTAAATATCGCATAATGAGTTGCGTTTCGAGTAATAAGCTACCCAGCAATCCCTATGTAGACGATCTTGATGTTCTCTAAATTCTCTGGCAAGGAAAATGTCCTCTATAGTCGGTGGTAAGGAGTGCAGCAGATTGGGACATTAATTCACTTATTTTTGCCACGTGATGAGTCAGACAGTAAAATAATGGTTGGTGTTGAGTGTTGTTCATGATGTATGATCCATTAGGTTGCTGATAATAAATAGCTGTCGCTGATCACTCTTACTAAGGTGTGCGAACGACCTTAGAATATATTTGAGTATATTTATGAGCGAGATTCGATAGGTTGGGGTCTTTATGAGTAGATCTTGACGCATCTATATCTTAATTGGGTAAGTGATAGTTGGAAAAGACAATGAAACAATCAGTATCGTGATACCATGTTATTAGAGTAAGTGTATATAGTAAAGTGATAGGTCTATATTAAGTGTAGTTCATAGTTTCTGCTTATTTAAATTTTCATTATTGATAATGATTCATCAATATTTATTTTGAGTAGGTTAAGTTTAGGTGGTTTAAGGGTTCGTTGTAATATAATTTACTACCTTACGGCTCAGTAAGTAAGAAGCCATGGGATTTTTGTCACGCGGGATACGCTATTCAGTCCGTTTAGCAGAGGAGTTTTCTCATCATTCATGCAAAGTTTATCCTGGCTTGTAAAGTTGCGAATTCCAAAAGTATAAAATAATGGATGATAAATAAGATATTGTGATCTATTGATGTCAATGTGAAAGAACTGTTGGAGCATCATAAATTGAGTTATGGTGATACACCGACGTAACCCTAGAATGACTCAGAAAAACCAGGATTTTCCGCAAGATTGCTGCGAGGTGCAATATCGAACGGTCACGTATTGACGGACCGGTAGTGCTGATCAGTTAGCGACCCCTACGTTCACATCCATCGGTGGTGTTGACTGAAACTCTTCGCCGGATATGGAGAAGCGAGCTCGCGAGGAAAGATTACTGAAATCGGATGATGATTCCGACAGATGCAGACCTATAGTGCGCGTAAGGTTAGATTACGGTAATGAGAATTGTGTTCCGTGGAAATGCAAGAACCCTTTACACCAGCGTCGTGTTCTGCAGAGGTATGTCCAGTATTGACCAGTTGGATCGGAGCCGTGTGTTTCGACTCTACGGTCCGTGATGGTGGAGAGTTAGCAGAGGTAGATTAGGGTGGAAAGGTGTTGTTGGGTCAACATTACAGATGGTCAATAAGTTTTGATTAAGAAAAATGAATAGGTGCTCCCTGACCTACTCAAACGATAGATAATTGAGATTAGCTTATTCATAGGCTCACGACCCGTCGTTCGGCCTAACAAATCAACCTTCGATGTAACATCGTAGTCTCAGGACCTTATCCTAACCTGGCGTTCCTTTAAGGATTGGTCCCACAGACTTGTACCATCTTCACCAACGTCAATGTGGTTCATTGTCCGTATGCATAGAAAGGTACATATCTAGACCTACGCAGTTGTCGGTCTTCTTGCTAATCCGAACATTCAACATTTTTGATGCTAACACGCGACAAATCCTCACCATCATGGCCCGTTGAAGGCAGTGGGTTTTGCAATATTTGGGTAAATAGATCTTAATGTGCGTTTTATTCATTTTGATCTGACTTCACTGATAAATATGGTTCACGATAGTCATAAGTCTACACTTTTCTGGAAATCTCCAAGCTAATCAATCCTATAGCTAGGTCGAGATTATTTGTTGGCCATGCTCAGTTTGATAGATTGTTTGCTACACATCATTGAATTCTATATGCACGATAGTATGTGAAGTCAATGAAAATTAAGGCAAAAGATGACACTGCAAACGTCTGTCTCGTCTCTTTTTAATCCAGCATGGCGGGAAGTGTCGCAGTCACAAGAATTTATTTGAACGCTATATAGGATGGTTCTTGCAACATAAGTAAACCGTGAATCCATCTTAAATTATGAAGAGGCGACGATTGTAAGACAACGAGTGCTTGTTGTTCACTGACTGGTCCTCCGTTAAAACCTTTCCATCTTTTTCCGGCTATAACACTTTGGGCTGTCTCATAGGTTACTGTGTGACTCACTTCACAAAAGTATAGTTAGTGCTAAGGGACATTGGAAAGTGATAGCTCATGTATCTCCTTGCAATCGTTTTACCTTGCCGGAATTCTCGCATATTATAAATCGCGCACTTTTCCTCAATAGCATGGATTAAACCTTCCTCCGCGGGTAACGCACAAGTTAAATCTGGAGTCTTCCATGAGATAGTAGAAGTTGTGTTTTTCTGGCAAAAAAAGAGATCGTATCAGATTTTGCAAACTTCATAGGAAACTCATCTTTTGTACTTGTTTTCCTTTTCTACAACAATATAAGTTTGGAAGACTTACGAAAGAACAAAGTAATTCTTTTCTGATGTTGTGAAGCTGGTAGACGTGTGCTAGCACACAGAGCATACTCAAACTACGATGCTTGGACGTGTTGGATACGCGTAATTGGTTGTATGTGGAAACCGTGAGAGAGGGAGAGAACAAGGAAGAAAAACAATATGTTAACAATGGTTTCGGATCAAAATGATGCTACGGTCCACAATAGGAAACAAACTACAATATGATTTATTGTCACTCTACAAAGAATACAAGGAAATGGTACAGCGAGAGAGAAATATCAAATGCTTAGAAAGTAGAAGGCAAATGAGAGGGATGATATGTTGAAATAGAATTAAGGAGCTACCTATGTTAAGTATAGAATGAATTCATCGCCTAGTTGATGTCGAGCTCATTGATCGATGCACTATGTTCAAAAATGTCAAGGATTAAACGATGGTGACCATATTATGTGTTTGACCTAAAATTTCACCTTACCAAGATGATCTGGTCTTGAACTTTGTGATTTTTGTACTAATTATCTTTCCTACCAAATATTCATTAATTTCATCCTTTCATGAGTCGTGATTCAAATTGGTTAAGAACCGAACCAAGTCTTTCATGAATAATGAGAAATTTACTAGTAAAGATGTTTCATATGAATAAAATCATCTAACTGAAGGATTTTTATTGATTCCAATAAAGTCACGGTGGT
>CM040629.1:85156004-85205489 GCA_022817965.1 Solanum lycopersicoides | reverse complement strand
CTTGATCATTAAAATAACCTTGCTTGTGGAATTTCAATGACATACTCCACAAGTAAGGGTATTTTATCTTTCTCAACAATATGGGGCTAAGTCTTTCAGAGTTATGAAATTTCTAAGACTTACATAGTATTCGTGAGATATTTTGACATTCTTAAAAATTTGTATTTGTAGAAAGAGAATAGTGGATTGTACACTAGAGATGATTCTGTTGACATCAACGGTAATCTTGTTTTAAAAAGTGAGACAGGGAATTGGAGAGCTTGCCCCTTTATTGGTATGTCACACTCAAATTTTCCCTTTTATTTTCTTCACTTTTTACGTGTTTTAGTATAATCGATTTGGTTGTGGACCATGGTCTAAGGTAATGAATGTTGTGAAGGTTTGGCATAATATTCTTTGGTATTGGTGGTAATCTTGTTACCTATCTTACCAACAAGTTACATGAGGGAAATGTCCCAGCAGCTAGAAATGTCACAACTTGGATAGACACGTGCTATTAGAACCGAAAATAAGTAGGTGTAATGCGGAAGCTAGCGAAGCAAACCTCGAAATATAATAAGTAAGAAGATAAACGAGAAATATACCAAAAAACACAAAGATTTAATGTGGTTCGGTCATCGACATACGTCCACAAAGGATATGAGCAATCCACTATATAAACATGAGAGTACAAAATATAGAGAGAAACAACCTCAACCAATTCACCGGGATACATGAGAGGTTCACACAAGTGATAATATATCAAGCTTGTGACCCACAAGTTCTTCCCTAACCAAAACTCTCAAAGCCCTTAAGACTACATTGTGAATGATGATTAAGTTAAAAGGAACATTCCTCTATTTATAGTCTTAAACTTTCCTACAAAAAAAAGATTAGTCAACCCAAAACCTTTTCCTAAAAGGAAAACATATTTACGGTAAAAAATTTAGGAAAAAAAAATCCAACAAATCTCCCCTTGGCTGAATTTCTGACAAAATAAATTTGTCCACCTTCTTTAATTAATCTTCAACAAGCTTCTCCTCTCCATAATCTCCTTTACAAAATTTATGTCTCAACACAATAACTTCTCTGAAACAATTTCTTCCACAAAATCTTCATTAGTGTCAAAAAGGTTGCAGCCAGGATTACATTTGCCAAGATGAACTCCTATTTCTAATTAGGTTCAATCATCGATTATCGAACCAGTGAACCTGACTCCATCATTGAATCTGGCTCTGATACCACTTGTTAGGACCGAAAATAAGCAGGTATAATGCGGAAGCTAGCAAAGCGAACCTCGAAAGACCATAAGTAGAAGACAAATGAGAAATATACCAAAAGACACAGATTTAACGTGGTTCGTCAATTGACATACGTCCACAAAGGAGATGAGCAATACACTATATAAACATGAGAGTACAAAATATAAAGAGAAACAACCTCAACCAATTCACCCGGAATACATGGAGGTTCATACAAGTGATAACGTATCAAGATTGTGACCCACAAATTCTCCCCCTAACCAAAACTCTCACAGACCTTAAGACTACATTGTGAATGCTAATTAAGTTAGAAGGAACATGCATCGATTTATAGACTCCTAAACATTTTCCTACAAGAAAAAGGACTAGACAATACAAAACATTTTCTTTTTTCCTCCCATGTATTCTGAGTGAATTGGTTGAGGTTGTTTTTCTCTGTATTTTATACTCTCATATTATAGTGGATTGCGCATCACCTTTGTGGACGTAGGTCGATTGACCGAACTACGTTAAATTTTTGTGTCTTTTGATATATTTATTGTTTGTCTTCTTACTCGTAGTCTTTCGAGGTTTGCTTTGCTAGCTTCTGCGTTTACACCTTCTTATTTATGATCCTAACAAGTGGTAAGAAATTTAGGGCAAATAAAATCCAACATGTGTTCCCTAACGCCCCTTATTGGGGGTTGTGATGGCAGATGTCAGTTGCTGCTATCGTTGAGTTCAAGTGTCTAGAAATTACAACAGACTTTGGTTTGGTGGATGAAGCAATTGCAGTACCTCTCAGTATCTTTTGATAGATTCCACAGTATTTTATACTAGGAGCAGTCGACTTACTTCCATTGGGCACCTTGAGTTCTTCTATGATCAATCACCCGGTGCAATGCATAGCTTGTGCAATGCATCCCCACTGATGACCAATGCTTTGGGTTATTACTTGAGCTCTTTCGTATTGACAGTAGTAACATCCACTACAACTCAAGGTGGCAAACTTGGATGGATCCCAAACAACTTGAACAGTGGGCATCTTGATTATTTCTTCTGGCTCTTTGCTGCACTAAGCTTATGCAACTTTGTATTCTATGTTTTTTGTGCCAAAATGTATAAATCCAAGAAGCCATCATAAGTCCAAGTTTGTTTTATATATTAAGGAACATTTAGCTAGCGTTTGGCCATAGATTTCCAAATATTCTTGGCAAATATTATTTGAGTGAAAATTTGGGTAAAATTTCACCATGTGTTTGGCCATAGTATTTGGAAAATATATTTCACCTTTTAAAAAAAATATGATTTATACACATAAGTTTTAAAAACTATTAAAACTAGTTATAAGTTTGTATTACAAGTCAATTGGATGTTCGTTGGAACAATAATAAATAGTATCCATGACACTAGAGCAATGTAGTAGTTTGGAGTGGGTGCAACAAGCATCATTCATATATCGTGAAATAGACAAAGTACATGACTTTGTCCTTGAGCCAATTTTCATCATTTTCATCAACAACCATATCATCATTTAATATTCACTCACTAATTTGGTGTTACATTAATGTGATACAACGCAAACAACTATATAGAGGGTGTTTTTGTAAAAGATAAAAGTTTGTGGTAAAATTTTAATTTTCAAGATCCCAAATAATGAGATTTGACCCAAATACTAAAAAAAATTAGTATTTGGGAATTTGGAATATTTGCCAAAAATATTTGCCAAATAATGACAAATTGTATGGACAAACATTATTTGTTCAAATTTTTTCCCAAAATATTATTTAACTACTTATTTGAAAATTTTAAAGTCTGAGTTTTTTTTTCTTCATAATTTAAGAAAATTTAGAATTTGAATATATTATTGTTATACATGTGTATATATACACAATTAGTTAACTAACTACTTTAGCTAGTTTTGAGATCACAATCACCCATCTCAAATACATCTATCACTTAACATTACTAATTATGAAGCAGACCTACAACATCGATCACCAGTTTTGAATTAACCCAATCTACTGAATTCGAAATCATCATACCTACACAAACAACATTATATTAAAAATATAGCTACTTGTTAGCATTGTTATTATTTATTTATTTATTTATTTTTGAACTGATTGAACTTCATAACTAATAAGGAAAATGCACAAGTACCCCTAGACTATGACCGAAATCTCAGAGACACATCTTAACTAAATTAAGGTCTTATTATCCTTTAAACTTATTTTTTTTGTAATTTTCTATACCTTTGGTCTTACGTGTCATACTCTGTGACCTCACACAATTGAAACACGTGAGGGATATTTGAATGTCACGTAAGTCAAAAAGTGCACAATTTTTTTTAAAAAAAGTTCAAAGATAATAAAACCTTAGTTTAGTTAATGTGTCTCTGAGATTTTGGTCATAGTCTAGAGAATAGTAGTGCATTTCCTTAACAAACAGTTTTTTTAACTTAATTCAAATCAAACAGCCACATGCTATTTTAGACTGTAAGTTTCATCCAATAATTGTCCACTAAGTCTTTTTGTTTTGCTTTGGAGTTATTTGAATAAAGTAAATAAAGAAAAGTGGAAGATGGCGTATTGTTGTTTTGTTTTTTGTCTTTTTTTTTTTTATTTGCTTTGGAGTAATTCTTTTACTATGTCCACTCCATCATCAAAAGTATTCATGAGGTGAAGTATGTATGGGTACTCAAACTGAAGAAATATATCTTCTACAACATAATGATATTCATCAGGTTTTAATTTCTCTTTTTTTTATTTTATAATTGAATTTTTATTCACGCTCTACGAGAATTTACCTAGTAAAGTAATTAAATTTTGTTTTATATAAATAAATTACTTGACTTGAAATAGCGGGTGGAATTTCAAGAACTCCACAAGCAAGGTTATTTTATCTCTCACAGCAATTTGGGGCTAATTTTTTCAGATTTATGAAATTTCAAAGAGTTACATACTATTGATGAAATGTTTCTCCAATAATTTTTTTTTACTTTATCCAAACATGGGTTTTTGCTTTCAATGCTTTTGTATGACCTTTATATATTTTCAGATAAGAAAGCATCCATTTCCTTTTCTTCTTTAGATGCTCAGTGATAAAAAAAAAATTGATAGAGTTTTCCCATTTAATTTTTGATTAAAAAATATTGACAGAGTTTTCTCATTTAACCTTATTTCATATTTATGCCCTCCAACTTTAGGTGTGCATAAGTAAACACTTAAACTTATATAAAATTGAATAAATAGACACATATGTCCTACATGACATCCTACATGGAAATTTGTGTCCTACGTAGTGTCCTATGTGTATTGTGACACGTAGAACTCGTGTGTCTATTTGTTTAACTTTATACAAATTTAAGTGTCTATTTCTGCACACTCCAAGTTGGAGAACATATATATAAAATGAGGTTAAGTTAAAGGGTATATTTATGTATTATGCTTGTTTTAAAAATTGAGTCATAAAAGTAAGTTATTATTTCTGAAAGTTTTTTTTTCCCAATTATTTCTGAAAGTAGAAGGGTAAATTTGATCATTTTTCCTTGATTCAAAATCGAGAAATATCATTATACTCTTGACAAGAAAATGATAATGATACTAAATAAAGGAGTCCATTGTTTAAGAAGAAGTTTAACATGAATAACCTTAAAGTGTCTTCCAACTTCCAAGAGCCTCTTTTTTGTTAAGAAATTTAGGAGAAATGAAGCATAATGTGTTTTCTTAAATTTTTACTTATTTGTGGGGTTCATTTATATGGCATAAAGATTTAATTTATTTTGTCATATCAAATTTTGAATGATAAATGTAATTGAATGAAGTTAAATGATTTTATTGATACAAAATAAAGTTCAATAAGTTTACCAGATTAATTCTCATAGTTCAATTTGTAGAATGAGAATAGTGGACTCTACACTAGAGATTGTTCTGTTGATATCAATGGTAATCCTGTTTTAAAGAGTGAGACAGGGAAGTGGAGAGCTTGCCCCTTTATTCTTGGTATGTCACACTCAAATTTCCCTCTTCTTTTCTTCTCTTTTTACCTGTTTTGGTATATTTGATATGGTTGCGGAAATTGGTCTCAAGTAATGAATGTTGTGAACGTTTGGCATTCTTTGGCATTGCTGGTAATCTTGTGACCTATCTTACCACGAAGTTACATGAAGGAAATGTCATAGCTTCTAGAAATGTCACAACTTGGCTAGGTACGTGTTACCTAACGCCCCTTATTGGGGCTGTGATGGCAGATGCATACTGGGGAAGATATCGGACGATTGCTTCCTTCTCTATTATCCACTTCATGGTCAGATTCATTTTACACAAAAGAAAAAATTCATTGTTTGTTGCATATTCATATACTGTCATTTCTCCTTTCATACCGGCGAGTTTCTCTTAACATAACTAACTTCAATCGACCAATGCTTGTTTTGTTTCCTCTACATGGGAATAATGAATATAATATCAAAACTTAACTTTGATGTTTTCTCATAGTTGATTTATACTGGTCATCTTTAGATTAATTAGGACGTTCAGTGTGTAGGTCTGGCCAATGGCACTGCTTCTTGCGCCTTTCCCACGGTGCTCAATCTTGGTGAATCTTATTAGTAGTGGGGATCGATCATCAACTTTTTACTGAATCTTATATCGACATTCAGATGACAGTCAAGAAGAAATTACACTTTTCACATTTATTGTGTTTCAACTAGTTTATCATTCATATCTGGAGCATTAGGATAGACAATAGAATGATACTCAGAGGGTACTTTGGATATCTGGAGATATTTTTTTTGTCATTCCTATTTGTACCAACAGAGAGTTTTTCATGTCCCCACCTCAAACAATAACTTGAATAACTTGTCTTATTACTAAGTCTCAAATAATACAATGGTAAAAATACACAAGGAGACTTATGTCACGGACTTAGAGTCTTACTAAAGCTCTGTGCGGTACTTGACAACTTACTCACGAATCTTTCACGATCTTGGAAGCTTAAGTAAGCCCTTTTATACTAAGATCGCTAAGAAAATGAAAGAAAAGACTTAGAGAATTTTGGAAGAAGGCTTTATATTGCTTGGAAGATTGCTTACACTTTGTTTGATGATTTACAAATGAGAGCCCCCCTATTTATACTACTTCCTGGGGGCTAAAGTGTAAATAAAAATTACTTTACAAGTCCCTACTTATTTACACTTTGGTCCCTCTCTAGAAATCTCTATACTTTCTAGGAAATTCTAAGGCTTTCCTAGAAAATATCTAGTTCTTCTTCTAGAACTCTCCAAAGCCTTCTTGAAAGATCTAGGGGCTTCTAGAGTTTTCTACAAACTTCTCCAAAGCTCTAGACTTTTCCGCCCCTATCCGGATGCAAAATCTTACTGAGAATTGGAGGAATGTGACACTCTCCTCCACCTATTGATGCAATGACCGCGTCGCATCGTCGCTACATCGGCAATCGAGTCTTGTCTTCTAGTATGCACGACTAACATTCCATTGACTCGAGCAATGCCCTCATGCAACTCCTTTAATTTCTTCTTTATCTCTTCTAACGCAGCCTCACGATCTACCTATTTCCTAGGATGCAAGCGCCTCGACGGCTTCTTTGGCATCACGACATTGTTCCCTCTTGGAACCTTCTTCGTGCACAGTGGCAAGGACTTCTTAGCACCAATGTCTTCTTTCAAACTTATAATGGTGGATACAAATGTCAACTTCTCCTTCTTATGATTTTTTTGAGTTGCATGGTCGTTAGTCAGGCCTGCCCTTTTGTCTTCGGTGCCTTAACCATAGGAACCATGCATGTTCCTCCTTGATCCATGACCATAAGTCATTTGAGGTAAGGATCGATCACCGTGTGGCACTGCCGGAAGAACTCTTTCCCAAGAATTATATCGAAGAGATCTAGGAGCGATAGTGAAGTTGGTCTTACCTTTTAACTCGCCTAGCATGATGCTTACTCCATGCGCGACTCCACTCACGCGAGTCGGTGGTGTATTGACCGTCATGAGTTTGGCGTTACTAGAACTGTAACGCAACCCCAACCTTTTTGTTGCCGTCTTGGTCATGATATTGACATGTGAACCTGTGTCGACCATAGCACGAATGGGTCTTCCATTGATCGTGATGTCGACATACTCTGCGTACCGAATATTCTCGACTTCTCTGGTTTCTTGGTGTAGCTTCGCATAGTCCTATCAAGCCCAACTGTGTTGTCTCCGTGCCTTGTTCTTGCTCATGTGCTTCCTTCTCTTTCCGCTCTCGCACGATAGCACCAAGGATCTTCATTTCACGGAACCTCGCATAGCCATGCGTCCCACCACATATGTAACAACCACCTCTTTGAAAACCTCTGTCTTTCTATCTGTGTTGCCATGACGTACAGACTTCTTGACATCAGACTTATAGGCGTCATAATTCTTAGGATGTGGCCGTTGGTACTCGTCGTTTCCACTATCTCTCCCAACATTGTCATAACTACCTCTTCTCTCCTCTCCTTTGGATCTGTCAGGCTTTTCATGCTTGAAGTCTGTCAAAGCTTCGGCCTGCATGATGTCTTCATCAATTATTCTGACATGTCGGCGTTTCAACTTCATCCTGTCCCAACTCTACAGCCCATCCATGAAGTGGAACAACATATCTTCATCCGTGAGGTTGAGAATCTGAAGCGTGATGGTGGTGAACTTCTTCACAATGGGTTGAATGCTTCCTGTTTGCTTCAATTTCCTAAACTTGTGCTTCACCTCGCATATGACGTTGTTAGGGAAGAAGGTATTCTTGAATTCCTCGCGGAATTATTCCCATATGTTGATGGTGCACGTCCCCTTCCTTATTTCGGACTCTTTACGCCTCCACTACAACATGGTCATCTCTGAAAGATATAACACATCGGTGTTGATCTTGTTTTCGTCGCTCTTCACTCGATTACACTTAAAGTAATTCTCCAAGTGCCACAGGAAATTTTACACCTCTTGCGCTTCACGGGCGCCTTTGAACATAGGTGGCTTTAGATCCTCGACCTTGGCCTCCCTATCTTGGTATAGAAACGATGATCCTCCAACTTCCATGCCTTCCTTGAGTGCTTTTATCTCGGACTTCATGGTATCTATCGTTCTCAACGCCTCCATGAGCCGACACTCCAAGGAAGTGATAACCTCCTTCATCTCAAACTCGGCCTGCTGACGTCCCTCCAACTTTTTACAGATGGATTCGGTCTCCTCGAGGGTTAAGTCTTCATGGGTTTTAAAGTTGCCATCAGCCACGTTCATGCACCGGCCTAAAATCTCCACAGCCTGCCTCACAACTTCAACTCTTGCGACCCATTCTTCTCTAGCGGTGACTTTCATGGCCTCCTCGCCAAGTTCGTCGTCACTTGCCTCGGTGGTTGAGGTTGGATGAGAAGTTAGCGCCTCGCATGGTAGGGGATCGGGCAACATTTCTTTCATGACCCTTTTAGGGTTTCTTTACCTTTCGGTGCTTCTTTCCACCATCTAAATGGACGTCGATAGTGCTAGCAACGTTCACGTCTTCTTCGGTAGTCATTCCCTTAGTGCAAACCTTCGCTCTGATACAACGTTGTCACGGACTTAGAGTCTTACTAAAGCTCCATGCGGAACTTGACAACTTACTCATGAATCTTTAACGATCTTGTAAGCTCAAGTAAGCCCTTTTATAGTAGGATCGCTAAGAGAATGAAAGGAAAGACAGAGAATTTTTTAAGAAGATTTTATATTGCTTGGAAGATTGCTTACACTTTGTTGGATGATTTACAAATAAAATCCCCCCCCCTATATATACTACTTCCTAGATGGCTAAAGTGTAAATAAAAATTACTTTACAAGTCCCTACTTATTTACACTTTGGTCCCTCTCTAGAAATCTCTGCACTTTCTAGGAAATTCTAAGGCTTTCCTAGAAAATATCTAGTTCCTCTTCTAGAACTCTCCAAAGCCTTCTTCAAAGATCTAGGGTTTCTAGAGTTTTCTACAAACTTCTCCAAAACTCTAGACTTTTCCACCTCTATCCGGATGCAAAATCTTACTGAGAATTGGCGGAACGTGACACTAAGCTAACTATGGTAACAAGACAGTCAAATCCTTATAAATCAGTTATGCTAATATTCTATGATATATATATATAGTTAGTGTAAAGCTTAAAATATAACAAAAAATACAAGATTACATTGAAAATAAGATGAAGAAAATAAATCTCTTCAAGGCTGAGGCGCGGATATCTCGCTCTCTTGAAGGAGATTCAAGCCCACTGCAGTAAATATTTTTCACCGGTCCAACAGTAGTACTCTTTGACTTGTCTCCTCCAGGATACAACAACCTTCACAAAATATAACTCAATAACTCTGGACAAGAGTTGAGTCCAAAGCTCCACAAAAAAGAACACCCCCCTTCAACTAATAAAAACTCTCTTTTTGACTAACTCTTTCACTCTATATTTTCTCTAGTACGTTGTGTGTACAAACCAAATGAAGACCACCACTATTTATACTAGAAGAAGTCTTCCTAGCAATGATAGTAAGATAATGGTGTAGTAAATAGTAAAGATAATGGCCTTAGGAGTTACATAGGTTACAAGGTGTAATGAAGGAATAAAGAGTAAAAAGTAATGGGATAAAAAGCTAACAACCACTAACATCTTGAACTTGCACCAAATAATGGGTAACATATGCAATTACTCTAGAGTAATGCACCAACTTGATCGCCCAAACGGCAGCAAAAGAATTAACTCCCACCATGCTACAAAAAAATGAAAGTTGACCAATGCATATTTTAATGCAATAATGAATAGAGGGAGTAGTGGTTGTCTTAGGGGCAAACGGTCACTGCAAATGTAACATTCATTATAATTTAAAATACCCCTACACTAACAATCCCCCACACATAACTAATATTAGTTAAGAGAGTCTATCGTCGAAGGAAGATTATTATGCATAATGAAGGTGTGCTCTGCATTGAACTTCCACTTAGTGAAATAGTAATTTTTACTCCAGAGTCGTAGTGGTCTCAGACTTGCACTATGATTGCTTAAGGAAAATAAAATATCACTACTCACACATAATAATCAAGGTGTTGACATGAGCTTTTAAAGCCATCACGTTATGGCCATGTGCTATCCCGGTTTCATGAGTGCATTTGAGAATAAGCCACATTCTCATAGGAAGTGACCTACTTGCACACATCACATAGGTGAAATCTATCGAGAGTGCTCCTGTAAGATTAACACTCTACCCATACGGGCTATAGATATTCATTAAGAGTTTTATCAACTCAACCTTCACAAACTACAGAAAATAATGCACTCACACATAGGGAGGAAATAATAACATTCATAACAAGTCATCATATGATTAGTTTTTCCCTTTGAACCTAGTTATAGAATCTTTAGTCCCCAGGTTGGATTTTCTTATAGATGACTCAAAGATTTGTAGGCTTCAATCACATCCCCCTCGATATGCTCCAGACTTTTCATCTTTTAAGGCCTTAGTAAGAGGATCTGCAAGATTATCACAAGATTTGACATAATCAACATTAATGATACCATTTGTCAAACATGATCTTACATTACTGTGTTTCCTCTTTATAGTTCTGATTTACCGTTGTAATAACGGTTTTGAACTCTACCAATTGCAGTGTGCTATCACAATGAATTAAAATAGGAGGGATTGTTTTTTCAAAATAAGGAATTTGAAACAACAAATATCTTAACCAATTCACTTCCTCACTAGCTGAAGCTAAAGCAATTAGTTCATCCTCCAGGGTAGAGTTAGCAATTATAGTTAGGTTTTTTGATTTCCAATAAACAGCACCACCACCTAAAGTAAAAACATAACCAGTGGTAAAACAGGAATCACCTGATAAAGTATTCCAATCTGCATCACAAAAGCCTTCAAGTACAACAGGATATTTTTTAAAGAACAAACCACAATTTTTGTTCCAATTAAATATCTCATAATTCTTGTTACAACATGCCAATGTTCAATACCTGGCTTGATTTTAAACCTGCCAAGTACTTCTACTACATATGCAATATCAGACCTAGTGCAATCAGTCACATATTTCAAACTTCCGATTATGCTAGCATATTCCTTTTGATTTATTACATCATTTTCACTTTCAACAGGAAATAAAGTGAACACTTGAATTAAAAGGAGTAGCAACATGCTTGTAATCAAGAAAGTTATATTTTTTCAAAATTTTCTCAACATAATATGACTGGTCAAGGAAAATTCCCTTACATGTTCTTGTTATTTTTATTCCAAGAATGAAACTTGTCTCACCAGGATCTTTCATATCAAAATGGCTTCTAAGAACATTTTTAGCTTCATCAATAACATTCATGTTAGTGCCAAAGATCAACAAATCATCAACATATAGACAAACAATCACATGTGAATTATTCCAAGACTTATGATATATGCACTTATCAAACTCATTTGTTTTAAAACCATTTTTAATCATACGGGAATCAAACTTTCATGACATTGTTTTGGTGCATGTTTCAAGCCATATAGGGATTTAGTAAGTTTACATACTTTGCTTTCTTAGTCTGCTTCAACAAAACACTCAGGTTTATCCATAAAAATTTCCTTATTTAGGTCTCCATTTAGAAAAGTAATTTTTACATCCATTTGATAAATTTGTAAATAAAAAATTACAGCCATAACAATTAAAAGTCTTATGGATGTAATTCTTGTTATCGGAGAAAAGTATCAAAATATTATAGGCCTTCTAATTGTTTAAAACCTTTTGCAACTAGCTTAGTGTCACGTCCTGCCACATCATAGTTAAATTTTGCGTCCAGATAGAGGCGGAAGGGTCTAGAGTTGTGGATAAATTTGCGGAGAACTCTAGAACTTTCTAGATTAATCAAGAAGGCTTAGAATTCTCTAGAATTACTTGACACTTTTCAAGAAAGTCTTTGGAAGATCCTAGAAAGTGTAGACTTTTCTAGAATAATGACTAAAGTGTAAATAACTTAGGGACTTGTAAGTAATTTTTATGTACACTTTGGCCCCCTAGAAAGTAGTATAAATAGGTGGGCTCTCATTTGTAAATCATTCAAGCTTGAAACAAGTAATCAAACAACTTGTAAGCAATCTTCCAACCAATATAAAGCCTTCTTCCAAAATTCTCTAAGTCTTTTCTTTCATTATCTTAGCGATCTCAATATAAAAGGGCTTACTTGAGCTTACAAGATCATGAAAGATTCGTGAGTAAGTTGTCAAGTGCCGCACGGAGATTTAGCAAATACTTTAAGTCTGTGACAACGTGGTATCAGAGCGAAGGTTTGCACTAAGGGAATGACTAACGAAGGAGACATAAATGCTGCTAGTACCACCAATGTCAGGTTGGAGGGTGGACGGATGAACCGCAAGGGAAAGAAGCACCATTTAACTATTTAGGAAATAATGCTCGATCTCGCACCAAGCGAGGCGCTAACATCTCATCCACCTTCAACCACGGAAGCAAGTGAAGATGAACGTGGCGACGAGCCTATTGACATCACACCTGGAAAGAAGTGGATCTCAAGAGTTGAAACGGTGAGGCAGGCCGTGGAGATATTAGGACGACGTTTGAATGTGGTTGATGGCAAATTCAAGACTCTCAAGGAGTTCACCCTTGAGGAGATCGACAACATCCACAAGGAGTTGGAAGTGCGCCAACGGGACAAGTTTGAGATGAAGGAGGTTATCACTTCCTTGGAGTGTCGTCTCATGGAGGCGTTGAGCACGATTGAGACCATGAAGGTTGATATAAAAGCACTCAAGGAAGTCACAGAAGTTGGAGGATCACCGTCGTTCGACCAAGATAGAGAAGCCAAGGTCGAGGCTCACAAACCACCTATATTAAAAAGCGTATGTGACGTGCAAGAGGTGGAGAATATTTTGTGGCATTTGGAGAATTCTTCAAGTGCAACAGGTTGAAGAGCCACGAGAGTAAGATCAACAACGTTGTGTTGTATCTTAGGAGATGGCCATGTTGTGGTGGAGGCGTAAAGAGTCATAAATCGGGAAGGGATGTTGCACCATCAACACTTAGGAGGAAATCCAAGAGGAGTTCAAAAAGGTGTTCTTCCCGAACAACGTCATCTATGAGGCAAAGCGCAAGTTTAGGGAACTGAAGCATACACACATATGTGCAGGAGTTCACCACCATAACGCTTTAGATTCCTAACCTCACGGATGAAGATATGTTGTTCCACTTCATGGATGGGCTGCAGAGTTAGGTCAGGACGGAATTGGAACACCAACAGGTTAGAACGATTGATAAAGCCATCACGCAGGGCAAAGCTTTGACATAATTCAGTCACGAGAAGCCTGACAGAGACAAAGGAGAGGAAATGAGATGTAGTCATGACAATGGTGGGGGAAATCGTGGCAAAGGCGAGGAGCAGCGCCCACATCCTTAGAATCATGACACCTATAAGTCCGATGGCAAGAAGTCTGTACATAATGGCGACCAGTGGCGGATCCAGGATTTAAAGGTTGTGGGTGCTCACTTCCTTTAACATAAACTTGTTAGCAATCACAAACGGTAAATGTATACTAACTCAAACTCTTTAATAAAAAAAAAGTAAATGTATAGTAACTCAAACTCTTTAATAAAAAAAAGTAAAAAAATAAAACAACGATCAATATTGTCATTATAAAAAAAATAACCTCTACTTACAAGTCACAATGACCTACTACTAATTGGTCAAGTCATAATTGTGCTTGACGACTTTTCATATGTTGAAAACGATAAATAATTGCATCATTACTTACATTTGTGAATATCTTACGCTCTACATAGCAAACTAAAAAACCATTCAAAAATTCATCACCGATACTATTACGAAGTTCATTTTTAATGTACTTCATGGATGAGAAAGCTCGTTCCACAAAAACAGTAGCAACGGGAAGAATGAGAGTCAATTTGATAAGCAAATAAACAAGTGTCCAAGTTTGATGTAGATCTGACTTGATCAATACTTTAGCAAGATCACTAATTCCCTTCAAGTTGAAGAACCTCTCGTCAGAACCACGAGCATAAACTATAAAGCTATCAAGCTGAAAAATAAGATCCGAAGCATGTTACTGTCAAACTCATTCATATAATATTCAGTCAACCTCATTATCTCTTGCCTTTATCAAAACTACCGAATGAATTAACTGGATTCAAACTAGTCATACCGAGAAGTAAGTCAGTACTCACAGCATCAAAACAATTATTAAGCTCTTGAAGATGCAAATCAATAACAACATAAAATATTTCAACACGCAAATGATGAGAATATGTAACATCAAGAGCTTTACTCTTTGACTTTCCAGGAAAGTAGCTAGCATTCATCTCCGGAATGACTATATCATGTTTATCACAAAAAAGAAGAGACATCATCCATTAATTATTCGAATTCATTATCCCTCATATTTTGTAATCTTTGCTTTGTAAGAGCAAGAAATCCCATAGCATTGAATTCATTATCCCTCATATTATGTGGAATATAATTTAAGAATTAAGACTTAAGAGTATCATCCATAAGAAATGTAAATCTCAAAACCTAATTTCCCAAACTCTTTTTTTTTTCATTAACTAACTTTAATCAAACATCAAATTTTATTACCTTACTTTTGTATTTTGATTTTGAAAAGAAAATAGGTTGAAGTTTGTTGTTGGTAGTTGCGCTGACGGTTTTCTCTTTGAAACAAGAAGAAGAAGAATGAATGAATGACTTCGTAGTTTGCTAAAAGAAATAATCTCATAAAAGTGGGAAGTGCAAAAGGTTTTAAAGCATAGGAAAAGTTAAAAATAAAAAAGAAAGAAAAATTATGCTACCTAAACTAATTAAGAACAGGAAAAGTCAAAACAAGTAAGAATAGAAAAAGTCAAAACAAGTAAAAATTGGGAGTTAAATAAGCCCTTAATTAGAAAAAGGAAAAATAAAAATAAAAACAAAGTCTTAAAATTCGTTGGAATTTTTTTTTTTTAAAAAAGAGTTAAATAATCCCTTAATTAGAAAAGATTTGTTTTTTAAAAAAAAGTGTAAAATTCGCTGGAAAAAATTTAAGAAAAGGAATGCTGCTGGCGGGATTCGAACCCTCGCCAGTGGCTTCGCGCACCTCTTAATACAGGGTTTAAACCATCTCACCCACAACTGCTTTTGTTCTATAGGTTCTCATTTAAATTATAATAACATATGTATCATATTTTCTATATATACATACAAAAAAATTCAGAAATCAATGGGTGCTCGAGCACCCGCGTCTGACTTACTGGGTCCGCCCCTGATGGCGACATAGAGAGAAAGTCAGAGGTTACCAAAAGAGGTGGTTGCTACATATGTGGTGGGTCGTGTGGCTATGTGAGGTGCCCTGAACTGAAAAGCCTTGGTGCTATCCTGCGAGAGCGAAAAGAGAAGGAAGCACATGAGAACGAACAAGGCACAAAGACGGCGCAGTTGGGCTTGATAGGACTATGCGAAGCTATCACCAACCAACCAGAGAATCCAAGAGTATGTGGCCCGCAGTCTGTTGACATCACGATCAATGGAATACCAGACCCGCTCGTGCTATGGTAGACACAAGTGCAGAGGTCAATATCATGACCAAGATGGCAACGAAAAGGTTAGCGTTGCGTTACAGCCCAAGTAACGCCTAACTCAGGACGGTCAATGCACCACCAACTCCCGTGAGTGGAGTAATTCATGGAGTAAGCATCACTCTAGGCGAGTGGCAAGGTAAGACCAACTTCACTGTCTCTCCTTTAGATCTCTTTGATATAATTCTTGGGCAGGAATTCTTCCAGGCATATCACACGGTGATCGATCCTTACGTCCAACGACTTCTGCTCATGGAGCAAGGAGGAACACGCATGGTTCCCCTAGGTAAGGCACCAACGACGGAAGAACAAGTGCGACTAACGTTCATTTAGATTGAGAGAAATAATAAGAAAAAGGGGACGACATTTGCAACCACCATTGCAAGTTCGAAAGAAGACAATGGTGCCAAAGGGGCCTCGCCACCACGCACGAGGAAGAATAATAATATTGTGATGACAAGGAAGTCGTCGAGGCTCTTTCCTCCTAGGAAGGAGGTAGATCAAATGATTGAGCTGAAAGAGATCAAGAAACAACTAAAGGAGTTGCGTGAGGGAATTCATCGAGTTCGTGGATTGTTAATCGTGCGTACGAGAATACAAGACTCAGTTACCGATGCAGAGACGTTGTGATGCGGTCGTCGCATCAATAGGTGGGGGAGAGTGTCACGTCCTATCACATCATAGTTAAATTTTATGTCCAGATAGAGGTGGAAGGGTCTAGAGTTGTGGAGAAATTTGCGGAGAACTCTAGAACCTTCTAGATTAATCAAGAAGGCTTAGAATTCTCTAGAATTACTTAAGACTTTTCAAGAAAATCTTTGGAAGATCCTAGAAAGTGTAGACTTTTCTAGAATAAGGACCAAAGTGTAAATAACTTAGCGACTTGTAAGTAATTTTTATTTACACTTTAGCCCTCCAGAAAGTAGTATAAATAGGTGAGCTCTCATTTGTAAATCATCCAAGCTTGAAACAAGCAATCCAACAACTTGTAAGCAATCTTTCAACCAATATAAAGCCTTCTTCCAAAATTCTCTAAGTCTTTCCTTTCATTCTCTTAGCGATCTCAGTATAAAAGGGATTACCTAAGCTTACAAGATTGTGAAATATTCGTGAGTAGGTTGTCAAGCCCCGCACGGAGCTTTAACAAATACTCTAAGTTCGTGACACTAGCCTTGTATTTATCAATAGAACCATCCGATTTCAAATTTTTCGTTAACACCCATTTGCAACCAATTGTTTTACAACCCTGTGGTAAATCAACTAACTTCCAAGTTTCATTAGAAATTAGATATTTCATTTCATCATTTACAACCTCTTTCCCAAAAATAGAATCATGTGAAGATAGTGCTTCTTTCAAAGTGAGAGGGTCATCTCCAACATTAAACACATAAAAACCAGGACCAAAATCTTTTTCTACTCTAGATCTTTTACTTCTTCTTAACTCAAAATCATTAATTTCTTTATTTTTCAAAGTAGAAGAACTGGGTAGTGACAAAATATTTGTTCAATCCTTTGACCCCCACTATTTTTAGAATCAAAAGAAAACTTATTTTCATGAAAAATAGCATCACCAGATTCCATTAAAATATTATCTTCAAGATTAAAAAATCTATAGGTTGTACTATTTGAAGCATAACCAAGAAAATCACAAGTAGTAACTTTCTTGCCCAATTTCGTAATCTTGGGATCCATTAGCCTCACAAAGGCTAGAAAACCCCAAACTCTTAGATATCCCAAACTTTACTTGTAACCTTTATACAATTTAAAAGGTGTCAGTTTGACTTTTTATGAGGCACACGATTCAACACATAACAATCAGTTAAAATAGCTTCACCCCAAAATTTTTGAAGGTGCATGTGATTCTATAAGTGTGGCATTAGTCAATTCAACCAAAGTTCTATTTTTCCTTCCTGCTACTCCATTAGATGAAGGAGAGTAAGGATGAGTAGTTTCATGAATTATTCTGAATGATCTAACAAAAGAATTAAACTCATTTGACTCATATTCACGACCTCTATCACTTCTAATTCTTTTTATTTTTCTTCCAAACTGAACCTCATGGAGATAAGTTTTAAAACTCTCAAAAGCATAACTTTTATTTTTCATCAAGTAAACATATGTAAACTTAGAAAAATCATCAATGAAAGTGATAAAATATCTAATACCTTCACGAGTTAGAATTCCACATAGTTCACAAATATCAGTATGAACTAATTCTAATAAATCAGTTTTTCTTTCAACTTGAAAATGAGGTCTTTTAGTAATGTTGATTTACTACAAGCCTCACACTTTTCAAAATTCTTTTAACCATTGGGATTAATCCTAAACTACTCATGATTCCAACATAACGATCATTAATATGACACAAACGAGCATGCCAAAAATTGGTAGAAAAAAGCATATAAACAGAAGTAGAAGTTTTATTCATCTCAACATTCAAATTAAACATCCCATCACATGAATACCCCTTTCCCACAAAAATACTCTTCTTCACTATTACAAATTGATCAGATTTAATAATTTGTTTAAAGTCTGCTTTATTAAGAAGAAAACTAGACATCAAATTTTTTCTCATAAGAGTATAAAGTACATCTTTTAAATTTAATACCCTTCTAGAAGTAAAATACATTCGACATCTCCCTTTCAAGTACCTGAGTAGTATGAGCATCACCAAGCATGATGATTTTGGTCTTCTCAAAATGTGTATATTTTTTAAATCAGTCTTTCTCATAATAGACATGACGGTTTGCACCACAATCATCCCCACATCCATTAACATTCTCAACCATGTTTATGTCGGTAATCACCGTCACAAAAGGTTCTTCGATAACGTTTGCCTGAAGGTTAGGACCACGTTTCTAGAATTTGCAAAATTGAGAAATATGCCCACTATTGCCACCAACAAAGCATGGTCCCTTTTCTTGAACTTTTTGATTTTCTGGTTGGTTATTTTCACCATTATTTTTCTTGGGAGGTCTACCATTATTATTCTTTAATTTTTTCTTCTTAGGATTTAAAGAAGTATTTTTGTGAGTTTCAAGAGTAGCATTATTCGAAGTAATTAAATTTACCTTCGATGTGGTGTTGTTCTCTTTTGATTGTAAAAGTGTATCTTGGCTCCTTGCTTCTTCTTCCATGCGGATTTTCATTATCAAGAGTTCAAGAGAGGTGTCCTTCTGTTTGTGGCGTATAGTTTTTTAAAATTTTCCTTCCAAGAAGGTGGAAGTTTATCTACTATGCCACAAACAATAAGGTTATCTCCAATTTTAACCTCTTCAGACCTAAGCTCTCCAACAATCATGATAAAAACCTTGTGGTCTACCACCGATTTATTGTCCACCTTTTGGAAATGAAACAATCTACTAGATGCATATTTTTTCGATCCCACCTCTTCGGTATCATACTTACTCTGCAATGTTTTCCAAATTTTCTTTGCACTGGAGTAAGTTCTATCATAATAATTATAAAAATTGTCAGATAGACAATTAAGAATATAATACTGACACTTATACGAATCACGATCGTACTTTTCCACTTTCTCTAGAGGAGAAATAGTTTCATCATCATTCATAAAGGTGATGTCTACTTTATTAGGATTCTTCTCAGTTAACACATAAGAAACATTGAGAAGACTTAAGTAGAAAAATACTTTACCCTTCCATCTCTTGAAATGATTACCATTGAAACAAAATGGCTTGTTAACTCCCATCTTGACATCCACAGTTTTTTCAATTGTAGTCATGATGAATCTCCTTAAATTTATTAGTGAAAAACTTACAAGATAACAAAAAATACAAGATTACAAATGAAAATAAAATGAAGAAACTAAATCTCTTCAAGGCTGAGGCGCGCATAACTCGCTCTCTTTAAGGAGATTCAAGCCCACTACAGCAAATGTTTTTCACTGGTCCAGTAGTAGTATTCTTTGACTTGTCCCTTCCTGGATACAAAAACCTTCACAAAATATAACTCAATAACTCTGGACAAGAGTTGAGTCCAAAACTCCATAAAAAAGAACACCTCCCTTCAACTAATAAGAACTCTCTTTTTGACTAACTCTTTCACTCTATATTTTCTCTAGTATGTTGTGTGTACAAACCAAATGAAGACCATCACTATTTATACTAGAAGAAGTCTTCCTAGCAAAGAATATGAAGATACTGGTCTTAGGATTTACATAGGTTACAAGGTGCAATGGAAGAATAAAGAGTAAAAAGTAATGGGATAAAAAGCTAAAAGACACTAACGGCTGGAACTCGCACCAACGAATGGGTAACCTATGCAATTACTCTAGAGTAATGCACCAACTTGATGGCCCAAACGGCAGCAAAAGAATTAACTCCCACCATGCTACAAAAAAAATGAAAGTTGACCAATTCATATTTTAATGCAATAATGATAAGAGGGAGTAGTGACTGTCTTAGGGGCAAACGGTCTCTACAAAATGTAACATTCTTATAATGCAAAATATAACATTCTTACAGTCCCCCTTTATAAGATTCACATTGAGAACCGTTGGAGTACTACAAGGTTTGGCTTCCAATTTTCCCATGTCTGCAAGTAGTTCAAGAACATAGATACTTTCTCTAAGATAGAGAAACTCCCTTCTTGCTTCTATTTTCTTCTACTCCCAAAAATTATCTAAACTAGCCTAAATCCTTTGTATGAAACATAGTTTGCAGGAAAGATTTGAGGGGAAAAATCCCTACATAATCACTTTATGTGATGACAATGTCATCAACATATACAAAAAGGAGAATAATGCAGTTGTTGATTGCCCGTAGAAGATGAAATGATCACATTTGCTCATTTTCAACCCAAATCCTGAACTACTTCACTGAACTTGCCAAACCAAGCCCGAGGAAAAACTTTCTCATACTACCCCTGATCAACAAAACCCGGTAGGTGATCCATATGCACCTCCTTTTGAAGATCACCATGTAGAAACACATTTTTGATATCCAAGTGATGCAAAGGTCAATTCTCAGAAGCAGCAAGGGAAATGAACAAGCAAACAAAAGAGAGTTTGGCTACCAAGAATATGTCAGAATAATCTACTCCATATGTCTGAGCATACCCTTTAACCACAAGTCTAGCTAAGGAACCATCTGGATAAATTGTAATAGTGAAGATCCAGTTACATCCCACTAGTTTCTTTCTCTTGTGTAAATCCACCAAATCTCACGTGTGGTTCTCCTCCAAGGCATGTATTTCATCAAGCATTGCATTAAGTCATCGGAGATGATTCAAAGCCTCCTTCACTATGTGGGTATAGAAATGGATTCTAGAGAAGCAACCAAAGATCTAGGCATAAAGAATAAATAATCATAATAAATAGAATTAGCAATGGAATATTTGGATTTGGAGGTACGTGTATCTTTGTGAAGAAGCAATAGGGAGATCTTTGTTTTCCGGAGGATCAGATGAGAACAAAACTGGTGCATGACAACAACCATTGGTCTCTCGCCTCCTAGAGTAAACCTAAATAATTGGTGATCTTGCTAGTGCAGACGGGGTAGGCCCTGAAGGTACAACAGTCGAGTGATGAGTATTTCTACCATTCTTTCATGGTGTATTTGAATCTTAGAAACCAACATAAATTCTAAATTTCTTTTGCTCTACTTAATTTTTGTGAGTTCTAACTTTAGATATGTCGTACAAGGTAGAAACCACCCTGCCTATTTTATTGGTTTAGAATAAATTAGTCACTCCAGCACACTGCCTAGTGAGATATTAACTATAAAAAGAAATGGTACTAAATAATTTGCTCTAGCCTCTAGTGCAACAATGAAATATGAAGCATATACTGTTCTTGCAACCTTTCTTTCTCTTATATTTTCTTGCTGGACTTACACATCTTATTTCATGCTTTTTATGTTGTTGGCTGTTTGTATAGGGAATGTGTACATTAATGCTATCAGCTTCAGTTCCTTCTTTTAAGCCCCCTGAATGTGTGGGTTCTGTGTGCCCTTCAACAACTGCTTAGTATGTTGTATTCTTTTTTGGCCTCTATTTGATTGCTCTTGGAATTGATGGGATTAAGTCATGTGTTTCGCCATTTGGTGCTGATCAGTTTGATGACACAGATCCAAAAGAGAGGGTTAATAAAGGATCCTTCTTCAATTGGTTCTATTTTTCTATCAACATTGGAGCTTTGAAATCAAGCACTTTAATTGTGTGGATTCAAGAACATGTTGGATGGGGCCTTGGGTTTGGCATCCCTGCAGTTTTCATGAGCATTGCCATTGCATGTTTCTTTTTCGGTACACCACTATTCATATTTCAAAAGCTTGGGGGAAGTGGTTGCCACATTCCACAAATGGAACTTGTCCGTCCCCGATGATAGTACACTTATTGAAAGTAATATAGAAGTAGAGAAACTTAGAACATAAAAGATAAGGAGCTATTGATTCAAATCTATCGTCTTATTAAAGGAAAACAGTGTTTCTTATATGTAGCCTAAAAACATAACAACAGAATCAAAAACTTACGCTAACCTATTCCTAAACAGCTGCTAGTAATTGTAACACCCCGTAGTCAAAAATGACCAAAAATCAATTTTTTTCAGAAAAATCTACAGGTGCAATCGACGTGACCATCGATGGACCGTAGCCTGACCCACGGTCTGTCGTGAACAACCTTCGATGGGATCCAAAACTCCCAAAAATTTCAGCCTAGAAATATTGGTTAAGTCTTGAACGACGGACGGACTTACGGTCCGTAGGTCAGACGACGGTCCGTAGTCCATGACCGTCGATAAAGACTCCCTTCACCCACTCTCTCACAAGATCTACGGATGACCAGCACGGTCCGTAGGTGGACCTACGGTCCGTAGCTCTGACCGTAGGTGGAAAATTTGCAGACAGTTAAGGGGAAATGTAGTTGGGTCAACTTCAAATGGTCATAACTCTAATCACAAAATAAATTAGGTGTCTCATGACCTACCCACATATAGATAATTGAATTATCTTTCCATAGCTACCAACCTTGTTAAACTCAAACCTCCGAGTAAAAAGTTATGTCTATTTTAGTAAAGGCCTGTCGAACAGGCCCCGTCGACGGACCCAACAACGGTGCATCGGTCAAACGACGGACCGTCAGTCCTGGCCGTCGTTTGGTCCGACAGCAACTTTTCTAGGGGTCTTTTGGACATTTACCACTCTCTTTAAACCCTAAGTTACGTCGTTTTGACCCTAAATCATCATATTTTAGTCAGTTTAAGCCTAAAAACATAATTAGAACATATCTAAGTCAAATCATTAAATCAAAACTTAGAAAATTAAAAGCAAGAGAGGAGAAAAAGCTCAATAATCCTAATTCAAGAACTCCACAAGCTCCACTAGTTCCAGCCCCGAAACTTAAGTATTTTTTCGTGGATTTCATCACTAGGTATGTGTGATTTCACTAGTGGGTTCCTTTCACCCATTAGATCCCTAGTTTTCAGTTAGTTCTTGATTCTCTTATTATAATTAAATCTAGTGTTTCTAGAACTTTGATAAAACTTCATGAATTTATTAAATATATGTTCCAAATAAGATTATCATGTTATTACTCAGATTATCGCATGAATTTCCGGACCCTAGCTTTGTATTTCTTTAGTTCTTGAATTACACATGATAGGTCAGATATTTCAGACACTTCAGATATACATGCCTCAATTATAAATGCATAATTACCAGATTAATTGTTGCATTCTCAGTTTGCATGTTCAGTTTTGAGATATCCAATATTTACATAAACTTAGACATAATCAGTTAATTTACATAATTCATTGGGAGTAGCATAATACTGAGTTGTACTAGGGTTTAGCGTACCCAATAGTCCCAGAACTACTAGCCAAGTAGGTTTTAAGTCTCCTCTGTGGGCAATCAGTTTAGTGATCACGCTAGCATTCCTTCACACGTTTGGCAGGGTATATTGGGTCCTCTCGATAGGGCATATACATCGGACTCCACATTCAGCTCATGTGGTTATATTATCAGCTATTACTAGCTCCCACATATCAGTCAGACTCTTTGCATTAACCATTTATCAGTATATTAAATTGGTCATTGCATTCAGTTAGCTCAGAAATTCAGTATATTATGTTCAGTTTATTATACTTGCTTTTGTGCTTGTTCAGTTATGTTTTATTTCAACTTTACTCTATCATACATGCTCAGTACCTTCAAGTACTGACGCATACGTATGCTACATCTTCTCTTGATGTAGGTTTAGGTTCTCAGCATCCGGATCACGCATAGATCGATTTCCGATCTCCAGTTCAGTAGATTCAGTGGTGAGTCCTCATTCTCCGAGGACAATATTCATGAGTTTCTTTTCAGCATTTAGTCTTTTGGTTTCACTTTTTGCTAGATTTAGCTGGTATTGAGTTAATATTTCTTTTGTATTAAACTCATTATTTTCAAATACCTCAGTTATAGAATATGGGTATTCCCCATCGTTTCATTTTAAGTATGATTTACCTTCCGCAACAGTTTATTATCTTTAGTATGCTCATGATCATGCCAGTAGGGTTAGCTTGGGATCACTTGTGGTCCTAGGTTCCGTGTCCGCGTCTCGGGGGTAGCTCGGGGCGTGACAAAACTTGGTATCAGAGGACTAGATTCAAGAGTTCTAGGATGTTTGAAAAGCCGCACTAAGTAGAGTCGTTTTCATGGGTGTGAAGTGCACCAGATCTAATGAGAGGGAGGCTATGAAGTGTTTTAGGAAAACTTCACTTTCTTGATATTCTTATCGTGCATTGGTATGATCTTCTTTCTAATCCATCGTTATGCTCTTAAGACCATGCCTTCTCGTAGAGCTTAGGCATGGAATGCTAATGCACGCAATGCTAACGCAATTCCTCTAGTGCTAGATAAGGAAGTTTAAATGCAGAGTTTTAGAACGCCAATTCAGCTTTTGGACCAACCATAACAATCAGCAGGTTTTAGTTCCTACTAATAGAAATCACCGATTAGTGGCAGCCAGAGTTTGTAATTTTGTTAGGCTGAATCCGCCTAAGTTTTTAGGGTTACAAGTTGGTAAGGACCCATGAAATTCATTGATGAGGCCAAGAAAATATTTGGTGTGATGCAAGTAACTGATAGTGATAGGTGAACTTGGCATTCTACCAGCTTAAGGATGTGACTCACATATGGTTCACTTAGTGGAAAGACAACAGAGACGACTTTGTCTTTTATAATTAACTATAGCAGTCCAGATTAGTGTCAATCCATAAACTCTCTCAGAACCTTTCTTAGTCTCTACTCCAGTCGGTGACCCAGTTATAGCTAGACGGGTATACAGAAATTGCCCTGTCACAGTCTCTCAGAAAGTCACCTCAGCAGATCTAGTAGAGCTAGAAATGGTAGACTTCGATGTCATTCTAGGCATGAATTGGTTACACTCATGTTATGTCTCAGTCAATTGTAGAACTAGGATTGTTCGTTTTCAGTTTCCAGACGAACCAATCTTAGAATGGAAGGGTAGTAGCTTAGCGCATATGGGTCGATTTATTTCTTACCTTAAGGCCAGAAAGATGATCTCTAAGGGTTATCTCTATCATCTAGTTCGGGTTAAGGATTCTAGCTTTGAAACCCCAACTCTTGAGTCAGTTCCAGTAGTCAATGAATTTCCAGAAGTATTTCCAGAATAGCTTCCTGGAGTTCTTCCCGAAAGGGAAATCTACTTTGGAATTGATCTTCTTCCAGATACCCAGCCTATTTCTATTCCTCCGTACAAAATGGCTCCAACAGAGCTTAAGGAACTGAAAGAGCAGTTGAAAGACCTTCTAGATAAGGGTATCATCAGACCTAGTATTTCACCATGGGGTGCACCACTGTTGTTCGTAAAGAAGAAAGTTGGTTCTCTCAGAATGTGTATTGACTATAGACAGTTGAAAAAGGTCACAATTAAGAATAAGTATCCCATCCCCAGGATTGATGACTTGTTTGACCAACTTCAGGGTGCTAGTCATTTCTCAAAGATAGACCTCAGATCGGATTATCATCAGCTCAGAGTCAGAGATAGTGACATTCCAAAAACATCCTTCAGAACTCGATATGGTCATTATGAATTTGTAGTTATGTCATTTGGACTAACCAATGCTCCTGCAGCTTTCATGGATTTGATGAACATAGTGTTTAAACAGTACTTGGACATGTCCGTTATCGTCTTCATTGATGATATCCTCATTTACTTTAGAAATGAGAAAGAACACGCGAGTCATTTGAGAATTGTTTTGAAGACTCTCAAAGATTGCCAGTTATTCTCTAAATTTAGCAAATGTGAGTTTTGGTTGCAATCTGTTGCTTTCCTTGGTCACATTGTATCTAGCGAAGGGATCCGAGTAGACTCACAGAAGATAGAAGAAGTGAAACAATAGCCCATACCTACCTCTGCTACAGATATTAGAAGTTTCTTAGGTCTAACGGGTTATTACAGAAGGTTCGTAGAAGGATTTTCATCCATAGCCTCACCATTGACTAGGTTAACTCAGAAGATGGTCAAGTTTCAATGGTCAGATGATTGTGAGAAAAGATTCGCAGAATTGAAAACTAGATTGACTACAGCTCCTGTCTTGACTCTACCAGAGGGTTCAGATGGTTATGTGATCTATTGCGATGCATCCAGAGTTGGCCTTGGTTGTGTGTTGATGCAACGAGATAAGGTTATATCTTATGCTTCTAGACAGCTTAAGGTGCATGAGAAGAACTATTCAACTCATGACCTCGAGCTTGCAGCAGTGGTGTTTGCACTCAAGATATGGAGACATTACTTGTATAGTGTTCATGTAGATGTGTTCACCGATCATAAGAGTCTTCAGTATGTGTTCACCCAGAAAGAGTTGAATCTTTGCCAGAGGAGATGGCTTGAGTTCCTTAAGGATTATGATATGAGTGTGCATTATCATCCTGGTAAGGCAAATGTAGTAGCAAATGCTCTTAGTATATTATCTATGGGTAGTGTAGCCCGTGTTGAGGAAGAAAGGAAGGAGCTAGTGAAGGATGTTCACAGGCTTGCTCGCTTGGGAGTTCACCTTATGAGCATATCAGACAATGGTGTAACAGTTCAAAATGGGGCAGAATCGTCTTTGGTAGTGGAGGTTAAGTAAAAGCAAGACAGTGACCCAATCTTGCTTGAACTTAAGGGTGTAGTCCATAATCAGAGAGTGGAGGTTTTCTCCCAAGGGGAGACGGTGTACTTCGCTACCAGGGTAGATTGTGTGTTCCTGATGTGGGCGAGTTGACACATCATATTCTTGCAGAAGCCCATAAATCTCGGTATTTTATTCATCCAGGTGCCACTAAGATGTACAGCAATCTGCGGGAAATCTATTGGTGGAATGACATGAAAAGGGATATAGCAGACTTTGTGAGTAAGTGCCCCAATTGCCAGCAAGTCAAGGTAGAACATCATAAACCAAAAGGTATGACTCAAGAGATCGACATTCCTACTTGGAAGTGAGAAGTGATCAATATGGATTTCATCACAGGGTTACCGCGTACTCGCAGACAGCATGACTTTATTTGGGTGATAGTTGATAGGATGACTAAGTCTTCTCGTTTTTTGGCGGTCAAGACTACATATTCAATAGAGGACTATGTCAAGCTTTACATTAATGATATTGTGAGGTTACCTGGGGTTCCTTTATCTATCATCTAAGATAGAGGTCCTCAGTTTACCTCTCATTTTTGGAAGTCATTTCAGAAGGGTCTTGGTACTCAAATTAACCTTAGCACAGCATTTTATTCGCAGATGGATGGACAGGCAGACCGTACCATTCAGACCCTAGAGGATATGTTGAGATCTTGTGTGATCGATTTCAAAGATAGTTGGGATGATCACCTTCCTCTCATTGAGTTTGCCTACAACAATAGCTACCATTCCAGCATTCACATGGCCCCTTATGAGGTTTTGTATGGGCGTAGATGTAGATATCATATTGGTTGGTTTGAAGTAGGTGAAGCAGCTTTGAAAGGGCTAGATCCAGTCCTTCATGCCATTGAGAAAGTGCAACTCATTAGAGATAGACTTAATACAGCCCAAAGTCGTCAGAAATCTTATGCAGATGTAAGGAGAAGGGAACTAGAGTTCTAAGTTGATGATTGGGTTTTTCTGAAAGTTTCACCTATGAAAGGGGTGATGAGATTTGGCAACAAAGGAAAGCTTAGTCCTAGATATGTAGGCCCTTACAAGATCTTGAAAAGGGTTGTCAAGGTGGCATATGAGTTAGAGTTGTCAGCAGAATTAGCAGCAGTGCATCCGGTCTTCCACATCTCACTCTTGAAGAAGTGTGGGGGAGACCCAGCCTCTATAGTGCCATTGGAGTGTGTGGCGGTGAAAGATAATCTTTCTTATGAAGATGTACCAGTTGAGATTCTTGACCGTCAGGTTAGAAGTTTGAGAAACAAAGAAGTCGCTTCAGTCAAGGTTCTGTGGAGGAGTCAGTCCGTAGAGGGAGCTACTTGGGAAGCAGAAGCAACCATGAAAGCCAAGTATCCTCACCTCTTTCCTTCCGATTCCACTCAACCTTGAGGTAGTAGTTCCTCTTCAATTCTCCAGTCATTCATGCGTAAATTCAGTTTTAGAATCATGTTCCCTCAGTTTGTACTTGCATTTTCAGCGTATTTGCATATACTCGGAACTCAATTCAGTTAGAAACTCAGTTCCAGTGTTTAGTAGTAGGATTTGCAGCTCTCTCCCTCTATTTCAGCTAGTTTAGTCTTCAATCGAGGATGAATATTCCCAAGGGGGAGATAATGTAACACCCCATAGTCAAAAAAGACTAAAATTCAGTTTTTCAGAAAAATCTACAGGTGCAATCGACGTGACCATCGACGGACCGTAGCATGACCCACGGTCCATCGTGCACAACCCGCGATGGGATGAGAAACTCCCAAAACTTTCAGCGTAGAAAAATTGGTTAAGTCTTGGACGACGGACGGACTTGCGGTCCTTAGGTCAGACGATAGTCCGTAGTCCATGACCGTCGATCAAGACTCCTTTCACCCACTATCTGACAAGAGCTACGGATGACCATCACGGTTCGTAGGTGGACCTACGGTCAATAGCTCTGACCGTAGGTGGAAAATTTGCAGACAGTTAAGGGGAAATGCAGTTGGGTCCACTTCAAATGGTCATAACTCTCATCACAAAATGAATTAGGTGTCCCATGACCTACCCACAGATAGAAAATTGAATTATCTTTCCATATCTACTGACCTTGTTAAAATCATACCTCCGAGTAAAAAGTGATTCCTATTTTAGTAAAGTCCTGTTGAACATGCCCAATCGACGGACCCAACGACGGAGCGTCGGTCAAACGACGGACCGTCAGTCCTGGCCGTCGTATGGTCCGACAGCAACTTTCTTAGGGGTCTTTTGGACCTTTACCACTCTGTTTAAACCCTAAGTTACATCGTTTTGACCATAAATCAACATATTTTAGTCAGTTTAAGCCTAGAAACATAATTAGAACATATCTAAGTCAAATCATTAAATTAAAACTTAGAAAATTAGAAGCAAGAGAGGAGAAAAAGCTCAAGAATCCTAGTTCAAGAACGCCACAAGCTCCAGCAGTTCCAGCCCCGAAACTTAACTACTTTTCCATGGATTTCATCACCAGGTATGTGGGATTTCACTAATGGGTTCCTTTCACCCATTAGGACCCTAGTTTTCAGTCAATTCTTGATTCTCATATTATGATTAAACCTAGGGTTTCTAAAACTTTGATAGAACTTCATGAATTTATTAAATATATGTTCCAAATCATATTATCATGTTATTACTCAGATTATCGCACGAATTTCAGGACCCTAGCTTTGTATTTCTTTAGTTCCTGAATTACACATGATAGGTCAGATATTTCACACAATTCAGATATACATGCCTCAGTTATAAATGCATAATTACCAGATTAATTATTGCATTCTCAGTTTGCATATTCAGTTTCAAGCTATCCAGTATTTACAGAAACTCAGACATAATCAGTTAATTTACATAATTCATTGGGAGTAGCATAATACCGAGTTGGACTAGGGTTTAGCGTACCCAATAGTCCCAGAACTACTAGCCAAGTAGGTTGTAAGTCCCCTCTGTGGGCAATCAGCTTAGTGATCACGTCAGCATGCCTTTATACCTTTGGCAGGGTATATTGGGTTCTTTCGATGGGGCGTATACATCGGACTCCACATTCAGCTCATATGGTTTTATTATCGATTATTAGTAGCTCCCACAGATCAGTCAGACTCTCTGCGTTCACCATTTATCAGTATATTTAGTATTCAGTTTCAGCAGGTTATAAATTGGTCATTGCATTCAGTTAGCTCAGAAATTCAGTATATTATGTTCTGTTTATTATACTTGCTTTTGTGCTTGTTCAGTTATGTTTTATTTCAGCTTTACTCTATCCTACATGCTCAGTACCTTCAAGTACTGACGCATACGTGCGCTACATCTTCTCGTGATGTAGGTTCAGGTTCTCAGCATCCGGATCACGCATAGATCAATTTCCAATCTCCAGTTCAGCAGATTCAGTGGCGAGTCCTCATTCTCCGAGGACAATAGTCATAAGTTTCTTTTCACCATTAAGTCTTTTGGTTTCAGTTTTTTCTAGATTTAGCTGGGGCTTGTCCCAGTATTTCTAGTCTAGTTTAGAGGCGTATTTCAGACATAGTTAGATTCAGCTTAGTATTGAGTTAATATTTCTTTTATATTAAACTCATTGTTTTCAAATACCTCAGTTATAGAATATTGGTATTCCCCATTTTTTTATTTTAAGTATGATTTAGCTTCCGCAACAGTTTATTATCTTTAGTATACTCATGATCATGCCAGCAGGGTTAGCTTGGAATTACTTGTGGTCCTAGGTTCCGTGTTCGCGTCTCGGGGTTAGCTCGGGACGTGACAGTTACTTTCTCCTACAAGTTAGGAGTCTTTGGTACCCAAAGACTAGGTAAAACAAACTTGGTTAAACAGACTCCTAAATATAGTAAAATTGTTAACAAATCCTTCCTTAAACTGATGTTTCTAACACAGTTTACAGAGCTTCAACTTCTTCAAATGAGTAGATACCGAGTATTCTTCTAAACTTGAGAAAACGTTCCTTCTTCAAAGCCTTAGTGAAGATATCTGCTATTGGGTCTTGACTCTTGCAGTAATGCAACTCAATTATACCATCATTTGTAAGGTCTCTTAAGAAATGATACCTTACATTTATGTGCTTGCTTCTCTCGTGAAACACCGGTTTTTTGGACAGTTTGATGGCTGAGCTATTGTCACAATATATAGGAGTTGCATAAGCCTGCTTGCAGATAACTTCCTCAAGCAAATTGCTAATCCAGATGGCTTGACTGGCACATGTTATTGCAGCAACAAACTCTACTTCTGTGGTAGACAAAGTTACAATAGGCTGCTTCGTCGATGACCAAGAAATGGCATTTGACCCCAGTATAAACAGGATACCGCTAGTATTCTTTCTATCATCTCGATCTTCGGCATAATCACTATCTGTAAACCTTATCATCATCATCAGTGAACTTCCTTCCCTTTTATACAGCAGACCATGGCTGATTGTGCCTTGCAAATACCTTAAAATGCGGTTAGCAGCTAGGAGGTGAGATTGTTTAAGAATTTCCATGTATCTACTAATAAGGCTGACAGTATACAGTATGTATGGCCGAGTGGTTGTGAGATACATCAAACTTCCTACTAATTGCTTATAGTAGGTTCCATCTACAACCTGACCATCTATATCCTTATCTAACTTCAAGCTAGGATCAACTGGTGTACAAACCGGGTTGCACTTCTCCATCTGAAACTTGAGCAACAAATCTTGCACATATTTCCTTTGAAAAATGAAGAACCCATCACTAGATTGGACAACCATTAATCCCAGGAAATAATGCATTCTTCCTGAATCAGTCATATCAAACTCCTTCATCATGAATTCCTTAAATTGCTTAAACATAGTCTCACAGCTTCTAGTAAAAATTAGATTATCAACATGCAGGCAGACAATAAGAATATCACCTTTATTGTACCTGACGTAAAGAGTTTGCTCATATGGACATCTCTGAAAACCTTCCTCCATGAAATAAGCATCTATGAGACTGTACCAAGCTCTTGACGCTTGTTTCAATCCATATAATGCCTTTTTAATCTATACACCTTATGCTCTTCACCAATTCTGCTATAGTCGGGAGGTTAATCAACATACACTTCTTCTTCTAAGTTTCCATGTAAAAATGCCAATTTTACATCTAATTGATACAGTTACCATCCATTTTGAGACGCCAATCCCAAAATAGTCCTGATTGTGTCATGTTTCGCAACAGGCACAAACACCTCAACATAATCAACAACATACTCTTGCTTGTACCCTTTTGCAACGAGTCTCGCTTTGTATTTGTCTATATCACCATTTTCCTTCAACTTTGTCTTGAACACCCATTTTACCCCAACGCTCTTTTGACCTTCTGGTAGTGTTGTAAGTTCCCAGGTTCTGTTCTTCTCAATGGAATATATTTCCTCTTCCATTGCTTTCTACCATTGTGGTTGCTGGACTGCTTCATCGAAGCTAACTGGTTCACATTCTGAAAGTAAACAAAAATTACTTCTGGTTTCAATACCAGTTACCTCATAATCACTCATCCAAGCTGGTATGTTTCTTTTCCTTGATTCTCTTCGAACCCCAGAAGTTCTTGAACTTTGATGTGAAGATTCAAACTCTTGCATTTGTTATGGATCAGGATGTCTGTTAATTTGTTCTTCATCATCAAAAATTGTTGGTGTATGTTTCTTAGCTTCTCCTCCGTCCCACTGCCAAAACTCTTCTTCAGAGAAAATCACATCTCTGCTAACAATAATCTTATGCGTGGTAGGATTATACAATTTATAAGCTTTTGAGCAATTTGTTATTCCAAGAAACACACATCTTTCTCTTTTATCATCTAATTTCTTCCATTTCTGATCTGGTACATGGGCATAGCAAACACAACCAAAATTTTTAAAATGACTTACATCAGGTCTTCTCCCGTTCCAGGCTTTTTCTGGTGTTATATTACGCACAGCAACAGTTGGACTCCTATTTAAAATATGTATACTCCAGTTTGTCGCTTTAGGCCAAAACTTCTTTGGTACTTTGCTTCTAACCAACATGTTCCTTACCATATTGATGATTTTTTGGTTCTTACTCTCGCTCATGCCATTCTGTTGCGGAGTGTAGGCTGCAGTTTTCTGTCTTTTAATTCCATACAACTCACAAAACTTTAAAAAATCATGTGAGTCATACTCTCCACCTCTATCCGTGCGCAACACCTGAATAGACTTTCTTGCTTCATTTTATGCTACTGCCTTAAACTTTTTGAATGCTTCAAAGACCCAGACTTTTCTCCAAGAAAATAAACCCAAGTTTTCCTACTGTAATCATCAATAAAAGCTGCAAAGTACCTTGTTCCTCCATTTGAAATTGGACTGATCAGTCCACAAATGTCAAAATGAACACTTTCTAGTACCTCACTTGCTCTTTGAGTTCTACCTCTTGGAAAATATTCCCTGTGTTGCTTTCCGACGACACAATCTTCACAAAAGATGGAAGGTTTCTGGAGTTTTGGAAGACCAGTGACCATGTTCCTTTGTTGAAGGATTTTAAGTCCTTCAAAATTTAAGTGGCCATATCGAAAATGTCATAGCCATGTTGCCTCATTCAGTTGAGCAGTTAAATATGACTGCTCAATATGATTAAAATCAAGCGGAAACATTCTATTGGCAGTCATATTTACTTGTGCCACTAATCCAAGTTTAGCATCTTGAATTTTGCACTTCCCATTCTTTATATTCAACTCATAGCCTTCTTCTTGCAATTGTCCAATACTGAGCAAACTAGTCTTCAAGCGTGGAACATAAAGTACATTGGAAATTGTATGCATTCCATTTCCTTTCGTCTGTACTTTAGTCTGACATTTCCCCATTCTGAAAATTTTGAGTCATCTCCAAACCTCACTTTGACTCTAAAGGTTTCATCCAAGGTTGAGAAAGCTTCCTTGACACCAGTCATATGAATGCTGCATCCCGTGTCTAAGTACCACTGGTTTGTGGTAATCTCCTCCTTCATTACCAGTAATAGTGATATCTCTTCCTTTTCTTGTTCTACAAAATTGGATGATTCAGCTCTTTTCTTTGACATATTTGTTCTGCATTCTGACCTTATAATGGTCAAATTTGTGACACCTGTAGCACTCAATATGTGCCTTACTTCTTGTTCCTCCTTTGTGGTTGGTCTGGAAATGTTTTCTGTGACTTTTTTCTCTTCTCTGGCCATTGGTATTTTTCTGAGAATCTTTCTATCCCTTCGTTTCCTTCTTATCATGATTACTGCTGAAGTTGAAACTTGAAGAGCTTTCTCCTCTTGTTCAGGTTCGATCAATTTCTTCTCATGAACTAACAATGAACTTTGCAGTTCGTCAAGTGATATCTTGTCAATATCATGCGACTCCTCTATGGCACAGACAACAAACTTAAACTTTGGTTTTACTGATCTCAAGATCTTCTCAACAATAGACACATCATCTGATTTATCACCGTGTAGCCTCATCTTGTTTACAAGTCACTACTCTTGAGAAGTAATCTATAACTGATTCTCCAGAATTCATCTTCAACATCTCAAATTCAGTGCAAAGGGCCTGAAGTTTTTGTCATTTAGTCTTGGCAAAACCTTGATACTTTCTTCTCATTGGATCCCATATGTGCTTGGAGGTGTCTTTGCAAATAATTGTCTCCAAGATTGAACGATCTATAGCCTGAAACAAATAATTTTTTGCTTTTAGATCTTTCAATTTCATTCCTTCTATCTCTACCTTCCTCGCTTCTGTTGCACCAGCTTCCGATTGTTGTATACCTTCTGAAACTACTTGCCCGTATTCCTTTGATTTTAGAAATTTTCCATCAACATACACCAATGGTCATAATGACCATCAAAACGAGGGATGGAAGGTTGAACGAAGTTCTCTGAGGTTATCGGTAAGAATATGAGTATTTAGAAAAGTTGTTGCTGGAGTTTTCTATACACTAAGGACAGGATCTGATACCAAATATTGAAAGTAATATAGAGATAGAGAAACTTAGAACATAAAATATAAGGAACTATTGATTCAAATATATCGTCTTATTGAAGGAAAAGAACGTTGCCTATATGTAGGCTGAAAACATAACAACGAAATCAAAAACTTACGCTAACCTATTCCTAAATAACTGCTAGTTATTTTCTCCTACAAGTTAGGAGTTTTAGGTACCCAAAGACTAGGTAAAACAAACTTGGTTAAACAGACTCCTAAATATAGTAAGATCGTTAACAACACTACTTTATGAAACCCCTGACAAAAGCTCTGCAATTGAAGGAAGCCAAAAGCTAATGCACACTAATGAACTGAGGTGATATTATTTTCTTCTTTTTAAAGGAGAACATATTAATTTTACACTCTCTTCTCCTTTATGTTCTCATATTGCTCGAATGAAAGTCATGACATTTATAAAAACAAGAATGATGCCAATACTTCGTACTTTGAAGTCAAAATCACAATATCTTTTATCATATTATTTCATACTTATAATTTCCCTTTAAGGATAGATTCCATGAATCATGGGAGTTTGAGGCTCACTTTCCCCTTCGAACATACATTCATATTCTAAAACATTTCCGTATATCTTTAGAATCATGCTTTTGGGCAAGTCAGTTAAGGAAGGTATACTTATCTTGGACATAGTCTTAGCTTTTCAAACAATTGATGCTTGAAATACTCATTATCTTTTCAGGTGCCTTGACAAAGCTGTTGTAGTTTCAGACACCGAATTCAAAACTGGGGACTATTCTAAAACTTGGAGGCTTTGTACTGTTACGCAGGTTGAGGAACTGAAAATTTTGATCCGCATGTTACCAATATGGGCTACTGGAATAGTCTTTTCTGTTGTTTATGCACAAATGGCTACAATGCTTGTGGAGCAAGGAACGACGATGGATACTGCTATTGGTTCCTTCATAATTCCTCCTGCATCTCTTTCACTTTTCGATGCCATTAGTGTTATTATATGGGTCCCAGTCTATGATAAGGATCCTTGTGTAAGAGTTAGTGTTTTAATTAATTTTGAAACAATTCATCTGTTGAAAAGGTATTGAAATAACAAAATACATGAATGTGAGTTGCAACATTCATTTGTTTTAATTCTACGTTATAAACTTTTTTCAAGTAACTTTTTTTTTAATCTACGTTATGGGTTTTTTGAAAGATAAGTTTTTCTTTTAATTCATGAACCTATAATAAATGCAATTTAATTAAAGTCTTTTTCTTACAAAACTTTTATCCTATAAATTGAGTTTCTTTTAATTGAAAAAGACAAGCATTCAAACAAAAGTACTTTTCCTTGAAAAAACACTTGTGAGACATTAATCAAAAGGTGAAATCACCAATTCAAGAATAGAAAAGCAACATTCTTGAATGCTACTTGTTTTGTGGCTTAGCTGAATCCCGAAGATAGAGTTGTTATTTATTCTTCCGATTGCTCGTGGGAGAGACTCCAACTATCTTCAAGAAACGTATTAATGTGCCTCTAAGCCAAATAAGTTTTATTTTGTATTCTTTGTAATTTTATCATTCTTGTTCATTTGTTCTAACAATTTGAAGATAATTGTTTCTATGGCATCCACATCAATAACAAACAATGTTCCAAATTTGCCTAATTCTAATTTTAAAATATTTGATGGCAAAGACATTCCTAGATGTAGTGGAAAGATGGATTTTTTTTAAGACAATTAATGTTGGCATATGTTTTTGAAAAAACTTGTCCTGAGGCTCCTAGTTCTGAGGTAGCAACAGACGAGGCTACTCTAATTAAAAAACAAATTGCCAATGGCAAGATGATGATTACATATGCAAGAATTATATTCTTGGAGAATGTCTAATAAATATAATGATCAATATTATATTAAGTGTAAATTTGCTAAGGAGATTTGAGATACTCTTAAAGCTATTCATTTAGCAGAAGAGGCGAGTTCAAAGACATTTCTTGTTTCAAATTATATGGAGTTCAAAATGGTTGATGACAAGTCAATCACTGAACAAGTACAAGAGTTTCAACTTATAGATAATAAAATTGTTATACCTAGAATTACTCTTGATGAAAACTTTCATGTTGGTGCTATTGTATCAAAACTTCCTCCATCTTGAAAGAAGTACAGAAGCAAACTCTTACACAAGAAGGAAAATTTGATTCTTGAAAAATTATTGCAACACTTGCAAATTGAACAAGAGACACGATATCACGACAATAACATATTGAAGGAGCCCATCATGAAAGCTCATGTTGTTGAAGAAAAGATCAAGAAGGAACCTGCCAATAATAAATTTTTGAAGGCAAAGAAGAGTAAAAATTCCAAGCGTACTAATTGTAATTATAAGTCGATAGAATGTTATCATTGTCATAAAATTGGTCACTATGCACGTTATTGTAAAATTCTTAAAGCTGAAAAGAAGAAAGAAAAGGCAAATAACAATAGAAAAATGAACTGGTGGCAATGGTCACAAAAGCATTTGTAGCGGGAGATCAAGTGAAATGGTGGATAGACACTGGTGCAACTCGTCATATATCAGGTAATCGAAATTCTTTCATGACCTATGAATTAGTGGGGGACGATAAAGTTTTGCATATGGGAAACTCATCCTCTACTAAGGTTGTGGGAAAAGAAACTGTTGAACTAAAATTCACTTCCGGAAAGATGGTCACATTGATAGACGTATTCCATGTTTCTAATATTCGAAAGAACTTCGTGTCAGGTACGCTTCTTTCGAAGCATGGTTTTAAAATGATTTTTGAGACAGATAAATTTATTTTGTCTAAACAAGGCATGCTTGTTGGAAAAGGTTATGCTACAAATGGCATGTTCAAACTCAATATTGAAAATGAAAATATTTCTGCTTATATTGTGGAGTCTTTAGATTTATGGCATGAACGTCTTTGTGAATTTTAGATCCATTCAAATCATGGTGAAAAACGGATTAATCAAAGACTGTGGAAAGGATTATGTTTCTAAGTGTATTACTTGTAGTAAATGTAAAATAACAAAGTAATCTTTTAAGTATGTTGAAAGGATATCCACAGTTTTGGAGTCACACTGATATTTGTGAGATGGATTTTTTATCACGTCATGGAAAGATATTTTTTATCCCTTTCATTGACGATTACTCAAGGTATATATGTTTTTCCATTAAAAACAAAAGATGAGGCATTTGAGACTTTTAAAACATATAAAGCAGAAGTTGAAAATAAATTGAGTTTAAAGATTAAATTAATTAGATCTGATAGAGGTGGAGAATATTTAAAATCAGATTTTATTTTTTGTGAAAAAGAAGGCATTGAGAAACAATTGACTATGTCTTATACACCACAATAAAATGGTGTAGCAGAAAGAAAGAATAAAACTTTCATCGAAATGGTTAACTCTATACTTTATGGATCAGGTATCACTGAAAATTTGTGGACTGAAGCCTTAGTTTCTGCATGTCATATTTTGAATCGAATTCCTTCCAAGAAAGATGATTCATCTCCATATGAACTTTGGAAGAATCAAAAACCAAATATAAATTATTTTAAAGTATGGGGTTGTTTGGCTCATGTTAGATTACCAGATCAACAATTGACTAAGATTGGATATAGAGGAGTAGATTGTGTATTTATTGGTTATTCACAAACCAGTAAGGCTTATAGATTTTTGAATCTTGAGACTCCAAGCCCTCATACAATCATTGAATCGTTGCATGCTAACTTTTTTGAGCATATATTTCCTAAGAAAAAAGAATCTTTGGAACAAAATACAAGTTCTTATATATCTGCTCTTAAAAGAAAAATAGTTAAACCTTTGGAAGAAAGTCAGTCAAGACGTAGTGCAAGATCATCCAAACCAAGAGACTTTGGACCAAATTTTCAAGTCAATTTAGTTGAAAGGGATCCTGGAAATTATGCTGAAGCAATGGCTTCACATGATGCTCCTTTCTGGCGTGAAGCCATTAATGATGAAATGCACTCTATTATGTCAAACAATACATGGATTTTATCATACCTCCCTCCTGGTTGTAAATTTATTGGTTGTAGATGGATCTTTAGGAAGAAATTAAAATCTGATGGTACCTTAGATAAGTACAAAGCTCACTTGGTAGCAAAAGATTTTACTCAATTAAAAGATATTGATTATTTTGATACCTTTGCACCTGTAGATCGAATGACTTCTATTCGAATCTTGATTGCTTTAGCTGTAATTCATAGTCTGGTAATACATCAAATGGATGTGAAGACTGCGTTTCTAAATGGTTATCTAGATGAAGAAGTTTACATGAAACAACGAGAAGGATTTGTCATACCTGGTCAAGAACACAAAGTTTGTAAGCTTCTTAAATCTCTTTATGGATTAAAACAAGCTCCAAAATAATGGAATGAGAAATTTAGAAGAGTAATGATTTCTAATGGCTACTCAATCAATGGTGGTGATATTTGCATATTTAGTAAATTTCAAAACACATCTGGTATTATAATATGTATTTATGTAGATGATATGTTGATCTTTGAAACTCGTATTGAAAGAGTCAAAGAAACAAAATCTTTTCTATCTTCTCAATTTGAAATGAAAGATCTTGGAGAAGCAGATATAATTTTGGGTATTAAAATTATAAGATCAGCGCATGGCTTCACTCTTACTCAATCGAGTTATATTGAGAAAGTTCTAAAGAGGTTTGGTCACTTTGACGACAAACCTGCTTCTACACCATTTGATCCTAGCATCAAACTAATGCGAACTCTAGTGATGTTCTCGATCAGCTGACATATTCTCAGATTGTTGGGAGTCTTATGTATGTCATGCATTGTACCAGGCTGGATATTGGTTACGCAGTAGGAACTTTGAGCAAGTTTACTAGTAATCCCGGAATTGAACATTGGAATGCCTTAATTCGTGTTTTAAGATACTGAAGGGTACAATTATTGTTGGCATGCATTATTCTACATTTCCCGTTGTTCTTGAAGGCTATAGTGATGCTACTTGGAATTCTGATCCGAATGACTCTATATCTATTACTGCTTGGATTTTCACTTTGGCTGGAGCAGCGATCTCTTGGAAATCAAAGAAGCAGACATGTATTACTCATTCAACCATGGAGTCAGAATTCATAGCTATGTCTTATGCTGGAGAAGAAGTTGATTGGCTGCAATCAATGCTGATAGATATTCTTTTATGCAGTAAGCCAATACCATCTTTCACTATCTATTGTGATAATAAAGCTGCTATATTTTGGGCTTCAAGTGATTGCTACAATGCCAAGTCGAGACAAGTTCGTCTCAAACACAACCATGTGAGGAGATTATTGGAAGAAGGCATGATATCGCTTCAGTATGTGAAATCCAGATTTAATTCAGCGGATCCTTTGTCTAAAGGGTTATGCAAAGAGTTAGTGGTGGAAACTTGTAATGGGATGGGAATAAAGTATGTTGTAAATTAATTCTACTATTTGGTAACCCTACCTAATGATGTAATCTTGGGTTCAAAGGGGAAAAAAAAGTAAAGTTACAATTGTGAAGCACATCAATAAAATTCCCATTTTCAAATAAGATGAAACAAGTAGATGTACATGATTGAGATTAATTTCTCTTCATAACTTATAAGACCGATCTCGGTTGGAGTTAGTAAGAAAACTCTTGATAAATTTTTTCGATATTCCTACTGAAGAGAAGGATGAGATTATATTCTCTTAATAAGTCTATAAATCGATTTCGATTGGAGTATGTATGAATACTCTTGATAGATTTATCGATATTTTGTGTAAAGGAGGATGAGATTGATTTCTCTTAATGAAGTTCATAGAATATTTGGTCGGAGTAGCAAAGTTACTCTTGATGAATTCACCGCACTAAGTGCGAAGTGAAGGCCGCTTCAATAAGATTTTAACAGGGAAATCTTAAATCACTTGGCTAAAAGGATTCAGGACACACGGTCGTAAGGTGTCAAAGGATTTCGATTTTCACTGGAACATAGTGATATGCGTGGAGTATTTTTCTTACTTCATTCAATGAACCACTTAGTTCAAGATTTGTTCACTAAGTAGTCAATGGTTTAGAAAACCTTCACTAGGTAAGTTTCAAGTCCAAAAGACACCATTATTGATGCATGTTGCTAGATTAATGTCTCAAAATATTTTTTGGATTTCTGAAAGATAAAATTTCTTGAAACAAGTGGAGGATTGTAAGAGTTAGTGTTTCAATTAAGGGATAATGCACAAGTACACCCTCAACCTATGCCCGAAATCTCAGAGACACACTTATATTATACTAAGGCCCTATTATCCCCCTGAACTTATTTTATTAATAATTTTCTGCCCCTTTTCGGCCTACGTGGCACTATCTTGTGGGTCCAACGATGGTTGACTTATTTTTTCAAACTAGTGACACATATGCTGAAAAGGGGTAGAAAATTATTAATAAAATAAGTTCAGGGGGGTAATAGGACCTTAGTATAGTATAAGTGTGTCTCTGAGATTTCGGGCATAGGTTGAGGGGGTACTTGGGCATTATCCCTTCAATTAATTTTGAAACAATTCATCTGTTGAAAATGTTTTGAAATAACAAAATACATGAATGTGAGTTGTAACATTCATTTGTTTTAATTTTACGTTATAAACTTTTTGCAATAAATTTTTTTTTTAATTCTACGTTATGGGTTTTTTGAAAGATAAGTTTTTCTTTTAATTCATGAACCTATAATAAATACAATTTAATTAAAGTCTTTTTCTTACAAAACTTTTATCCTATAAATTGAGTTTCTTTTGGTTGAAAAGACAAGCATTCAAACAAAAGTACTTTCCCTTGAAAAAACACTTGTGAGACATTAATCAAAAGGTGAAATCACCAATTCAAGAATAGTAGAGCAACATTCTTGAATGCTACTTGTTTTGTGGCTTAGCTGAATCCCAAAGATAGAGTTGTTATTTATTCTTCCGATTGCTCATGGGAGAGACTCCAACTATCTTCAAGAAACGTATTAACGTGCCTCTAAGCCAAGCAAGTTTTATTTTGTATCTTTGTAATTTTATCTTTCTTGTTCATTTTTTCTAACACCTTGTTCCAATTGCAAGCAGGCTTACTGAAAAGGATATGGGATTTTCCAAGTTACAACGAAAAGGAATTGGAGTTTTCCTTTCTGTGTTGTGCATGTCAGTTGCTGCTATCGTTGAGTTCAAGCGTCTACAACTTGCAAGAGACCTTGATTTAGTGGATGAAGCAGTTGCAGTACCTCTCACTATCTTTTGGCAGATTCCACAGTATTTTATACTGGGAGCAGCTGAGATCTTTACTACCATTGGGCACCTTGAGTTCTTTTATGACTAGTCACCCGATACAATGCGTAGATCAGGGGCGGAGCTACCCTTAATTAAGGGGGGTTCATCCGAACCCCCTTCGGTATAAAACTATATTACTTATACATGGTTAAAATAAGTTTATATCTATATATAGTAGATGTTGAACCCCCTTCGGCTACCTATTTCTACAGATTTTGAACCCCCATATTGAAAATTCTGGCTCCGCCTCTGGCGCCGTAGCTTGTGCAGTTGTAACAAACTGAAATCCTCAGTATATTAATATAAGCAGCGGAACACTATTACAACTCTAAGATTGCAATTGCAATAATCAAACTATCGAATTACAATGAAAATATTAAATAACAAGTAGCTAGCGATAGAGATAAGAATGGACATGAGAAGCTTAGACTTTAGAATTGGGGATGAGAATACAGAAATGCCTTTGCACATAACTCATTCAGTGCCCTCTCATAGTGATGCCATCTTCTATATAACAATACCCTCAGTATGGATCCCAAATTTATCATTTGTGAAGGCCTGACCTTGTTGCTTGTATTGGGCCTACTTGTCCCAAAACCTATCCATGTGATATGCTTGTTAGTATCGTTATTGGGCTGGGGCTGATTCATAACAATACTCCCGCCCTCAATAAGAACCTTGTCCTCAAGGTTCAAGTCAAGAATTATTGCCAATAACAGCATTGTTGTAGTTACATTGACTTCAAGATGAATGAAGTGTTGTTGATGACAAACACCAACAAGTACCTTGAAAGCAAAATCAAGAGCTTCATACCAACCTTTGTTTAGTGTGGCAGCATAGTTCACTTCACACTGGACATGGCTGTAATAAGAAAAAACTTTTAGTTTCTCTAAATGTCCCATAGGCCACAATCTTCTTGGAACAAAAATCATAATAACAATGAGACCATCATTGACATGATTAAGTTCTCCAACAGCCTCATAATTTGCATGATACTCACTCACAATCCAACTTAACATAGGGAGAACACATGATAGAGGCAAAATAAGGTATAGTCCATCTCCAACATTATGGCAGACCTCCACCAAAATTTAAAGCATAGTTAAAGCAGAATACTTCCTATCTTGCAGCCCAGAATGTCTTATCCATGTCATGTTGTTATGCCTGGGCATTTGCAAATTATCCTTAAGCATTTTCCCAGAAAACCATTTCTCTAAACTGACAATTCTAGTTGATTTTCCCATGAAGTAACCCAATGAGCAAAAAGGAATATAGTGATGAAGCTCCCATTTATCCAATGGATAAATCAATGCCCCAATACCGTCCACCACCACATAATCAAAATCATAATACCGCATCATCACCATTAATAACAACAGAAATAAACCCAAGATGTCTTCCAATAAAAAATTTATGGAGAGGTCTATGTAAATAAATCTTGACGGACCAGTTACGGACAAACACAGATATCACTAACTGCTCAATATTATTTCTTCCCGATATTTTCACAGGGCCAGTAATGTCAATTTGGAGCACATAAAAACGAGCAACATAGTTCAGAAGCTCTATAGTAAAACTAAGCAGTGCAAGAAGACTCTTTTGAACAAACATCATGTAGCAAATCTCAATTTTGCAGTCAAGATTAATGTTGACATCACGTTGCCAAACTGATGTTTGCTTGAAATTGGCCACCAAAACGTCAAGGTTTACAACACAATATGCATCGACAATTAGTTTATATCTGATAGATAGACAGGGCACTGCAGTGTAGTTATAGATAACACATGATCCATTATACAAGTAGTAATGCACACACCATGGTTCTCCGGGATCCCACACTCTAATCATTGAGTGTGAATCTGCATTTTAAAAAAAATTGCCAGTAAAGCCCAATAGTAATACTTCTTTTGTGTCATTTCTAAAATCTGTTAGAGCCATGAACTCAAAACATATTCCTGGATCCCATACACAAAGATCCATTGCAACCATAGGAATGGTTACAATAAAGAGAGTAGCAACAGGAACCAATAGAAATTGACTCATAATATGTTGACCACTGAACTCCTAGGTGGATTTTTCATTTTCAGTATTAGGAAGTATTTTGACAGAATGCATTAAACTTATCAAGATATTGAGAAATGGATATTCATTTCCCACAGGTTCCATGACAAAGTCAGCAAGATACCAGTCCTCGAAGCTCTCCAAATTAGTTTTCCATAGAGGATAGCCACTATCAAGAGAGTTAACATTTACATACCTTGTTGGCACATACGTTCGAGATTTTCATTTGGCCTAACAACTTCTAGAGCCTAAGAGGTAATTAGGAGTGCAACTTGAGATGCAATTGACCTTATCTCCACAATTTTAATGTCGTGCGAACTTTCATCGAGCACCTGGATGGTTACTTCAGGTTGTAAATTGGCATTTCGACATATGCTTGTGTCGGACTCCGTAGTAGCAACAATTGTAGAGTGCTCTTCATCATGGACACTAGAGTGCTCTTCGTCATAAACACTAGCATTAGGATCATGTGATTTGGGGCTCACTGTTGTATAAGCCATTTCAACGAACACTGTATCTTTGGTCATAACAGAAGGTTTTTGTACCAAAGTAGTTGATTTAGATCTCCCGTTTCGAGGAGTTATAATGCCATCAACAGTCCTAATACCAGTAATACCTCTATTAGTGAATTTACAGGAATCTGCAATGTGATATTGCTCAGGCAATTTATCAAACACATGCTCTTCTTGTTGTGACGAAAAAGATGAAAACGAAAATCTAACAATAAAGAACAATAAATTTAACGTGGAAAAACCCTTCAAACCGAAGGTAACCACCATGGGATCGACAAGATCCGAATTGCTCACTATACTAATAATAGGATTACAGATATTCTTCTAATGTCTACACAACAAGTGCCAAAAGACAACAAACAATAGCTACACCAACAAAAGATAAATAGAAAGAAACACCACCCAAACACAGCTTCTGTTCGGGACCTAAAACAGGATCTTTCTGACCTCCGAATCCGATTTTCACCGTTCAAATCAACCACCAAGATGTCAGGAACACTCAGTCCAGATTTCAGCCCGATCCAACGGTTAGTTAATCGGTAAACACGATCTGAACGTTGCTGGTCGAAGAAAAAGATTGCAGCAAAAGAACCCTTTTTCTTCTCTCTTTTCTCTTGTTGAAAGCACTCTCTTATGTCCTAATGTATTTCAAAGACAATACCAATGAGCAATTTAATTATTCTCTCAAGACCATCCTCTATTTATAGAGTGGTGCTTTTTCCTACAAAGCCAAAACCAACTACAAATAGGATTACAATTCCAATCATTTTCCTAATAGAATTGGAAATCAAAAAAAAGAGAATAATTCCAATCTTTTTTCAAGTAGGATTAGGCCATGGGCCTTTGGCTGGAACATGGGCAATAGCCCAACAAACTCCCCCTCCAGCCAAGGGGACAAATGGACTTCAAATGGACGAACTTTTGACAGGCTTCCTACCTGCCACACTTCTACAAAACTCATGCTTGTCTACGATGAGTTCTTTCCACTTATGTCTATGAGTATCTAACATGACTGCATCATAACCTTCAAGTTCTCCCATGTTAGTCAATAAAATATACTCATCATGAGAATAACGTGTTGAGCTTCGCTTCTCTCTAGTAGATCTTCTACAAGAGGTTTCTAGAGCATCTGAAGCGGTCATACCAACATGAGTTGGTTGATTATAAACCACAACATCATCAGTAGGAACATCTATATATTCTACACTCTGATCATTATCTTGGGTTACTTCATGTGCAAAAGATGTATCAATAATAGAAATTGGATCAACATTAATTAAGCTCTTATCAGTCTGAGAATCTGGTTTCTCAGTCTTATATCAATATCTTCAATAGTTTGATCTTCAAAGAACGCAATATCACGACTTCTAATGAGCTTCTTATCAATTGGATCGGAAAAGCGATATCCAAACTCATGTTGACCATAACCAATGAAGATGCACTGCTTAGTTTTAACATCCAATTTCGACCTCTCATATTTTGAAACATGCACACAAGCTTTACACCCAAACACTTTCAAGTGATCATAAAAGATATCTTATCAAACCAAACTCTGTTTGGAACATCACCATCCAAAGCAACAGCAGGAGACAAATTGATAACATAAGCAACAGTGTTAAGTGCTTCAGCCCAAAAAGAGTTTGGAAGTTTAGCCTCTAAATGCACACATCTAACTCTCTCAACTAAAGTTCTGTTCATCCTCTCTGCCAAACCATTTAATTGAGGAGTCTTTGGAGGAGTCTTCTGATGACGAATTCCTTGCGATTTGCAGTAGTTATCAAAGGGACCAATATACTCACCACCATTATCAGTGCGAATACATTTTAATTTCTTTCCCGTTTGTCTCTCAGATAAGGCTTAAAACTGTTTAAACACATCAAGCACTTGATCTTTGGATTTTAAAGGATATACCCAAATCTTGCGAGAATGATCATCAATGAAATTAGCAAAGTAAAGTGCACCACCTTTTGACTTCACTTTGAAAGGACCACACAAATTTGAGTATACTAGCTCCAATAGCTCAGACTTTCTTGAAGGAGGATGACTGTGAAAAGAAACTTTTTATGTTTCCCTGCTAAGCAATGAACGCATCTTTTCACCATTGCTTGTTTCATACCAGCAAGCAAATTCTTCTTAGCCAAATAGGTGATCCCCCTCTCGCTCATATGACTAAGCCTCTTGTGCCACATTCTGATAAAGCCTCGCTCTCCACTAAATTTATAGAGTCACCAAGAATCGATCCTTGTGTTACGTTTAAATTTGAATGCTTTCTTCCTCGAGCTAAAATCAATGAGCCTTTGGTGAGCTTCCATTGACCATTGCACAAGTCATTATGATAGCCATCATCATCTAGTTGTCCTACAGAGATCAAATTTAAGGGAATGTCTGGAGCATGCTTGACATTCTGAAGGACCAACGTTGAACCAGTATTGGTTTTCAAACAAACAGTGTCAACACCGAACACCTTAACCTCACCAGCATTACCCATCTTTAACACCTCAGAGTTAACAGAAGTATAAGATGAAAAGAAGTCTTTTCTTGTGTGACATGTGATGTGGCTCCAGAATCTACTATCCAACTTGTATCTTGAGATACAAAATTGATGACGTCTTTATCACAAGCGAAGAGAAGGTCATCTTGGACAACAACAACAACATTATTTTCATTGTTTTATTCCTTCTTCCCTTCTTTAAGATCTTGCTTCAATTGTTTGCAAAATCTTTTAATATGTCCTTTCTTTCCACAATGATAACATTTAATATTTGGATTCTTGAATTTTGACTTGCTTCTGCTTTTACCTCTACTCCTCGGATCTCTTGTTTTATGTCTCCCTCGATCTTCTGTATATAGAATATCTGAATGTGAAGATGTGTCTTGAGATTTTCTTCTAACCTCTTCATTCAACACACCACTCTTTGCACATTTCATAGTCACCTTTCCACCAGTGGCAGAATTTGTTAAAGAAACACGAAGAGTTTCCCAAGAATCCGGTAGAGTATTAAGAACCAAAGTCCTTGTATTTCATCATCAAAATTAACACCCATTCCTGATAGCTACCCTGAAAATCATTTATATGATCAAGAATAAGACTGCCCTCTTTTGTATTTAAAGGTCATCAATTGTTTTAACAAGAACAACTTGTTATTGCCAGTTTTTAAAGGGTAAAGCGTCTCCAACTTCTCCCAATATGTTCTAGCATGTGTCTCATTCACAATATGGTTGCGAACATTATCTTCAACCCATTGTCTTATATATTCACATACTTGTTGGTGCTCAAATTCCCAATTTTCATCGGTCACATTCTCGGGTTTGTGAGCACAAAAAACTGGAAGATGCATATTCTTCACGAACAATAGATCTTTCATCTTGCTTTTCCATATGTTGTAGTATCTTCCGTTTAGACATACCATCTTGCTCATATTCCCCTCCATATAGATAACCTTAGCTTTGATACCAGTTTTTGTGACGAAAAAGATGAAAACGAAAATCTAACAATAAAGAACACTAAGTTTAACGTGGAAAAACCCTTTAAACCGAAGGTAACCACCACGGGATCGACATGATTCGAATTATTTCACTATACCAATAAGAGGGTTACAAATATTCTATAATGGCTACACAACAAGTGCCAAAAGAGAAAAACAATAGCTACACCAACAAAAGATAAATAGAAAGAAACACCACCCAAATCCAGCTTCTGTTCGGGATCTAAAGAAGGATATTTATGACCTCCGAATCCGATCTCCACCGTTCAAATCAACCAAAAGATGTCAGGAATACTCAGTCCAGATTTCAGCCCGATCCAACGGTTAATTAATCGGAAAAATGATCTGAACAGTTTTTGCCGGAGAAAAAGACTGCAGCAAAAGAACCCTTTTTCTTCTCTCTTTTCTCTTGTTGAAAGCGCTCTCAAAAAACCTCTCTTACGTCCTATTGTCTTTCAAAGACAATACCAATGAGCAATTTAATTATTCTCTCAAGACCATCCTCTATTTATAAAGTTGTGCTTTTCCTTACAAAGCCAAAACCAACTACAAATAGGATTACAATTCCAATCCTTTTCCTAATAGAATTGGAAACCAAATAAAGAGAATAATTCCAATCCTTTTTCAAGTAGGATTAGGCCATGGGCCTTTGGCTGGAACATGGGCAATAGCCCAACACTTCTTTCAAGTTTTGAGTTTCATAGGCAAAATTAAATGCAAATGACGTCTGAAAATTGCTTAGAACAGTTGTCTGCAACACTGCATATACTTGGATTTGGTTGCTAAAATGTTGAATAAATTTCTCCTTGAAATGCATCCAATCAAAAAACTGCTTATTGCGAAACAACCAATCGAACCATGTAAGAGCTTCACCCTCCAGGTAGAAGGAACGAAGAGGTACCCAATACTCCTCGGCGAAGCCAAGGAAGGTGAAGTACCGCTCCTCTCGATAAAGCCAGCCCTCTGGAATACCGGTGCCATTGAAGTGATCCAATATCACAGCTTCATAAGAGTAAGTCAATGAAAGCACCAATGTAACAAACTGAAATCCTCAGTATATTAATATAAGCAGCGGAACACTATTACAACTCTAAGATTGTAATTTCAATAATCAAACTATCGAATTACAATGAAAATATTGAAATAACAAGTAACAAGCCATAGAGATAAGAATGGATATGAGAAGCTTAGACTTTAGAATTGGGGATGAGAATACAGAAATGCCTTTGCACATAACTCATTCAATGCCCTCTCATAGTGATGTCAT
>CM040629.1:85115935-85155004 GCA_022817965.1 Solanum lycopersicoides | reverse complement strand
GGGTGAAGTCTTCAAGGGTTTTAAAGTTGTTGTAACAACCCTAAAAATAGATATGCTACGTAATGCTTAATGTGCCAAGAATGCCTACGATTAGACCAGGGTTCACTCGATTGATGCGCGTAGAACCAGACCTCGGAACCCTTGGTACAGCCAATCCAACTAACTTTGGGAGTTAGTTGAGCTAGGAAAGGTTGGGTCCAACCATGTAGGCTCTCGAATACGAAGATTTACTCGAAGGCGTCTTTACCGGACTTTAAAAGAAGAAATCTTAGGTTTGAAGGGTCTAGGGGTAAAATGGTTTTTTCCACGCTAAGGGTAGTATCGTAATTACCTTAAATATATAATTAATTAATTATTTATTAAGGTGGAGGGGCAAATTGGGGAGAGAGACACGAAATGGAGCTCTTGAAGTTAAGTCTAGCTCCACCCGGGTTCGAACCTAGGTGGAAGCAATGAATTAAATTGTTTTTAATTTAAGTTGGTAAATTAATGTAATTAATTATATTTATTATTTATTAGCTGATTTAAAAAAAAGGAAATCAGATTTTTAATAATTAAATAAAATCTTATTTGACTAAGTCCTAAACTAGACTCCTAAGCCTAAGAAAACTCTCATCTCCCATGCTTACCTCTCTCTCTCACGTCTCTATCACCCTCATTCACGTTTTTTCTGCCAAAATAACTTCAAAAAACAGTAGGTAAACCAAAGTTCTTCACACTTGAAGAACTCACAACGAAAATTAAAACAAACAACTAATCAAAAACGTTACGCAAGAGGGAGGATTATTCCGTCGAATTGGTGTTGAAGTTGAGGGGATTTGGACGTGATTTTTGGAGAAAGTTTTGGGCAGCAAGTCAAGGTTTGAACTACATAAAAGGTATGGGTTTTCTTACTCTTGGTCCCTTTCCCAAGAGACCCCTAGGATTCAGTCGATTCTAATCCGAAAACTAGGATTGTTTCCCCGTTTCATGTCCCTGTCACTAGCTCCTATTGATGGTTGTAGGTTGGTATGTCTGCTGGTAGATATTAGGCATGTAATGTTTTTTTCGTGATGAATATGTTCATGAATATGTATTTGGAATCGTACAAATGATAACCTATGCTTTCCGAAATATGTGTTTATGTGTGTGCAATGTGTAGTTGTGACTTTGAACACGGATTGAAGTATGAAAATGACTTGTTTTATGGTTGTATTTCACGTGCACAAACTTGTATTAATCGATGTTCATATGAAGTATAAAGTGGCTGATTTGAGTGAAAAACTATTAGCTAAATGATTCACGAAATGCCCTAAGAATTAACTCTAAATGTTGATGAAAAGAAGCTGAAAAATGTATCTCAAATTTCCAGCACATTGTTGGTTAATTTCAGCCAAGTAAAGTTCTTTAATAAGCTATGAAAAATGAAGAAAAATAAGTGAGGTAATTGAGGATCGAACCCGTGACCTCACCATGTTAAAAATCAGTGAAATAAGGTGAGAAAAAGGAAATGTGGAGAGTGGGGATTGAACCCCCAACCTCTTGAATGGATGAGAAAGTTAGGAGAAAAATAAAGGAGAAAATTAAATGTGGAGAGTGGGATTGAACCCCAACCTCTTGAATGGATGAGAGAGTTAGGAGAAAAATAAAGGAGAAAATTAAATGAGGAGAGTGGGGATTGAACCCCCAACCTCTTGAATGGATGAGAGAGTTAGGAAAAAAATAAAGGAGATAATAAATGTGGAGAGTGGGGATTGAACCCACAACCTCTTGGATAGGTGAGAAAGTTAAGAGATAAATTAAAATAAAAATAATGAGCTTGTGGGGGATTGAACCCACAACCTCCTTAACTTAAACGAAAAAAGAGAGGAGAAAAAGAAAGGAAATATTATGGGGTTGATGGGAATCGAACTAGGGTCTCCCAAATCTGAAAAATGTAATTATCAAGTTTAAAATAAGATTAAGTGTTGTCCACAGGATTCGAAATAGGATTCCCTTGCCCAAATTCCGTATTGATACATAAGTCATACGTGAATTAAATGTTCAAGAATAATGCCACCTACTTAGATCGAAATCGAGATCTTGGCATACATACAAGATGCATAAGTCTTGTATGACATAATCTTAGGAAGATATGAATCACTTAGACGTATATGAATGAAGCCTCATGGCTTGTATGTATGGACACATAAGTCTAACATACGTTTAAAAGTAAGTGATCCTAAGATGTATGTAATGAAATGATGAAACCCTAGAAGGGTTAAGTATGAGTGTAAATACACTAAATGGCCAAGTGCATTGGCATATGATGAAATGAACAATGAAATGATGAAATGAACAATGATATGATGAAATGAACAATGAAATGATGAAATGAACAATGAAATGATGAAATGAACAATGATATGATGAAATGAACAATGAAATGACGAAATGAACAATGAAATGATGAAATGAACAATGAAATGATGAAATGAGAAATGAAATGATGACACCCTATAAGGGTTAAGTAAGGGTGTGAAACACACCAAATGGCCAAGTGCATTGGCATATGATGAAATGAACATTTACGTAATAAGAGGTGAATAAGTATGAAAAGCAAAGGTGCTAATGATGATGAATGTGGTGACAACATGATATGAGGCTAATGTAAATGATGAGATCAATCTCAAATGAGCCTAAGTAAATGTTACCAATACGTACTCACCTATGAGAGTGTAAGATAATGAAGAGACCAGTCTCTATGAACACTCTAATGAGAGTATTGAGCTTAACACACTCAATACGAATGATGAGATGAGAAATCATCTAATGAGCTATGATGTCCTCATACTAGAAGCCAGCTTCCATGACGTATGAGATGAATGTAATGGAACTTTATACTAAGCACCGATAGACTAGCTATGAGCGGTGATGCCTTCTTTCGGGAAGGGCGGAGGTTCACGTAACTCTCATGAGATGAGACTGTCCGGCATGCCGGGTATGGGTCTCCTTATATCTCCTAGTCTTCGAACCTATACTGCCAATATAGGGATCTGGCGGGGTTAAATTCCCATGTACGCTAGCATGTTTTTGGGTCACTTTGGCCAGTGATTCCACCTCTTTTCGGTGTGGGGGAGACACTGGATTTCATGATGCTCACATGATCTATGTCGGTTAAAGTTAAAGTTCCCAATGAATGAATGAGGCCAGCCTCAAATGATGCACATAATAAAATGAATGATACCAAAGGTGTTAGGATAGGATAATCAAAAGGTGAGTTAGATTCAAGTAATGACATTAGGTCATTCTTGGTCATTGCACAACGAACCTAATGAAAGTCTTAAACTACATCCTAGGTATAACTAGTGTTTACACTAACCTATGAATGAAATAAAATGGAGTACGTATTAATGAACGAAGCAGACTCTGTGTTTGCTAATGAAGACTCCCTAGTTGAGGTCCCATCTGTTGAGCCCTCATTTCTGGGAGGTCTTAATGTTAAGTCCATGATTCCAAGGTCTCATGGCATATGAATGAATGACAATAAAGAAGTTATGTGCTACATGCAAAAGGTGTTGTATGCTATATGATATGTGCTATGTGTAAATGTTATGTGCTGTGTGCAAATGTGAAAAGTATGATGATGTATGTTATTCTCATGGCATAACTTTCCTATTCCAAATCTGGAAAGCCCACTGACTTTCCTAATCCAAATTTGGAAAGCTCATTGACTTTACTAATCCAAATTTGGAAACTTTTCTAATCTCAATTTGGCAAGTCCACTGACTTGACTTCCAAAAATCATATTGTTAGGAAAGAGTTATTCTTTCTCATGCATTTCCTTGGTGTGTGCTTGCATATACCCATACTTAGTACAAGTGTGTACTAACCCTATACAAACTCTACTATTTTAGGTGCAGGCAAAGGTGGACGATAGAGATACAGGATCATCGCTGCAGTTATCCGGACGTCCAGCATTCATCCGGTTTTGGTAGGTGCTCATGCTTTCGAGGATACTACTATTTTATATTCTAGCTTAGTTTTAGAGTTGAGCTAGTGGAGCATGTTCCACTAGCGTTTCTTTCCTATTTTTATTCAGACTATGTATTGGTGCCATTTTGGCAATTATACACTTAATAAGAATTGAACTATTTCTTTCAGTTGCTTATCTCTTAATGTTAGATGGTTGATGGTGAACAATTACGTATTAATGAGAATGTTTTTATAAGTATGTTAAGAAACAAAAAGTTTCAAATTTTCCGCTAAAATTAACCTAGATGAAGTAAGAATGACGTAAGTAGGCTTGTCTGCGACCTCTGAGAGGTCAACGACGCCGGTCTCGTCTGGGGTCTAAATTCCAGTCGTGACAGTTGTCATCAGCCACGCTCATGCGCCGGCCTAAAATCTCCACAGCCTGCCTCGCCACTTCAACCCTTGCGACCCATTATTCTCCAGCGGTGACGTCCATGGCCTCCTCGCCAAGTTTGTCGTCACTTGCCTCGGTGGTTGAGGGTGGATGAGAAGTTAGCGCCTCGCATGGTAAGGGATCGGGCAACATTTCTTTCATGACCCTTTTGGGGCTTCTTTACCTTTTGGTGCCTCTTTCCACTATCCAAATGGACGTCGGTGGTGCTAGCAGCGTTCACGTCTCCTTCGGTAGTCATTCCCTTAGTGCAAACCTTCGCTCTGATACCACGTTGTCACGGACTTAGAGTCTTACTAAAGCTCCATGCGGAACTTGACAACTTACTCATGAACCTTTCACGATCTTGTAAGCTCAAGTAAGCCCTTTCATACTAAGATTGCTAAGAGAATGAAAGAAAAGACAGAGAATTTTTTAAGAAGATTTTATATTGCTTGGAAGATTGCTTATACTTTGTTGGATGATTTACAAATAAGATCCCCCCCTATATATACTACTTCCTAGATGGCTAAAGTGTAAATAAAAATTTCTTTACAAGTCTCTACTTATTTACACTTTGGTCCCTCTCTAGAAATCTCTACACTTTCTAGGAAATTTTAAGGCTTTCCTAGAAAATATCTAGTTCTTCTTCTAGAACTCTCCAAAGCCTTCTTGAAAGATCTAGTGCTTCTAGAGTTTTCTACAATCTTATCCAAAACTCTAGACTTTTCTGCCTCTATCCAGATGCAAAATCTTACTGAGAATTGGCGGAACGTGACACTAAGCTAACAAGATAGTCAAATCCCTATAAATCAGTTATGCTAATATGCTATCATATATATATATATATATATATATATATATATATATATATATATATATATATATATATTGTTAGTGAAAAACTTAAAAGATAACAAAAAATACAAGATTACAATTGAAAATAAAATGAAGAAAATAAATATCTTCAAGGCTGAGGCGCGGATATCTCGCTCTCTTGAAGGAGATTCAAGCCCACTGCAGTAAATATTTTTCACCGGTCCAGCAGTAGTACTCTTTGACTTGTCCCCTCCAGGATACAACAACCTTCACAAAATATAACTCAATAACTCTAGACAAGAGTTGAGTCCAAAGCTCCACAAAAAAGAACACCCCCTTCAACTAATAAGAACTCTCTTTTTGACTAACTCTTTCACTCTATATTTTCTCTAGTATGTTGTGTGTACAAACCAAATAAATACCACCACTATTTATACTAGAAGAAGTCTTCCTAGCAATGATAGGAAGATAATGGTGTAATAAATAGTAAAGATAATGGCCTTAGGAATTACATAGGTTACAAGGTGTAATGAAGGAATAAAGAGTGAAAAGTAATGGGATAAAAAGCTAACAACCACTAACAGCTTGAACTTGCACCAAATAATGGGTAACATATGCAATTACTCTAGAGTAATGCACCAACTTGATCGCCCAAACGGCAACAAAAGAATTAACTCCCACCATGCTACAAAAAAATGAAAGTTGACCAATGCATGTTTTAATGCAATAATGAATAGAGGGAGTAGTGGTTGTCTTAGGGGCAAACGGTCACTGCAAAATGTAACATTCTTATAATATTAAAATACCCCTACACTAACAATCCCCCACACATACTAATATTAGTTGAGAGAGTCTATCAGTCGAAGGAAGATTATTATGCATAATGAAGGTGTGCTCTGCATTGAACTTCCACTTATTGAAACAGTAATTTTTACTCCATAGTCGTAGTGGTCTCAGACTTGAACTATGATTGCTTAAGGAAAATAAAATATCACTGCTCACACATAATAATCAACGTGTTGACATGAGCTTTTAAAGCCATCACGTTATGGCCATGTGCTATCCCGGTTTCATGAGTGCATTTGAGAATAAGCCACATTCTCATAGGAAGTGACCTACTTGCACACATCACATAGGTGAAATCTATCGAGAGTGCTCCTGTAAGATTAACACTCTACCCATACGGGCTATAGATATTCATTAAGAGTTTTATCAACTCAACCTTCACAAACTACAGGAAATAATGCACTCACATCATAGGGAGGTAATAATAAGATAGTGCATTTTTCATAACAAGTCATCAAATGATTAGTTTTTCCCTTTGAACCTAGTTATAGGATCTTTAGTCCCCAGGTTGGATTTCCTTATATATGACTCAAGGATTTGTAGGATTCAATCACATCCCCCTCGATATGCTCCAGACTTTTCATCTTGTTAAGGCCTTAGTAAGAGGATCTGCAAGATTATCACAAGATTTGACATAATCAACATTAATGATACCATTTGTCAAACATGATCTTACATTACTGTGTTTCCTCTTTATAGTTCTGGATTTACCGTTGTAATAACGGTTTTGAACTCTACCAATTGCAGTGTGCTATCACAATGAATTAAAATAGGAGAAATTGGTTTTTCAAAATAAGGAATTTGAAACAACAAATCTCTTAACCAATTCGCTTCCTCACTAGCTGAAGCTAAAGCAATTAGTTCAGCCTCCATGGTAGAGTTAACAATTATAGTTAGCTTTTTTGATTTCCAACAAACAGCACCACCACCTAAAGTAAAAATATAACCAGTGGTAGAACAGGAATCACCTAATAAAGTATTTCAATCTGCATCACAAAAGCCTTCAAGTACAGCAGGATATTTTTTAAAGAACAAACCACAATTTTCGTTCCAATTAAATATCTCATAATTCTTGTTACAGCATGCCAATGTTCAATACCTGGCTTGCTTTTAAACCTGCCAAGTACTCCTACTACATATGCAATATCAGACCTAGTGCAATCAGTCACATATTTCAAACTTCCGATTATGCTAGCATATTCCTTTTGATTTATTACATCATTTTCACTTTCAACAGGAAATAAAGTGAACACTTGAATTAAAAGGAGTAGCAACATGCTTGCAATCAAGAAAGTTATATTTTTTCAAAATTTTCTCAACATAATGCGACTGGTCAAGGAAAATTCTCTCACATGTTCTTGTTATTTTTATTCCAAGAATGAAATTTGTCTCACCAAGATCTTTCATATCAAAATGGCTTCTAAGAACATTTTTAGCTTCATCAATAACATTTATGTTAGAGCCAAAGATGAACAAATCATCAACATATAGGCGAAAAATCACATGTGAATTATTCCAAGACTTATGATATATGCACTTATCACACTCATGTGTTTTAAAATCATTTTCAATCATGCGGGAATCAAACTTTTCATGACATTGCTTTGGTGCCTGTTTCAATCCATATAGGGATTTAGTAAGCTTACATACTTTGCTTTCTTAGTTTGCTTCAACAAAACACTCAGGTTGATCCATATAAATTTCCTCATTTAGGTCTCCATTTAGAAAAACAGTTTTTACATCCATTTGATAAATTTGTAAATAAAAAATTACAGTCATAGCAATTAAAAGTCTTATAGATGTAATTCTTGTTATCGGAGAAAAGTATCAAAAAAATATAGGCCTTCTAATTGTTTAAAACCTTTTGCAACTAGCCTAGTGTCACGTCCCGCCACATCATAGTTAAATTTTGCGTCCAGATAGAGGCGGAAGGGTATAGAGTTGTGGAGAAATTTGCGGAGAACTCTAGAACTTTTTAGATTAATCAAGAAGGCTTAGAATTCTCTAGAATTACTTCAGACTTTTCAAGAAAGTCTTTGGAAGATCCTAGAAAGTGTAGACTTTTCTAGAATAAGGACCAAAGTGTAAATAGCTTAGGGACTTGTAAGTAATTTTTATTTACACTTTAGCTCCCTAGAAAGTAGTATAAATAGGTGGGCTCTCATTTGTAAATCATTCAAGCTTGAAACAAGCAATCCAACAACTTGTAAGAGATCTTCCAACCAATATAAAGCCTTCTTCCAAAATTCTCTAAGTCTTTCCTTTCATTCTCTTAGCGATCTCAGTATAAAAGGGCTTACTTGAGCTTACATGATCATGAAAGATTCGTGAGTAAGTTGTCAAGTGCCGCACAGAGCTTTAGCAAATACTCTAAGTCCATGACAACGTGGTATCAGAGCAAAGGTTTGCACTAAGGGAATGACTAACGAAGGAGACGTAAATGCTGCTAGCACCACCAACGTCAGGTTGGAGGGTGGACGGAAGAACCGCAATGGAAAGAAGCACCAAACGAGTAGTGAGGAAATGATGCTCGATCCCACACCAAGCGAGGTGCTAATATCTCATCCACCTTCAACCACCGAAGCAAGTGACAATGAACGTGGCGACGAGCCTATTGACATCACACCTGGAGAGGAGTGGATTTCAAGGGTTGAAACGGTGAGGCAGGACGTGGAGATATTAGGCTGACGTTTGAATGTGGTTGATGGAAAATTCAAGACTCTCGAGGAGTTCACCCTTGAGGAGACCGATAACATCCACAAGAAGTTGGAGGTGCGCCAACGGGACGAGTTTGAGATGAAGGAGGTTATCACTTTCTTGGAGTGTCGGCTCATGTAGGCGTTGAGCATGATTGAGACCATGAAGGCCGATATAAAATCACTCAAGGAAGGCGTGGAAGTTGGAGGATCGTCGTCATTCGACCAAGATAGAGAAGCCAAGGTCGAGGCTCACAAGCCACCTATATTCAAAAGCGTCCGTGACGCGCAAGAGGTGGAGAATTTTCTGTGGCATTTCGAGAATTACTTCAAGTGCAACAGGCTGAAGAGCCACGAGAGTAAGATCAACACCGTTGTGTTGTATCTTAGGAGATGGCCATATTGTGGTGGAGGCATAAAGAGTCAGAAATTGGGAAGGGATGTTGCACCATCAACACTTAGGAGAAATTCCAAGAGGAGTTCAAAAAGGTGTTTTTCCCGAACAACGTCATCTATGAGGCAAAGCGCAAGTTTAGAGAACTGAAGCATACACACATTTGTGCAGGAGTTCATCACCATAACGCTTTAGATTCCTAACCTCACGGATGAAGATATGTTGTTCCACTTCATGGATGGGCTGCAGAGTTGGGTCAGGACGGAATTGGAACACCAACAGGTCAGAATGATTGATAAAGCCATCACGCAGGCCGAAGCTTTGACATACTTCAGGCACGAGAAGGCTGACAGAGCAAAAGGAGAGGAGATGACAGGTAGTCATGACAATGATGGGGGAAATCGTGGCAAAGGCGAGGAGCAGCGGCCACATCCTAAGAATCATGAAACCTATAAGTCTAATGGCAAGAAGTCTGTACGTAATGGCGACATAGAGAGAAAGTCAGAGGTTACAAAAAGAGGTGGTTGCTACATATGTGATGGGTCGCGTGGCTATGTGAGGTGCCCTGAACTGAAAAGCCTTGGTGCTATCCTGCGAGAGCGAAAAGAGAAGGAAGCACATGAGCAAGAACAAGGCGCGGAGACGACGCAGTTGGGCTTGATAGGACTATGCGAAGCTATCACCAACCAACCAGAGAAGCCAAGAGTATGCAGCCCGCAGTCTGTTGACATCACGATCAGTGGAAGACCAGACCCGCTCGTGCTATGGTAGACACAAGTGCAGAGGTCAATATCATGACCAAGACGGCAGCGAAAAGGTTGGCGTTGCGTTACAGCCCAAGTAACGCCTAACTCAGAACGGTCAATGCACCACCGACTCCCGTGAGTGGAGTAAGCATCACGCTAGGCGAGTGGCAAGGTAAGACCAACTTCATTGTCTCTCCTTTAGATCTCTTTGATATAATTCTTGGGCAGGAATTCTTCCAGACATGTCACGCGGTGATCGATCCTTACCTCCAACGACTTCTGGTCATGGAGCAAGAAGGAACACCCATGGTTCCCCTAGGTAAGGCACCAACGACGGAAGGACAAGTGACGTCCATTTATCTCGAGAGAAATAATAAGAAAAAGGGGACGACATTCGTAACCACCATTGCAAGTTCGAAAGAAGATAATGGTGCCAAAGGGGCCTCGCCACCACGCACGAGGAATAATAATAATATTGCGATGACAAGGAAGTCGTCGAGGCGCTTTCCTCCTAGGAAGGAGGTAGATCAAATGATCGAGCTGAAAGAGATCAGGCAACAACTGAAGGATTTGTGTGAGGGCATTGATCGAGTTCGTGGATTGTTGATCGTGCGTACGAGAATACAAGACTCAGTTACCGATGCAGAGACGCTACGACACGGTAGTCGCATCAATAGGTAGGGAAGAGTGTCACGTCCCGTCACATCATAGTTAAATTTTGTGTCCGGATAGAGGCGGAAAGGGTCTAGAGTTGTGGAGAAATTTGCGGAGAACTCTAGAACCTTCTAGATTAATCAAAAAGGCTTAGAATTCTCTAGAATTACTTAAGACTTTTCAAGAAAGTCTTTGGAAGATCCTAGAAAGTGTAGACTTTTCTAGAATAAGGACCAAAGTTTAAATAACTTAGCGACTTGTAAGTAATTTTTATTTACACTTTAGCCCCCTAGGAAGTAGTATAAATAGGTGGGCTCTCATTTGTAAATCATCAAAGCTTGAAACAAGCAATCCAACAACTTGTAAGCAATCTTCCAACCAATATAAAGCCTTCTTCCAAAATTCTCTAAGTCTTTCCTTTCATTCTCTTAGCGATCTCAATATAAAAGGGATTACCTGAGCTTACAAGATCGTGAAAGATTTGTGAGTAGGTTGTCAAGCCCCGCACGGAGATTTAACAAATACTCTAAGTTCGTGACACTAGCCTTGTATTTATCAATAGAACCATCCGATTTCAAATTTTTTGTTAAGACCCATTTGCAACCAATTATTTTACAACCCTGTGGTAAATCAACTAACATCCAAGTTTCATTAGAAATTAGAGATTTCATTTCATCATTTACAGCCTCTTTCCAAAAAATAGAATCATGTGAAGATAATGCTTCTTTCAAAGTGAGAGGGTCATCTCCAACATTAAACATATAAAAATCAGGACCAAAATCTTTTCTACTCTAGCTCTTTTACTTCTTCTTACCTCAAAATCATTAATTTCTTTATTTTTCAAAGTAAAAGTAGAAGAACTAGGTAGTGACAAAATATTTGTTCAATCCTTTGACCCCCACTATTTTTAGAATCAAAAGGAAATTTATTTTCATGAAAAATAGCATCACCAGATTTTATTACAATATTATCTTCAAGATTAAAAAATATATAGGTTGTACTATTTGAAGCATAACCAAGAAAAGCACAAGTAGTAACTTTCTTGCCCAATTTCGTAATCTTGGGATTCATTAGCCTCACAAAGGCTAGACAACTCCAAACTCTTAGATATCCCAAACTTTACTTGTAACCTTTCTGCTATTCAAAAGGTGTCAGTTTTGACTTTTTATGAGGCACACGATTCAACACATAACAATCAGTGGTTCACTTGTATACCCCTATTCTCTGAGTTCACGTTCTGATCTAGCAAATCTACTTTTCAGATGAGTTCCTTAGTTTTTGGACAGGACAGGTGGGAACCAGGAGGTAACGCGTCTGTTAAAGCAATCGGGAAAATGCGTGTATACTAGCTTACTAGCAGTTAAAATAGCTTCACCCCAAAAATTTAAAGGTGCATGTGATTTTATAAGTGTGGCATTAGTCAACTCAATCAAAGTTTTATTTTTCCTTCCTGCTACTCCATTAGATGAACAAGAGTAAGGAGGAGGAGTTTCATGAATTATTCCCAATGATTTACAAAAGAATTAAACTCATTTGACTCATATTCACGACCTCTATCACTTCTAATTCTTTTTATTTTTCTTCCAAACTGAACCTCATGGAGATAAGTTTTAAAATTCTCAAAAGCATCACTTTTATTTTTCATCAAGTAAACATATGTAAACTTAGAAAAATCATCAATGAAAGTGATAAAATATCTATTACCTCCACGAGTTAGAATTCCACATAGTTCACAAATATTAGTATGAACTAATTCTAATAAATCAGTTTTTCTTTCAACTTGAAAATGAGGCAGTAAATCTTGACTTTACTACAAGCCTCACACTTTTCAAAATTCTTTTTAACCATTGGATTAATCTAAACTACTCATGATTCCAACATAACGATCATTAATATGACGACACAAACGAGCATGTCAAAAATTGGTAGAAAAAAGCATATAAACAGAAGTAGAAGTTTTGTTCATCTCAACATTCAACTTAAACATCCCATCACATGCATACCCCTTTCCCACAAAAATATTCTTCTTCACTATTACAAATTGATCAGATTTAATAATCTGTTTAAAGCCTGCTTTATTAAGAAGAAAACTAGACATCAAATTTTTTTCTCATAGGAGTATAAAGTACATCTTTTAAATTTAATACCCTTCCAGGTATAAATACAATTCGACATCTCCCTTTCAAGTACCTGAGTAGTATGAGCATCACCAAGCATGATGGTTTTGGTCTCCTCAAAATGAGTATATTTTTTAAATCAGTCTTTGTCATAACAGACATGACGGTTTGCACCAGAATCAGCCCACCATCCATCAACATTCTCAACCATGTTTATGTCGGTAATCACCGCCACAAAAGGTTCTTCGGTAACGTTTTCCTGAAGGTTAGGACCACGTTTCTAGAATTTGCAAAATTGAGCAATATGCCCACTATTGCCACAAAGAAAGCATGGTCCCTTTTCTTGAACTTGTTGATTTTGTGTTTGGTTATTTTCACCATTATTTTTCTTGGGAGGTCTACCATTATTTTTCTTGAATTTTTTCTTCTTAGGCTTTAAAGAAGTATTTTTGTGAGTTTCAAGAGTAGCATTATTCGAAGTAATTAAATTTACCTTCGATGTGGTGTTGTTCTCTTTTATTTGTAAAAGTGCATGTTGGCTCCTTTCTTCTTCTTCCATGCGGATTTTCATTATCAAGGGTTCAAGAGAGGTTTCCTTCTGTTTGTGGCGCATAGTTTTTTGAAATTCCTTCCAAGAAGGTAGAAGTTTATCTACTATGCTACAAACAATAAGGTTATCTCCAATTTTAACCTCTTCAGACCTAAGCTTTTCAACAATCATGATAAAATCTTGTGGTCTACCACCGATTTATTGTCCACCATTTGGAAATGAAAAAATCTACTAGCTGCATATTTTTTCGTTCCCACCTCTTCGGTATCATACTTACTCTGCAATGCTTTCCAAATTTTCTTTGCACTGGAGTAAGTTCTATCATAATAATTATAAAAAATTTCAGATAGACAATTAAGAATATAATACCAACACTTATACGAATCACCATTGTACTTTTCCACTTTCTCTAGATGAGAAATAGTTTCATCATCATTCATAGAGGTGATGTCTACTTTATTAGGATTCTTCTCAGTTAACACATAAGAAACATTGAGAAGACTTAAGTAGAAAAGTACTTTACCCTTCCATCTCTTGAAATGATTACCATTGAAACGAAATGGCTTGTTAAGATCTCCCATCTTGACATCCACAGTTTTTTCAATTGTAGTCATGATGAATCTCCATAAATTTGTTAGTGAAAAACTTACAAGATAACAAAAAATACAAGATTACAATTGAAAATAAAATGAAGAAACTAAATCTCTTCAAGGCTGAGGCGCGGATATCTCGCTCTCTTTAAGGAGATTCAAGCCCACTATAGCAAATGTTTTTCACCGGTCCAGCAGTAGTACTCTTTGACTTGTCCCCTCCTGGATACAACAGCCTTCACAAAATATAATTCAATAACTCTGGACAAGAGTTGAGTCCAAAACTCCACAAAAAAAGAACAACTCCCTTCAACTAATAAGAACTCTCTTTTTGACTAACTCTTTCACTCTATATTTTCTCCACTATGTTGTGTGTACAAACCAAATGAAGACCACCACTATTTATACCAGAAGAAGTCTTCCTAGCAATGAATAGGAAGATAATGGTGTAGTAAATAGTGAAGATATTGGTCTTAGGAGTTACATAGGTTACAAGGTGTAATGGAGGAATAAAGAGTAAAAAGTAATGGAATAAAAAGCTAACAGCCACTAACGGCTGGAACTCGCACCAACGAATGGGTTACATATGCAATTACTCTAGAGTAATGCACCAACTTGATGGCCCAAACGGCAACAAAAGAATTAACTCCCACCATGCTACAAAAAAAAATGAAAGTTGACCAATGCATATTTTAATGCAATAATGAATAGAGGGAGTAGTGACTGTCTTAGGGGCAAACGGTCTCTACAAAATGTAACATTCTTATAATGCAAAATGTAACATTCTTATAATATTAAAATGCCCCTACAGTAACATATACATATACATATATATACATATACATATATATACATATACATATATATACATATACATATATATATATATATATATATATATATATATATAGTGATTTGTTTACTGTCCCCCTTTATAAGATTCACATTGAGAACCGTTGGAGTACTACAAGGTTTGGCTGCCAATTTTCCCATGTCTGCAAGTAGTTCAAGAATATACATACCTTCTCTAAGATAGAGAAACTCCCTTCTTGCTTCTATTTTCTTCTACTCCCGAAAAGTATCTAAACTGGCCTAAATCCTTTGTATGAAACATAGTTTGCAGGAAAGATTTGAGGGAAAAGATCCCTACATAATCACTTTTTGTGATGACAATGTCATCAACATATACAACAAGGAGAATAATGCAGTTGTTGATTGCCCGTAGAAGATGAAATGATCACATTTGCTCATTTTCAACCCAAATCCCGAACTACTTCACTGAACTTGCCAAACCAAGCCCGAGGAAAAACTTGCTCATACTACCCCTGATCAACAAAACCCGGTAGGTGCTCCATATGCACCTCCTTTTGAAGATCACCATGTAGAAACACATTTTTGATATCCAACTGATACAAAGGTCAATTCTCAGAAGCAGCTAGGGAAATGAACAAGCAAACAAAAGAGACTTTGGCTACCAAGAATATTTCAGAATAATCTACTCCATATGTCTGAGCATACCCTTTAACCACAAGTCTAGCTAAGGAACCATCTGGATTAACTGTAATAGTGAAGATCCAGTTACATCCCACTAGTTTCTTTCTCTTGTGTAAATCCACCAAATCTCACGTGTGGTTCTCCTCTAAGGCATGTATTTCATCAAGCATTGCATTAAATCATCGGAGATGATTCAAAGCTTCCTTCACTATGTGGGTATAGAAACGGAGTCTAGAGAAGCAACCAAAGATCTAGGCGTAGAGGATAAATGATCATAATAAACAGAATTAGCAATGGAATATTTGGATTTGGAGGTACGTGTATCTTTGTGAAGAAGCAATAGGGAGATCTTTGTTTTCTGGAGGATCAGATGAGAACAAAACTGGTGCATGACAAAAACCATTGGTCTCTCGCCTCCTAGAGTAAACCTAAATAATTGGTGATCTTGCTAGTGCAGACGGGGTAGGCCCTGAAGGTACACAGTCGAGTGATGAGCATTTTTACCGTTCTTTCGTGGTGTATTTGAATCTTAGAATCCAGCATAAATTCTAAATTGCTTTTGCTCTACTTAATTTTTGTGAGTTCTAGCTTTAGATATGTCGTACAAGGTAGAAACCACCCTGCCTATTTTGTTAGTTTAGAATAAATTAGTCACTCCAGCACACTGCCTAGTGAGATATTAACTATAAAAAGAAATGGTACATATTTAACCTTTTTCATTTCATTTATAATTGGTGGGTGCAACTGTGGTACCAAATAATTTGCTCTAGCCTCTAGTGCAACAATGAAATATGAAGCATATACTGTTCTTGCAGCCTTTCTTTTTCTTATATTTTCTTGCTGGACTTACACATTTTATTTCATGCTTTTTAGGTTGTTGGCTGGTTGTATAGGGAATGTGTACATTAACGATATCAGCTTCAGTTCCTTCTTTTAAGCCCCCTGAATGTGTGGGTTCTATGTGCCCTTCAACAACTCCTGCTCAGTATGCTGTATTCTTTTTTGGCCTCTATTTGATTGCTCTTGGAATTGGTGGGATTAAGTCATGTGTTTCGCCATTTGGTGCTTCACCATTTGGTGCTGATCAATTTGATGACACATATCTAAAAGAGAGGGTTAATAAAGGATCCTTCTTCAATTGGTTCTATTTTTCTATCAACATTGGAGCTTTGATATCAAGCACTTTAATTGTGTGGATTCAAGAACATGCTGGATGCGGCCTTGGGTTTGGCATCCCTGCAGTTTTCATGAGCATTGCCATTGCATGTTTCTTTTTCGGTACACCACTCTACAGATTTCAAAAGCCTGGGGGAAGTCCTCTCAGAAGAATATGCCAGATTCTGGTTGCCGCATTCCACAAATGGTGTTAGGATCTAGTTCACACACACACACTTTTCGGATGAAGAACACAAGAACTTTTGGAGAGAAGAAGATGAGAGATCTAGATACAGAAACTTAGAACATAAAAGATAAGGAGCTATCGATTCAAATCTATCGTCTTATTGAAGGAAAACAAGGCTGCTTATATGTAGGCTGAAAACATAACAACAGAATCAAAAACTTACGCTAATCTATTCTTAAATAACTACTAGTTATTTCTCCTACAAGTTAGGAGTTTTAGGTACCCAAAGACTAGGTAAAATAAACTTGGTTAAACATACTCCTAAATATAGTAAAACTGTTAACAAATCCTCCCTTAAACTGATGTTTCTAACACAGTTTACAGAGCTTCAACTTTTTCAAATGAGTAGATACCGAGTATTCTTCTGAACTTGAGAAAACTTTCCTTCTTTAAAGCCTTAGTGAAGATATCTGCTACTTAGTCTTGACTCTTGCAGTAATGCAACTCAATTATACCATCATTTGTAAGGTCTCTTAAGAAATGATACCTTACATCTATGTGCTTGCTTCTCCCGTGAAACACCGGATTTTTGGACAGTTTGATGGCTGAGCTATTGTCACAATATATGGGAGTTGCATAAGCCTGCTTGCAGATAACTTCCTCAAGCAAATTCCTAAGCCAGATGGCTTGACTGGCACATGTTATTGCAGCAACAAACTCTGCTTCTGTGGTAGACAAAGTTACAATAGGCTGCTTCTTCGATGACCAAGAAATGGCATTTGATCCCAGCATAAACAGGAAACCGCTAGTACTCTTTCTACCATCTCGATATCCGGCATAATCACCATCTGTAAACCCCATCATCATCATCAGTGAACTTCCTTCCCTTTTATACAGCAGACCATGGCTGATTGTGCCTTGCAAATACCTTAAAATGTGTTTAGCAGCTAGGAGGTGAGATTGTTTAGGATTGTCCATGTATCTACTAATAAGGCTGACAGCATACATTATGTCTGGCCGAGTGGTTGTGAGATACATCAAACTTCCTACTAATTGCTTATAGTAGGTTCCATCCTACAACCTGACCATCTAGATCCTTATTTAACTTCAAGCTAGGATCAACTGGTGTACAAATCGGGTTGCACTTCTCCATCTGAAACTTGAACAACAAATCTTGCACATATTTCCTTTGAGAAATGAAGAACCCATCACTAGATTGGATAACCATTAATCCCAGGAAGTAATGCATTCTTCCTAAATCAGTCATATCAAACTCCTTCATCATGGATTCCTTAAATTGCTTAAACATAGTCTCACAGCTTCCAGTAAAAATTAGATCATCAACATACAGACAGACAATAAGAATATCACCTTTATTGTACCTGATGTAAAGAGTTTGCTCATATGGACATCTCTGAAAACGTTCCTCTATGAAATAAGCATCTATGCGACTATACCAAGATCTTGACGCTTGTTTTAATGCCTTTTTCAATCTATACACCTTATGCTCTTCACCAATTCTGCTATAGTTGGGAGGTTGATCAACATACACTTCTTCTTCTAAGTTTCCATGTAAAAATGTTGATTTTACTTCTAATTGATACATTGACCATCCATTTTGAGACGCCAATCCCAAAATCATCCTGATTGTGTCATGTTTTGCAACAGGCGCAAACACCTCAACATAATCAACAACATACTCTTGCTTGTACCCTTTTGCAAAGAGTCTCGCTTTGTATTTGTCTATATCACCATTTTCCTTCAACTTTGTCTTGAACACCCATTTTACCTCAACGCTCTTTTGACCTTATGGTAGTGTTGTAAGTTCCCAGGTTCTGTTCTTCTCAATGGAAGATATTTCCTCTTCAATTGATTTCTACCATTGTGGTTGCTGGACTGCTTCATCGAAGATAACTGGTTCACATTCTGAAAGTAAACAAAAATTACTTATGGTTTCAATACCAGTTACCTCATAATCACTCATCCAAGCTGGTCTCTTTCTTTGCCTTGATTCTCTTCGAACCCCAGAAGTTCTTGAACTTTGATGTGAAGATTCAAACTCTTGCATTTGTTCTGGATCAGGATGTCTGTTAATTTGTTCTTCATCATCAAAAATTGTTGGTGTATGTTTCTTAGCTTCTCCTCTGTCCCACTGCCAAAACTCTTCTTCATAGAAAATCACATCCCTGCTAACAATAATCTTATGCATGGTAGGATTATACAATTTATAAGCTTTTGAACAATTTGCTATTCCAAGAAACACACACCTTTCTCCTTTATCATCTAATTTCTTCCGTTTCTGATCTGGTACATGGGCATAGCAAACACAACCAAAAATTTTAAAATGACTTACATCAGGTCTTCTCCCGTTCCAGGCTTCTTCTGGTGTTATATTACGCACAGCAACAGTTGGACTCCTATTTAAAATATGTATACTCCAGTTTGTCGCTTCAGGCCAAAACTTCTTTGGTACTTTGCTTCTAACCAACATGCTCCTTACCATATTCATGATTGTTTGGTTCTTCCTCTCGCTCACGCCATTCTGTTGCGGAGTGTAGGCTGCAGTTTTCTGTCTTTTAATGCCATACAACTCACAAAACTTCAAAAAATCATGTGAGTCATACTCTCCACCTCTATCTGTGCGCAACACCTGAATAGACTTTCCTGCTTCATTTTATGCTACTGCCTTAAACTTTTTGAATGCTTCAAAGACCCCAGACTTTTCTCCAAGAAAATAAACCCAAGTTTTCCTACCGTAATCATCAATAAAAGTTGCAAAGTACCTTGTTCCTCCATTTGAAATTGGACTGATCGGTCCATAAATGTCAGAATGAACAATTTCTAGTACCTCACTTGCTCTTTGAGTTCTACCTCTTGGAAAAGATTCTCTGTGTTGTTTTCCGATGACACAATCTTCACAAAAGCTGGAAGGTTTCTGGAGTTTTGGAAGACCAGTGACCATGTTCCTTTGTTGAAGGATTTTAAGTCCTTCAAAATTTAAGTGGCCATATCAAAAATGTCATAGCCATGTTGCCTCATTCAGTTGAGCAGTTAAACATGACTGCTCAATATGATTAAAATCAAGCGGAAACATTCTATTGGCAGTCATATTTACTTGTTCCACTAATCCAAGTTTAGCATCTTGAATTTTGCACTACCCATTCTTTATATTCAACTCATAGCCTTCTTCTTGTAATTATCCAATCCTGAGCAAACTAGTCTTCAAGCGTGGCACATAAAGTACATTGGAAATTGTATGCATTCCATTTCCTTTCGTCTGTACTCTAACCTGACCTTTCCCCATTGCTGAAAGTTTTGAGTCAACTCCAAACCTCACTTTGACTCTAAAGGTTTCATCCAAGGTTGAGAAATCTTCCTTGACACCAGTCATATGATAGTTGCATCCCGTGTCTAAGTACCACTGGTTTCTGGTAATCTCCTCTTTCATTACCAGTAATAGTGATATCTCTTCCTCTTCTTGTTCCACAAAATTGGACGATTCAGCTCTTTTCTTTAACATATTTGTTCTGCATTCTGACCTATAATGTCCAAATTTGTGACACCTGTAGCACTCAATATGTGCCTTACTTCCTGTTCCTCCTTTGTGGTTGGTCTGGAAATGTTTTCCGCGACCTTTTTCCCTTCTCTGGCCATTGGTATTTGCCTGAGAATCTTTCTATCCCTTCGTTTCCTTCTTATCATGATTACTTGCCAAAGTTGAAACTTGAAGAGCTTGCTCCTCTTGTTCAGGTTCGATCAATTTCTTCTCATGAATTAACTAACAATGAACTTTGCAGTTCGTCAAGTAATAGCTTGTCAATATCATGTGACTCCTCTATGGCACAGACAACAAAGTTAAACTTTGGTGTTACTGATCTCAAGATCTTCTCAACAATAGCCACGTCATCTGATTTATCACCGTGTAGCCTCATCTTGTTGACAATAGTCATTACTCTTGAGAAGTAATATGTAACTGATTCTCCAGACTTCATCTTCAACGTCTCAAATTCAGTGCGAAGGGCCTGAAGTTTTTGTCATTTAGTCTTGGCAGAACCTTGATACTTTCTTCTCATTGAATCCCATATCTGCTTGGAGGTGTCTTTGCAAAGAATTGTCTCCAAGATTGAACGATCTATAGCCTGAAACAAATAATTTTTTGATTTTAGATCTTTTAATTTCATTTCTTCTATCTCTACCTTCCGCGCTTCTGTTGCACCAGCTTCCAATTGTTGTATACCTTCTGAAACTACTTGCCAGTATTCCTTTGATTTCAGAAAGTTTTTCATCAACATACACCAATGGTCATAATGACCATCAAAACGAGGGATGGAAGGTTGAACGAAGTTCTCTGAGGTCCTCGGTAAGAATATGAGTATTTAGAAAAGTTGTTGCTGGAGTTTTCTATACACTGAGGACAGGCTCTGATACCAAATATTGAAAGTAATATAGAGATAGAGAAACTTAGAACATAAAAGATAAGGAGCTATTGATTCAAATATATCGTCTTCTTGAAGGAAAACAACGCTGCCTATATGTAGGCTGAAAACATAACAACGAAATCAAAAACTTATGCTAACCTATTCCTAAATAACTGCTAGTTAATTTCTCCTACAAGTTAGGAGTTTTAGGTACCCAAAGACTAGGTAAAACAAACTTGGTTAAAAAGACTCCTAAATATAGTAAAATCGTTAACAACACTACTTTATGAAACCCCTGACAAAAGCTCTGCAATTGAAGGAAGCTGAAAGCTACTGCACACTGATTGAACTGAGGTGATAGTATTTTCTTCTTTTTAAAGGAGAACATTTTAATTTTACACTCTCTTCTCCTTTATGTTCTCATATTGCTCGAATGAAAGTCATGACATTTATAAAAACAATAATGATGCCAAAACTTCTTACTTTGAAGTCAAAATCACAATATCTTTTATCATATTATTTCATACTTAGAATTTCCCTTTAAGGCATAGCTTCCATGAAATATGGGAGTTTGAGGCTCACTTGCCCCTTCGAACATACATTCATATTCTAAAACATTTCCGTATATCTTTAGAATCATGCTTTTGGGCAAGTCAGTCAAGGAAGGTATACTTATCTTGGACATAGTCTTAGCATTTCAAACAATTGATGCTTGAAATACTCATTATCTTCTTCAGGTGCCTTGAAAAAGTTGCTGTAGTTTCAGACACCGAATTCAAAACTGGGGACTATTTGAAGAGATTTACTATGAATACAAGAGAGCAATAAAATTGAAGGAGATGAAAGAGATGAAGGAAATTTTTTTTAATTCAATGATCTGTATCATTACAATCAAAGCTATGTATTTATATACTTTTATTGCAACTAAGTAACTAACTACCTTCCTAACTGTTTTCTTGAAACAACCTAACTAACACCTAACTCACTCCTACTTCTTGACTATCTCATTACTCCCCCTCAAGCTAGGTGTTGTAAATATATTTAACACTCCTAGCTTGAATAGTAAATATTCATGTTGAGGCTTATTGAGTCCTTTGGTCAGTAAATCAGCTGGCTGATTGTGTGTTGGAACATACACAACCTTGATCAACCCTTGTTGCAATTTTTCTCTGATGAAATGACAATCTATTTCAATATGCTTCGTACGCTCATGATAGACTGGATTAGAAGCCAATAAAATAGCAGATTTGCTGTCACTATATATTTGTACTGGTAAATGAACCTCAGCCTTCAGTTCTTTCAGCATTCCAATCAACCAAACTAGTTCTGTCACAGTGGAAGCTAAGCTCCTATACTCAGCTTCAGCTGAGCTTCTTGAAACAATGGTTTGCTTCTTAGCTTTCCAAGATATTACAGACTCTCCAAGTTTAATCACATAACCAGTCACTGACTTCCTTGTAAGTGGGCAGGCTGCCCAATCTGCATCACAATATGCAGTGATTTTATCACTACTATTACTAGATAGTAGTATACCTTGACCTGGTTGTCTCTTAACGTATCTAACAACTCTAAGTGCTGCATCCATATGAGACTTCTTGGGTTGATGTAAGAACTGACTCAAAGTTTGAACACTAAAAGAAATATCAGGCCTAGTCATGTTTAAATACAATAGCTTCCCAATCAGTTTTTGATAGGCACTTTGATCTGTTAAAAGTTCATCCTTATTCTGTCCAGTTTGATCATCATACTGCTTTGATGTCAACTTTACATTCACATGCATAGGAGTTCCAGAAGTCTTTGCTCCTGATAAACCAACTTCAGACACAAGTTGAAGTGCATACTTTCTTTGATGCATGACAATTCCCCTATTTGACCTTACAAACTATATTCCAAGAAAGTACTTCAACTCCCCTAGATCTTTCATTTTAAACCTTTGTTGTAAGGACTTTTTTATTTCCTCCACCAGTTGTAAACTACTTCCTGTTATTAAGATATCATCAACATAGACCAGGATAATTGTAGTTCCTTCAGTTGTCCTCCTTGTAAACAAAGAATGATCATACTGACTTTGCTTGAAATTGAGTTTCTGTAGTGTTTGTGCAAGCTTATGATTCCATTGTCTTGGTGCTTGTTTAAGCCCATACAACGACTTTTCCAGTCTGCATACCTTGTTCATATTCTCCCCCTGACTGGAAAACCCCTGAGGCATAGACATATATATCTCATCTTCTAACTCACCATTCAAAAATGCATTATAAACATCCATTTGATGTATATGCCAACCTTTGGACACAGCTACTGCTAGGATTGCTCTAACAGTGACCATCTTTACTACCGGAGAAAAAGTTTCTTTATAGTCTATGCCCTCCTTTTGGCTATAGCCTTTGGCTACCAACCTTGCTTTATACCTTTCTACTTCTCCAGTTGACCTGTATTTGATCTTATATATCCACCTGCACCCAATAGCAGTCTTCCCTGTAGGCAACTCAACTAACCTCCAAGTGTTATTATCTTGTAATGCTTTAATTTCAGCTTGCATTGCTTCTATCCATTTAGGATCTTTACTAGCCTCAGCAAAGGAAGCTGGTTCAGTTAGTATAGAAATTGCAGCAATAAACTCTTGATAAGACTTAGATAAATGACTATACGAGACACACTCTTCTATAGGATACTTGACTTCTTTGCCCATATTTAACGACACAAAATCTTTCATCCAAACTGGTGGATGACTCCCTCTTGTAGACCTTCTATTCCCCATTATATGAGAACCACTAGGCACAACATTTTGTTCTTGAAATGTCTCCTCTTTCACTCTATCTTGTTCAACATTCTCAGTCAAGTTTCTACTTGATCTTGTACTAGACTGAGTTTCTTGTATATTTCTATAACCTTCTTTCCAATCTATAGTGAGAATATCATTATCCAGAATATCATTATCCAGATGACTTACAAAAGGACCTTTTTCACTTTTATCTGATTCAGTTGAGAAAGGAAATATTTCCTCTCTAAACAACACATCTCTACTCACAAACAAACTATTGGAAGCCAAATCTAGTAATACATACCCCTTCTGAGTTTCTGAGTACCCCATATGTACTGCAACTTTTGTCCTAGGTGCTAGTTTATCACTCTCATTTAGCACTTTAGCATAGCACAAACAGCCTAACATTCTAAGATGAGATATCATTGGCTTAATTCCAAAGACTTTTTCAAATGGAGATTTCCCTCCTAGAACCCTGCTAGGCATTCATTTTATCAAATAAACAGCTGCAAGCACACACTGACCCCAGAACCTTAAAGGAATATGACCCTGAAACCTTAGAGCCCTAGTCACCTCCAAGAGATGCCTATGTTTCCTCTCAGCTACTCCATTTTGCTGAGGAGTATAAGGACATGTCCGCTGATGCACTATACCTCTTTCTTTAAACATGTTATCACATACTGAATTCACAAATTCAGTTCCATTATCAGACCTTACCTTCCTTACCATTTTGTCAAATTGAGTCTTAACAAACTTTAGAAAATAACCCAAAGCTACACATACATCTGCTTTATTTTTTAACAGAAATATCCAACACATTCTTGAGAAATCATCAACCACTGTAAGAAAGAATCTATTTCCATCAAATGTAGTTTGTTTATATGGACCCCATACATCTAAATGAATCAAATCAAAAGTTTCACTACTCTTTATACTACTAACAGGAAACACATTTCTGGTTTGTTTTGCACTAGGACATATAGTACACTTGTTTATCACTTTATCCACTACATCTGACTTTATAGGAAACATCTTACTCAACATTTGTGAAGATCCATGTCCTAACCTCTTGTGCCATACATTCAATTCTTTTTCTGATATTTGTTGTATCTCTAGCCTTTTTTCTGGTACAGCAAATGCTTGTTGCTTTAACTGATCATTTGACACATTCCTCAGCAGTAGGTATAACCCATTATCCTCTTTACCAATTTCCCTCACCTTGCCAGTGTAAAGCTCCTGAAACACACAAAAATGAGGGAAGAAAGTGACTGAGCAATTTAAGTCCTTTGTCACCTTACTTACTGACAATAAATTGTACTTGAACTCAGGAATATGATACACATTTGTAATCACACTTCTTGGGGATATGTTACACACTCCTGTATGAGTTACATATGAAACTTCTCCAGTTGGAAAATATACAGGTTTTGACTCTTTAACCTTTGTTACAGACTCACTCGAAAGAATATCCAAGTTTGCTACCATATGATTTGATGCCCCAGTATCTACAATCCACACCTGATTATTTTCTGAAACTAACAAGACTTTACCTGCAGTGTGAGCCTGGGTTTCATGTGCAGAACTTGTATCTTCTGATTTTTGTCCACCTTCCTGATTCTGCTTTAGTATTTGGAGGATTTGAGTATATTGATCCTTGGTAAAATTACACCCTTGTAACTGAGTCGAGCAACTCTCGCCATTGTTCATATTCTTATTCACAGGTACATTAGTGTTGCCTCCATAGCTGAAAGATAACCTGCCAGTCACATCCTCATAATCATCCTTTCTTGTGCTATTAACATCACTTCCTACCATGTAAGCTCCAGTTCCTGTGCTTGTATTCACTTTTCTTTTGGACTTAAAATCAGCTGGATATCCAATTATCTTGTAACATTGATCCTTAGTGTGTCCCTTGCATCTGCAAAAATCACACACCACTGAAAAATTTCGTTTGAACTTGTTAACCCCTTGAGAGCTAGTTCCTCCACCCGTTCTTGAGTACATTGCCAGAGGATCCATTCCAGTGTTCCCCATAGAATTAAGACCCATACTTGACCTACTAGAAGTCACCTTTTGACATTCATCATTCACCACCATGGCATAAGCTTGATTCACAGTAGGAATAGAAACCATTAATAATATCTGACTTCTTGCCTGACTAAATGATTCATTCAACCCCATCAAGAACTGATACAATTTTTGACTATTAAGATGATCTACAAAACCTTTTGATTGTTCACAATTACACCCAGGGTATGGAACCAAAGTCTCAAATTCATCCCATAAGGTTTTGAGCTTAGTAAAGTATACTGATACAGAATTTGTTCCTTGTTGCAGGGTTGCGATTTCTTTATGTAAACTGAAAGTTCTTGATCCATCAAGTTGATCAAACCTTTCCTTTAAGTCATTCCACACGGCTCGAGCTGATGATGCGAATGCCACTCCTCCTAACAAACTCCTTGACACAGAATTTAGAAGACAAGACAAAACGATAGCATTCACTCTCTCCCATTGACCTCTTAGTTCTTCACTTACATCTTCTTGTTTGCAAGAACCATCTATCAGCCCAATTTTATTTCTTCCAAGTAATGCCAACTTCATTGACCTACTCCACAACGCATAGTTCTCAATTCCAACAAGCTGAAACGAGATCAGATTCACTCCGCTGATATCAGCAGGACTCAAGAACAAAGGATGATTGTAATCAACCCCTTGACTCATTTGAATGGAGCTTGGATTTCCAGAAACTCCACCAACACTACTGGTTGTTGTAGTTTGTTCACCAGTCATGATTATAATCTTCCTTCTTCTTCAAATTGATTAGCAGAAGCCAATGAGAATTCTGCAATTCTCTAAATTCCAAGACGAAACAGAGTTGACGAAACAGAGTTCTCAAGATTCTATTTTTCAGAAGCAATTCACAGATGATTTCTTTTGATTGTTTATCACCCGCTCTGATACCATGAAGAGATTTACTATGAATACAAGAGAGCAATAAAATTGAAGGAGATGAAAGAGATGAAGGAAATTTTTTTTTATTCAATGATCTGTATCATTACAATCCAGGCTATGTATTTATATACTTTTATTGCAACTAAGTAACTAACTACCTTCCTAACTGTTTTCTTGAAACAACCTAACTAACACCTAACTCACTCCTACTTCTTGACTATCTCATTACTATTCTAATGCTTGGAGGCTCTGTACTGTTACGCAGGTTGAGGAACTGAAAATTTTGATCCTCATGTTACCAATATGGGCAACTAGAATAGTCTTTTCTGTTGTTTATGCACAAATCGCTACAATGTTTGTGGAGCAAGGAACGACGATGGATACTGCTATTGGTTTCTTCAGAATTCCTCCTTCATCTCCCTCACTTCTCGATGCCATTAGTGTTATTATATGGGTCCCAGTCTATGATAGGATCCTTGTGTAAGAGTTAGTGTTTCAATTAATTTTGAAACAATTCATCTGTTGAAAAGGTTTTGAAATAACAAAATACATGAATGTGAGTTGCAACATTCATTTGTTTTGATTCTACGTTATAAACTTTTTTCAAGAAACTTTTTTTTTTTAATTCTACGTTATGGGTTTTTTGAAAGATAAGTTTTTCTTTTAATTCATGAACCTATAATAAATACAATTTAATTAAAGTCTTTTTCTTACAAACTTTTATCCTATAAATTGAATTTCTTTTGGTTGAAAAAGACAAGCATTCAAACAAAAGTACTTTCCCTTGAAAAAACACTTGTGAGACATTAATCAAAAGGTGAAATCACCAATTCAAGAATAGAAAGCAACATTCTTGAATGCTACTTGTTTTGTGGCTTAGTTGAATCCCGAAGATAGAGTTGTTATTTATTCTTCCGATTGCTCGTGGGAGAGACTCCAACTATCTTCAAGAAATGTATTAACGTGCCTCTAAGCCAAGCAAGTTTTATTTTGTATTCTTTGTAATTTTATCATTCTTGTTCATTTGTTCTAACAATTTGAAGATAGTTGTTTCTAGGCATCCACAACAATAACAAACAATGTTCCAAATTTGCCTAATTTTGATTTTGAAATATTTGATGGCAAAGACTTTCCTAGATGGCGTGAAAAGATGGAAATTTTTTTAAGACGATTAAAGTTGGCATATGTTTTTGAAAAACCTTGTCCTGAGGCTCCTAGTTCTGAGGTAGCAACGGACGAGGCTACTCTAATTAAAGAACAAATTGCCAATGGCAAGATGATGATTACTTATGCAAGAATTATATTCTTGGAGGAATGTCCAATAAATATTATGATCAATATTATATTAAGTGTAAATTTGCTAAGGAGATTTGAGATACTCTTAAAGCTATTCATTTAGCAGAAGAGGCGAGTTCAATAAATTATATGAAGTTCAAAATGGTTGATGACAAGTCAATCACTGAACAAGTACAAGAGTTTCAACTTATAGATAATAAAATTGCTATATCTGGAATTACTCTTGATGAAAACTTTCATGTTGGTGCTATTGTATCAAAACATTCTCCATCTTGAAAGGAGTACAGAAGCAAACTCTTACACAAGAAGGAAGATTTGACTCTTGAACAATTATTGCAACACTTGCAAATTGAACAAGAGACACGATACCGCGATAATAACATCTTGAAGGAGCCCATCATGAAAGCTCATGTTGTTGAAGAAAAGATCAAGAAGGAACCTGCCAATAATAAATTTTTGAAGGCAAAGAAGAGTAAAAATTTCAAGCGTACTAATTCTAATTATAAGTCGATTGAATGTTATCACTGTCATAACATTGATCACTATGCACATGATTGTAAAATTCTTAAAGCTGAAAAGAAGAAAGAAAAGGCAAATAACAATACAAAAATGAACTGGTGGCAATGGTCACAGAAGCATTTGTAGCGGGAGATCAAGTGAAATGGTGGATAGACACTGGTGCAACTCGTCATGTATCAGGTAATCGAAATTCTTTCACGACCTATGAATTAGTGGGGGACGATAAAGTTTTGCATATGGGAAACTCATCCTCTGCTAAGGTTGTGGGAAAAGGAATTGTTGAACTAAAATTCACTTTCGGAAAGATGGTCACATTGATAGACGTATTCCATGTTCCTAATATTCGAAATAACTTCGTGTCAGGTACGCTTCTTTCGAAGTATGATTTTAAAATAATTTTTGAGACAGATAAATTTATTTTGTCTAAACAAGGCATGTTTGTTGGAAAAGGTTATGCTACAAATGTGCATGTTCAAACTCAATATTGAAAATAAAAATATTTCTGCTTATGTTTGGAGTCTTTAGATTTATGGCATGAACGTCTTGGTCATGTGAATTTTAGATCCATTCAACTCATGGTGAAAAATTGATTAATCAAAGACTGTGGAAAGGATCATGTTGCTAAGTGTATTACTTGTGGTAAATGTAAAATAACAAAGAAATCTTTTAAGTTTGTTGAAAGGATATCCACACTTTTGGAGTTAATCCACACTGATATTTGTGAGATGGATTGTTTATCACGTCATGGAAAGAGATGTTTTATCACTTTCATTGACGATTACTCAAGGTATATATATGTCTTTCCATTAAAAACAAAAGATGAGGCATTTGAGACTTTTAAAACATATAAAGCAGAAGTTGAAAATAAATTGAGTTTAAAGATTAAATTAATTAGATCTGATAGAGGTAGAGAATATTTAAAATCAGATTTTATTTTTTGTGAAAAAGAAGGCATTGCGAAACAATTGACTATCTCTTATACACCACAACAAAATGGTGTAGCAGAAAGAAAGAATAGAACTTTTATGGAAATGGTTAACTCTATGCTTTATGGATCTGGTATCACTGAAAATTTGTGGACTGAAGCCTTATTTTCTGCATGTCATATTTTGAATCAAATTCCTTCCAAGAAATATGATTCATCTCCATATGAACTTTGGAAGAATCGAAAATCAAATATAAATTATTTTAAAGTATGGGGTTGTTTGGCTCGTGTCATGTTTGATTACCAGATCAACAATTAACTAAGATTGGATATAGAGGAGTAGATTGTGTATTTATTGGTTATTCACAAACCAGTAAGGCTTATAGATTTTTGAATCTTGAGACTCCAAGCCCTCACACAATCATTGAATCGTTGCATGCTAACTTTTTTGAGCATATATTTCCTAAGGAAAAAAAATCTTTGGAACAAAATACAAGTTCTTATATATCTACTCTTAAAAGAAAAATAGTTGAACCTTTGGAAGAAAGTCAACCAAGATGTAGTGCAAGATCAGCCAAACCAAGAGACTTTGGACCAAATTTTCAAGTCTATTTAGTTGAAAGAGATCCTGAAAATTATGCTGAACCAATGGCTTCACATGATGCTCCTTTATGGCGTGAAGCTATTGATGATGAAATGCACTCTATTATGTCAAATAATACATGGATTTTATCATACCTCCCTCCTGGATGTAAATCTATTGGTTGTAGATGGATCTTTCGAAAGAAATTAAAATCTAATGGTACCTTAGATAAGTACAAAGCTCGCTTGGTAGCAAAAGATTTTACTCAATTGAAAGATATTGATTATTTTGATACCTTTGCACCTGTAGCTCGAATGACTTCTATTCGAATCTTGATTGCTTTAGCCGCAATTCATAGTCTGGTAATATATCAAATGGATGTGAAGTTTGCATTTCTAAATGGTGATCTAGATGAAGAAGTTTACATGAAACAACCAGAAGGATTTGTCATACCTGGTCAAGAACACAAAGTTTGTAAGCTTCTTAAATCTCTTTATGGATTAAAACAAGCTCCAAAACAATAGAATGGAAAATTTAGAAGAGTAATGATTTCTAATGGCTACTCAATCAATGGTGGTGATATTTGCATATTTAGTAAATTTCAAAACACATCTGGTGTTATAATATGTCTTTATGTAGATGATATGTTAATCTTTGAAACTGATATTGAAAGAGTCAAAGAAACAAAATATTTTCTATCTTCTCAATTTGAAATGAAAGATTTTGGAGAAGCTGAAGCAATTTTGGGTATTAAAATTATAAGATTAGCGAATGGCTTGACTCTTACTCAATCAAGTTATATTGAGAAATTTCTAAAGAGGTTTGGTCACTTTGACGACAAACCAGCTCCTACACCATTTGATCCTAGCATGAAACTAATGCGGACTCTAGTGATGTTCTCGATCAGCTAACATATTCTCAGATTGTTGGGCGTCTTATGTATGCCATGCATTGTACCAGGCCGGATATTGGTTACGCAGTAGGAACTTTCAGTAAGTTTACTAGTAATCCCGGAGTTGAACATTGGAATGCCTTAATTCGTGTTTTACGATACCTGAAGGGTACAATTAATGTTGGCCTGCATTATTCTACATTTCCCGTTGTTCTTGAAGGCTATAGTGATGCTACTTGAAATTCTGATCCGAATAACTCTAAATATATTACTGCTTGGATTTTCACTTTGGCTGGAGCAGCGATCTCTTGGAAATGAAAGAAGCAGACATGTATTACTCATTCAACCATGGAGTCAGAATTCATAGCTAGGTCTTCTACTGGAGAAGAAGTTGATTTGCTGTGATCAATGATGATAGATATTCTTTTATGCAGTAAGCCAATACCACCTTTAACTATCTATTGTGATAATCAAGCTGCTATATTTCGGGCTTCAAGTGATTGCTACAATGCCAAGTCGAGACAAGTTCGTCTCAAACACAATCATGTGAGGAGATTATTAGAGGAAGGCGTGATATCGCTTCAGTATGTGAAATCCAGATTTAATTTAGCGAATCCTTTGTCTAAAGGGTTAGGCAAAGAGTTAGTGACGGAAACTTGTAATGGGATGGGAATAAAGTCTGTTGTAAATTAATTGTACTTTTTGGTAACCCTACCTAATGATGTAATCTTGGGTTCAAAGGGAAAAACAAGTAAAGTTACAATTGTGAAGCACATCAATAAAATTCCCATTTTCAAATAAGATGAAACAAGTAGATGTGCATGATTGAGATTATTTTCTCTTCATAAATTTATAAGACCGATCTCGATTGGAGTTAGTAAGAAAACTCTTGATAAATTTTTTTGATATTCCTACTGAAGAGGAGGATGAGATTATATTCTCTTAATAAGTCTATAAATCGATTTCGATTGGAGTATGTATGAATACTCTTGATAGACTTACCGATACTTTGTGTAAAGGAGGATGAGATTAATTTCTCTTAATGAAGTTCATAGACTATTTGGTCGGAGTAGCAAAGTTACTCTTGATGAATTCACCGCACTAAGTGCGAAGTGGAGGCCACTTCAATAAGATTTTAACAGGGAAATCTTAAAGCACTTGGCTAAAAGGATTCAGGACACATGGCCGTAAGGTGTCAAAGAATTTCGATTTTCACTGGAACATAGTGATATGCGTGGAGTATTTTTCTAACTTCATTCAATGAACCACTTAGTTCAAGATTTGTTCACTAAGTAGTCAATGATTTAGAAAACCTTCACTAGCTAAGGTTCAAGTCCAAAAGACACCATTATTGATGCAAGTTGCTAGATTAATGTCTCAAAATATTTTTTGGATTTCTGAAAGATAAAATTTCTTGAAACAAGTGGGGGATTGTAAGAGTTAGTATTTCAATTAATTTTGAAACAATTCATCTGTTGAAAAGGTTTTGAAATAACAAAATACATGAATGTGAGTTGTAACATTCATTTGTTTTAATTCTACGTTATAAACTTTTTGCAAGAAACTTTTTTTTTTAATTCTACGTTATGGATTTTTTGAAAGATAAGTTTTTCTTTTAATTCATGAACCTATAATAAATACAATTTAATTAAAGTCTTTTTCTTACAAAACTTTTATCCTATAAATTGAGTTTCTTTTGGTTGAAAAAGACAAGCATTCAAACAAAAGTACTTTTCCTTGAAAAACACTTGTGAGACATTAATCAAAAGGTGAAATCACCAATTCAAGAATAGAAGAGCAACATTCTTGAATGCTACTTGTTTTGTGGCTTAGTTGAATCCCGAAGATAGAGTTGTTATTTATTCTTTCGATTGCTCGTGGGAGAGACTCCAACTATCTTCAAGAAACGTATTAACGTGCCTCTAAGCCAAGCAAGTTTTATTTGTATTCTTTGTAATTTTATCATTCTTGTTCATTTGTTCTAACACCTTGTTAATTGCAAGCAGGCTTACTGGAAAGGAGAAGGGATTTTCCAAGTTACAACGAAAAGGAATTGGAGTTTTCCTTTCTGTGGTGTGCATGTCAGTTGCTGCTATCGTTGAGTTCAAGCGTCTACAACTTGCAAGAGACCTTGATTTGGTGGATGAAGAAGTTGCAGTACCTCTCACTATCTTTTGGCAGATTCCACAGTATTTTATACTAGGAGCAGCTGAGATCTTTACTACCATTGGGCACCTTGAGTTCTTTTATGACCAGTCACCCGATACAATGCGTAGCACTAGCTTGTGCAGTTGTAACAAACTGAAATCCTCAGTATATTAATATAAGCAGTGGAACACTATTACAACTCTAAGATTGCAATTTCAATAATCAAACTATCGAATTACAATGAAAATATGGAAATAACAAGTAACTAGCGATAGAGATAAGAATGGAGATGAGAAGCTTAGACTTTAGAATTGGGGATGAGAATACAGAAATGCATTTGCACATAACTCATTCAATGCCCTCTCATAGTGATGCCATCTTCTATTTAACAATACCCTCAGTATGGATCCCAAATTTATCATTTGTGAAGGCCTGACCTTGTTGCTTGTATTGGGCCTACTTGTCCCAAAACCTATCCATGTGATATACTTGTTAGTATCGTTATTGGGCTGGGGCTGATTCATAACAATACTCCCGCCCTCAATAAGAACCTTGTCCTCAAGGTTCAAGTCAAGAATTCTTGCCAATAACAGCATTGTTGTAGTTACATTGACTTCAAGATGAATGAAGTGTTGTTGATGACAAACACCAATAAGTACCTTGAAAGCAAAATCAAGAGCTTCATACCAACCTTTGTTTAGTGTGGCAGCATAGTTCACTTCACACTGGACATGGCTGTAATAAGAAAAAACTTGTAGTTTCTCTAAATGTCCCATAGGCCACAATCTCCTTGGAACAAAAATCATAATAACAGTGATACCATCGTTGACATGATTAAGTTCTCCAACAGCCTCATAATTTGCATGATACTCGCTCACAATCCAACTTAACATAGGGAGAACACATGATAGAGGCAAAATAAGGTATAGTCCATCTCCAACACTATGGCAGACCTCCACCAAAATTTGAAGCATAGTTAAAGCAGCATACTTCCTATCTTGCAGCCCAGAATGTCTTATCCATGTCATGTTGTTATGCCTACGCATTTGCAAATTATCCTTAAGCATTTTCCCAGAAAACCATTTCTCTAAACGGACAATTCTAGTTTATCTTCCCACGAAGTAACCCAATGAGCAAAAAGGAATATAGTGATGAAGCTCCCAGTTATCCAATGGAGAAATCAATGCCCCAATATCGTCCACCACCACATAATCAAAATCATGTAATACCGCATCATCACCATTAATAACAATAGAAATAAACCCAAGATGTCTTCCAATAAAAAATTTATAGAGAGGTCTATGTAAATAAATCTTGACGGACCAGTTACGGAGAGACACAGATATCACTAACTGCTCAATATTATTTCTTCCCGATATTTTCACAGGGCCAGTAATGTCAATTTGGAGCACATAAAAACGAGCAACATAGTTCAGAAGCTCTATAGTAAAACTAAGCAGTGCAAGAAGACTCTTTTGAACAAACATCATTTAGCAAATCTCAATTTTGCAGTCAAGATTAATGTTGACATCACGTCGCCAAACTGATGTTTGCTTGAAATTGGCCACCAAAACGTCAAGGTTTACAACACAATATGCATCGACAATTAGTTTATATCTGATAGATAGACAGGGCACTGCAGTGTAGTTATAGATAACACATGATCCATTATACAAGTAGTAATGCACACACCATGGTTCTCCGGGATCCCACACTCTAATCATTGAGTGTGAATTTGCATTTTAAAAAAAATTGCCAGTAAAGCCCAATAGTAATACTTCTTTTGTGTCATTTCTAAAATCTGTTAGAGCCATGAACTCAAAACATATTCCTGGATCCCATACACAAAGATCCATTGCAACCATAGGAATGGTTACAATAAAGAGAGTAGCAACAGGAACCAATAGAAATTGACTCATAATATGTTGACCACTGAACTCCTAGGTGGATTTTTCATTTTCAGTATTAGGAAGTATTTTGACAGAATGCATTAAACTTATCAAGATATTGAGAAATGGATATTCATTTCCCACAGGTTCCATGACAAAGTCAGCAAGATACCAGTCCTCGAAGCTCTCCAAATTAGTTTTCCATAGAGGATAGCCACTATCAAGAGAGTTAACATTTACATACCTTGTTGGCACATACGTTCGAGATTTTCATTTGGCCTAACAACTTCTAGAGCCTCAGAGGTAATTAGGAGTGCAACTTGAGATGAAATTGACCTTATCTCCACAATTTTAATGTCGTGCGAACTTTCATCGAGCACCTGGATGGTTACTTCAGGTTGTAAATTGGCATTTCGACATATGCTTGTGTCGGACTCCGTAGTAGCAACAATTGTAGAGTGCTCTTCATCATGGACACTAGAGTGCTCTTCGTCATAAACACTAGCATTAGGATCATGTGATTTGGGGCTCACTGTTGTATAAGCCATTTCAACGAACACTGTATCTTTGGTCATAACAGAAGGTTTTTGTACCAAAGTAGTTGATTTAGATCTCCCGTTTCGAGGAGTTATAATGCCATCAACAGTCTTAATACCAGTAATACCTCTATTAGTGAATTTACAGGAATCTGCAATGTGATATTGCTCAGGCAATTTATCAAACACATGCTCTTCTTGTTGTGACGAAAAAGATGAAAACGAAAATCTAACAATAAAGAACAATAAATTTAACGTGGAAAAACCCTTCAAACCGAAGGTAACCACCATGGGATCGACAAGATCCGAATTGCTTCACTATACCAATAATAGGATTACAGATATTCTTCTAATGTCTACACAACAAGTGCCAAAAGACAACAAACAATAGCTACACCAACAAAAGATAAATAGAAAGAAACACCACCCAAACACAGCTTCTGTTCGGGACCTAAAACAGGATCTTGCTGACCTCCGAATCCGATTTTCACTGTTCAAATCAACCACCAAGATGTGAGGAACACTCAGTCCAGATTTCAGCCCGATCCAACGGTTAGTTAATCGGTAAACACGATCTGAACGTTGCTGGTCGAAGAAAAAGATTGCAGCAAAAGAACCCTTTTTCTTCTCTCTTTTCTCTTGTTGAAAGCACTCTCTTATGTCCTAATGTCTTTCAAAGACAATACCAATGAGCAATTTAATTATTATCTCAAGACCATCCTCTATTTATAGAGTGGTGCTTTTTTCTACAAAGCCAAAACCAACTACAAATAGGATTACAATTCCAATCCTTTTCCTAATAGAATTGGAAATCAAAAAAAGAGAATAATTCCAATCTTTTTTCAAGTAGGATTAGGCCATGGGCCTTTGGCTGGAACATGGGCAATAGCCCAACAAACTCCCCCTCCAGCCAAGGGGCCAAATGGACTTCAAGTGGAGGAACTTTTGACAGGCTTCCTACCTGCCACACTTCTACAAAACTCATGCTTGTCTACGATGAGTTCTTTCCACTTATGTCTATGAGTATCTAACATGACTGCATCATAACCTTCAAGTTCTCCCATGTTAGTCAATAAAATATACTCATCATGAGAATAACGTGTTGAGCTTCGCTTCTCTCTAGTAGATCTTCTACAAGAGGTTTCTAGAGCATCTGAAGCGGTCATCCCAACATGAGTTGGTTGATTATAAGCCACAACATCATCAGTAGGAACATCTATATATTCTACACTCTGATCATTATCTTGGGTTACTTCATGTGCAAAAGATGTATCAATAATAGAAATTGGATCAACATTAATTAAGCTCTCATCAGTCTGAGAATCTGGTTACTCAGTCTTATATCAATATCTTCAATAGTTTGATCTTCAAAGAACGCAACATCACGACTTCTAATGAGCTTCTTATCAATTGGATCGGAAAAGCGATATCCAAACTCATGTTGACCATAACCAATGAAAATGCACTGCTTAGTTTTAACATCCAATTTCGACCTCTCATATTTTGAAACATGCACACAAGCTTTACACCCAAACACTTTCAAGTGATCATAAAAGATATCCTTATCAAACCAAACTCTGTTTGGAACATCACCATCCAAAGCAACAGCAGGAGACAAATTGATAACATAAGCAACAGTGTTAAGTGCTTCAGCCCAAAAAGAGTTTGGAAGTTTAGCCTCTGAATGCACACATCTAACTCTCTCAACTAAAGTTCTGTTCATCCTCTCTGCCAAACCATTTAATTGAGGAGTCTTTGGAGGAGTCTTCTGATGACGAATTCCTTGCGATTTGCAGTAGTTATCAAAGGGACCAATATACTCACCACCATTATCAGTGCGAATACATTTTAATTTCTTTCCCGTTTGTCTCTCAGATAAGGCTTAAAACTGTTTAAACACATCAAGCACTTGATCTTTGGATTTTAAAGGATATACCCAAATCTTGCGAGAATGATCATCAATGAAATTAGCAAAGTAAAGTGCACCACCTTTTGACTTCACTTTGAAAGGACCACACAAATTTGAGTATACTAGCTCCAATAGCTCAGACTTTCTTGAAGGAGGATGACTGTGAAAAGAAACTTTTTTATGTTTCCCTGCTAAGCAATGAACGCATCTTTTCACCATTGCTTGTTTCATACCAGCAAGCAAATTCTTCTTAGCCAAATAGGTGATCCCCCTCTCGCTCATATGACTAAGCCTCTTGTGCCACAGTTCTGATAAAGCCTCGCTCTCCACTAAATTTATAGAGTCACCAAGAATCGATCCTTGTGTTACGTTTAAATTTGAATGCTTTCTTCCTCGAGCTAAAATCAATGAGCCTTTGGTGAGCTTCCATTGACCATTGCACAAGTCATTATGATAGCCATCATCATCTAGTTGTCCTAGAGAGATCAAATTTAAGGGAATGTCTGGAGCATGCTTGACATTCTGAAGGACCAACGTTGAACCAGTATTGGTTTTCAAACAAACAGTGTCAACACCGAACACCTTAACCTCACCAGCATTACCCATCTTTAACACCTCAGAGTTAACAGAAGTATAAGATGAAAAGAAGTCTTTTCTTGGTGTGACATGTGATGTGGCTCCAGAATCTACTATCCAACTTGTATCTTGAGATACAAAATTGATGACGTCTTTATCACAAGCGAAGAGAAGGTCATCTTGGACAACAACAACAACATTATTTTCATTGTTTTATTCCTTCTTCCCTTCTTTAAGATCTTGCTTCAATTGTTTGCAAAATCTTTTAATATGTCCTTTCTTTCCACAATGATAACATTTAATATTTGGATTCTTGAATTTTGACTTGCTTCTGCTTTTACCTCTACTCCTCGGATCTCTTGTTTTATGTCTCCCTCGATCTTCTGTATATAGAATATCTGAATGTGAAGATGTGTCTTGAGATTTTCTTCTAACCTCTTCATTCAACACACCACTCTTTGCACATTTCATAGTCACCTTTCCACCAGTGGCAGAATTTGTTAAAGAAACACGAAGAGTTTCCCAAGAATCCGGTAGAGTATTAAGAACCAAAGTCCTTGTATTTCATCATCAAATTAACACCCATTCCTGATAGCTACCCTGAAAATCATTTATATGATCAAGAAAGACTGCCCTCTTTTGTATTTAAAGGTCATCAATTGTTTTAACAAGAACAACTTGTTATTGCCAGTTTTTAAAGGTAAAGCGTCTCCAACTTCTCCCAATATGTTCTAGCATGTGTCTCATTCACAATATGGTTGCGAACATTATCTTCAACCCATTGTCTTATATTCACATACTTGTTGGTGCTCAAATTCCCAATTTTCATCGGTCACATTCTCGGGTTTGTGAGCACAAAAAACTGGAAGATGCATATTCTTCACGAACAATAGATCTTTCATCTTGCTTTTCCATATGTTGTAGTATCTTCCGTTTAGACATACCATCTTGCTCATATTCCCCTCCATATAGATAACCTTAGCTTTGATACCAGTTTTTGTGACGAAAAAGATAAAAACGAAAATCTAACAATAAAGAACACTAAGTTTAACGT
>CM040629.1:85104327-85115244 GCA_022817965.1 Solanum lycopersicoides | reverse complement strand
AGTGCTTCAGCCCAAAAAGAGTTTGGAAGTTTAGCCTCTGAATGCACACATCTAACTCTCTCAACTAAAGTTCTGTTCATCCTCTCTGCCAAACCATTTAATTGAGGAGTCTTTGGAGGAGTCTTCTGATGACGAATTCCTTGCGATTTGCAGTAGTTATCAAAGGGACCAATATACTCACCACCATTATCAGTGCGAATACATTTTAATTTCTTTCCCGTTTGTCTCTCAGATAAGGCTTAAAACTGTTTAAACACATCAAGCACTTGATCTTTGGATTTTAAAGGATATACCCAAATCTTGCGAGAATGATCATCAATGAAATTAGCAAAGTAAAGTGCACCACCTTTTGACTTCACTTTGAAAGGACCACACAAATTGAGTATACTAGCTCCAATAGCTCAGACTTTCTTGAAGGAGGATGACTGTGAAAAGAAACTTTTTTATGTTTCCCTGCTAAGCAATGAACGCATCTTTTCACCATTGCTTGTTTCATACCAGCAAGCAAATTCTTCTTAGCCAAATAGGTGATCCCCCTCTCGCTCATATGACTAAGCCTCTTGTGCCACAATTCTGATAAAGCCTCGCTCTCCACTAAATTTATAGAGTCACCAAGAATCGATCCTTGTGTTACGTTTAAATTTGAATGCTTTCTTCCTCGAGCTAAAATCAATGAGCCTTTGGTGAGCTTCCATTGACCATTGCACAAGTCATTATGATAGCCATCATCATCTAGTTGTCCTACAGAGATCAAATTTAAGGGAATGTCTGGAGCATGCTTGACATTCTGAAGGACCAACGTTGAGCCAGTATTGGTTTTCAAACAAACAGTGTCAACACCGAACACCTTAACCTCACCAACATTACCCATCTTTAACACCTCAGAGTTAACAGAAGTATAAGATGAAAAGAAGTCTTTTCTTGTGTGACATGTGATGTGGCTCCAGAATCTACTATCCAACTTGTATCTTGAGATACAAAATTGATGACGTCTTTATCACAAGCGAAGAGAAGGTCATCTTGGACAACAACAACAACATTATTTTCATTGTTTTCTTCCTTCTTCCCTTCTTTAAGATCTTGCTTCAATTGTTTGCAAAATCTTTTAATATGTCCTTTCTTTCCACAATGATAACATTTAATATTTGGATTCTTGAATTTTGACTTGCTTCTGCTTTTACCTCTACTCCTCGGATCTCTTGTTTTATGTCTCCCTCGATCTTCTGTATATAGAATATTGAATGTGAATATGTGTCTTGAGATTTTCTTCTAACCTCTTCATTCAACACACCACTCTTTGCACATTTCATAGTCACCTTTCCACCAGTGGCAGAATTTGTTAAAGAAACACGAAGAGTTTCCCAAGAATCCGGTAGAGTATTAAGAAGCCAAAGTCCTTGTATTTCATCATCAAAATTAACACCCATTCCTGATAGCTACCCTGAAAATCATTTATATGATCAAGAATAAGACTGCCCTCTTTTGTATTTAAAGGTCATCAATTGTTTTAACAAGAACAACTTGTTATTGCCAGTTTTTGAAGGGTAAAGCGTCTCCAACTTCTCCCAATATGTTCTAGCATGTGTCTCATTCACAATATGGTTGCGAACATTATCTTCAACCCATTGTCTTATATATTCACATACTTGTTGGTGCTCAAATTCCCAATTTTCATCGGTCACATTCTCGGGTTTGTGAGCACAAAAAACTGGAAGATGCATATTCTTCACGAACAATAGATCTTTCATCTTGCTTTTCCATATGTTGTAGTATCTTCCGTTTAGACATACCATCTTGCTCATATTCCCCTCCATATAGATAACCTTAGCTTTGATACCAGTTTTTGTGACGAAAAAGATAAAAACGAAAATCTAACAATAAAGAACACTAAGTTTAACGTGGAAAAACCCTTTAAACCGAAGGTAACCACCACGGGATCGACATGATTTGAATTATTTCACTATACCAATAAGAGGGTTACAAATATTCTTATAATGGCTACACAACAAGTGCCAAAAGAGAAAAACAATAGCTACACCAACAAAAGATAAATAGAAAGAAACACCACCCAAATCCAGCTTCTGTTCGGGATCTAAAGAAGGATATTTATGACCTCCGAATCCGATCTCCACCGTTCAAATCAACCAAAAAGATGTCAGGAATACTCAGTCCAGGTTTCAGCCCGATCCAACGGTTAATTAATCGGGAAAAATGATCTGAACATTTTTGGCCTGAGAAAAAGACTGCAGCAAAAGAACCCTTTTTCTTCTCTCTTTTCTCTTGTTGAAAGCGCTCTCAAAAAACCTCTCTTACGTCCTAATGTCTTTCAAAGACAATACCAATGAGCAATTTAATTATTCTCTCAAGACCATCCTCTATTTATAAAGTTGTGCTTTTCCTTACAAAGCCAAAACCAACTACAAATAGGATTACAATTCCAATCCTTTTCCTAATAGAATTGGAAACCAAATAAAGAGAATAATTCCAATCCTTTTTCAAGTAGGATTAGGCCATGGGCCTTTGGCTGGAACATGGGCAATAGCCCAACACTTCTTTCAAGTTTTGAGTTTCATAGGCAAAATTAAATGCAAATGACGTCTGAAAATTGCTTAGAATAGTTGTCTGCAACACTGCATATACTTGGATTTGGTTGCTAAAATGTTGAATAAATTTCTCCTTGAAATGCATCCAATCAAAAAACTGCTTATTGCGAAACAACCAATCGAACCATGTAAGAGCTTCACCCTCCAGGTAGAAGGAACGAAGAGGTACCCAATACTCCTCGGCGAAGCCAAGGAAAGTGAAGTACCGCTCCTCTCGATAAAGCCAGCCCTCTGGAATACCGGTGCCATTGAAGTGATCCAATATCACAGCTTCCATAAGAGTAAGTCAATGAAAGCACCAATGTAACAAACTGAAATCCTCAGTATATTAATATAAGCAGCGGAACACTATTACAACTCTAAGATTGTAATTTCAATAATCAAACTATCGAATTACAATGAAAATATTGAAATAACAAGTAACTAGCCATAGAGATAAGAATGGATATGAGAAGCTTAGACTTTAGAATTGGGGATGAGAATACAGAAATGCCTTTGCACATAACTCATTCAATGCCCTCTCATAGTGATGTCATCTTCTATTTAACAATACCCTCAGTATGGATCCCAAATTTATCATTTGTGAAGGCCTGACCTTGTTGCTTTTATTGGGCCTACTTGTCCCAAAACCTATCCATGTGATATACTTGTTTGTATCGTTATTGGGCTGAGGCTGATTCATAACAGCAGTACATTGACACTAATGACCACTGTTATGGGTAATTACTTGAGCTCTTTCATACTGACAGTAGTAATATCCATTACAACTCAAGGTGGAAAACCTGGATGGATTCCAAACAACTTGAACACTGGGCATCTTGATTATATCTTCTGGCTCTTGGCTGCACTTAGCTTCTGCAACTTTGTAATCTATGTTTTTGGAGCCAAAATGTATAAATCCAAGAAGCCATCCTAAGTCCAGGTTCGTGTTATATACTAAGGGGGCATTTGTCAATGGAAGTTAAATATTATTTACTACTTATTCGAAAATTTTAAAGTCTGAGTTGTGTTTTCACAGGTTTTGACGGTTCGTCAAGTTTGCTGTCAAAACTCTCCTTTGGCAGCACTTTGCTTCTTTTACTTCTTTCTTAACTTGTCTGAATTCTTGTCTAACACAACAGAAAAAACTATTAGAAGACACTATAGTTGCCTAAGAACTAGTAATCATTCATAGCTAAAAGCATCAAATGTGTCATCAAATTCCGGCCCATCAACACCCTCAACTTAGAGCATTTACATGTCCTCAAGCAACAGCTAACTCTGTATTTACAGACTGACGGACTATCAACATTCATAGAAGTTAGTAGCGGAAGGAGTGTTAGTTAACATAGGAGATGTGGAAGGAGTGAATTGCAAATAATAAAGGGCCTAGTCTAAAAGTAGCTAAATGAAGTTCAACGTCTAAGATGAATTGAGAGGTTATCGAATACACGTTGATAACTGTTGTTGGTCACTTATTGTTGAAGGTAATCGAATGCGAACTATGGACGAGAAGTTGGATCAGCATGATGAACTGTTGTTCAAACTCCGGAATGGACAACAAACTTTGACTGTTACTCAGCATGGAATCAAAGGTACCTTGGAGATCCTCTTAGAGCGTACTAATGCCATGGAGTTTGGTGAGGCGAGGGGTGATGGGATCCTCTTCCAGTTCAAGATGGTCGACCGGCTCGACCCAATCACACACATGTTCCTACCCCTAAATGGAAGCTTCCTAGCTTCAAAGGCTAGAAACCTAAGGTATGGGTTCGTAAGTAGGAGTGTTAGTTCAATCTCTATAGAATTGATGATGCCTAGAAGGTAGAGGGTGTAACACTTTACTTGAATAGAGATGCAGAGATCTGGTATAACTCCTTGGTATTGAGTAGAGGTCCAATCACTTGGATGAATTAAGGGAGGAAACTTGTGATAGGTTTGGAGATGTTCTGATGGAGGATGTAGTAGAAGAGTTTAACAAGCTCAACCAAACTGGGGTGTTGAGGAATTTTTACGAAAATTTGAAGATCTAAATGCTCAAATGATCATGCGAAACCCAACACTAAATAATCACACTTTTTGTCTAGCTTCATTGGAGGCCTTAAAGAGAAGATTAAGTTTGCTGTCAAAAGTGTTCTAGACTACTACCCTTAGTTTTGCTATTCAGCAGGTTAGGATGCAAGAAAAAATAATCGAGGATGAATTGAAGAAGAAAAGAGTGCCTCCCAAAACTGTGGGAAATGTCCTTAATGCAAACAATCCAATGTTTCCTAGATCAAAAGCAGGATCGTCACCTACTATTCAGAAACCTGCACCTCTCTCAGACTTAGCTCTAAAGTGTATGAACATCGAAAGGCTAATCACCAATGTTTTAGGTGTGGTGAAAGTTATAGCCCATGCCATACATGTAGGATGAAGTAATTACAATGTATTTCTAGTGGTTCTGAAGAATTACCCCTGCACTTAGATGATCCACAAGCAAGAGGTGGACATTGAGGTGACTGATGATCTTGATGTTGACATCCCTGAGGCTTTGTGCCTTAGTGCTTTGTTGAGAAATTGTAATGGGGTTAATACCATCTTGATTGCAGGTTGGGTAAAGAAAAGGACCCTCTCCATTTTAGTCGACTCCGGCAATATCCATAATTTCATAAATGAATTAACTGTGGTGGAAACTGGTTATCAGTGTAGTTAGGTGCAACTAATCAGAATAGTTGTTGCTGATGGCAATTATGTGTATTGCAATTCTAGGTGCCCTCAATTCACTTGGAAAATAAGAGGTAAAACCTTTGTGAAAGAACTCCAAATTCTCAAACTAGGGGGATATGACATTATATTAGGTAATGACTGGATGAAGAAGTATAACCCTACTAAGTTGGACCATGAGAAACAATGTGTGATCATTGGGAGACAGGGTAACAAGGTGGTTCTAAAAGCAATTCGGAACAAAAGTCAGATCAGACTGATCATTGGTACTACTATGAGTAAACTATTTTCTGATGGCAAGCCATTATGGCTCATTTGTTTCTTATCCAATCTACAGGTGTTGAAGTTATAAAAGAAGTGAATTGTTTAATCCAAGGGGTACTCTAAATACACTGACATGTTTTTAGAACCCAAGTCCCACCTGCAAGTGTTAAATTTGACAAGATTCAAAAATGAATTAATGAGAAGATATGGTAGTTAGGAGGATAATTCTTCATTGGTAGAAAAGTCAAGATAGCATCTTTTGTAGGTGAAATTTAGGTGAACCATAAATTGGTTTCACAAGGTAAATCTTGACATTTTTGACATATTGTGATGTCATGGATGACATCAATAGGAAGAATTCACTCCTATAAATAGGTAGCTCCTAATTCATTTGTAACACACCTCTCACTTGCCTTCTCATCTCCTAAGGCATTTGTTCTTCTTTCTCTCTTGTAGTATTTCACTTGTACTCTTTTGGAGTGAAATAAATATTGGTTGGTTGTGTCTGAGGACTAGGCAAAAGAAAACAAAAGTTTGCCGAACCTCGTTAATTCTTGGTGTTCTTTTTTGTTGTTGTCTCATTTACTATTTATTAGCTACATTTAGATATAGCAGTTGTGATTCCATCACTCTCTATATATTCGGCTTCCGCAACAATTGGTATCAGAGCCAAGGTATTATCTGAGTATGCTCTGTGGTTGCAGCATAGTCTGAACTTCCACATCAGAAAAAGATTTACTTTGGTCTTTGCATTGTTAGCTAGTAAATAGTATTTGTAGTAAAATGGGAGACAAGAAAAATGATGAGTCCACATCAAGTGTCAATAATACGTCATCATTGGCATCTTCGCTTATGACAAGAATTGTGTCAAATGCGAAATTTGCAGTTGAAATTTTTGATGGGTCAGGACATTTCGGAATGTGGCAAGGCGAGGTCCTTGATGTTCTTTTTCAACAAGGGCTAGATATTGCCATTGAAGAAAAGAAACCAGACGGTGTAGGAGAAGAAGATTGGAAGATTATCAACCGTGTTGCTTGCGGTACCATTCGATCTTACCTTGCAAGAGAACAAAAGTATCCATACACGAAGGAAACATCTGCAAATAAATTATGGAATTCATTGGAGGAGAAATTCTTGAAGAAAAACAGTCAAAATAAACTTTACATGAAAAGAAGACTGTTACGCTTCACTTATATTCCTGGTAGCACAATGAATGATCATATCACCAGCTTTAATAAGTTGGCGACAGATTTGCGGAATATGGATGTGACTTTTACGGATGGAGATATGGCCTTAATGTTGTTAAGTTCACTTCCCGATGAGTTCGAGCATCTTGAAACGACTCTACTGCATGGGAATGATGAAGTATCTCTCAAAGAAGTTTGTTCTGCCTTATACAGTTATGAACAAAGAAAGAGAGAAAAACAAAAAGGCAGAGAAGCAGAAGCACTGGTTGCGAGAGGTCGTTCTCAAAATCATATGAGAACGAAGAAAGGGAGATCCAAGTCAAGATCGAGACTCAACAAAGATGAATGTGCCTTTTTCCGAGAAAAAGGGCATTGGAAGAAAGACTGCCCAAAGTTGAATAGCAAAGCTAAACCAAATAATGGGAAGGCTGTCATGGATTCAAATGTGGCTGATTGTGATGACTCCGATTACTCACTAGTTACAACAGATCCATCCAAATCATCTGATGTATGGTTGATGGACTCAGCTTGTAGTTATCATATGTGTCCCAATCGGGACTGGTTTATTGATTTACAAGAAGGAGAATGTGGAGTTATTCACACTGCAAACAATAATCCTCTTACCGCATATGGTGTTGGTTCAATCCGATTAAGGAACCATGATGGATTAAGTAGAACATTACCAGATGTTCGATATGTACCAGATTTGAAGAAAAATCTCATTTCTGTAGGAGCCCTAGAATCAAAGGGATTCAAAGTCATTGCAGATAATGGCGTGATGAGAATATGCTCTGGTGCACTGGTGGTAATGAAGGCAATTCGAAGAAATAATAACATGTACCACTATCAAGGTAGTACAGTTATTGGGACAGCGGCAACAACATCCAATGACGAGAAGGAGGCAGAAATGACCAAGCTGTGGCATATGCGCTTGGGACATGCTGGAGGGAAATCCTTGAAAACTTTATCAGATCAAGGATTGCTAAAAGGAGTAAAAACTTGCAACTTGGAGTTTTGTGAGCATTGTATCAAGGGAAAGCAAACAAGGGTTAAATTTGGAACAGCTATCCATAATACTAAAGGTATTTTGGATTATGTTCATTCGGATGTTTGGGGTACTTCCAAAACACCTTCATTAGGTGGGAAACACTATTTTGTAACCTTTGTTGATGACTTTTCTCGAAGATTGTGGGTGTATACGATGAAAACAAAAGATGAAGTTTTGGGAATTTTTTCTCAAATGGAAGGCGATGATAGAAACTCAAAGTGGCAGAAAGATCAAGTGTCTTCGCACAGACAATGGTGGAGAATACAAAAATGATCTTTTTCAGAAAATTTGTGAGGAAAATGGCATCGTCAGACATTTCACCGTCAGAAATACACCACAACAGAATGGAGTGGCAGAACGCATGAACCGAACTTTGCTGGAGAAAGTTCGGTGTATGTTGTCCAATGCTGGCTTGGGCAAAGAATTTTGGGCTGAGGCAATAACATATGCGTGCCACCTCATTAATCGTCTACCATCTGCTGCTATTGGTGGGAAGACACCATTTGAAAAATGGTATGGAAAACCTGCTGAAGATTATGGTTCTTTACATGTATTTGACTCAATTGCATATTATCATGTAAGAGAGTCAAAATTGGACCCAAGAGCAAAGAAAGCTTTATTTATGGGAATTACTTCTGGAGTCAAAGGATACCGTTTATGGTGTCCAGAGACAAGAAAAGTTATTTTCAGCAGGGATGTTACCTTTGATGAATCTGCCTTGACAAATAAGGTAACACTTGAAGAAGCCAAACAAATTGATGGTGCTTCAAAGCAGGTGGAGTTTGAAGGAAAGATAATTTTCCCAACACAGGGATCAAACGAGGAAACAACAGAAGATTTTCCTCTTGAAGGAGAGCCAGTCGAAGAGGAGGTTCCATCTCAAGAACCTCAACCACAACTTGAATCAATAGCAACGAGCAAGCCAAAAAGGACAATAAGAAAACCTGCTCGACTCACAGATATGGTGGCTTGTGCTAACTCAATTGCAGCCGATGACATTCCTACCACTTATAAAGACGCAGTCCAAAGTTCACAAAAAGATAAGTGGAGGAATGCCATGGATGAAGAAATGCAATCTCTTCATCAGAATCATACATGGAGATTGGCCAATCTCCCAGAGGGCAAGAAAGCAATTGGGTGCAAATGGGTATTTGCAAAGAAAGAGGGATTTCCTAACCAAGAAAATGTTCGCTACAAAGCAAGATTGGTGGCCAAAGGATATGCTCAAAAGGAGGGAATTGATTATAATGAGGTATTTTCTCCAGTTGTGAAACACTCCTCCATTAGAGTTTTGTTGGCTTTGGTAGCACAGTTGAATTTGGAACTAGTTCAGTTGGATGTAAAAACTGCTTTTTTACATGGAGACTTGGAAGAGGAAATCTATATGACTCAGCCAGAAGGATTCAAAGTTGATGGAAAAGAAAATATGGTGTGCAAACTTGAAAAATCGTTGTATGGATTGAAACAATCTTCTAGACAATGGTACAAACGATTTGACAAGTTTATGTTGCAGCAAAGGTACATAAGAAGCAAATACGATCATTGTGTGTATTTGCGCAAGCTTGAAGATAATTCCTTTATATATCTTCTCCTATATGTTGATGATATGTTGATAGCTTCTAAAAGTCAAGAGGAAATTGAGAAGCTAAAGATTCAACTAAGAAAGGAGTTTGAGATGAAGGATTTGGGTGAGGCAAAGAAGATTCTTGGCATGGAGATAAAAAGAGATAGACATTCAAAGAAACTCTATTTATCTCAGAAAGAATATTTGAAAAGAGTACTAAACCGATTCGGTATGAATGAAAAAACGAAGTCGGTTAGCACTCCGCTTGCTCCTCATTTTAAGCTTAGTGATGCTATGTCACCTAAGAATGAAGCTGAACGAGAATATATGTCAAGAGTACCATACGCGAATGCTATTGGTAGCTTGATGTATGCAATGGTTTGCACAAGGCCAGATATTTCACACGCTGTTGGAGTTGTAAGCAGGTACATGCACAATCCTGGAAAGGATCATTGGCAGGCTGTAAAATGGATTCTACGGTATATTCATAATACTGTAGATGTTGGTTTGGTTTTCGAGCAGAAAGATAGTCAATATCTTGTTGGATATTGTGACTCAGATTATGCAGGTGATTTGGACAAACGAAGATCAACTACTGGTTATGTTTTTACTATTGCAAATGCACCAGTTAGTTGGAAGTCTACTTTGCAGTCAACAGTTGCTTTGTCTACCACTGAGGCAGAGTACATGGCAATTACAGAGGCTGCGAAGGAAGCAATTTGGCTTCAAGGATTGCTTAGAGAGCTTGGTATTGGACAAGAAGAAATCACAATATTTTGTGATAGTCAGAGTGCTATTCAATTAGCAAAGAACCAAGTTTATCATGCAAGGACGAAGCACATTGACGTCCGATATCATTTCATACGAGAAATCATAGAAGATGGTGGAGTCATAATACAGAAAATTCATACTACGGATAATCCTGCCGATATGTTGACAAAAGTGGTGACTGCGGTCAAGTTTCAACATTGTTTGAACTTGATCAACATTGTTGAACATTGAAGATTATGGTTGAAGACACAATCAAAATTGTTGTTGAGAGAAAGTTGAAAATGGAGAATCTTGCCAAGGTGGAGATTTGTTAAATTTGACAAGATTCAAAAATGAATTAATGAGAAGATATGGTAGTTAGGAGGATAATTCTTCATTGGTAGAAAAGTCAAGATAGCATCTTTTGTAGGTGAAATTTAGGTGAACCATAAATTGGTTTCACAAGGTAAATCTTGACATTTTTGACATATTGTGATGTCATGGATGACATCAATAGGAAGAATTCACTCCTATAAATAGGTAGCTCCTAATTCATTTGTAACACACCTCTCACTTGTCTTCTCATCTCCAAGGCATTTGTTCTTCTTTCTCTCTTGTAGTATTTCACTTGTACTCTTTTGGAGTGAAATAAATATTGGTTGGTTGTGTCTGAGGACTAGGCAAAAGAAAACAAAAGTTTGCCGAACCTCGTTAATTCTTGGTGTTCCTTTTGTTGTTGTCTCATTTACTATTTATTAGCTACATTTAGATATAGCAGTTGTGATTCTATCACTCTCTATATATTTGGCTTCCGCAACA
>CM040629.1:85051189-85103327 GCA_022817965.1 Solanum lycopersicoides | reverse complement strand
ATTAAATCGCAAGCGACAAAAATTCATAAGTGATGTAATTGATACAAGATTAACATACTTGTTATAAAATGTGCATTATCTTATACAAAATAAAGCAAACGAAGATGAATTTTTGTCAAAAAGAAAAGAAAAAAATAATATTATACATTTATCATTTTTTCAAAAATAGTATGCATTTTCGATTTTATGTTAGTGAATTTTTTCCCACAACATCAAATTCAAAGATATTAGACTCTAGGTTAATCATTAAATAAATTTTTGCTTAAGTATTAAATTAAAGTGAGAAAAAGCTACACAACAGTTCACATCAAATCACATTAGCTTTATCATGCTTAAGTGATATAACTATGGTGATATTACTTATTTATTAATCATTTTTATACGCCAAAATAATATTAAAAAATAGATATACTCGTAACAAATGAAAGATAGTCCAATTTTGACTAATTTTAGCATGTATGGTAAGTCATGTAATTTTTATTTTTTAATATTAAATATAGAAATAAATATAAATTCTATAAGATTAAAAAAGGATAGTTGTAAAGAATTTATTATGTGTACATGATCAACAACTTACCCAAAATAATCACACATATAAAGTTTGAAACTATCTCTACACACGCACGAGAACATACAACACATGCACGTGCACACACACATTAATACAAAGAAAAGATACATGTGGATCTGGGAAGCAACTACGTTTATGTCCTCTACTAGATGGTTTGAAATAGACATTAGAATTGCTAAAAACTTGATGTTGCTATTGCTAGTTTTGCCTAATTTCTTTTCGATTAACCAAACTATGCAAGTCCTTTATATAGACCGATAAATGTTAAAACTCATTTATTGAAATCTGAATAATTAAAATGGGTTACAATAAAATCACAAGCGACAAAAATTAAAATGGGTTACAATTAATTCGCAAGCGACAAGAATTCAGAAGTGATATAATTAACAAATGCAAGCTTAATTTATGTGTTCTAAATGTACATTATCTTATACAAAATCAAGTGAAGAAATGTGAATTTTAGTCAAAAGAAATCATATTATACATTTATCATTTTTTCAAAAATAATACGTATTTTTTATTTTATGTACGTGAATTTTTTTCCCCAACAATATCTATTCATAGATATTAAACTCTAGCTTAATCATTAACTAAATTTGTGCTTAAGCATTAAATCTAAGTGATAAAAAGCTACACAATAGTTACACCAAATCACATTAATTTTACTATGCTTAAGTGATAGAACTATTGTAATATTACATATTTATTAATCTTTTTTAAGCGCCAAAACACTATAAAAGAAAATAAATACACTCTTAACAATCTAAAGATAGTCCGACATTAGACAAATTTTACCAAGTGTGGTAAGCTGCATTTTTTTAATATATAAAATATACAAATAAATACAAATTTATATAAGATTAAAAAAGAATAATTGAAAAGCAATTTATTTATACACGATTAACAACTTATCCAATATAATCACACACATAAAGTTTGAAACTATCTCATCTCTACACACACACACAAGCACACACAACCATAATTCAAAGATAAGATACTTGTGGAGCAATGAATCATCTACATTTAGCCCCGCTACTTGATTGTATGACATAGAAATTACAATTGCTAAAAACTTGATGTTTCTGTCGCTAGTTTGTCCTAATTCCTTTTTAATTAACCAACTATGTGAGTCCTTTCTATAGATAGATACATGTTAAATCTCATTTATTGAAATCTGAATTATTAAAATGAGTATGATTAAATCGCAGGCGACAAGAATTAAAATAAGTTTCAATTAAACTGCAGAAGACATGAATTCATAATTGATGTAGTTGATACACGCTTAATACATTTGTTATAAATGTGCATTATCTTGTACAAAATAAAGTAAACGAGGTATATTTTAGTCAAAAAGAAAAAGAAAAAATAATATTATTCATTTATCATTTTTTCCAAAAGTAATATTCATTTTCGATTTCTTTTCATAATTTTTTTCCCCACAACATCTATTCATAGATATTAATCTCTATCTTAATCATTAACTAAATTTACGCTTAAGTATTAAATCTAAGTGAGAAAAAACTACACAAGAGTTACACCAAATCACATTAGTATTATCATGCTTAAGTGATATAACTATTGTTATATTACATAATTAATAATTTTTAAGCGCCAAAATATTATAAAAAAGTAGGTACACTCTTAACAAGTGAAAGATAGTCCAACTTTTGACTAATTTTAGCATGTGTGGTAAGCCGCATGATTTTTATTTTTTTAATATATAAATTAAACAAATAAATATAAATTGTATAAGATTAAAAAAGGATGGTTGTAAAAGAATTTATTATCTATACATGATAAACAACTTACTCAATATATTCACATACATAAAGTTTGAAACTATCTCTACGCACGCACACACAAGCACACACGCATATACTCCCACACACATTAATTCAAAGATAAGATGCATGTGGAGCAAGAGAAACATCTACATTTAGCCCCTCTACTTGATTGTTTGACAAAAACATTACAATTGCGAAAAACTTAATGTTTCTATTTCTATTTTTTCCTAATCTTTTTCAATTAAACAAAATATGCAAGTACTTTATATAGATAGATACATGTTAAAACTCATTAATTGAAACATGAATAATTAAAATGGATTATAATTAAATCGCAAGAGTCAAGAATTAAATGAGTTACAATTAAATTGCAAGCAATAAAAATTCATAAGTGATGTAATAGATACAAGATTAACATACTTGTTATAAATGTGCATTATCTTATACAAAATAAAGCAAACGAAGATGAATTTTAGCCAAAAAGAAAAAGAAAAAAATTAATATTTTACATTTATCATTTTTTCAAAAATAATATGCATTTTGTTATAAAACAATAAAATGTGGATGTCCACTACACCAAATAGTTACAACATAACCTTCTCCATTATGAAGATAAAAATAACTTCCATAACCTCCAACTTTATAACCATTACTATTGTAACATTTCACTTTCATAACCTCCCCATTATATTCATCTTAATGTCATGTTTATGACTAAACTTTTGCATGCCTCTATGTTACACTATAAATAGAGACATAAGAGTTCATATTGTATACAATTGAAGACTTGGAATAATAAGAAAAGCTTTCATCTCTTGTCTTCCTATTTCTATTGCTTTCATCTTTTATATTTCTTGTCTTATTTTGCTTTAGTTTTACAACACGTTATCAGCACGAATGTTCTACCACTGAAAGATTGAAGCAAAGTAAATAAAAGAAGGTAAAATAATTGTGTTTATTTTCTCTCGGGAACAAGGTAAGTTATTGTGGAATCTATTTTATATTTTACTTGTGAACATGGTGAATGATTCATATTATTGTTAATGTGCATTTTTTTTTCCACCTATGACTCTATATACTTTATTTTGTATGTGAAATTTGTTTTATATTTTATTTATGATTATACTCACTGTTTTGGTTATTACATAAGCTTTTAAATTATTTTGTTTTGCGTATGAAATATTTTGAGTTCACATGGAAATTGAAAAATGGTGGTAGTGAGCAGTTTTAATTTAGTGTAATTGGAATTATTATTTTTTTAGTGTGCAATTGATTCTTTGATTTATAATGGTAATTCACTACCTTAATAATTATGCACCAAACATAATATAATATAATGCTATATGTAACTCTCTGTTTTGACAAATTTAAGATATTGATACATACTTTATTGAGAATATTTTTATTGTGTTTGTTTTGTTCTATATTTATTTGTGCATGTTAACCACAAGTGACGATATATTTTTTTAAGGTTCAATGGTGAATCCTATTATATTTGACTTATCATGTCATTGATTGAGGGTAAGACGAATGATTAGTCCTATCGCACCAAGAGGGTAATACATCGGGTGAGAGTCACGGTGCATCATGATAATAAAATGTTGGGTTGGATCCCAACAAATAATGACATAAAATGCCTTTTTATGGATAAGACGTTGGATTCAAGTCCCAACATTATATAAAGACGATGTACAATGATTGAGCAAATTGATATGCTCTTGATAAAAGTCATGAAATTTGTCCAATTGATTTGCTCCATTCTTTTATGTGAATGTGGTAGCAGGACATAATATGTCTGAAAATGACAAGTGGTTAAATATATGAATATGAGTGTGGTAAAATGTTAATGGTCAATTGTGGTAATTAAAAGGAAGAACATTTTGGTTCTTAAGATGGTCCTTCAAGTGTGAAGGTAAATTTTTGTTATCAAAGTGGTATGAAAGTTATTGGGCATAATGAGTTGGTGCAACCCAATTTGAAAGTTTTTTAAATCCTCCATCAAAATAAAAGAATACAAAGTGATAGTACATTTGGTACATTTGATATCTTAAAGTGATGTTGAGGTGAGTTACATAATGCTAAAACATGACAATGAGTTTCTAATAAAAACTTATGGAACATGTACAAATGGTTATGGTTCATTTCTTGAAGAAAATGTGATTTGTGTTCGTATGGATAATAACATGTTCATATATTGTTGGATGAATGTCACATCTCACCTTTACAGGAGGTTTGAGAGATTGAAAGAAAATATTTTAACATAAATGATCATTTTGGTCATATATATACTTTTAGTACTACACAAATATGTGGTATGTTTTATTATGAATTATTAGAGGGCAAAAGAAAGAAATAAATCTTTTCTGTAAAGGTTGTGGCCATGATCAAAATAAATGTTGTTGTGTGGCAACACAAATTTGTTATTGGTTATCAAGAAATAAGTCTTGAATGTAATAATTTTAACCATGACAATAATAATAATTTTCTCTTTAAGGAGATGGTCACCATAAGAATGACGTTGTGAAATTTGTGGTAGTACACAAAATTAATTGAGAGTTCTGAAAGGGCTAATTTGTTACTATCCGGAGGAATGAAATTGTTCACAATATTAAGGTTGTAGTAAGTCTCAAAAGAAACTTTTTAATTTTTAGAGGAATTAAAAATAATTATTATATTGAGACTGTAAATTATTGAAAGATGAAATATCATCAGATTACTACAATCAAAGCGAGTTATGAATATTTACATAAAAGGTTACTCGTCTTTCTCTTGTTTATTGTATACAAATATGAGCATGCTGATGGAATCACATGCAAAAGTAAACTAGAAGTTTACTAAAATAAATATCAGTTGGCACAATCGATTGGCCATTCCGATTCAAATGTGATGCTAAAGAAATTGAGAATTCACATGGCTATATGTTGAAGAAATAAAAGATTCTTCAAGAATTCTCTTTTGTAGTTTGTTCTCTGATAAAATAATCATTGTACCAGCTAAGGGTGGGATTGTATCCCCTGAAATTATTTGGAACATATAAAAGGTGAATATGGGCCCGTTCACCTGCCATGTGGACCGTTTACTATTGTGATTTAATGGATGAATCTATGGTATGGTCACATGTGCATTTGTATCAACTTACAAATTGGTTTTTGTAAGGTTGTTTGCTCGAATTATAAAATTAAGAGCACAGTTCCAAACTATAAAATCATGTGGATAATGCCGGTTGGTTTAGCAGAAATTGTATACCAATTATAGCTAGACCATTGATTATGAGAACAAATCTCTCAAATAAAATTTGGTATGAGATGAGTTTATTTAACATGTATGCATCAAGCCAACAAGGTTCTCCTTACACAATTGATTCAGGGTCAGGAACCAAATAATTTCCATCTAAAAGTTTGACGTGTGCACATATGATTTTATTGTTCCACCGTGCACAAAGATAGATCCCCAATTGAGGTTGAGGGTGAATGTTAGATTTCCTAACATTAGGGGGAGATATGTGTAGCAGCTGAAAGTTTTGTGTAGGGTGAATTATCTAGATCCTCGTTAAAAAACATATATGAACTTGAAGTTCAAGAGATAATTCATTTGCAAAATGTTGCAAGTAATTTGCCAGATGTATTTGCTGACCCAATATTTTAATTAAGCTGCAAATGCTCCAATAAATAGTCATTGATGGACAGAGTCTAGGTACGCCAAAAGCGTGATAGACCAATCGATTCCAAATGCAAACTCCTTGAGGAAGGAGAGGAGAAAATTATCAAAATGGTCATTGATAATGAGGTAAGTGCTTTGAAAGCACTATGACATAACATTTCATAAAACCTTGGCAAAGGTTCAGGTACCTGAAAATGACGAAAATAAAAGAGATCTCGATAAGTTATGTCGTATTGGAATCGATATCAAAATGATCATCGACGGTATATTTGATATTTAGTAGCACTTAATGCTATAAATGGTTACGAGGATTTTAAATTTGAATCTGTCATATAGTATGTACAGATAAATGATTAGCCAAATAAAATGCACTATTCAAGTACATTTTGTTTCACTTAGAAAAGTGATATTTTTGAACTTGTAGTTCATAGATCAAAATATATGTCAGTGGGGTACAAATGATCATTGTGTGAAAGTATAACCGAAAGATATAAAATACGGTTTGTGCCTTGGGGCATAAAGGGTTTTCGCAAAAATTCTGACATTATTAAATAGAGATATATTCTCTGGTGGTGAATGCAATAAGACGTGTTTCAGTCTGGCAATAGATGAAATACTTGAATATGTATAATGAATGATTATTATGTCTAACTTGACGATGAAGGTTAAATGAAAATTTTTGAAGGATTTAAAAGGTGTTAAAGCAATTCCATTGAGTACCCAATGGTTTTGAGATTGCTTGACACAGAAAAAGAATCTTTTTGATCTCATGAAAATGATTTAAAATGTCATGTATCAGTGCAATTGGTGCACTTACATATTATTGGTCATGCAAATGCTAGAAGATTATTTGATATACATAACGAAAGTTATGTGAAATCATAGTATCATTTAACTTATGACAAGAAACTACAAAACAAGTGACTCAACGCATAGAAGATATGTGATATTCTTTGAGAAGAAAAGATGAGCTTCAATAAAATTGAAAGGATCAATCTCCGAGTTAGAAATGATTTGATTATGTAGATGCAGAATATTTATTTGATCCACGCATAAAGCTCGATCGCAAATGGATTATTTATTTACATATGAAGGTACAACAATATCTTGGCGTTCAAAGAATCAAACATTGGTAACCACTTCTTCAAATCATGCAGAAATAATATTGATCTATGAAGTAAGTCGGGAGTGTATTTGGTTGGAATCATGATCTGTCATATTCAACCAATATGTGATTTTCCTTTGGCAAAGGATATTCCAGCCATTATACACGAAAATAATATTAAAGGGAGGAAATAATCAAATGAGATAGGACAAAGCATATTTCACCAAAAGTATTTTTCACACTGATCTTCAACAAAATGGTGAGATTGATATTCAAAGACTCATTCAAGTAATAATCTTGTAAACTTATTCACTAAAGATTGCCAACATCAATATTTGAGAATTTGTGATGCAAGACTGGAATACACTGTTTTCAAGATATCAAGTAAAGTTTTTATCAGGGGGAGAAAAATACGCGTTGTACTCTTTTCCTTAACCATGATTTTGTCCCAATTGGATTTTCCTGGTAATATTTTTAACGAGGCAACATTCAAAGCGTATTAAAAGATATGTGTACTCTTTTTCCTTCACTCGGATTTTTTTCCACAGGTTTTTTTTTCTAGTAAGGTTTTAATGAGGCATATTATCTAAGGACATCCAAGGGGGAGTGTTATAAAACAATAAAATGTGGATGTCCACTATACCAAATAGTTACAACATAACCTTCTCCATTATGAAGATAAAAATAACCTCCATAACCTCCAACTTTATAACCATTACTATTGTAACCTTTCACTTTCATAACCTCCCCATTATATTCATGTTAATGTCATGTTTATGACTAACATTTTAAATGGCTCTATGTTACACTATAAATAGAGACAAAAGGGTTCATATTGTATACAATTGAAGACTTGGAATAATAAGAAAAGTTTCTATCTCTTGTCTTCCTATTTCAATTGCTTTCATCTTCTATATTCTTGTCTTATTTTGCTTTAGTTTGACAACACATTTTCGATTTTATGTTAGTGAATTTTTTCCCCACAACATCTATTCAAAGATATTAGACTCTAGGTTAATCATTAAATAAATTTGTGCTTAAGTATTAAATTAAAGTGAAAAAAAGCTACACAATAGTTCACATCAAATCACATTAGCTTTATCATGCTTAAGTGATATAACTATGGTGATATTACTTATTTATTAATCATTTTTATACGCCAAAACAATATCAAAAAATAGATATACTCGTAACAAATGAAAGTTAGTTCAATTTTGACTAATTTTAGCATGTATGGTAAGTCATGTAATTTTTATTTTTTAATATAAAATATAGAAATAAATAAAAATTCTATAAGATTAAAAAAGAATGGTTGTAAAGAATTTATTATGTGTACATGATCAACAATTTACCCAAAATAATCACACCTATAAAGTTTGAAACTATATCTACACACGCACGAGAACACACAACATACGCACGCATACACACACATTAATTCAAAGAAAAGATACATGTGGAGCTGTGAAGCAACTAAATTTATCCCCTCTACTTGATTGTTTGAAATAGACATTACAATTGCTAAAAACTTGATGTTGCTATTGCTAGTTTTGCCTAATTTCTTTTCAATTAACCAAACTATGCAAGTCCTTTAAATAGACTAATAAATGTTAAAACTCATTTGTTGAAATCTGAACAATTAAAATGGGTTACAATAAAATCACAAGCGACAAAAATTAAAATGGGTTATAATTAATTCGCAAGCGACAAGAATTCATAAGTGATGTAATTGACCAATGCAAGTTTAATTTATGTGTTCTAAATGTGCATTATATTATACAAAATCAAGTTAATAAAAGTGAATTTTAGTCAAAAGAAATCATATTATACATTTGTCATATTTTCAAAAATAATACGTATTTTTTATTTAATGTTCGTAAAAAAATTTTCCAACAATATCTATTCATAGATATTAAACTCCAGCTTAATCATTAACTAAATTTGTGCTTAAGCATTAAATCTAAGTGATAAAAAGCTACACGATAGTTACACCAAATCACATTAATTTTACTATGCTTAAGTGATAGAACTATTGTGATATTACATATTTATTAATCATTTTTAAGCGCCAAAATACTATAAAAGAAAATAAATACACTCTTAACAATCTAAAGATAGTCCGATATTAGACAAATTTTACCATGTGTGGTAAGCTGCATATTTTTTAATATAGAAAATATACAAATAAATACAAATTTATATAAGATTAAAAAAGAATAGTTGAAAAGCAATTTATTTATACACGATTAACAAGTTATCCAATATAATCACACACATAAAGTTTGAAACTATCTCTCTACACACACACAAGCAAGCACACACAACCACACTTGTACGCACGAACACATAATTCAAAGATAAGATACTTGTGGAGCAATGAATCATCTACATTTAGTCCCGCTACTTGATTGTTTGACATATACATTACAATTGCTAAAAACTTGATGTTTCTGTCGCTAGTTTTGCCTAATTTCTTTTTAATTAACCAAACTATGTAAGCACTTTATATAGATACATGTTAAATCTCATTTATTGAAATTTGAATAATTAAAATGAGTATGATTAAATCGCAAGCAACAAGAATTAAAATAAGTTTCAATTAAACTGCAAAAGACATGAATTCATAATTGATGTAGTTGATACAAGCTTAATATATTTGTTATAAATGCGCATTATCATATACAAAATAAAGTAAACGAAGGTATGTTTTAGTAAAAAGAACAAGAAAAAATAATATTATACATTTATCATTTTTCGAAAAGTAATATGTATTTTCGATTTCTTGTCATGAAATTTTTTCCCCACAACATCTATTCATAGATATTAATCTCTATCTGAATCATTAACAAATTTATGCTTAAGTATTAAATCTAAGTGAGAAAAAACTACACAACAGTTACGCCAAATCACATTAGTATTATCATGCTTAAGTGATATAACTATTGTTATATTACATATTTATTAATAATTTTTAAGCGCCAAAATAATATAAAAAAGTAGGTACACTCTTAACAAGTGAAAGATAGTCCAATTTTTGACTAATTTTAGCATGTGTTAAGTTACATGATTTTTATTTTTTTAATATATAATTAAACAAATAAATATAAATTGTATAAGATTAAAAAAGGATGGTTGTAAAAGAATTTATTATCTATACATGATAAACAACTTACCCAATATATTCACATACATAAAGTTTGAAACTATCTCTACGCACGCCCACAAGCACACACGCCCACAGCCCACACGCATATACGCCCACACACATTAATTCAAAGATAAGATGCATGTGGATCAAGAGAAACATCTACATTTAGCCCCTCTACTTGATTGTTTGACAAAAATATTACAATTGCGAAAAACTTGATGTTTCTATTTCTATTTTTCCTAATTCTTTTTCAATTAAATAAAATATGCAAGTCCTTTATATAGATAGATACATGTTAAAACTCATTAATTAAAACATGAATAATTAAAATGGGTTATAATTAAATCGCAAGCGACAAGAATTAAATGAGTTACAATTAAATAGCAAGCGACAAAAATTCATAAGTGATGTAATTGATACAAGATTAACATACTTGTTATAAATGTGCATTATCTTATACAAAATAAAGCAAACGAAGATAAATTTTCGTCAAAAAGAAAAAGAAAAAAAAATTATACATTTATCATTTTTTCAAAAATAATATGCATTTTCTATTTTATGTTGGTGAATTTTTTCCACACAACATCAATCCAAAGATATTAGACTCTAGGTTAATCATTAAATAAATTTGTGCTTAAGTATTAAATTAAAGTGAGAAAAAGTTACACAACAGTTCACATCAAATCACATTAGCTTTATCATGCTTAAGTGATATAACTATGGTGATATTACTTATTTGGCCAAAACAATATTAAAAAATAGATATACTCGTAACAAATGAAAGATAGTCCAATTTTGACTAATTTTAGCATGTATGGTAAGTCATGTAATTTTTATTTTTTTAAATATTAAATATAGAAATAAATATAAATTCTGTAAGATTAAAAAAGGATAGTTGTAAAGAATTTATTATGTGTACATGATCAACAACTTACCCAAAATAATCACACATATAAAGTTTGAAACTATCTCTATACACGCACGAGAACACACAACACATGCACGAGCACACACACATTAATTCAAAGAAAAGATACATGTGGAGCTGGGAAGCGACTACATCTGCCCCCTCTACTAGATGGTTTGAAATAGACATTAGAATTGCTAAAAACTTGATGTTGCTATTGTTAGTTTTGCCTAATTTCTTTTTGATTAACCAAACTATGCAAGTCCTTTATATAGACCGATAAATGTTAAACTCATTTATTGAAATCTGAATAATTAAAATGGTTACAATAAAATCACAAGCGACAAAAATTAAAATGAGTTACAATTAATTCGCAAGCGACAAGAATTCAGAAGTGATGTAATTAACTAATGCAAGTTTAATTATGTGTTCTAAATGTACATTATCTTATACAAAATCAAGTAAATAAAGGTGAATTTTAGTCAAAAGAAATCATATTATACATTTATCATTTTTTCAAAAATAATACGTATTTTTTATTTCATATTCGTGAATTTTTTTCCAACAACATCTATTCATAGATATTAAACTCTAGCTTAATCATTAACTAAATTTGTGCTTAAGCATTAAATCTAAGAAATAAAAAGCTACACAATAGTTACACCAAATCACATTAATTTTACTATGCTTAAGTGATAGAACTATTGTGATATTACATATTTATTAATCATTTTTAAGCGCCAAAACACTATAAAAAAAATAAATACACTCTTAACAATCTAAAGATAGTCCGACATTAGACAAATTTTACCATGTGTGATAAGCTGCATTTTTTTAATATATAAAATATACAAATAAATACAAATTCATATAAGATTAAAAAGAATGGTTGAAAAGAAATTTATTTATAACGATTAACAACTTATCCAATATAATCACACACATAAAGTTTGAAACTATCTCTACACACACACGCACAAGCACACACAACCACACATGCACGCGCGAACACATTAATTCAAGATAAGATACTTGTGGAGCAATGAAACATCTACATTTAGTCCTGCTACTTGATTGTTTGACATAGACATTACAATTGCAAAAAACTTGATGTTTCTGTCGCTAGTTTTGCCTAATTTCTTTTAATTAACCAAACTATGTAAGTATTGTATATAGATACATGTTAAATCTCATTTATTGAAATTTGAATAATTAAAATGAGTATGATTAAATCGCAAGCAACAAGAATTAAAATAAGTTTCAATTAAACTGCAAAAGACATGAATTCATAATTGATGTAGTTGATACAAGCTTAATATATTTGTTATAAATGCGCATTATCTATACAAAATAAAGTAAACGAAGGTATGTTTTAGTAAAAAGAACAAGAAAAAATAATATTATACATTTATCATTTTTCGAAAAGTAATATGTATTTTCGATTTCTTGTCATGAAATTTTTTCCCCACAACATCTATTCATAGATATTAATCTCTATCTGAATCATTAACAAAAGATTATGCTTAAGTATTAAATCTAAGTGAGAAAAACTACACAACAGTTACGCCAAATCACATTAGTATTATCATGCTTAAGTGATATAACTATTGTTATATTACATATTTATTAATAATTTTTAAGCGCCAAAAATAATATAAAAAAGTAGGTACACTCTTAACAAGTGAAAGATAGTCCAATTTTGACTAATTTTAGCATGTGTTAAGTTACATGATTTTTATTTTTTTAATATATAGATTAAACAAATAAATATAAATTGTATAAGATTAAAAAAGGATGGTTGTAAAAGAATTTATTATCTATACATGATAAACAACTTACCCAATATATTCACATACATAAAGTTTGAAACTATCTCTACGCACACGCCCACAAGCACACACGTCCACATGCCCACACGCATATACGCCCACACACATTAATTCAAAGATAAGATGCATGTGGATCAAGAGAAACATCTACATTTAGCCCCTCTACTTGATTGTTTGACAAAAATATTACAATTGCGAAAAACTTGATGTTTTTATTTCTATTTTTCCTAATTCTTTTTCAATTAAATAAAATATGCAAGTCCTTTATATAGATAGATACATGTTAAAACTCATTAATTAAAACATGAATAATTAAAATGGGTTATAATTAAATCGCAAGCGACAAGAATTAAATGAGTTACAATCAAATCGCAAGCGACAAAAATTCATAAGTGATGTAATTGATACAAGATTAACATACTTGTTATAAATGTGCATTATCTTATACAAAATAAAGCAAACGAAGATGAATTTTCGTCAAAAAGAAAAAAAAAAAAATATACATTTATCATTTTTTCAAAATAATATGCATTTTCTATTTTATGTTGTGAATTTTTTCCCACAACATCAATTCAAAGATATTAGACTCTAGGTTAATCATTAAATAATTTTGTGCTTAAGTATTAAATTAAAGTGAGAAAAAGCTACACAACAGTTCACATCAAATCACATTAGCTTTATCATGCTTAAGTGATATAACTATGGTGATATTACTTATTTATTAATCATTTTTATACGCCAAAACAATATTAAAAAATAGACATACTCGTAACAAATGAAAGATAGTCCAATTTTGACTAATTTTAACATGTATGGTAAGTCATGTAATTTTTATTTTTTTTAATATTAAATATAGAAATAAATATAAATTCTATAAGATTAAAAAAGGATAGTTGTAAAGAATTTATTATGTGTACATGATCAACAACTTACCCAAAATAATCACACATATAAAGTTTGAAACTATCTCTACACACGCACGAGAACACACAACACACGCACGCACACACACACATTAATGTAAAGAAAAGATACATGTGGAGTTGGGAAGCAACTACATTTATCCCCTCTACTTGATTGTTTGAAATAGATATTACAATTGCTAAAAACTTGATGTTGCTATTGCTAGTTTTGCCTAATTTCTTTTCAATTAACCAAACTATGCAAGTCCTTTATATAGACTGATAAATGTTAAAACTCATTTATTGAAATCTGAATAATTAAAATGGTTACAATAAAATCACAAGCGACAAAAATTAAATGGTTACAATTAATTCGCAAGCGACAAGAATTCATAAGTGATGTAATTGACCAATGCAAGTTTAATTTATGTGTTCTAAATGTGCATTATCTTATACAAAATCAAGTAAATAAAGTGAATTTTAGTCAAAAGAAATCATATTATACATTTGTCATTTTTCAAAAATAATACGTATTTTTTATTTTATGTTATGAATTTTTTTTCCAACAACATCTATTCATAGATGTTAAACTCTAGCTTAATCATTAACTAAATTTGTGCTTAAGCATTAAATCTAAGTGATAAAAAGCTACACGATAGTTACACCAAATCACATTAATTTTACTATGCTTAAGTGATAGAACTATTGTGATATTACATATTTATTAATCATTTTTAAGCGCCAAAACACTAAAAGAAAATAAATACACTCTTAACAATCTAAAGATAGTCCGATATTAGACAAATTTTACCATGTGTGGTAAGCTGCATTTTTTTAATATATAAAATATACAAATAAATACAAATTTATATAAGATTAAAAAAGAATGGTTGAAAAGTAATTTATTTATAACGATTAACAACTTATCCAATATAATCACACACATAAAGTTTGAAACTATCTCTACACACACACAAGCACACACAACCACACATGCACGCACGAATACATAATTCAAAGATAAGATACTTGTGGAGCAATGAATCATCTACATTTAGCCCCGCTACTTGATTGTTTGACAGAGACATTACAATTGCTAAAACTTGATGTTTCTGTCGCTAGTTTGTCCTAATTCCTTTTAATTAACCAACTATGTAGTCTTTCTATAGATAGATACATGTTAAATCTCATTTATTGAAATCTGAATAATTAAAATGAGTATGATTAAATCGCAAGCGACAAGAATTAAAATAAGTTTCAATTAAACTGCAAAAGACAGTTGATACAAGCTTAATACATTTGTTATAAATGTGCATTATCTTATACAAAATAAAGTAAACGAAGGTATATTTTAGTCAAAAAGAAAAAGAAAAAAAATATTATACATTTATCATTTTTTCCAAAAGTAATATGTATTTTCGATTTCTTTCATGAATTTTTTCCCACAACATCTATTCATAGATATAATCTCGAGCTTAATCATTAACTAAATTTATGCTTAAGTATTAAATCTAAGTGAGAAAAAACTACACAACAGTTACACCAAATCACATTAGTATTATCATGCTTAAGTGATATAACTATTGTTATATTACATATTTTTAATAATTTTTAAGCGCCAAAATAATATAAAAAAGTAGGTACACTCTTAACAAGTGAAAGATAGTCCAATTTTGACTAATTTTAGCATGTGTGTAAGCCGCATGATTTTTATTTTTTTAATATATAAATTAAACAAATAAATATAAATTGTATAAGATTAAAAAAGGATGGTTGTAAAAGAATTTATTATCTATACATGATCAACAACTTACCCAATATATTCACATACATAAAGTTTGAAACTATCTCTACGCACGCACACACAAGCACACACCCACACGCCCACCGCATACGCCCGCACATTAATTCAAAGATAAGATACATGTGGAGCAAGAGAAACATCTACATTTAGCCCCTCTACTTGATTGTTTGACAAAGACATTACAATTGCGAAAAACTTGATGTTTCTATTGCTATTTTTCCTATTCTTTTTCAATTAACCAAACTATGCAAGTCCTTTATATAGATAGATACATGTTAAAACTCATTTATTGAAACATGAATAATTAAAATGGGTTATAATTAAATCGCAAGCGACAAGAATTAAATGAGTTACAATTAAATCGCAAGCGACAAAAATCATAAGTGATGTAATGATACAAGATTAACATACTTGTTATAAATGTGCATTATCTTATACAAAATAAAGTAAACGAATATGAATTTTAGTCAAAAAGAAAAAGAAAAAAATTAATATTTTACATTTATCATTTTTCAAAAAATAATATGCATTTTCGATTTTATGTTAGTGAATTTTTTCCGCACAACATCTATTCAAAGATATTAGACTCTAGGTTAATCATTAAATAAATTTGTGCTTAAGTATTAAATTAAAATGAGAAAAAGCTACACAACAGTTCACATCAAATCACATTAACTTTATCATGCTCAAGTGATATAACTATGGCGATATTACTTATTTATTAATCATTTTTATACGTCAAAACAATATTAAAAATAGATATACTCGTAACAAATGAAAGATAGTCCAATTTTGACTAATTTTAGCATGTATGATAAGCCATGTAATTTTTATTTTTTTAATATAAAATATAGAAATATATATAAATTCTATAAGATTAAAAAAGGAAGGTTGTAAAGAATTTATTATGTGTACATGATCAACAACTTACCCAAAATAATCACACATATAAAGTTTGAAACTATCTCTACACACGCACGAGAACACACAACACACGCACGCACACACACACATTAATTCAAAGAAAAGATACATATGGAGCTGGGAAGCAACTACATTTATCCCCTCTACTTGATTGTTTGAAATAGATATTAGAATTGCTAAAAACTTGATGTTGCTATTGCTAGTTTTGCCTAATTTCTTATCGATTAACCAAACTATGCAAGTTCTTTATATAGACAGATAAATGTTAAAACTCATTTATTGAAATCTGAATAATTAAAATGAGTTACAATAAAATCACAAGGGACAAAAATTAAAATGGGTTACAATTAATTCGCAAGCGACAAGAATTCAGAAGTAATGTAATTAACTAATGCAAGTTTAATTTATGTGTTCTAAATGTACATTATCTTATACAAAATCAAGTAAATAAAGGTGAATTTTAGTCAAAAAAATCATATTATACATTTATCATTTTTTCAAATATAATACGTATTTTTTATTTTATGTTCGTGAATTTTTTTTCCAACAACATCTATTCATAGATATTAAACTCTAGCTTAATCATTAACTAAATTTGTGCTTAAGCATTAAATCTAAGTGATAAAAAGCTACACAATAGTTACACCAAATCACATTAATTTTACTATGCTTAAGTGATAGAACTATTGTGATATTACATATTTATTAATCATTTTTAAGCGCCAAAACACTATAAAAGAAAATAAATACACTCTTAACAATCTAAAGATAGTCCGACATTAGACAAATTTTACCATGTGTGGTAAGCTGCATTTTTTTAATATATAAAATATACAAATAAATACAAATTCATATAAGATTAAAAAAGAATGGTTGAAAAGAAATTTATTTATAAACATTAACAACTTATCCAATATAATCACACACATAAAGTTTGAAACTATCTCTATACACACACGCACAAGCACACAATCACACATGCACGCACAAACACATTAATTCAAAGATAAGATACTTGTGGAGCAATGAAACATCTACATTTAGTCCCGCTACTTGATTGTTTGACATAGACATTACAATTGCTAAAAACTTGATGTTTCTGTTGCTAGTTTTGCCTAATTCCTTTTTAATTAACCAAACTATGTAAGTACTTTATATAGATACATGTTAAATCTCATTTATTGAAATCTGAATAATTAAAATGAGTATGATTAAATCGCAAGCACAAGAATTAAAATAAGTTTCAATTAAACTGCAAAAGACATGAATTCATAATTGATGTAGTTGATACAAGCTTAATATATTTGTTATAAATGCATTATCTTATACAAAATAAAGTAAACGAAGGTATATTTTAGTAAAAAGAAAAGAAAAAATAATATTATACATTTATCATTTTTCAAAAGTAATATGTATTTTCGATTTCTTTCATGAAATTTTTTCCCACAACATCTATTCATAGATATTAATCTATATCTGAATCATTAACTAAATTTATGCTTAAGTATTAAATCTAAGTGAGAAAAACTACACAACAGTTACACCAAATCACATTAGTATTGTCATGCTTAAGTGATATAACTATTGTTATATTACATATTTATTAATAATTTTTAAGCGCCAAAATAATATAAAAAAGTAGGTACACTCTTAACAAGTGAAAGATAGTCCAACTTTTGACTAATTTTAGCATGTGTGGTAAGCCGCATGATTTTGATTTTTTTAATATATAAATTAAACAAATAAATATAAATTGTATAAGATTAAAAAAGGATGGTTGTAAAAGAATTTATTATCTATACATGATAAACAACTTACCCAATATATTCACATACATAAAGTTTGAAACTATCTCTACGCACGCACACACAAGCACACACGCCCACACGCCCACACGCATATACGCCCACACACATTAATTCAAAGGTAATATGCATGTGCATCAAGAGAAACATCTAAATTTAGCCCCTCTACTTGATTGTTTGACAAAGACATTACAATTGCGAAAAATTTGATGTTTCTATTGCTATTTTTTCCTAATTCTTTTTCAATTAACCAAACTATGCAAGTCCTTTATATAGATAGATACATGTTAAAATCATTATTGAAACATGAATAATTAAAATGGGTTATAATTAAATCGCAAGCGACAAGAATTAAATGAGTTACAATTAAATCGCAAGCGACAAAAATTCATAAGTGATGTAATTGATACAAGATTAACATACTTGTTATAAATGTGCATTATCTTATACAAAATAAAGCAAACGAAGATGAATTTTCGTCAAAAAGAAAAGAAAAAAATAATATTATACATTTATCATTTTTTCAAAAATAATATGCATTTTCTATTTTATGTTGTGAATTTTTTCCCACAACATCAATTCAAAGATATTAGACTCTAGGTTAATCATTAAATAAATTTGTGCTTAAGTATTAAATTAAAGTGAGAAAAAGCTACACAACAGTTCACATCAAATCACATTAGCTTTATCATGCTTAAGTGATATAACTATGGTGATATTACTTATTTATTAATCTTTTTATACGCCAAAACAATATTAAAAAATAGATATACTCGTAACAAATGAAAGATAGTCCAATTTTGACTAATTTTAGCATGTATGGTAAGTCATGTAATTTTTATTTTTTTAATATTAAATATAGAAATAAATATAAATTCTATAAGATTAAAAAAGGATAGTTGTAAAGAATTTATTATGTGTACATGATCAACAACTTACCCAAAATAATCACACATATAAAGTTTGAAACTATCTCTATACAGCACGAGAACACACAACACACGCACGCGCACACACACATTAATTCAAAGAAAAGATACATGTGGAGCTGGGAAGCAACTACATTATCCCCTCTACTTGATGTTTGAAATAGACATTAGAATTGCTAAAAACTTGATGTTGCTATTGCTAGTTTTGCCTAATTTCTTTTCATTAACCAAACTATGCAAGTCCTTTATATAGACGATAAATGTTAAACTCATTTATTGAAATCTGAATAATTAAAAGATTACAATAAAATCACAAGCGACAAAAATTAAAATGAGTTACAATTAATTCGCAAGCGACAAGAATTCAGAAGTGATGTAATTAACTAATGCAAGTTTAATTATGTGTTTTAAATGTCCATTATCTTATACAAAATCAAGTAAATAAAGGTGAATTTTAGTAAAAAAATCATATTATACATTTATCATTTTTTCAAAAATAATACGTATTTTTTATTTCATGTTCGTGAATTTTTTTCCAACAACATCTATTCATAGATATTAAACTCTAGCTTAATCATTAACTAAATTTGTGCTTAAGCATTAAATCTAAGTGATAAAAAGCTACACAATAGTGACACCAAATCACATTAATTTTACTATGCTTAAGTGATAGAACTATTGTGATATTACATATTTATTAATCATTTTTAAGCGCCAAAACACTATAAAAGAAAATAAATACACTCTTAACAATCTAAAGATAGTCCGACATTAGACAATTTTTACCATGTGTGGTAAGCTGCATTTTTTAATATATAAACTATACAAATAAATACAAATTCATATAAGATTAAAAAAGAATGGTTGAAAAGAATTTATTTATAACGATTAACAACTTATCCAATATAATCACACACATAAAGTTTGAAACTATCTCTACACACACACGCACAAGCACACACAACCACACATGCACGCACGAACACATTAATTCAAAGATAAGATACTTGTGGAGCAATGAAACATCTACATTTAGTCCGCTACTTGATTGTTTACATAGACATTACAATTGCTAAAAACTTGATGTTTCTGTCGCTAGTTTTGCCTAATTCCTTTTAATTAACCAAACTATGTAAGTATTTATATAGATACATGTTAAATCTCATTTATTGAAATTGAATAATTAAAATGAGTATGATTAAATCGCAAGCAACAAGAATTAAAATAAGTTTCAATTAAACTGCAAAAGACATGAATTCATAATTGATGTAGTTGATACAAGCTTAATATATTTGTTATAAATGCGCATTATCTTATACAAAATAAAGTAAACGAAGGTATATTTTAGTAAAAAAGAACAAGAAAAAATAATATTATACATTTATCATTTTTCGAAAAGTAATATGTATTTTCGATTTCTTGTTATGAAATTTTTTCCCCACAACATCTATTCATAGATATTAATCTCTATCTGAATCATTAACTAAATTTATGCTTAAGTATTAAATCTAAGTGAGAAAAAACTACACAACAGTTACACCAAATCACATTAGTATTATCATGCTTAAGTGATATAACTATTGTTATATCACATATTTATTAATAATTTTTAAGCGCCGAAATAATATAAAAAAGTAGGTACACTCTTAACAAGTGAAAGATAGTCCAACTTTTGACTAATTTTAGCATGTGTGGTAAGCCGCATGATTTTTATTTTTTTAATATATATTAAACAAATAAATATAAATTGTATAAGATTAAAAAAGGATGTTGTAAAAGAATTTATTATCTATACATGATAAACAACTTACCCAATATATTCACATACATAAAGTTTGAAACTATCTCTACGCACGCACACACAAGCACACACGCCCACACACATTAATTCAAAGATAAGATGCATGTGGATCAAGAGAAACATCTACATTTAGCCCCTCTACTTGATTGTTTGACAAAAACATTACAATTGCGAAAAACTTGATGTTTCTATTTCTATTTTTTCCTAATTCTTTTTCAATTAAACAAATATGCAAGTCCTTTATATAGATAGATACATGTTAAAACAAATTAATTGAAACATGAATAATTAAAATGGGTTATAATTAAATCGCAAGCGACAAGAATTAAATGAGTTACAATTAAATCGCAAGCGACAAAAATTCATAAGTGATGTAATTGATACAAGATTAACATACTTGTTATAAATGTGCATTATCTTATACAAAATAAAGCAAACGAAGATAATTTTCGTCAAAAAGAAAAAGAAAAAAAAATATTATACATTTATCATTTTTTCAAAAATAATATGCATTTTCTATTTTATGTTGTGAATTTTTTCCACACAACATCAATTCAAAGATATTAGACTCTAGGTTAATCATTAAATAAATTTGTGCTTAAGTATTAAATTAAAGTGAGAAAAAGCTACACAATATTTCACATCAAATCACATTAGCTTTATCATGCTTAAGTGATATAACTATGGTGATATTACTTATTTCCAAAACAATATTAAAAAATAGATATACTCGTAACAAATGAAAGATAGTCCAATTTTGACTAATTTTAGCATGTATGGTAAGTCATGTAATTTTTATTTTTTAAATATTAAATATAGAAATAAATATAAATTCTATAAGATTAAAAAAGGATAGTTGTAAAGAATTTATTATGTGTACATGATCAACAACTTACCCAAAATAATCACACATATAAAGTTTGAAACTATCTCTATACACGCACGAGAACACACAACACATGCACGAGCACACACACATTAATTCAAAGAAAAGATACATGTGGAGCTGGGAAGCGACTACATCTCCCCTCTACTAGATGGTTTGAAATAGACATTAGAATTGCTAAAAACTTGATGTTGCTATTGCTAGTTTTGCCTAATTTCTTTTGATTAACCAAACTATGCAAGTCCTTTATATAGACCGATAAATGTTTAAACTCATTTATGAAATCTGAATAATTAAAATGGGTTACAATAAAATCACAAGCGACAAAAATTAAAATGAGTTACAATTAATTCGCAAGCGACAAGAATTCAGAAGTGATGTAATTAACTAATGCAAGTTTAATTATGTGTTCTAAATGTACATTATCTTATACAAAATCAAGTAAATAAAGGTGAATTTTAGTCAAAAGAAATCATATTATACATTTATCATTTTTTCAAAAATAATACGTATTTTTTATTTATATTCGTGAATTTTTTTCCAACAACATCTATTCATAGATATTAAACTCTAGCTTAATCATTAACTAAATTTGTGCTTAAGCATTAAATCTAAGATAAAAAGCTACACAATAGTTACACCAAATCACATTAATTTTACTTGCTTAAGTGATAGAACTATTGTGATATTACATATTTATTAATCATTTTTAAGCGCCAAAACACTATAAAAGAAAATAAATACACTCTTAACAATCTAAAGATAGTCCGACATTAGACAAATTTTACCATGTGTGGTAAGCTGCATTTTTTTAATATATAAAATATACAAATAAATACAAATTCATATAAGTTTAAAAAGAATGGTTGAAAAGAAATTTATTTATAAACGATTAACAACTTATCCAATATAATCACACACATAAAGTTTGAAACTATCTCTACACACACACGCACAAGCACACACAACCACACAAGCACGCACGAACACATTAATTCAAAGATAAGATACTTGTGGAGCAATGAAACATCTACATTTAGTCCTGCTACTTGATTGTTTGACATAGACATTACAATTGCTAAAAACTTGATGTTTCTGTCGCTAGTTTTGCCTAATTTCTTTTAATTAACCAAACTATGTAAGTATTGTATATAGATACATGTTAAATCTCATTTATTGAAATTTGAATAATTAAAATGAGTATGATTAAATCGCAAGCAACAAGAATTAAAATAAGTTTCAATTAAACTGCAAAAGACATGAATTCATAATTGATTTAGTTGATACAAGCTTAATATATTTGTTATAAATGCGCATTATCTTATGCAAAATAAAGTAAACGAAGGTATTTTTGTAAAAAAGAACAAGAAAAAATAATATTATACATTTATCATTTTTCGAAAAGTAATATGTATTTTCGATTTCTTGTCATGAAATTTTTTCCCCACAACATCTATTCATAGATATTAATCTCTATCTGAATCATTAACAAAAATTATGCTTAAGTATTAAATCTAAGTGAGAAAAACTACACAACAGTTACACCAAATCACATTAGTATTATCATGCTTAAGTGATATAACTATTGTTATATTACATATTTATTAATAATTTTTAAGCGCCAAAATAATATAAAAAAGTAGGTACACTCTTAACAAGTGAAAGATAGTCCAACTTTTGACTAATTTTAGCATGTGTTAAGCATGATTTTTATTTTTTTAATATATAAATTAAACAAATAAATATAAATTGTATAAGATTAAAAAAGGATGGTTGTAAAAGAATTTATTATCTATACATGATAAACAACTTACCCAATATATTCACATACATAAAGTTTGAAACTATCTCTACGCACGCCCACAAGCACACACGCCAAACGCCCACACGCATATACGCCCACACACATTAATTCAAAGATAAGATGCATGTGGAGCAAGAGAAACATCTACATTTAGCCCCTCTACTTGATTGTTTGACAAAAATATTACAATTGCGAAAAACTTGATGTTTCTATTCTATTTTTTCCTAATTCTTTTTCAATTAAAAAATATGCAAGTCCTTTATATAGATAGATACATGTTAAAACTCATTAATTGAAACATGAATAATTAAAATGGTTATAATTAAATCGCAAGCGACAAGAATTAAATGAGTTACAATTAAATCGCAAGCGACAAAAATTCATAAGTGATGTAATTGATACAAGATTAACATACTTGTTATAAATGTGCATTATTTATACAAAATAAAGCAAACGAAGATGAATTTTCGTCAAAAAGAAAAAAAAAAAAATTATATACATTTATCATTTTTTCAAAATAATATGCATTTTTATTTTATGTTAGTGAATTTTTTCCACAACATCTATTCAAAGATATTAGACTCTAGGTTAATCATTAAATAAATTTGTGCTTAAGTATTAAATTAAAGTGAGAAAAAGCTACACAACAGTTCACATCAAATCACATTAGCTTTATCATGCTTAAGTGATATAACTATGGTGATATTACTTATTTATTAATATTTTTATACGCCAAAACAATATTAAAAAATAGATATACTCGTAACAAATGAAAGATAGTCCAATTTTGACTAATTTTAGCATGTATGGTAAGCCATGTAATTTTTATTTTTTAATATAAATATAGAAATAAATATAAATTCTATAAGATTAAAAAAGGATGGTTGTAAAGAATTTATTATGTGTACATGATCAACAACTTACCCAAAATAATCACACATATAAAGTTTGAAACTATCTCTACACACGCACGAGAACACACAACAACACGCACACACACACATTAATTCAAAGAAAAGATACATGTGGAGCTGGGAAGCAACTACATTTATCCCCTCTACTTGATTGTTTGAAATAGACATTATAATTGCTAAAAATTTGATGTTGCTATTGCTAGTTTTGCCTAATTTCTTTTCAATTAACCAAACTATGCAAGTCCTTTATATAGACTGATAAATGTTAAACTCATTTATTGAAATCTGAATAATTAAAATGGGTTACAATAAAATCACAAGCGACAAAAATTAAAATGGGTTACAATTAATTCGCAAGCGACAAGAATTCATAAGTGATGTAATGACCAATGCAAGTTTAATTTATGTGTTCTAAATGTGCATTATCTTATACAAAATCAAGTAAATAAAGTGAATTTTAGTCAAAAGAAATCATATTATACATTTGTCATTTTTCAAAATAATACGTATTTTTTATTTTATGTTCGTGAATTTTTTTTTCAACAACATCTATTCATAGATATTAAACTCTAGCTTAATCATTAACTAAATTCATGCTTAAGCATTAAATCTAAGTGATAAAAAGCTACACGATAGTTACACCAAATCACATTAATTTTACTATGCTTAAGTGATAGAACTATTGTGATATTACATATTTATTAATCATTTTTAAGCGCCAAAAGACTATAAAAGAAAATAAATACACTCTTAACAATCTAAAGATAGTCCGATATTAGACAAATTTTACCATGTGTGGTAAGCTGCATTTTTTTTAATATAGAAAATATACAAATAAATACAAATTATATAAGATTAAAAAAGAATGGTTGAAAAGCAATTTATTTATACACGATTAACAACTTATCCAATATAATCACAAACATAAAGTTTGAAACTATCTCTACACACACACAAGCACACACAACAACACATGCACGCACGAACACATAATTCAAAGATAAGATACTTGTGGAGCAATGAATCATCTACATTTAGCCCGCTACTTATTGTTTGACATAGACATTACAATTGCTCAAAACTTGATGTTTCTGTCGCTAGTTTATCCTAATTCCTTTTTAATTAACCAACTATGTGAGTCCTTTCTATAGATAGATACATGTTAAATCTCATTTATTGAAATCTGAATAATTAAAATGAGTATGATTAAATTGCAAGCGACAAGAATTAAAATAAGTTTCAATTAAACTGCAAAAGACATGAATTGATAATTGATGTAGTTGATACAAGCTTAATACATTTGTTATAAATGTGCATTATCTTATACAAAATAAAGTAAACGAAGGTATATTTTAGTCAAAAAGAAAAAGAAAAAATAATATTATACATTTATCATTTTTTCCAAAAGTAATATTTATTTTCGATTTCTTGTCATGAATTTTTTTTCCCACAACATCTATTCATAGATATAAATCTCGAGCTTAATCATTAACTAAATTTATGCTTAAGTATTAAATCTAAGTGAGAAAAAACTACACAACAGTTACACCAAATCACATTAGTATTATCATGCTTAAGTGATATAACTATTGTTATATTACATATTTATTAATAATTTTTAAGCGCAAAAATAATATAAAAAAAAAGGTACACTCTTAACAAGTGAAAGATAGTCCAATTTTTGACTAATTTTACCACGTGTAGTAAGCCGCATGAATTTTATTTTTTAATATATAAATTAAACAAATAAATATAAATTATATAAGATTAAAAAAGAATTGTTGTAAAATAATTTATTATCTATACTATTATCAACAACTTACCCAATATATTCACATACATAAAGTTTGAACTATCTCGACGCACGCACACACAAGCACACACGCCCACACGCCCACATGCATATACGCCCGCACACATTAATTCAAATATAAGATACATGTGGAGCAAGAGAAACATCTACTTTAGCCCCTCTACTTGATTGTTTGACAAAGACATTACAATTGCGAAAAACTTGATGTTTCTATTGCTATTTTTTCCTAATTCTTTTTCAATTAACCAAACTATGCAAGTCCTTTATATAGATAGATACATGTTAAAACTCATTTATTGAAACATGAATAATTAAAATGGATTATAATTAAATCGCAAGCGACAAGAATTAAATGAGTTACAATTAAATCGCAAGCGACAAAAATTCATAAGTGATGTAATTGATACAATATTAAGATACTTGTTATAAATGTGCATTATCTTTTACAAAATAAAGCAAACGAAGATGAATTTTCGTCAAAAAGAAAAAGAAAAAAATTAATATTATACATTTATCATTTTTCAAAAATAATATGCATTTTTGATTTTATGCTAGCGAATTTTTTCACCACAATATCTATTCAAAGATATTAGACTCTGGGTTAATCATTAAATAAATTTGTGCTTAAGTATTAAATTAAAGTGAGAAAAATCTACACAACAATTCACATCAAATCACATTAGCTTTATCATGCTTAAGTGATATAACTATGGTGATATTACTTATTTATTAATCATTTTTATACGCCAAAATAATATTAAAATTTAGATATACTCGTAACAAATGAAAGATAGTCCAATTTTGACAAATTTTAGCATGTATGGTAAGCAATGTAATTTTTATTTTTTAATATAAAATATAGAAATAAATATAAATTCTATAAGATTAAGGATGGTTGTAAAGAATTTATTATGTGTACATGATCAACAACTTACCCAAAATAATCACACATATAAAGTTTGAAACTATTTCTACACACGCACGAGAACACACAGCACAGGCACGCGCACACACACATCAATTCAAAGAAAAGATTGAATGTGAAGCTGGGAAGCAACTTCATTAATCCCCTCTACTTGATTGCTTGAAATAGACATTATAATTGCAAAAAACTTGATGTTGCTATTACTAGTTTTGCCTAATTTCTTTTCAATTAATCAAACTATGCAAGTCCTTTATATAGACGATAAATGTTAAAACTCATTTATTGAAATCTGAATAATTAAAATGGGTTACAATAAAATCACAAGCGACAAAAATTAAAATGGGTTACAATTAATTCGCAAGCGACAAGAATTCATAAGTGATGTAATTGACCAATGCAAGTTTAATTTATGTGTTCTAAATGTGCATTATCTTATACAAAATCAAGTAAATAAAAGTGAATTTTAGTCAAAAGAAATCATATTATACATTTGTCATATTTTCAAAAATAATACGTATTTTTTATTTTATGTTCGTGAATTTTTTTCCAACAACATCTATTCATAGATATTAAACTCTGGCTTAATCATTAACTAAATTTGTGCTTAAGCATTAAATCTAAGTGATAAAAAGCTATCGATAGTTACACCAAATCACATTAATTTTACTATGCTTAAGTGATAGAACTATTGTGATATTGCATATTTATTAATCATTTTTAAGTGCCTAAAGACTATAAAAGAAAATAAATACACTCTTAACAATCTAAAGATAGTCCGATATTAGACAAATTTTACCATGTGTGATAAGCTGCATTTTTTTTTAATCTATAACATATACAAATAAATACAAATTTATACAAGATTAAAAAAGAATGGTTGAAAAGCAATTTATTTATACACGATTAACAACTTATCCAATATAATCACACACATAAAGTTTAAAACTATCTCTATACGCACACGCACAAGCACACACAACCACACATGCACGCACGGACACATAATTCAAAGATAAGATACTTGTGGAGCAATGAATCATCTACATTTAGCCCCGCTACTTGATTGTTTGACATAGACATTACAATTGTTAAAAACTTGATGTTTCTGTCGCTAGTTTGTCCTAATTCCTTTTTAATTAACCAACTATGTGAGTCCTTTCTATAGATAGATACATGTTAAATCTCATTTATTGAAAGCTGAATAATTAAAATGAATATGATTAGATCGCAAGCGACAAGAATTAAAATAAGTTTCAACTAAACTACAGAATACATGAATTGATAATTGATGTAGTTGATACAAGCTTAATACATTTGTTATAAATGTGCATTATCTTATACAAAATAAAGTAAACGAGGTATATTTTAGTCAAAAAGAAAAAGAAAAAATAATATTATTACATTTATCATTTTTTCCAAAAGTAATATTTATTTTCGATTTCTTGTCATAAAATTGTTTTCCCACAACATCTATTCATAGATATAAATCTCGAGCTTAATCATTAACTAAATTTATGCTTAAGTATTAAATCTAAGTGAGAAAAAATTGCACAATAGTTACACCAAATCACATTCGTATTATCATGCTTAAGTGATATAACTATTGTTATATTACATATTTATTAATAATTTGTAAGCGCCAAAATAATATAAAAAAATAGGTACACTCTTAACAAGTGAAAAATAGTCCAATTTTTGACTAATTTTACCATGTGTAGTAAGCTGCATGATTTTATTTTTTAATATATAAATTAAACAAATAAATATAAATTATATAAGATTAAAAAAGAATAGTTGTAAAATAATTTATTATCTATACATGATCAACAACTTACCCAATATATTCACATACATAAAGTTGAACTATCTCTGCGCACGCCCACACAAGCACACACGCCCACACGCCCACACGCATATACGCCCGCGCACATTAATTCAAAGATAAGATACATGTGGAGCAAGAGAAACATCTACTTTAGCCCCTCTACTTGATTGTTTGACAAAGACATTACAATTGCGAAAAACTTGATGTTTCTATTGCTATTTTTTCCTAATTCTTTTTCAATTAACCAAACTATGCAAGTCCTTTATATAGATAAATACATGTTAAAACTCATTTATTGAAACATGAATAATTAAAATAAGTTATAATTAAATCGCAAGCGACAAGAATTAAATGAGTTACAATTAAATCGCAAGCGACAAAAATTCATAAGTGATGTAATAGATTCAAGATTAACATACTTGTTATAAATGTGCATCATCTTATACAAAATAAAGCAAACGAAGATGAATTTTGGTCAAAAAGAAAAAGAAAAGAATCAATATTTTACATTTATCATTTTTTTCAAAAATAATATGCATTTTCGATTTTATGTTAGTGAATTTTTTCCCCACAACATCTATTCAAAGATATTAGACTCTATGTCACGACCGGAATCTAGACCCCAGACGAGACCGGCGTCGTTGACCTCTCAGAGGTCGCAGACAAGCCTACTTACGTCATTCTTACTTCATCTAGGTTAATTTTAGCGGAAAATTTGAAATTTTTGTTTCTTAACATACTTATAAAAAGATTCTCATTAATACGTAATTGTTCACCATCAACCATCTAACATTAAGAGGTAAGCAACTGAAAGAAATAGTTCAATTCTTATTAAGTGTATAATTGCCAAAATGGCACCAATACATAGTCTGAATAAAATAGGAAAGCAACGCTAGTGGAACATGCTCCACTAGCTCAACTCTAAAACTAAGCTAGAATATAAAACAGTAGCATCCTCGAAAACATGAGGACCTACCAAACCGGATGAATGCTGGACGTCCGGATAACTGCAGAGATGATCTTGTAGCTCTATCGTCCACCTGTGCCTGCACCTAAAATAGTAGAGTTTGTATAGGGTTAGTACACACTTGTACTAAGTATGGGTATATGCAAGCACACACCAGGGATATGCATGAGAAAGAATAGCTCTTTCCTAACAACATGATTTTTGGAAGTCAAGTCAGTGGACTTGCCAAATTGAGATTAGAAAAGTTTCCAAATTTGGATTAGGAAAGTCAATGAGCTTTCCAAATTTGGATTAGGAAAGTCAGTGGGCTTTCCAGATTTGAAATAGGAAAGTTATGCCATGAGAATAACATACATCATCATACTTTTCACATTTGCACACAGCACATAACACTTACACATAGCACATATCATATAGCATACAACACCTTTTTGCATGTAGCACATAACTTCTTTTATTGTCATTCACTCATATGCCATGAGACCTTGGAATCATGGACTTAACATTAAGACCTTCCAGAAATGAGGGCTCAACAGATGAGACCTCAACTAGGGAGTCTTCATTAGCAAACACAGAGTCTGCTTAGTTCATTCATACGTACTCCATTTCATTTCATTCATAGACCAGTGTAAACACCAGTTATACCTAGGATGTAGTTTAAGACTTTCATTAGGTTCGTTGTGCAATGACCAAGAATGACCTAATGTCATTACTTGAATCTAACTCACCTTTTGATTATCCTATCCTAACACCTTTGGTATCATTCATTTCATTATGTGCATCATTTGAGGCTGGCCTCATTCATTCATTGGGAACTTTAACTTTAACCGACATAGATCATGTGAGCATCATGAAATCCAGTGTCTCCCCCACACCGAAAAGAGGTGGAATTACCGGCCAAGGAGACCCAAAAACATGCTAGCGTACATGGGAATTTAACCCCGCTAGATCCCTATATTGGCAGTATAGGTTCGAAGACTAGGAGATATAAGGAGACCCATACCCGGCATGCCGGACAATCTCATCTCATGAGAGTTACGTGAACCTCCGCCCTTCCCGAAAGAAGGTATCACCGCTCATAGCTAGTCTATCGGTGCTTAGTATAAAGTTCCATTACATTCATCTCATACGTCATGGAAGCTGGCTTCTAGTATGAGGACATCATAGCTCATTAGATAATTTCTCATCTCATCATTCGTATTGAGTTTGTTAAGCTCAATACTCTCATTAGAGTGTTCATAGAGACTGGTCTCTTCATTATCTTACACTCTCATAGGTGAGTACGTATTGGTAACATTTACTTAGGCTCATTTGAGATTTCTCTCATCATTTACATTAGCCTCATATCATGTTGTCACCACATTTATCATCATTAGCACCTTTGCTTTTCATAGTTATTCACCTCTTATTACGTAAATGTTCATTTCATCATATGCCAATGTACTTGGCCATTTGGTGTGTTTCACACCCTCACTTAACCCTTCTAGGGTTTCATTATTTCATTGTTCATTTCATCATTTCATTGTTCATCTCATCATATGTCAATGGACTTGGCCATTTAGTGTATCTTAAACTCATACTTAACCCTTCTAGGGTTCATCATCTCATTTCATACATCTTAGGTTCACTTACTTTTGAACGTATGTTAGACTTATGTGTCTATACATACAAGCCATGAGGCTTCATTCATAGTTTGTCTACGTGATTCATGTTTACCCAAGATTATGTGGTACAAGACTTATGCATCTTGTAGATATGCCAAGATATTGATTTTGATCTTTAGAGGCAGCATTCATTAAATATTTACTTACGTATGACTTATGTGTCAATACGGAACTGGGCAAGGGAACCCAATTTCGAATCCCTTAGGCAACACTTAATCCTTTGTATTTTTTAGATTTGGGGGACCCTAGTTCGATCCCCATTAGCCCCATAATATTTCCTCTCTTTTTCTTCTCTATTTTTCGTCCAAGGCATGGAGGTTGTGGGATCAATCCCCCACAAGCTCATTCTTTTTCTCTTAATTTATCTATTGACTTTCTCACCTATCCAAGAGGTTGTTGGTTCAATCCCCATTCACCTCATTTTATATTTCTCCTTTACTTTCCTCCTAACTCTCTCATCTATTCAAGAGGTTGTGGGTTCAATCCCCACTCTCCACATTTATTTTTCTCCTTTATTTTTCTCCTAACTCTCTCATCCATTCAAGAGGTTGTGGGTTCAATCCCCACTCTCCACATTTATTTTTCTCCTTTATTTTTCTCCTAACTCTCTCATCCATTCAAGAGGTTGTGGGTTCAATCCCCACTCTCCACATTTATTTTTCTCCTTTATTTTTCTCCTAACTCTCTCATCCATTCAAGAGGTTGGGGGTTCAATCCCACTCTCCACATTTATTTTATTAATTTAAAATTCCCCTCTTACTCTCTTGTTTGGCCAAGAGGTTGTGGGTTCGAATCCCACACCTCTCATTTTTTTTTCCAGCTTTCATGTAGTGAGGTCTTGGGTTCAATCCCCACTGACCTCACATATTTTAAATATATTTTTAAACCTCTCCACCTTAAGTATTATGGCCGAAAATTCCATCACCAAGTGCTGGAAATTTTATTAAATTTTCTGGCCTTTATTTAACAGCATTCATACGTTCGTTTTGAGGTACTTTCACGATTCGTTTAACACATTCTTAGGTGTAGATTCATTGTTGTTTTAGCTTAGATTTTTCCACAAATCAGCCACCTTACACTTCATTTAACATCACAATTTACACACCTTATGCACAATAATTCCAATCATCAAACAAGCCATTTTAAGACTTCAAAACGGAGAACAACAACAAACATTTTACACATTGCACCACATCATTTTCGGTTGACATCATTGAACATGCTTGTTATTTCCAAACATAAAATCACAAGGAACATCATATTTCACACTTAGCTACCAGCAACCATACCAACAACATGATTTCTAAACTAATTTAGATTGAAATCGGAAGGAGACTAGGGGCAAGGAGTTCAACATTCAAGGGGACAGCCCTAGTTTCATATGTCGACTTTTGTAGAAAGAAATTCCTCTTGGAGAAAGGATTCCAAGAGAGAAAACCCATACCTTGTTGTAGCTTTCCACACCTTCCAAGTGCTGCCAAACTCCTCCCCTAAACCTTCAACACAAACCCGTCGAGAAGATGATGCAAAGTTTTCGTATCCTAAGTTAGCTTGCTTGCTTGTATATTTTTTTTTGTAAGTTATTTGAGTTTAGAGAACTTTTGATTGCTTTCTAATGTTTTTATCTTCTGTTTTTGCAGCCAAGAAAAATAATTTGATGAGAGAGAGAGAGATTTAGGCTTGAGGGAGAGAGATAGTGTGAAATAGTGCATCTTAAAACTAGGATAGTTGGCAAGACTTAGTCAATTTAAAAAAATACATTAATTAATAAGTAAATAGATAATAAATAATAATAAGATCTGATTTTCCTTTTTACATCAGCCATTAATTATAAATTTATTAAATTAATTCACCAATAATAAAAAAAGTCATATTAAATCCTTGCTCCCACCTAGGTTCGAACCCGGGTGGAGCAAGACTTCATTTCAAGAGACCAATTTCGGCTCTCTCTCCCAAAATTGCCCCTCCACTTTATTAAATAATTAATTAATTATATATTTAGGGTAATTACGATATTACCCCTAGCCTGGTAAAAGACCATTTTACCCTGAGACCCTCAAAACTTAAAATTTCTTCTTTTTAAGTCCGGTAAAGACTCCTTCGATTAAATCTTCATTTTCGAGAGTCATACTTGGTTGGTTACAACCTTCCAAGATCAACTAACTCCCCAAGTTAGTTGGCTTGGTCAGTAAGGGTTTTGAGGTCTGGTTCTACGCGTATCAATCCGTGTGAACCTTGTCTAATCGCAGCATTCTTGACACCTTAAAATTTAGCTTATTCATTTTTTTTAGGGTTGTTACATTATCCCCTTAGGAACATTCGTCCCGAATGACACTATCTTTACTAACAATAAGTATGTCATCTATAGAACGTACACATACGTAGGTACTTCAATACTTCCATGGGTGAATATCTGATTCACATCTTAACATGATGGTACACATCCTTGAAACCTACTAGTTAGCTTAATATAACTAAGAATTCTCTCCTAAACTAGTCTCATCAAAGCATACAACATAAGTCAACATAAAAGTCATATAAATCAGCAACCAACATGATGACTTCAAACATATTAACCTCATACTAGGGCATAAACACCATACACAGTCAAATATATGAAAGGCTAATTAAGGCTACGCACCGAGGCTTCATCAGAAGTGCCTTCCCTGCACCCCTAGACTTGAGTGCGAAGAATCGTTGCTCCTTTGGAGCCTCTTCATTTGGGCATTAGTCTGAATCTCTCCTTCTTGTTCTTGACTTCTTTCTATATGCGACAATCCTTCACCATGTCCGGCTTTTCACAGCTGTAAACAAGCGTTAGAGCCCACTCTCCTCCCTATGCTGTCTGCCACACTTCTGCAAGGTTGCCTTTCTTAGGTGTATATATTCATTGTTTCTCTTATCTCTTGGACTCGGAATCCTATCATAGAGACCACTGGATGAATTGACTCCCTTTGGTGCGAGAGTCCTTCTTAAACCTTGGCTGCTCACGGACGCCAAAGTTGTTTCTGTGGCCTCCGTGCTGACCTGCCTGATCTTGAGGCCTAGGCTCCTAACATCACGAATACCCCTCTTTCTACGGCTGTCCTCCACCTGATGTACATGCACCATCAACCTGGAAAGGTCCATATTATCATGGAGCATCGCAGACCGACATTCTCCTCCAGGTCTCCATTGATTCCTGTGAGGAACCTACTCATTTCATCCCTGCTGTTCGAACCAGGAAGTAGCATACCTGGATAATTAATCAGCAGCTCAGTATCTCCTCAATCTTGCTATTAAATACTAAGGAAGTATATACCTGGATAGCTTAACAAACTTCAGGGAATACTCCCTGACTGTCATGGATCCTTGTTTAGGTTGATGAAACTCTTCAACCTTGCTTCCCTCATCTCCCTGGGAAAGAACCTCCCAGAAATGTTGTCCTGAACAGCTCCCAAGTGACTGGCACTCCACCTAAGACACGGCTATCTTGCCACATCTTGCCCCAAGTCTGTGCAACATCCTTGAGCTGATAGGAAGCCAGCTCAGCCTTCTCAATATCAGTGGCCCCATAAGCCAGTAGGATCTTATGCACCTCATCTACAAACTCTTGAGGATCCTCCGATGTCTTAGCCCCTGTGAATATGGGAGGGTTCATACTCGTGAAATCTCGCAGTCTGTCAGCATGCTGCGAACGGTGGGTTCTCCCTCTGAACATCCTACGGCGTTGATTGGCAGTCATAGCCTGAGCCTGCATCGTGATGGCCTGTGCCATCTGGGCCAAAGATTCCCTCACCTCAGCATCGGTCAACCCAGCTGGGTTAACTGGCATGGCCACTCCTACAGCTGGAGCCTGGGGTGGATCCTGATTACCCCTAGCAGCTGCTCCTCCTCTCCTCTGACCATTAGCCCTCCTAGGGTCCATTCTCTGAAAACAACAAAGATTGATGTTAGATACGCTCATAACACCAAGAAATCAGACATTCAGAAAAAGCACGATAAGATCAGAAGAAGGGAAATTTTCCTACGCATCATGCAGTCTCTAATTCAGGATAGTGGTGCACTTCAGTACCATGACTTAGAAACTACTCAATGTGGTTGATGTGAACTCATTATTCTCGGAATTTAACCTAGTGCTCTGATACCAACTTTGTCACGACCGGAATCTAGACCCCAGACGAGACCGGCGTCGTTGACCTCTCAGAGGTCGCAGACAAGCCTACTTACGTCATTCTTACTTCATCTAGGTTAATTTTAGCGGAAAATTTGAAACTTTTTGTTTCTTAACATACTTATAAAAAGATTCTCATTAATACGTAATTGTTCACCATCAACCATCTAACATTAAGAGGTAAGCAACTGAAAGAAATAGTTCAATTCTTATTAAGTGTATAATTGCCAAAATGGCACCAATACATAGTCTGAATAAAATAGGAAAGCAACGCTAGTGGAACATGCTCCACTAGCTCAACTCTAAAACTAAGCTAGAATATAAAACAGTAGCATCCTCGAAAACATGAGGACCTACCAAACCGGATGAATGCTGGACGTCCGGATAACTGCAGAGATGATCTTGTAGCTCTATCGTCCACCTGTGCCTGCACCTAAAATAGTAGAGTTTGTATAGGGTTAGTACACACTTGTACTAAGTATGGGTATATGCAAGCACACACCAGGACATGCATGAGAAAGAATAGCTCTTTCCTAACAACATGATTTTTGGAAGTCAAGTCAGTGGACTTGCCAAATTGAGATTAGAAAAGTTTCCAAATTTGGATTAGGAAAGTCAATGAGCTTTCCAAATTTGGATTAGGAAAGTCAGTGGGCTTTCCAGATTTGAAATAGGAAAGTTATGCCATGAGAATAACATACATCATCATACTTTTCACATTTGCACACAGCACATAACACTTACACATAGCACATATCATATAGCATACAACACCTTTTTGCATGTAGCACATAACTTCTTTTATTGTCATTCACTCATATGCCATGAGACCTTGGAATCATGGACTTAACATTAAGACCTTCCAGAAATGAGGGCTCAACAGATGAGACCTCAACTAGGGAGTCTTCATTAGCAAACACAGAGTCTGCTTAGTTCATTCATACGTACTCCATTTCATTTCATTCATAGACCAGTGTAAACACCAGTTATACCTAGGATGTAGTTTAAGACTTTCATTAGGCTCGTTGTGCAATGACCAAGAATGACCTAATGTCATTACTTGAATCTAACTCACCTTTTGATTATCCTATCCTAAGACCTTTGGTATCATTCATTTCATTATGTGCATCATTTGAGGCTGACCTCATTCATTCATTGGGAACTTTAACTTTAACCGACATAGATCATGTGAGCATCATGAAATCCAGTGTCTCCCCCACACCGAAAAGAGGTGGAATCACCGGCCAAGGTGACCCAAAAACATGCTAGCGTACATGGGAATTTAACCCCGCTAGATCCCTATATTGGCAGTATAGGTTCGAAGACTAGGAGATATAAGGAGACCCATACCCGGCATGCCGGACAGTCTCATCTCATGAGAGTTACGTGAACCTCCGCCCTTCCCGAAAGAAGGCATCACCGCTCATAGCTAGTCTATCGGTGCTTAGTATAAAGTTCCATTACATTCATCTCATACGTCATGGAAGCTGGCTTCTAGTATGAGGACATCATAGCTCATTAGATGATTTCTCATCTCATCATTCGTATTGAGTTTGTTAAGCTCAATACTCTCATTAGAGTGTTCATAGAGACTGGTCTCTTCATTATCTTACACTCTCATAGGTGAGTACGTATTGGTAACATTTACTTAGGCTCATTTGAGATTGCTCTCATCATTTACATTAGCCTCATATCATGTTGTCACCACATTCATCATCATTAGCACCTTTGCTTTTCATAGTTATTCACCTCTTATTACGTAAATGTTCATTTCATCATATGCCAATGTACTTGGCCATTTGGTGTGTTTCACACCCTCACTTAACCCTTCTAGGGTTTCATTATTTCATTGTTCATTTCATCATTTCATTGTTCATCTCATCATATGTCAATGCACTTGGCCATTTAGTGTATCTTAAACTCATACTTAACCCTTCTAGGGTTCATCATCTCATTTCATACATCTTAGGTTCACTTACTTTTGAACGTATGTTAGACTTATGTGTCTATACATACAAGCCATGAGGCTTCATTCATAGTTTGTCTAAGTGATTCATGTTTACCCAAGATTATGTGGTACAAGACTTATGCATCTTGTAGATATGCCAAGATATTGATTTTGATCTTTAGAGGCAGCATTCATTAAATATTTACTTACGTATGACTTATGTGTCAATACGGAACTGGGCAAGGGAACCCAATTTCGAATCCCTTAGGCAACACTTAATCCTTTGTATTTTTCAGATTTGGGGGACCCTAGTTCGATCCCCATCAGCCCCATAATATTTCCTCTCTTTTTCTTCTCTATTTTTCGTCCAAGGCATGGAGGTTGTGGGATCAATCCCCCACAAGCTCATTCTTTTTCTCTTAATTTATCTATTGACTTTCTCACCTATCCAAGAGGTTGTGGGTTCAATCCCCATTCACCTCATTTTATATTTCTCCTTTACTTTCCTCCTAACTCTCTCATCTATTCAAGAGGTTGTGGGTTCAATCCCCACTCTCCACATTTATTTTTCTCCTTTATTTTTCTCCTAACTCTCTCATCCATTCAAGAGGTTGTGGGTTCAATCCCCACTCTCCACATTTATTTTTCTCCTTTATTTTTCTCCTAACTCTCTCATCCATTCAAGAGGTTGTGGGTTCAATCCCCACTCTCCACATTTATTTTTCTCCTTTATTTTTCTCCTAACTCTCTCATCCATTCAAGAGGTTGGGGTTCAATCCCCACTCTCCACATTTATTTTATTAATTTAAAATTCCCCTCTTACTCTCTTGTTTGGCCAAGAGGTTGTGGGTTCGAATCCCACACCTCTCATTTTTTTTCCAGCTTTCATGTAGTGAGGTCTTGGGTTCAATCCCCACTGACCTCACATATTTTAAATATATTTTTAAACCTCTCCACCTTAAGTATTATGGCCGAAAATTCCATCACCAAGTGCTGGAAATTTTATTAAATTTTCTGGCCTTTATTTAACAGCATTCATACGTTCGTTTTGAGGTACTTTCACGATTCGTTTAACACATTCTTAGGTGTAGATTCATTGTTGTTTTAGCTTAGATTTTTCCACAAATCAGCCACCTTACACTTCATTTAACATCACAATTTACACACCTTATGCACAATAATTCCAATCATCAAACAAGCCATTTTAAGACTTCAAAACGGAGAACAACAACAAACATTTTACACATTGCACCACATCATTTTCGGTTGACATCATTGAACATGCTTGTTATTTCCAAACATAAAATCACAAGGAACATCATATTTCACACTTAGCTACCAGCAACCATACCAACAACATGATTTCTAAACTAATTTAGATTGAAATCGGAAGGAGACTAGGGACAAGGAGTTCAACATTCAAGGGGACAGCCCTAGTTTCATATGTCGACTTTTGTAGAAAGAAATTCCTCTTGGAGAAAGGATTCCAAGAGAGAAAACCCATACCTTATTGTAGCTTTCCAAACCTTCCAAGTGCTGCCAAACTCCTCCCCTAAACCTTCAACACAAACCCGTCGAGAAGATGATGCAAAGTTTTCGTATCCTAAGTTAGCTTGCTTGCTTGTATATTTTTTTTTGTAAGTTATTTGAGTTTAGAGAACTTTTGATTGCTTTCTAATGTTTTTATCTTCTGTTTTTGCAGCCAAGAAAAATAATTTGATGAGAGAGAGAGAGATTTAGGCTTGAGGGAGAGAGATAGTGTGAGATAGTGCATCTTAAAACTAGGATAGTTGGCAAGACTTAGTCAATTTAAAAAAATACATTAATTAATAAGTAAATAAATAATAAATAATAATAAGATCTGATTTTCCTTTTTACATCAGCCATTAATTATAAATTTATTAAATTAATTCACCAATAATAAAAAAAGTCATATTAAATCCTTGCTCCCACCTAGGTTCGAACCCGGGTGGAGCAAGACTTCATTTCAAGAGACCAATTTCGGCTCTCTCTCCCAAATTGCCCCTCCACTTTATTAAATAATTAATTAATTATATATTTAGGGTAATTACGATATTACCCCTAGCCTGGTAAAAGACCATTTTACCCTGAGACCCTCAAAACTTAAAATTTCTTCTTTTTAAGTCCGGTAAAGACTCCTTCGATTAAATCTTCATTTTCGAGAGTCATACTTGGTTGGTTACAACCTTTCCAAGATCAAATAACTCCCCAAGTTAGTTGGCTTGGTCATAGTAAGGGTTTTGAGGTCTGGTTCTACGCGTATCAATCCGTGTGAACCTTGGTCTAATCGCAGGCATTCTTGACACCTTAAACATTTAGCTTATTCATTTTTTTAGGGTTGTTACACTCTAGGTTAATCATTAAATAAATTTGTGCTTAAGTATTAAATTAAAGTGAGAAAAAGCTACACAATAGTTCACATCAAATCACATTAGCTTTATCATGCTTAAGTGATATAACTATGGTGATATTACTTATTTATTAATAAATTTTATACGCCAAAACAATATTAAAAAATAGATATACTCGTAATAAATGAAAGATAGTCCAATTTTGACTAATTTTATCATGTATGGTAAGCCAAGTAATTTTTATTTTCTTAATATAAAATATAGAAATAAATATAAATTCTATAAGATTAAAAAAGGATGGTTGTAAAGAATTTATTATGTGTACATGATCAACAACTTACCCAAAATAATCACACACATAAAGTTTGAAACTATTTCTACGCACGCCCACACGCCCACACGCATATATGCCCGCACACATTAATTCAAAGATAAGATACATGTGGAGCAAGAGAAACATCTACATTTAGCCCCTCTACTTGATTGTTTGACAAAGACATTACGATTGCGAAAAACTTGATGTTTCTATTGCTATTTTTTCCTAATTCTTTTTCAATTAACCAAACTATGCAAGTCCTTTATATAGATAGATACATGTTAAAACTCATTTATTGAAACATGAATAATTAAAATGAGTTATAATTAAATCGCAAAAGACAAGAATTAAATGAGTTACAATTAAATCGCAAGCGACAAAAATTCATAAGTGATGTAATTGATACAAGATTAACATACTTGTTATAAATGTGCATTATCTTATACAAAATAAAGCAAACGAAGATGAATTTTAGTCAAAAAGAAAAAGAAAAAAATCAATATTTTACATTTATCATTTTTTTCAAAAATAATATTTTTCGATTTTATGTTAGTGATTTTTTTCCCCACAACATCTATTCAAAGATATTAGACTCTAGGTTAATCATTAAATAAATTTTTGCTTAAGAATTAAATTAAAGTGAGAAAAAGCTACCAAATAGTTCACATCAAATCACATTAGCTTTATCATGCTTAAGTGATATAACTATGGTGATATTACTTATTTATTAACCAATTTTATACACCAAAACAATATTAAGAAATAGATATACTCGTAATAAATGAAAGATAGTCCAATTTTAATTAATTTTATCATGTATGGTAAGCCATGTAATTTTTATTTTCCTAATATAAAATATAGAAATAAATATAAATTCTATAAGATTTAAAAAGGATGGTTGTAAATTATTTATTATGTGTACATGATCAACAACTTACCCAAAATAATCACAAACATAAAGTTTGAAACTATTTTACGCACGCACACACAAGCACACACGCCCACACGCATATATGCCCGCACACATTAATTCAAAGATAAGATACATGTGGAGCAAGGAAAACATCGACATTTAGCCCCTCTACTTGATTGTTTGACAAAGACATTACGATTGCGAAAAACTTGATGTTTCTATTGCTATTTTTTCCTAATTCTTTTTCAATTAATCAAACTATGCAAGTCCTTTATATAGATAGATACATGTTAAAACTCATTTATTGAAACATGAATAATTAAAATGAGTTATAATTAAATCGCAAGCGACAAGAATTAAATGAGTTACAATTAAATCGCAAGCGACAAAAATTCATAAGTGATGTAATTGATACAAGATTAACATACTTGTTATAAATGTGCATTATCTTATACAAAATAAAGCAAACGAAGATGAATTTTAGTCAAAAAGAAAAAGAAAAAAATTAATATTTTACATTTATCATTTTTTTCAAAAATAATATGCATTTTCGATTTTATGTTACTGAATTTTTCCCCACAACATCAATTCAAAGATATTAGACTCTAGGTAAATCATTAAATAAATTTGTGCTTAAGTATTAAATTAAAGTGAGAACAAGCTACACAACAGTTCACATCAAATCACATTAGCTTTATCATGCTTAAGTGATATAACTATGGTGATATTACTTATTTATTAATCATTTTTATACGCCAAAACAATATTAAAAAAGAGATATACTCGTAGCAAATGAAAGATAGTCCAATTTTGACTAACTTTAGCATGTATGGTAAGACATGTAATTTTTATTTTTTTTAACATTAAATATAAAAATAAATATAAATTCTATAAGTTTAAAAAAGGATGGTTATAAAGAATTTATTATGTGTACATGATCAACAACTTACACAAAATAATCACACACATAAAGTTTGAAACTATCTCTATGCACGCACACACAAGCACACACGCCCACACGCATATATACCCGCACACATTAATTCAAAGATAAGATACATGTGGAGCAAGAGAAATATCTACATTTAGCCCCTCTACTTGATTGTTTGACAAAGACATTACGATTGCGAAAAACTTGATGTTTCTATTGCTATTTTTTCCTAATTCTTTTTCAATTAACCAAACTATGCAAGTCCTTTATATAGATAGATACATGTTAAAACTCATTTATTGAAACATGAATAATTAAAATGGATTATAATTAAATCGCAAGCGACAAGAATTAAATGAGTTACAATTAAATCGCAAGCGACAAAAATTCATAAGTGATGTAATTGATACAAGATTAACATACTTGTTATAAATGTGCATTATCTTATACAAAATAAAGCAAACGAAGATGAATTTTTGTCAAAAAGAAAAAGAAAAAAAATAATATTATACATTTATCATTTTTTCAAAAATAGTATGCATTTTCGATTTTATGTTAGTGAATTTTTTCCCCACAACATCAATTCAAAGATATTAGACTCTAGGTTAATCATTAAATAAATTTTTGCTTAAGTATTAAATTAAAGTGAGAAAAAGCTACACAACAGTTCACATCAAATCACATTAGCTTTATCATGCTTAAGTGATATAACTATGGTGATATTACTTATTTATTAATCATTTTTATACGCCAAAATAATATTAAAAAATAGATATACTCGTAACAAATGAAAGATAGTCCAATTTTGACTAATTTTAGCATGTATGGTAAGTCATGTAATTTTTATTTTTTTAATATTAAATATAGAAATAAATATAAATTCTATAAGATTAAAAAAGGATAGTTGTAAAGAATTTATTATGTGTACATGATCAACAACTTACCCAAAATAATCACACATATAAAGTTTGAAACTATCTCTACACACGCACGAGAACATACAACACATGCACGTGCACACACACATTAATTCAAAGAAAAGATACATGTGGATCTGGGAAGCAACTACATTTATGTCCTCTACTAGATGGTTTGAAATAGACATTAGAATTGCTAAAAACTTGATGTTGCTATTGCTAGTTTTGCCTAATTTCTTTTCGATTAACCAAACTATGCAAGTCCTTTATATAGACCGATAAATGTTAAAACTCATTTATTGAAATCTGAATAATTAAAATGGGTTACAATAAAATCACATGCGACAAAAATTAAAATGGGTTACAATTAATTCGCAAGCGACAAGAATTCAAAAGTGATATAATTAACAAATGCAAGCTTAATTTATGTGTTCTAAATGTACATTATCTTATACAAAATCAAGTGAAGAAATGTGAATTTTAGTCAAAAGAAATCATATTATACATTTATCATTTTTTCAAAAATAATACGTATTTCTTATTTTATGTACGTGAATTTTTTTTCCCAACAATATTTATTCATAGATATTAAACTCTAGCTTAATCATTAACTAAATTTGTGCTTAAGCATTAAATCTAAGTGATAAAGAGCTACACAATAGTTACACCAAATAACATTAATTTTACTATGCTTAAGTGATAGAACTATTGTGATATTACATATTTATTAATCTTTTTTAAGCGCCAAAACACTATAAAAGAAAATAAATACACTCTTAACAATCTAAAGATAGTCCGACATTAGATAAATTTTACCAAGTGTGGTAAGCTGCATTTTTTTAATATATAAAATATACAAATAAATACAAATTTATATAAGATTAAAAAAGAATAATTGAAAAGCAATTTATTTATACACGATTAACAACTTATCCAATATAATCACACAAATAAAGTTTGAAACTATCTCATCTCTACACACACACAAGCACACACAACCATAATTCAAAGATAAGATACTTGTGGAGCAATGAATCATCTACATTTAGCCCCGCTACTTGATTGTATGACATAGAAATTACAATTGCTAAAAACTTGATGTTTCTGTCGCTAGTTTGTCCTAATTCCTTTTTAATTAACCAACTATGTGAGTCCTTTCTATAGATAGATACATGTTAAATCTCATTTATTGAAATCTGAATTATTAAAATGAGTATGATTTAATCGCAGGCGACAAGAATTAAAATAAGTTTCAATTAAACTGCAGAAGACATGAATTCATAATTGATGTAGTTGATACAAGCTTAATACATTTGTTATAAATGTGCATTATCTTATACAAAATAAAGTAAACGAGGTATATTTTAGTCAAAAAGAAAAAGAAAAAATAATATTATTCATTTATCATTTTTTCCAAAAGTAATATTCATCTTCGATTTCTTTTCATGATTTTTTTCCCCACAACATCTATTCATAGATATTAATCTCTATCTTAATCATTAACTAAATTTACGCTTAAGTATTAAATCTAAGTGAGAAAAAACTACACAACAGTTACACCAAATCACATTAGTATTATCACTCTTAAGTGATATAACTATTGTTATATTGCATATTTATTAATAATTTTTAAGCGCCAAAATAATATAAAAAAATAGGTACACTCTTAACAAGTGAAAGATAGTCCAATTTTTGACTAATTTTACCATGTGTAGTAAGCTGCATGATTTTTATTTTTTTAATATATAAATTAAACAAATAAATATAAATCGTATAAGATTAAAAAAGAATAGTTGTAAAATAATTTATTATCTATACATGATCAACAACTTACCCAATATATTCACATACATAAAGTTGAACTATCTCTACGCACGCACACACAAGCACACACGCCCACACGCCCACACGCATATACGCCCGCGCACATTAATTCAAAGATAAGATACATGTGGAGCAAGAGAAACATCTACTTTAGCCCCTCTACTTGATTGTTTGACAAAGACATTACAATTGCGAAAAACTTGATGTTACTATTGCTATTTTTTCCTAATTCTTTTTCAATTAACCAAACTATGCAAGTCCTTTATATAGATAAATACATGTTAAAACTCATTTATTGAAACATGAATAATTAAAATAAGTTATAATTAAATCGCAAGCGACAAGAATTAAATGAGTTATAATTAAATCGCAAGCGACAAAAATTCATAAGTGATGTAATAGATACAAGATTAACATACTTGTTATAAATGTGCATCATCTTATACAAAATAAAGCAAACGAAGATGAATTTTAGTCAAAAAGAAAAAGAAAAAAATTAATATTTTACATTTATCATTTTTTTCAAAAATAATATGCATTTTCGATTTTATGTTAGTGAATTTTTTTCCCACAACATCTATTCAAAGATATTAGACTCTAGGTGTCACACCCCTTTTTTGGTGTAAGGGTTTTTCCAATTTAAGTGACGTTATTGATTAAGGGATTATTTTAATTTTTCAGAGTCGCCACTTGGAATTGAGTTATTGTGTTCCAAGTCACCTTTTTATTTTTAATCCTTAACCAAAAGGAAATGACTCTTTTAGTTTTGGTCTGCGAACCAGAAATTTGGGTAAGAAATTCTGTTGACCGAGGGGAAGGTGTTAGGCATCCCTCGAATCCCATGGTTCTAGCATGGTCGCTTCTATTGACTTTTATCTTTTTCCGGATATATTGCGTCTTCATGTCATGGTTTGCTTATTTTTAATTGTTGAATTTTTATTAGTCTTAAATTGGATGCATAACTGCATTCTCAATCTTGACATTTAAAAACATAATTGTCTTCTCCTCTCGAGTTCATAACGATCTATTTTTTTGTAAGTCTCAACTTAAAATTAATAAAATTTAATTATATTATTAGACAAGGTGCATCACTACATCCTTTTATGTCTCAAAAAGATGTGCAACCGCAATTTTAATAGAAACAAATATTTTTAACTAGTCATATATTCGTCCTAATGCTTACCTATTTCTAAAAAGTCTAAGTTTATTATTATTGACTAAACTATTTTATACTATTTATATCCATGACTATTATTTAAATAATAAAAATCTAAAATCTTAAACGAAGAAAAATAATTATTTTCATATTTATATTTGATATGGGTGCATTTACCTTTTTTATTTACTTAAGTTATGACAAAATATGATAAAATAAATAAATAAATAAAAATTTGTCACTCTTTCATTTCTTAATGTTTCTAAAGTAAGGACTAAACAAACTATTAGGACAACTCTTTAAATTATTTAATCTATCTTTGATTAGACACAAGAAGTATTTAATTGATATGCATATATGGTACAAAAATAAAAAAAATAATGCAAAATAGAATAAAAAATATTTTAATATCATTATGTCAAATTTAAACACACCCAAATCTCGAGCAAACTTTATAACATGAAAATCAAGTTTTATATAATCATAAAAAATATATATATAAAATAAAAATTAAATGATACCTCTTGCGAAAATTCAATTCACGAAAAGGAAACAATCCTAAAAAATAAACTCGAAACAAGGAAAGTGAACCTCGACCTTATTTTTATTTGTGAGTGAAAGAAATATAAAGCAGGGGCAATTTTTGGTTGTTGAATTTTCTACTCTTTTTTTTTCTCTTTTTTTTCATTCTCTTTGCACGTTTTTTTTTTTTTTTTTACTTTTTAATAATTTTGTTACCTCTCTTTTTTTTAACATTCTTTATATTAATATTTATTTCTTTCCTCCTTATTTTATTAATTATATATTTTGTTTTTGTTTACGCTCGTATTTTTCCTTTTTTTTTATTTTTCTTATTCTCTTTATTTATTTGTTTATTTAAAAGAATGTTTTTATGATCTATTTAGGGATTAGATTTTTAGAGTTATGATAATTTTAGGATTCTTTTTATTATTATTATTATTTAGATTCAAAATAAATTTTTATGAAATATATAATTTGTTTTAATAAGAAACTTTAAAACATTACGACTATTCTTTAGAAAAATTTTCTTTTTTAATATTTTTCCCTTTTTTCTTTTCTTTTCTTTTCTTTTCCTCACCTTTCTTGCACGTTTTTTACCTTTTGCTTTGTTTTAAAAAGAATCTTTTAGTTTTATACATTTTCTACTTATACTTCTTATTCTGTTCTTCTTTTTCTTTCATTTTTTTTCACGCTTTGTTTTCCCTTTTTTTTTTTATTCTGTTCTTATTTTTTCTCTCTTTATTTATATATATATATATAGAGAGATATTTCAATCATTTTTCCCTTACGTTTTGTTAATCTCTTTTCTTATTTCTATTTTTTCCTCTTTCATGTATATTTTATGTTACATTCTGTTTATTTATTTATTGTTCTTTTTTTTTTTCTTAAACCAAATAACAAAACAAATTAAATGAAATCTTAACTTAGGTACTAATTAAGCAAAAATACATATACGATTCATGAATAGAAATTGCCAACTAATAACACATTTTATATATTTCTAGATATGTTTTTAAGGAATTCAAAGTTATGCAAAGAGGATAATCTCGTTCACTTGTCACTTGAATCAGTCATCAATAAATGTGCTAAAGTAAAACTTAAACAAAATAAAGTTCATGACTATCCACGTAATGTATATATAATAAATAAATAAATAAAATCAAACCTTTGTGCATGTAAAACATAATCACGTATTCTACCATTGTTACGTTATAGTTAACGAAAATAAAACTCATAATTAATATAGTTATTATATCAAAGACATATTAAGAAGTTTCAATGAACAACTTTAATGTACGAAATTCAATTCTTGCTCAATAATAACATACATTACACAAACATAAAATATAAATAAATGTTACCTCTGACGGAAATTGGTTCACGAGAAAAAGAAAACAAAACCAGCAATTAGGAGTCACGAACTTGGAACCGCAAAAAATGGACGTCAAGATTTTTGTCACAATAAGTAAAAATATGATGTATAGTGTTTTTTTTCTTCAAAATCGTCTTCTTTTTTTTTTTTTTGGTGTTATGGTCTGTATATATAAGACATGGGTTGTATCATGTAGAGTAAGAAGTATGGATGAAATGGGAGAGTGGGGGTAGTTGAGAGAAAGTGGGAGTGTGGAGGTAGTTAAGAGAAAGTGGGAGTGTATAAACTTTGCAGCTTTTTCTTTTGTTTGAAAAAGTCAAACTTTGTTCTCCTTTTTAGTTTTCTTGTGTACTTTACGTATAATGTGTTTTTGGGATAGGCATAGGAGTGGGTTAGATTATTTAAGTTATAATTTTTAGTTTTATTTTATTTTAACTATAAATAATAAAGTAATCAACTAATCATAAAAATATAAGACAAAGTCAAAGAGCTATAAAAAATAACTGAATAATACTACTGTATTTATAAAAAAAAATATATAGATTTTTCATACTCTTCCATTTATTTATTATTATTATTTTTTTAAAAACAATTGAAAGAAAAATAAAACTTACCAAAAATAGGATTCTATTTTCTTGTTGTTTTCAAATCTTTACAAACTTAATATGACAAAAGTAAAAAATATTAAATTAAAATTTATAAAAGTATTTCAGCTCTAAAATTGATGTAGAATTTTGGGTTCGGTCGAAATTACGTGTCTACAGTTTGCCCCTCTTTGATTGGAAACACAAAGTGTTTTCAGACAAAGAAGTAGACAAAGCGACAAGTTTTGACCGAACTCTAATTCGAAGAAAAATATGTGACCGAGCCCTTGTTTGGGACAGCCTACATATCCCGGGTTATAAGGGAATCAGGTCACGTGTAGTTCAAGGAGATGAGGCGATAAATTGAAGGTTAATTGAGGTTCCATCGAGACTCCAGATCGCGGCTCTTATCCTTATTTATAGAAATGAAAACTAATAGTCAAAGGGAAAATAAAAGTACAAGCTCCTATCTATGCAGCTTCTTTTGAGTCTCCACTTGAGTCTTGACTTTAAGATATCACCTTGATTTTTGGGTGAGTATATTAACTTTAAATTGGATTAGAGACTGAACTCGCCACTTAGACTGAGCTTTGACATTCTTCAAAAATGAGAATTTTAAAATGCTCTTGAATGACTGCATGTTTTCTTGATCAAAAGTTGACTAGTAAAAGATGCGAGGAAGTCAGGCTGCTACATGCATTGAAGAAGCTAATTCTAACCATCATGGAATTGATCATTCTAAATAAAATTAAAACTTTGTTCTTGAATTTCAAATCCATGTTTCGCTTAAGAAAACCTGAAAACCACCACAAACAAAAAATAAACAAAATTTCTGCCCCAGTTTTCACTGGATTTTTTTTTTTGAGTCATTAGCAAATATAAAACATAAACTCCGACTAGGAAGTGCTTATTTTTAGGAGAAAATAAAACTAAAATCTAGACTAGGAAGTGTTTATCCTATGAGAAAGTAATCTAATCCCATTATCCAGGAGGGTCCTGCTAGTCCCATTATCAAGGAGGGTCCTGCTACTCCCATTATCCAGGAGGGTCCTGCTACTCCCATTATCCAGGAGGGTCCTGCTACTCCCATTATCCAGGAGGGTCCTGCTAATCCCATTATCCAGGAGGGTCCTGCTACTCCCATTATCCAGGAGGGTCCTGCTAATCCCATTATCCAGGAGGGTCCTGCTAATCCCATTATCCAGGAGGGTCCTGCTACTCCCATTATCCAGGAGGGTCCTGCTACTCCCATTATCCAGGAGGGTCCTGCTAATCCCATTATCCAGGAGGGTCCTGCTACTCCCATTATCCAGGAGGGTCCTGCTACTCCCATTATCCAGGAGGGTCCTGCTAACAAGACATTCAATAGACTAATAATACCAATGAAACATTGTGAATGTTATCTACATTATTTGCAGTACATTCAAGAAAAATATACTCAATCTCTCAGGTAATTGCTATTTTGATATATATATTGGCCAATTTTCATGTAATTGAGTCCCACAAATCTTTATTGTAGGGTTTCCATTTCGCTCGTTATAGACTAGGTTGAACATCTAGGTTCTTCGAATCTTTAATCTTGAAACGACTTGTGTCCCTGCTTCAACAAAGAAAATTCGTGAGTTTGAAAAGGTGGTGGTTGATTTGTGGTTCCATCTTTTGACAAGGGTGGCTCAACACTTGTGACACTTTGGTTGTTTCCAACGGTCAATACTCCTTATTGATTGATTGTACTTTCATCCAACTTTACTTATTTTTGGGACCTAAATCCAATGCCTTTATTTCACAACACTCATTGTTAGCCTTCATAAAATCAGAGACTTTTCGAATCCAACACTTGAAGACAGATTATAACTCATTAGCCTGATGCTTCGCCTAGTACAATTTAGAGAGTTGGTAGCGAGTCTTGAAATCCCTTCCTAGTTTTTTTTTTTTTTTTTTTTTTTTGACGCAGACCCGACCCGAATACATATAAAACAAAGTGACGAAAAATATAAGAAAACTACGAACTACACGAGAATAAAAGAAAAGATTCGATGAAGACTCTCTTTTCAGTAACAAGAAGAAAGAAAAACTTATCTGAGTGTGGGAGCCGAGTCTAGTGATCATGCCATGCAATTTGAATTGATTTCCAGACTTGTCTATCCAATCTATTTCTCAACCATCATTGATCACTCAATCTTGATGTGGAATCCCAACATCCAATGAAGCTATAAATAATTTAAAACCATTATTCACTTTATGATATTCACGAAGGTTTTTGCCACTAAAACTCTATCATGTTAATTCCTCCAGTTCACGTCTGCCTTATGGTGCCTGTCAAGATTTTCACCAATAAGACTCTCATATTCAACTCTTTTCGCCTTACGGTGCCCACTTAGGTTTTCACCATTAAGACTCTCTCATTTTTATTTCTCTCTACTCACATTTAATCTATGGGTATGCTAGCTCACGAGTTTACTTTATCGGTGTAGGTTACAACTTGCGGATTCCTACATTTAGCTACCGTGGTCTGTGTCGGTTATTGCCCTATTCTCATCATATGGTATACCTACTAGTGTTTGAGAAGTCTTTGAAAGTTTTAGGTGGTCGTATGGGAAACTACTAGACATTGCGCCTCCTTAGGCTTTGGAAGAATGTTAGTTAGCGAGTCCTAGGTCTCTCCAAGTCCCATTACTTGAATGTCCTTAAATGTGATGAATGTCTGCTTAATGACTCATGAAGTAATGACTTAAGCTAGAAGGTACTGTCATTGATGAGTACTAGTCTAGAGTATCTTTAAGGATTGCCTAGTTAAATGTGAATGGGGCATAAAAGGATGATCTCTTCATGTCTTATCATAGGTAAGTCTTAAGAATGACTCTAGTTAAGAGAAGTTGGTTAATACCTTAGGCATATCTAAATTCATAGGAAGTCTACGGATTATTTTAGTTTAACCTTGAAGAGGGTGTATGGGCCGTTCTCTTTCTAAGAATTTACTTAAGTAAGTCTTTTGATAACCTTAGTTAATGGAGAATGTTCATAATTTTTACATGTTATATGTGTTTATAGTTTTGATGTATTGTTAAGTGTATGAATCTAATTATAAGTAGCCCGAGGATCATTAGGTTGTGCTTAGAGAGGGTATATATGGGGTGGGGGAGTCTCCTCTTTGTCTTAC
>CM040629.1:84988624-85050918 GCA_022817965.1 Solanum lycopersicoides | reverse complement strand
TTGATCATGTATAGATAATAAATTATTTTACAACTATTCTTTTTTAATCTTATATAATTTATATTTATTTGTTTAATTTATATATTAAAAAATAAAATCATGCGCTTACTACACATGGTAAAATTAGTCAAAATTGGACTATCTTTTCACTTGTTAAGAGTGTACCTATTTTTTTATATTATTTTGGCGCTTAAAAAATTATAAATATGTAATATAACAATAGTTATATCACTTAAGCATGATAATACTAATGTGATTTGGTGTAACTGTTGTGTAGTTTTTTCTCACTTAGATTTAATACTTAAGCATAAATTTAGTTAATGATTAAGCTCGAGATTTATATCTATGAATAGATGTTGTGGGAAAAAAAATTCATGACAAGAAATCGAAAATAAATATTACTTTTGGAAAAAATGATAAATGTATAATATTATTTTTTCTTTTTCTTTTTGACTAAAATATACCTCGTTTACTTTATTTTGTATAAGATAATGCATTTATAACAAATGTATTAAGCTTGTATCAACTACATCAATTATGAATTCATGTCTTTTGCAGTTTAATTGAAACTTATTTTAATTCTTGTCGCTTGCGATTAATCATATCATTTTAATTATTCAGCTTTCAATAAATGAGATTTAACATGTATCTATCTATAGAAAGGACTCACATAGTTGGTTAATTAAAAAGGAATTAGGACAAACTAGCGACAGAAACATCAAGTTTTTAGCAATTGTAATGTCTATGTCAAACAATCAAGTAGCGGGGCTAAATGTAGATGATTCATTGCTCCACAAGTATCTTATCTTTGAATTATGTGTTCGTGCGTGCATGTGGTTGTGTGTGCTTGTGCGTGTGGTATAGAGATAGTTTCAAACTTTATGTGTGTGATTATATTGGATAAGTTGTTAATCGTTTATAAATAAATTACTTTTCAACCATTCTTTTTTAATCTTATATAAATTTGTATTTATTTGTATATTTTATATATTAAAAAAATGCAGCTTTCCACACATGGTAAAATTTGTCTAATATCGGACTATCTTTAGATTGTTAAGAGTGTATTTATTTTCATTTGTAGTGTTTTGGCGCTTAAAAATGATTAATAAATATGTAATATCGCAATAGTTCTATCACTTAAGCATAGTAAAATTAATGTGATTTGGTGTAACTATCGTGTAGCTTTTTACCACTTAGATTTAATGCTTAAGCACAAATTTAGTTAATGATTAAGGTAGAGTTTAACATCTATGAATAGATGTTGTTGGAAAAAAAATTCATGAACATAAAATAAAAAATACGTATTATTTTTGAAAAATGACAAATGTATAATATGATTTCTTTTGACTAAAATTCACTTTATTTACTTGATTTTGTATAAGATAATGCACATTTAGAACACATAAATTAAACTTGCATTGTTAATTACATCACTTATGAATTCTTGTCGCTTGCGAATTAATTGTAACCATTTTAATTTTTGTCGCTTGTGATTTTATTGTAACCCATTTTAATTATTCAGATTTCAATAAATGAGTTTTAACATTTATCGTCTATATAAAGGACTTGCATAGTTTGGTTAATTGAAAAGAAATTAGGCAAAACTAGCAATAGCAACATCAAGTTTTTAGCAATTCTAATGTCTATTTCAAACAATCAAGTAGAGGGGATAATGTAGTTGCTTCCCAGCTCCACATGTATCTTTTCTTTGAATTAATGTGTGTGTGCGCGTGCTGTGTGTGTGTTCTCGTGCGTGTGTAGAGATAGTTTCAAACTTTATATGTGTGATTATTTTGGGTAAGTTGTTGATCATGTACACATAATAAATTCTTTACAACCATCCTTTTTTAATCTTATAGAATTTATATTTATTTCTATATTTATATTAAAAAATAAAAATTACATGGCTTACCATACATGCTAAAATTAGTCAAAATTGGACTATCTTTCATTTGTTACGAGTATATCTATTTTTAATATTGTTTTGGCGTATAAAAATGATTAATAAATAAGTAATATCACCATAGTTATATCACTTAAGCATGATAAAGCTAATGTGATTTGATGTGAACTGTTGTGTAGCTTTTTCTCACTTTAATTTAATACTTAAGCACAAATTTATTTAATGATTAACCTAGAGTCTAATATCTTTGAATAGATGTTGTGGGAAAAAATTCACTAACATAAAATCAAAAATGCATATTATTTTTGAAAAAAATGATAAATGTATAATATTAATTTTTTTCTTTTTCTTTTTGACGAAAATTCATCTTCGTTTGCTTTATTTTGTAAAAGATAATGCACATTTATAACAAGTATGTTAATCTTGTATCAATTACATCACTTATGAATTTTTGTCGCTTGCGATTTAATTGTAACTCATTTAATTCTTGTCGCTTGCGATTTAATTATAACCCATTTTAATTATTCATGTTTCAATAAATGAGTTTTAACATGTATCTATCTATATAAAGGACTTGCATAGTTTGGTTAATTGAAAAAGAATTAGGAAAAAATAGCAATAGAAACATCAAGTTTTTCGCAATTGTAATGTCTTTGTCAAACAATCAAGTAGAGGGGCTAAATGTAGATGTTTCTCTTGCTCCACATGTATCTTATCTTTGAATTAATGTGTGCGGGCGTATATGCGTGTGGGCGTGTGGGCGTGTGTGCTTGTGTGTGCGTGCGTAGAGATAGTTCAAACTTTATGTATGTGAATATATTGGGTAAGTTGTTGATCATGTATAGATAATAAATTATTTTACAACATCTTTTTTAATCTTATACAATTTATATTTATTTGTTTAATTTATATATTAAAAAATAAAATCATGCGCTTACTACACTGCTAAAATTAGTCAAAAATTGGACTATCTTTCACTTGTTAAGAGTGTACCTTTTTTTATATATTATTGGCGCTTAAAAATTATTAATAAATATGTAATATAACAATAGTTATATCACTTAAGCATGATAATACTAATGTGATTTGGTGTAACTGTTGTGTAGTTTTTTCTCACTTAGATTTAATACTTAAGCATAAATTTAGTTAATGATTAAGCTCGAGATTATATCTATGAATAGATGTTGTGGGAAAAAATTCATGACAAGAAATCGAAAATAATATTACTTTTGAAAAATGATAAATGTATAATATTATTTTTTCTTTTTCTTTTTGACTAAAATATACCTTCGTTTACTTTATTTTGTATAAGATAATGCACATTTATAATAAATGTTATAAGCTTGTATCAACTACATCAATTATGAATTCATGTCTTTTGCAGTTTAATTGAAACTTATTTTGATTCTTGTCGCTTGCGATTTAATCATACTCATTTTAATTATTCAGATTTCAATAAATGAGATTTAACATGTATCTATCTATAGAAAGGACTCACATAGTTGGTTAATTAAAAAGGAATTAGGATAAACTAGCGACAGAAACATCAAGTTTTGAGCAATTGTAATGTCTATGTCAAACAATCAAGTAGCGGGGCTAAATGTAGATGATTCATTGCTCCACAAGTATCTTATCTTTGAATTATGTGTTCGTGCGTGCATGTGTTGTTGTGTGTGCTTGTGTGTGTGTAGAGATAGTTTCAAACTTTATGTGTGTGATTATATTGGATAAGTTGTTAATCGTGTATAAATAAATTGCTTTTCAACCATTCTTTTTTAATCTTATATAATTTGTATTTATTTGTATATTTTCTATATTAAAAAAAATGCAGCTTACCACACATGGTAAAATTTGTCTAATATCGGACTATCTTTAGATTGTTAAGAGTGTATTTATTTTCTTTTATAGTCTTTTGGCGCTTAAAAATGATTAATAAATATATAATATCACAATAGTTCTATCACTTAAGCATAGTAAAATTAATGTGATTTTGTGTAACTATCGTGTAGCTTTTTATCACTTAGATTTAATGCTTAAGCACAAATTTAGTTAATGATTAAGCTAGAGTTTAATATCTATGAATAGATGTTGTTGGAAAAAAATTCACGAACATAAAATAAAAAATACGTATTATTTTTGAAAATATGACAAATGTATAATATGATTTCTTTTGACTAAAATTCACTTTTATTTACTTGATTTTGTATAAGATAATGCACATTTAGAACACATAAATTAAACTTGCATTGGTCAATTACATCACTTATGAATTCTTGTCGCTTGCGAATTAATTGTAACCCATTTTAATTTTTGTCGCTTGTGATTTTATTGTAACCCATTTTAATTATTCAGATTTCAATAAATGAGCTTTAACATTTATCAGTCTATATAAAGGACTTGCATAGTTTGATTAATTGAAAAGAAATTAGGCAAAACTAGCAATAGCAACATCAAATTTTTAGCAATTATAATGTCTATTTCAAACAATCAAGTAGAGGGGATAAAGGTAGTTGCTTCCCAGCTCCACTATGCATCTTTTCTTTGAATTGATGTGTGTGTGCGCGTGCCTGTGTTGTGTGTTCTCGTGCGTGTGTATAAATAGTTTTAAACTTTATATGTGTGATTATTTTGGGTAAGTTGTTGATCATGTACACATAATAAATTCTTTACAACCATCCTTTTTAATCTTATAGAATTTATATTTATTTTGATTTTATATTAAAAAAATAAAAATTACATTGCTTACCATATATGCTAAAATTTGTCAAAATTGGACTATCTTTCATTTGTTACGAGTATATCTATTTTTTAATATTATTTTGGCGTATAAAAATGATTAATAAATAAGTAATATCACCATAGTTATATCACTTAAGCATGATAAAGCTAATGTGATTTGATGTGAATTGTTGTGTAGCTTTTTCTCACTTTAATTTAATACTTAAGCACAAATTTATTTAATGATTAACCCAGAGTCTAATATATTTGAATAGATATTGTGGGAAAAAATTCACTAACATAAAATCAAAAATGCACATTATTTTTGAAAAATGATAACTGTATAATATTAATTTTTTTTCTTTTTCTTTTTGACGAAAATTCATCTTCGTTTGCTTTATTTTGTAAAAAATAATGCACATTTGTAACAAGTATGTTAATCTTGTATCAATTACATCACTTATGATTTTTTGTCGCTTGCGATTTATTTGGAACTCATTTAATTCTTGTCGCTTGCGATTTAATTATAACCCATTTTAATTATTCATGTTTCAACTAATGAGTTTTAACATATATCTATCTATATATTGGACTTGCATGTTTTGTTTAATGGAAAAAGAATTAGGAAAAAATAGAAATAGAAACATCAAGTTTTTCGCAATTGTAATGTTTTTGTCAAACAATCAGGTAGAGGGGCTAAATGTAGATGTTTGTCTTGCTTCACATGCATCTTATCTTTGAATTAATGTGTGTGGGCGTGTGGGCGTGTGTGCTTGTGTGTCCGTGCGTAGAGATAGTTTCAAACTTTATATATGTGAATATCTTGGGTAAGTTGTTTATCATGTATAGATAATAAATTCTTTTACAACATCCTTTTTTAATCTTATACAATTTATATTTATTTGTTTAATTTATATATTAAAAAAATAAAAATTATGCGGCTTACCACACATGCTAAAATTAGTCAAAAGTTGGACTATCTTTCACTTGTTAAGAGTGTACCTACTTTTTTATATTATTTTGGCGCTTAAAAAATTATTAATTATGTAATATAACAATAGTTATATCACTTAAGCATGATAATACTAATGTGATTTAGTGTAACTGTTGTGTAGTTTTTTCTCACTTAGATTTAATACTTAAGCATAAATTTAGTTAATGATTAAGATAGAGATTAATTTCTATGCATAGATGTTGTGGGAAAAAAATTTCATGACAAGAAATCGAAAATACATAGTACTTTTCGAAAAATGATAAATGTATAATATTATTTTTTCTTTTTCTTTTTGACTAAAATATACTTCGTTTTCTTTAATTGTATAAGATAATTCGCATTAAACAAATATATTAAGCTTGTATCAACTACATCAATTATGAATTCATGTCTTTTGCAGTTTAATTGAAACTTATTTTAATTCTTGTCGCTTGCAATTTAATCATACTAATTTTAATTATTCAGATTTCAATAAATGAGATTTAACATGTATCTATCTATATAAAGTACTTACATAGTTTGGTTAATTAAAAAGGAATTAGGCAAAACTAGCGACAGAAACATCAAGTTTTTAGCAATTGTAATGTCTATGTCAAACAATCAAGTAGCGGGGCTAAATGTAGTTGTTTCATTGCTCCAAAAGTATCAATCTTTGAATTAATGTTTTCGTGCGTGCATGTGTTGTTGTGTGTGCTTGTGCGTGTGTGTGTAGAGATAGTTTCAAACTTTATGTGTGTGATTATATTGGAGAAGTTGTTAATCGTGCATAAACAAATTCCTTTTCAACCATTCTTTTTTAATCTTATATAAATTTGTATTTATTTGTATATTTATATATTTTAAAAAATGCAGCTTACCACACATGGTAAAATTTGTCTAATATCAGACTATCTTTAGATTGTAAAGATTGTTAAGAGTGTATTTATTTTCTTTTATAGTCTTTTGGCGCTTAAAAATAATTAATAAATATGTAGTATCACAATAGTTCTATCACTTAAGCATAGTAAAATTAATGCGATTTGGTGTAACTATTGTGTAGCTTTTTATCACTTAGATTTAATGCTTAAGCATAAATTTAGTTAATGATTAAGCTAGAGTATAATATCTATGAATAGATGTTGTTGGAAAAAAAATTCACAAACATAAAATAAAAAATACGTATTATTTTTTAAAAAATGACAAATGTATAATATGATTTCTTTTGACTAAAATTCACCTTTATTTACTTGATTTTGTATAAGATAATCCACATTTAGAACACATAAATTAAACTTGCATTGGCCAATTACATCACTTATGAATTCTTGTCGCTTGCGAATTAATTGTAAGCCCATTTTAATTTTTGTCGCTTGTGATTTTATTGTAACCCATCTTAATTATTCAGATTTCAATAAATGAGTTTTAACATTTATCAGTCTATATAAATGACTTGCATAGTTTGGTTATTGAAAAGAAATTAGGCAAAATTAGCTATAGCAACATCAAGTTTTTAGCAATTGTAATGTCTATTTCAAACAATCAAGTAGAGGGGATAAATGTAGTTGCTTCCCAGCTCCACATGTATCTTTTCTTTGAATTAATGTGTGTGTGCGTGTGCGTGTGTAGAGATAGTTTCAAACTTTATATGTGTGATCATTTTGGGTAAGTTGTTTGTCACGACCCAAAATGGGTGTGGTGAAACTCGTATTATCCCACTAAGACAAGTCAACTAACCCAATAATTTTGATAAAATGTTGAAATAAAACTAAAGTATGATAACAATTACTAATACGAAAACAATTCAACTTAATTCAATCCCCAAAACCTGGTTGTCACGTGCACAAGCCTCTAATGTAAATACTAGAATTGAAATTAAAATACGAGTCTAAAACGAAGTTATCTTTCAAGTAAAAAAAAGTCATAAACTGGAGTAGGAATGTTCGCTGAGATGACAAAAAGCTACTTCACAATCCTCCACAAGATGCCTCGGAAAGTAAGAGAATGGGAGGTAGTTGTTTGTCATCTCAGCGAACTTTCCTACTCCAGTTTGTGACTTTGTTTTTACTTGAAAGACAACTTTATTTTAGACTCGTATTTTTATTTCAATTCTAGTATTTACATTAGAGGCTTGTGCACGTGACAACCAGGTTTTGGGGATTGAATTAAGTTGAACTGTTTTTGTATTAGTAATTGTTATCATACTTTGGTTTTATTTTCGCATTTTATCAAAATTATTGGGTTAGGTTGACTTGTCTTGGTGGATAAGACGAGTGTCATAACACCCATTTTGGGTCATGACAAAATGGTATCAAAGCCCAGGTTCATAGGTCTCACGTGTATTCAAACCGAGTCTACGTAGAGTCTCAAAGATCAGTACAATGACGTATGTACTTATCTCTAAGAGGCTATAAAGACTATTAGGAAACTTCCTTTTATTCATTCTTTCTCATCGTGCGTGGTTACCTTCTTTAGTACTGAGTTATTGTATACTCTTTTGACAGATGACGAGGACTAGAGCTAATATTACTGGTGGTAGAGGGGAGGCACTTCCCGAGGCAGTTGTTGAGGCCCCAGCTAGGGGTAGGGGTAGATCTAGAGCTAGAGGTTATGCTCGTGGTACGATACTAGCCAGAGGTCGTGTCCGTGGATCAGCACCAGTGAGAGGTCGTGCTAGAGAGGTCTCTCCAGAGCCTCAGATTGACGACAGAGAGGGCCAGGTTCCTCTAGGGCCTGCAGTCACACCTTTGCTTCAGGATACATTATTGAGGGTGTTAAGTGTGCTGGAAGGCTTTACTCAAGGTGGTGGTGCGACCGCCACACCACATGACCCTCATACTAAAGAGGGGGCTCAGACACAAGAGCAAAATCAAGCTCCAGTTGTTCAGGATGTGGTGGGGCAGCTACCAGTAGATCCCGCGGTTGAGAATGATGTTGCACCAAAAATTGGGGGTCAAGTTGCACCGGCGGTTGTTCTGACAGAGGATGAGCAGCGTAGGTATGAGAATTTCGAAAGATGGACCCACCTCAGTTTCAGGGTGGGAAAAGTGAGGAGCTCATGAGTTTCTGACTACTTGTTGAGAGTTGCTAGAGGTGGTTGGGTTAGCTGAGTCACATGGGGTTCGATATGCTACACTCCAGCTTCGTGGGCCAGCGAGAGAGTGGTGGAGGACTTATTCGGGGGCTTTGCAAGTTGGATATCCTCCGGTGACTTTGGGAGAAGTTTTCTAATGCATTCCATGATCGTTTTATCCCTTGGAGCGTGAAGAGGAGAGTCGCTTGAGGTTTGAGAATCTGAGACAGGATGGTTTATCGGTTACAGAGTACGAGGCACATTTTTTCCAGTTGTCTAAGCATGCGTTGGACGTTATTCCAGATGAGACAGAGAGGATCCGCAGATTTGTGAGGGGATTGAATTTCTCTATCAGGTCAGCTGTGTTTCGGGCATCTACAAAGGGTCTTCATTCCTGTCCATTGTGAGCGCCGCCAAAGAGGCGGAATGGATGGAGAGAGAGGAGTTTGGGGACCCAAAAAGGGTTGGTACATCAGGTCAGTTTCATGGTGCCTCATCTGGAGGTAGGGTATCACAAAGAGGGAGTGGTTCCTTTCAGCAGCGGGGACCCATTGATGCATTGATGCCGACATCCGAGGGTGGTCAGACATCTAGGGGTTCTTATAGCCCGGGTCAGGGCTCGTACGGTTCACAGCAGCGACCTACAGGACGAGGCAATTATAGTGGGTTTTCAGGGTCCACACAGCAGTTCCCAGGACAGAGATTTTGCTTTACTTGTGGAGATCCTGATCACCTGATGTGACAGTGTACTTCTCAGAGGGGTCGTGGTGGGCCCCAGCCTAGCTCTTCATTTCAGACTAGGCCACCGGTACCGCAGGGTAGAGGCCGTGGCAGAGTTCAGTCAGGTAGAGGCAGTGGAGTTTCTAGTAGAGGTGTTGCAGCTCAGCAGAGTGGGGGTAGAGGTACTACCCAGGCTGGAGGTGGAGAGGGGAAACTGTTATTCTTTCCCGGGGAGACTTGAGGCAGAGACCTCTAATGCTGTTATTACATGTATCATCCCCATATGCCATCGACTTGCGTCTGTGTTGTTTGATCCAGGGTCTACATTCTCTTATGTGTCTACCTATTTTGCTGTTGAATTTGATATGATATGTGATAGCATGACTGTACCTATTCGTTTCGTACATCGTGGGCGAGCCCTTAGTGGTGGATCGAGTGTATCGATCATGTCTTGTTTCTTTGGCTGGGTATGACACTTGGGTAGACTTAATCATTCTGGGAATGGTAGACTTTGATGTTATCTTGGGTATGAATTGGCTTTCTCCTTATCATGTTGTCCTTGATTGTAATGCTAAGACTGTGACTTTAGCGATGCCTGGTGTTCCGAGGGTTGAGTGGAAGGGTGTTAGTAGTTCTTATCCTAGCAAGGTCATCTCTTTTATCGGTTGCTCAGATATTGGTGGAGAGAGGGTGTTTGTCTTACTTAGCTTTTATTCGGGATACTAGTGTTTAACCACCTCCCCTGGACTCTGTTCCCGTGGTTCAGGAGTTTCCCGATGTATTTCCTTCTGATCTTCCAAGTGTTCCTCCCGATAGGGATATTGATTTTTCTATTGATTTGGAGCCGGGCACTAAGCCTATTTCTATACCTCCATACCGTATGGCTCCAGCAGAGTTGAAAGAGTTGAAGGATCAGTTGCAGATTTATTGAGTAAGGGTTTTATTCGCCCTAGTGTGTCACCTTGGGGTGCCCTGTATTGTTTGTGAAGAAGAAGGATGGGACTATGAGGATGTGTATTGATTACACACAGTTGAACAAGGTAACAGTGAAGAATAAGTATCCTCTTTCGCGTATTGATGACTTATTTGATCAACTAGAGAGAGCATCATTGTTCTCTAAGATTGATTTGAGGTCCGGGTATCATCAGTTGAAGATTAGGGCATCAGATATTCCTAAGACAACTTTTCGGACTCGATATGGGCATTATGAGTTCCTAGTGATGTCTTTCGGATTGACTAATACCCCTGCAGCATTCATGGAGTAGATGAATGGGTGTTTCGACCATACCTTGATTCTTTTGTGATTGTTTTCATTGATGACATCTTGGTTTACTCCAAGACTGAGGAGGACCATGTCCGACACTTGAGGATTGTACTTCAGAGGTTGAGAGAAGAGAAGTTGTATGCCAAGTTCTCAAAGTGTGAGTTCTGGCTTACCTCTGTGGCATTCTTGGGACACGTGGTGTCCAATGAGGGTATTAGAGTAGATCCGGCCAAGATTGAGGCAGTTAGAGGCTGGAAGCGACCTACTTCACCTACTGAGATTAGGAGTTTTGTGGGATTGACAGGTTATTATCGACGATTTGTTCAGAGTTTCTCTACTATTGCAGTTCCATTGACTAGATTGACTCGACAAGATGTGGGTTTTCAGTGGTCTGATGAGTGTGAGGAGAGCTTTAAAAGCTCAAGACTTTGTTAACTTCGGCTCCTGTGTTGACTCTACCTGAGGAGGGTGTAGACTTTACTGTGTATTATGATGCTTCGGGAGTTGGATTGGGTGGTGTGTTGATGCACAAGGGGAAAGTGATTGCTTATGCTTCTAGGCAGTTGAAGTCCCATGAGAAGAACTACCCTACTCATGATTTGGAGTTGGCAGCTGTGGTATTTGTACTTAAGTTATGGCGTCATTATTTGTATGGGGTGCATTGTGAGATATTCGCTGATCATCGGAGTCTTCAATACATCTTTAGTCAGAGGGATTTGAATTTGAGGAAGCGGAGATGGCTTGAGTTGCTGAAGGACTATGATGTGACCATTTTGTATCACCCGGGGAAGGCCAATGTTGTGGCCGATGCTCTAAGTAGGAAGACTCCTAGCATGGGGAGTCTTGCAACGCTTAGTATTGAGGAGAGACCATTGGCTAGATATGTTCAAATGTTAGCTAACAGTCTTGTCCGTTTGCAGGTTTCAGAGGAGAATGATGGGATGATTGCTTTTATTGAGGCTTGATCTTCTTTAGTCGAGCAGATCCGTGCGCACCAGTTTGATTATGAGAAGTTAAGTCTCATTCGAGACAAAGTATTGAGAGGGGAAGCCAAGGAGGCTGTCCTTGATTCTGATGGTGTCTTGAGGATTGGAGGCAGGATTTGTGTGCCCAAGACGGGCGAGTTTATTAGATTGATTATTGAGGAAGCCCATTGTTCTCGATATTCCATCCATCCGGGAGCAGCGAAGATGTATCATGATCTGAGTCAGCATTACTGGTGGTGTGGGATGAAGAGGGATATTTCAGACTTTGTTCAAGGTGTTTGACTTGCCAGCAGGTCAAGTGTGAGTACCAGAGACCCGATGGTGTATCTCAAAGGATGTCTATTCCTACTTGGAAGTGGGAGCGGATTACTATGGACTTGTTGTGGGTTTGCCTACCACAGTGGGTGGTTATGACTCTATTTGGGTTGTTGTTGACAGGCTGACCAAGTTTGCCCACTTCATTTCGGTTCCAGTGAAGTATACAACAGAGAAGTTAGCCGAGCTATATATCAGTCAGATTGTGCGACTACATGGGGTTCCTATTTCTATTATATCAGATCGAGGTTCACTATTTACTTCTCACTTCTGGAAGGCATTACAGCATGGTCTGGGTACTCAGTTAGATATAAGTACAACTTTTCACCCTCAGAACAGATGGTCAGTCCGAGCGGACGATTCAGGTGTTGGAGGACATGCTCCGGGCGTGTGTGATCGATTTTGGTGCTAGATGGGATCGACATTTACCCTTAGCAGAGTTTGCCTACAATAACAGTTATCACTCTAGTATCCAAATGGACCCATTTGAGGCTTTGTATGGCAGACGGTGTAGATCTCCGATTGGCTGGTTTGACTCGGCGGAGATGGACTCTTTGGATACAGACTTGCTTAGAGATGCTATGGAGCAAGTCCGTATGATTCAGTATAGACTCTTAACAGCCCAGAGTCGACAAAAGAGTTATGAAGACCGGAGAGTTAGAGCCTTAGTATTATGGAGGGTGATCATGTGTGGCTCCGAGTATCACCCATGAAGGGTGTAATGAGGTTCGGAAAGAAGGGCAAGCTTACCCCTAGATTCATTGGACCTTTTGAGATTTTGAGCCGAGTGAGAGAGGTGGCCTATAAGTTGGCCTTGCCACCTAGTTTAACGGCAGTTCATCCTGTTTTTCATGTCTCTATGCTTCGAAGTATATTCCGAATGAATCTCATATGCTTTCACTTGACTCTGTGGAGTTTGGTCCAGACTTGACATTTGAGGAGGAGCCTATAACTATTTTGGATAGGCAGGTTCGAAAGCTTAGGACCAAGGAGATTGCTTCAGTGAAGGTGCAGTGGAAGCACCGACCAGTGGGAGAGGCAACTTGGCCGAGTCTGACATGCGTGTCAGATATCCTCAACTTTTTTAAGTTTCAGGTACTTTCTTTTAATTTATGTTCGAGGACGAACATGGTTTTTAGTGATGGATAATGTAATGACCCGGGAGGTCATTTTTAGAAAATTTGAATTAGTTGTTCAACTGGAGTTAATTAATTGAGAAATAATTGTAGATAATTGAATTAATCGATAGTTAATGGGATAAATTGATCATTTATTTAAGAGCCTATATTATTTGACCCATATATAATAAAAGAAGTGAGTATAAATTTATCACATTTAGTACTTAATTAATTCAGAAAAGAAAAAAAAAGAGAAAGAGGGAACGGACGAGGGTTTCGACTGCTTCAGGTAAACTGCGCCTGCATTAAATACTCTTGTGCAAATGTTTTCATTAATTTCTATATGCATACATGCACATAACAATATTATATGAATGAAAAAAAAGATTTGGAACAAGGAATTTGCCACGACCCAAAAATGGATGTGATGACACTCGTCTTATCCCACCAAGACAAGCCAGCCTAAAGCACAACTAATACAATAAAATGCAGAAAATTGACTACAACTTAAATTGTACCCCAAAACCTGGTTGTCACGTGTACAAGCCTCTAAAGTATTACAATTGAATTAAAGGAAAATGTAAGTCTCATATGACATTATTTCTAGAGTAGAACAAAATCATAAACATGAGTAAGAAGGTCTGCTGAGATGACAAACAGCTACCTCACAAATCTCCAAGAAGCCTCGAAAAAGAAGAGAATATATCACAAAGGTCCGGGCTAATAACCTACAAAAAATTGTAGAAGCAAGGGGTGAGTACCAAACCACACGGTATTCAACAAGTAAACCTCTAAACACAAGCTAAGGGGATGAAATACGGGTACTCCTACCACCCCAACCGAACCTCCAAAACTACAACCTGCATAAAAATTAGTCCAACCTAACAGCTCACAGTTTACATAGCACATAGCTCAACGACAACACCTAGACAAGTTACATATCCTCAACAACAACACTTTGGCAAATTACCTATCCTCAACAACAATACTTTAACAAATTACATATCCTCAACAACAACACTTTAACAAATTATATATCCTCAACAACAAGCTCAGTATTCATCAATCACAAGTTTCACAGAAAGGCATTCACAAGATCAGCAAAACACAATATCAAGTTCACTAATGATANTTTCATTCTTCTCAATGCACATAACACTTGTCATAACCATGTCTTAAAATAATGCAAATGACGTGTTCACACAAATAAAGAGGGTATGATCATTTTCATTACATTGCACAATTCACAACAACATCAACAATGATTCAACAAGTCTTTCAAACCATTCTTCATTATCAACACATCACACACAAGCAACTATTCACATTACCTTTTATTACCCTTTGTTTTCATCATTAGAATTAATCAATGTGGACAAGTCAACCATCACCAAGTCTCATTATTCCCACACATATACCACAAGGAAATACACGCATTTCATACACTTAACAAGAGTTTAGAAATCCACTTGCCTCAAATAGTTGAACAATCACTTCGAGACTTGAGTCTTCCCCTTTCATTGGCTCCAAATGGATACAATCTATCCAAACAAGCGATCACAATAAGATTTTAAAATTAACAACACCCACATTATTATGTGTTTAACCTTGACCTAAAAATTCACCCAACTTTAAAATCAAGTTCCTAAATCTTGATGTCAATTAACATTTCAATTATCATATTTTCCAAGTTTCAAGTCTAGGGTTAAGTCTTAATTTCTCTAAATAACAAAATTGTATTTAAAAACTCTAAACCTAAATCCCAATTTATCAAAAATGTTATGATAATTATACGGGAGGTTTGTCACCAGAAGCTGGACATGAAAATAAGTTATGCACTAAATGATTAATGTCAACCTATTCAAGAATCATAAATCGTTAATATTATACACATTCTATCCTTATTACACAATGGTAAAATATTTATAACATTATTATTATTTACTATAAAAGACATATATCAGTTCATACTTATTTGAATAGGATAAATATAATCAAAGTCAACCGTGATAATGAGAAGTTCTCAACTTTAGTTCACCCTCGTTCTAATAGAAAGATTATAATATTGGGAATATATATACACTCAAATTAATTACCTGAAGCTACAAGAGAGTGGCGGCATGAATGTGAAATAATACTACTGCTACAGCTTTAGTGTGCCGCTTTCAGGTTATTTTGAGTTTTTGACTCAAACGTAATAATCTCCATTTATTATGAATTTATATTTTTACATGACCAAGTGGTTTAGGGTATTGAATATTATGAACTTGACCTATTAACCACTTACTAAAATTAACTATTTAAAATTTACTCGTTAATTAAATACTTGAAGTTCAAAGTATAATTTAAAATTCTTATTTAAATTTATGGAAAGGGTCTTTTATGAAAAAAGAGATGACTAGTTCTCAAAATGACATGACAGGTCATTACATTATCCACCACTAAAAACCATGTTCGTCCTCGAACATAAAGAAAAATAAATTTAAATACTAACAGATACCAAGAACTTGAGGTATGACTTTCAGAGTCATGTTCCTCTCTCCAAGTGAACTCATCTTTATGACCATTTTATCAAGTTTAACTACCAAGAACTGAAATTCTCAATCAAACTTTGGACGAATCTATAAATTAAGAATGATTATCAAGTCTCAAACTAACTCATGAACTCAATCTAATTGAAACCCATTGGACCATAACACAACCATCATGACGAATCTTTCTCACATAACCAAGATAACATTCTGAATCGATACCAGCTACAAGCCTACAACCAGAAGTAAACTTCAATCAATTACCACGCACTCATAATGCTCACCATCACGGATCTTATCAAGATTTTCTTTTCACAACATAATTTTTTTTCACGAGTTTAAGTTACAAAAATCTTATCTTTAGACATTGGGTACTCATCAAAGAGAATCAAACTTATCTAACTCAAAGAATAATAAGATCAGGTAAACACCCAACAAGCTGTACACTCTAGGATGCAAAACCTTTTACAACAATATCAGATAACTTAGCAATCCACGGAAGCTCTTCTATAAGTTCTCATAAGCAAGGTAGTGCATGTAGAATCACTAGTATTCTTAAACTCACCAAATCTTCCATAACTCAATGAACAAGTCTAACCAAGGATGCCCTCATATCAGGAGAAAAATCACAAGATGGGTACACACGATCCATCACTAGGAATTCAGCCATAGAAGCAAAAATACACACAAACGTAGAAAGTGAATCATACTCTAAACCATGTGAAGAATGAAGTAATTGGTCACATAATAATATAAAAAATCAAGGTCGAATAACATCATATACTCCTTCCATAGGGACCATGTAAATAAAATTTCATTTATCGGACTCCATCTCGCGATTTTCAGCCACCCACTATCAACCAAGTCTGATCACCATCACAACATTACAAATACTTGATTCCTCAAACCTCACATACTTCTCACAGTATTCCATTGAAGCTAAAACTCTTCATACCAACAAATATCATAACTACACCAATCATTTACCTTACTCTCAAACTGTCACTAGTATCAATGTCTTCTTCGAAAACACATTGTAGCCTCTAAAAATTTCAATATATGGCTCTCTCTCGTTTCATTTAAACATTACATGACAGATATGAGTCACACCCAAGACTTATATCACTAATTTCAATTCTAAAAATACTTTTCCATCGAGATAACAATATTGAATCACACACAATGTCAATTCACGTACTTTTCAAATATCAAATTTCCACTAATATTCAAAACTTAAGAAATTCATGGTCACTCCAATAATTTGTATACCAACACTTAAAAAATTCATGTTCACTCCAATAATTCGAATACCATAAGCTCATAACCTCTACTCATTATCAAATGCCTATGTAACACATCATAACAATCAGCATCTTTCCATCAACAAAGTAGTTTTGATCCTCTCAAATTGTCATTAATTATGTAAAAATGTAGATCCACACCGTTGAACATTAATAAATTACCTATCATAATTTGAACAATTTAGCTCCATGAACACATAATCTTATACCCCTCACTGTTTTACACCCAAATCAAAATTCTAAATTCATAAAAATTACTGGTAAATTCTTGGTAAGTCTATACCGAACCAAATTCACATTCATAGTCATATTAGATCTCACATATGAAAATTCATACATCCTTCAACTTCGAACCACGAGTCTATATGAGAGGTCTTATTCCTTCACTTCTCTTAAATTCTTCGTGTTACACAAAATTCTGACTATCTTGAACTCTTCAATACACCAACTCTAGTTCCTTTGGTTGACTCGCTTACCAATATTATCCTTTGACCAACAACCCATGGTATTTTTACCTTATCCTTTAAATCGAAATATTACGTGAAATCCCCCCTTATGTATAACAATCAAAAGTAATCAAGTTTACTACTCAAATAATGCACAAGTCCTTCCAAATGCTTCATACTCAATGAGATCGATCATTTCTTAGCTTACCAATTTATACCTTGACAAAACACACTACCATAAACCTAAAATCGCAATGAAAAACTTTAATTTATTCCAATCGTGTAACAAAATTCCATTGTATATCAACATTAGTTTATACCTTGAATTTTTTTTATATAAATTCACGTATCTAAGCTTATCATTGATAGCCTCTTCATTGACCTTTTCATATCTTTCGCTAAATATTCAACCGTACTCATTATCAAACTCAAAACCCCAAAAAAATTATCATCACACTCGAGCTGAGCATTTGTACACTACTTTTTCATATTTTATTCAATATTTTTTTAACCAATATGATGAACACGTGACACTATAACCATGACCAGAACAAAATGAATGAAACCACATGTCTCTGAACTCAATTCACAATCCTTTTTAAGATACCTCCTTTTCCTTGCAATCAAAGTAAAAATCATTATTCTCTCCTCATTCCAAAGGATACACTACATCCTACTAATTCTTTTCATTTATGACTTTAGTTCCTTTCAATTCTATTTGAGCAGTGCTTCAACACCTCCTATAACTTTCCTTGCAATCAAGATACTCATCAAATAGTGTCAAACCTCAGCCTTAAATACTCACAAGTCATCATTACAATACAAAATTCGTTTAACCAACAAGTCTTATTACATACTTTCATCTCAATCACAATCTATCACGAACTCTTATTACCATCATGCTCAGCTAGCTCTTGTCTTCACCACAAAGTACATATTTTCATAAATATGACACCTTAAATCCAGTTATACCAACCAATATCAAAGGACTAACTCAACCTTATATGTCTTTTCTTACTAAAATCTTCAACTATCTTCACACAAGTATACTCTTTAAGACTTTCTTTACCCATTAGTCTGTCATTCTGGTATCTATACATTTTCTTGGACCTTAAAATGGAATCACCAATCCTTTATTTAGAACGCTCGGAATATGCTTCTCAACTTAAACATATCAATATCGTACCAAAGATCCATCACTAAAGGCGTCCTTATAAATAATGCTTAACCCATTCATCCGTACTAACAAGCTAGTTGGTTTTTCAAATATGAATTCAACACCAAATTTTATTATAGAAGCATGTAATACAATATATAACTCCTTAAGTAGTTACTATTTGCACTTAACAATTAACATATCCGTTTTCATATACCACTAGTACCACATCGTGAAATTTCGTTACATCCACCACTAGAACACATCATACCTACTGAGAAGATCTTATCCAAATTCGAATAACTGTAAAATATCACCAAATTAGTTATGTATCTAGCCCAAGCTATATGTATCCTTTCGTAGGTCAGGTCAATATAAAAAATAACACACTTCATAACTCTAACCAAGTAAGAATAGGTACCATTATAGTATTCGTATTATGACCCTTTTTGTTATACACTCACTCTACAAAAGATTTCAAATTCGATTAACGCAATATCATTCGCTAAGGAACCCATATATGTTATGGAAACTATACCAACTTGACTTTCCAAGTTACATTGTTCATTATCTAGCCAACCTTTTAATCATTTCACTTTCAATAATTGTCAAATTATTCCACTTCCAATTGTTAAACCACTCAAAATATCATATATACAACACAAGTACTATTTACTTTACCAGGGCAACTAACCTTACACTACCCCTTCAAGTTATTGAAAGTTATGAATCTAATAACACTATCTTTTCATAAGTTTATTACTTTCACCTTAGTATTAGGTCTAACATTCGAGCCATACATGCCATACCAACTACTCAAATAAGGAATCACGCACGAAACATCACGATAAGTCAGAGAGTAGATGGAGTAAAGGATAAGAATCAAAACTGAATCAAGCACGCACGATAGGGATAAAAAAATGAAGATTTTTCCTAAGAGTCACTATAGCCTCCCGAAGATAAGTACAGACGTCTCCATACCGATCCTCGATACTCTACTTAGACTCGACTTGTACAAACGTGAGACCTATGAACCTGGGGCTCTGATACCATGTTGTCACGACCCAAAAATGAACGTGATGACACTCGTCTTATCCCACCAAGACAAGTCAGCCTAAAGCACAACTAATACAATAAAATGCGGAAAATTGACTACAACTTAAATTGTACCCCAAAACCTGGTTGTCACGTGTACAAGCCTCTAAAGTATTACAATTGAATTAAAAGAAAATATAAGTCTCATATGACATTATTTCTAGAGTAGAACAAAATCATAAACATGAGTAAGAAGGTCTGGTGAGATGACAAACAGCTACCTCACAAATATCCAAGAAGCCTCGGAAAAGAAGAGAATATATCACAAAGGTCCGGGCTAATAACCTACAAAAGATTGTAGAAGCAAGGTGTGAGTACCAAACCACATGGTACTCAACAAGTAAACCTCTAAACACAAGCTAAGGGGATGAAATACAGGTACTCCTACCACCCCAACCGAACCTCCAAAACTACAACCTACACAAAAATTAGTCCAACCTAACAGCTCACAGTTTACATAGCACATAGCTCAACGACAATACCTAGACAAGTTACATATCCTCAACAACAACACTTTGGCAAATTTCCTATCCTCAACAACAATACTTTGACAAATTACATATCCTCAACAACAACACTTTAACAAATTATATATCCTCAACAACAAGCTCAGTATTCATCAATCACAAGTTCCACAGAAAAGCATTCACAAGATCAGCAAAACACAATATCAAGTTCACTAATGATAAGCATGTGCAATGCAATGTCAAGTATAATGATGCATGTCTGACCTAGTGATACACACCTGCTGTCTCTCAGTCCGGGACCCATGGGGGACATATCTGTCCATGCATCTGTCGTGGAGCACGACACGAACCTTGATAATAGTAACCATTGCGGCGCGCGACGTCCCTCAAAATATAGTATCCATCGCGGCGCGCGATACGTCCCTCGAAATGGTACATCCTCTTTAAGTTTTTATTCTTTCTCAATGCACATAACACTTGTCATAACCATGTCTTAAAATAATGCAAATGACATGTTCACACAAATAAAGAGGGTATGACCATTTTCATAACATTGCACAATTCACAACAACATCAACAATGATTAAACAAGTCTTTCAAACCATTCTTCATTATCAACACATCACACACAATCAATTATTCACATTACCTTTTATTACCCTTTGTTTTCATCATTAGAATTAATCAATGTGGACAAGTCAACCCATCACCAAGTCCCATTACTCCCACACATATACCACAAGGAAATACACGCATTTCATACACTTAACAAGAGTTTAGAAATCCACTTGCCTCAAATAGTTGAACAATCACTTCGAGACTTGAGTCTTCCCCTTTCATTGGCTCCAAATGAATACAATCTATCCAAACACGTGATCACAATAAGATTTTAAAATTAACAACACCCACATTATTATGTGTTTAACCTTGACTTAAAAATTCACCCAACTTTAAAATCAAGTTCCTAAATCTTGATGTCAATTAACATTTCAATTATCATATTTTCCAAGTTTCAAGTCTAGGGTTAAGTCTTAATTTCTCTAAATAACAAAATTGTATTTAAAAACTCTAAACCTAAATCCAATTTATCAAAAATGTTATGATAATTATACGGGAGGTTTGTCACCAGAAGCTGGACATGAAAATAAGTTAGGCACTAAATGATTAATGTCAACCTATTCAAGAATCATAAATCGTTAATATTTATACACATTCTATCCTTATTACACAATGGTAAAATATTATAACATTATTATTATTTTACTATAAAAGACATATATCAGTTCATACTTATTTGAATAGGATAAATATAATCAAAGTCAACCGTGATAATGAGAAGTTCTCAACTTTAGTTCACCCTCCTTCTAATAGAAAGATTATAATATTTGGAATATATATACACTCAAATTAATTACCTGAAGCTACAAGAATCTCCATTAGAGTGGCGGCATGAATGTGAAATAATACTACTGCTATAGCTTTCGTGCGCCGCTTTCAGGTTATTTTGAGTTTTTGACTCAAACGTAATAATCTCCATTTATTATGAATTTATATTTTTACATGACCGAGTGGTTTAGAGTATTGAATATTATGGACTTGATCTATTAACCATTTACTAAAATTAACTATTTAAAATTTACTCGTTAATTAAATACTTAAAATTCAAAGTATAATCTAAAATTCTTACTTAAATTTACGAAAAGAATGTTTTATGAAAAAAAAAGATGACTAGTTCTCAAAATGACATTACAGGTTATTACAGAATTGACAGTGGCATACGTATTGAAGTTGGGCGGGAATATTGTTGATTTATATTGTCTAATCATTGTCCAATGATGACCTAATCATTGGAAAATGATGGCCTAATCATTGGACATGATTGCAGAGTGAATAATTTGGTGAATTAATGGTTACAGTTAAACATTAGAATATGTTAATATGCAAATTGTTGTGAGGCACATCTGACATTAGTGGATTGTCTAGTTATCACATTATGATTCAAGTTTTGATATATTAAGATGTGATATTGAATATTTGATATAACATATTATATAAGAAGTCTCAGGGTGATGGTGTTTGAATAAATTATGACCTAACCTTAGACTTGAAATTTAGAAAGTATGAGCTTTGACCTATTGGTTGGAACCAAGATTTAGGAATTTGATTATAAATTTGGGTGAATTTTTTTTAGATCAAGGTTAAACACATAAAAATGTGAGTGTTGTTAGTTCCGAAACCTTATTGTGAATATATATATTTGAATAGATTGCATCGATTTGGGAGCTCAACGGAAAGGGAAAGCTCAAGTCGCAGAGTGATTATTCGAGTGGCTAAGGCAAGTGGATTTCTAAACCCTTGTTAAGCGTATGAAATTCGTGTATTTCCTTGTGTGATATCTGAGAATGAATTGGAGGCTTATTGCTTATCTCTTGATGTTGTATTATGGTTATTTTCTCATTATTTGTTTAAACATGCTTGCATTGCATCTGAAACATGGTTGTGATAAGAGTTATGTGATAAGAGGATATACCATTTCGAGGGTCGTATCGCGCGCCGCGATGATATTATATTATGAGGGACGTATCACGCGCCGCGACAGTTACTATTATCGAGGGTCGTGTCGTGCGCCGCGATTGATGCATGGACAGATATGTCCCCCATGAGTCCTAGACTAAGAGACAACGGGTGTGTATCATTACTGAAGACATGCATCACTATACTTGACATTGCATCTCATGGCATTACACATTTTTTTTATTGATGAACTTAAACACGTGTTTTGCTGATCCTGTGAGTGTTTTTCTGTGAAACTTGTGACTGTTGAATATTGAGTTGTTATTGAGAATATGTAAACTGATAGAGTGTAGGTGTTGAGTTGTGTGCTTAGCAAACTGTGAATTGTTAGGCTGTAGGGTGGAGGTTCAGATAGGTGTAAAGAGTACCGTATTTTGTTCACTTAACTTGTGTTTAGAGGTTTGCATGTTGGGTACCGCGTGGTTTGGTACTCACCCCTTGCTTCTACAAATTTTTGTAGGTTACCAGCCCGGATCTTCGTGATATCTCCCATTCTCTTCGTTTCCGAGGCATCTTGTGGAAGATTGTGAGGTAGCTGTTTGTCATCTCAGCGAACTTTCCTACTCCTGTTTATGACTTTGTTTTTACTTGAAAGACAACTTTATTTTAAACTCGTATTTTTATTTCAATTCTATGTAAATATTTACATTATCAACTTGTGCACGTGAACACTAGGTTTTGGGATTGAATTAAGTTGAATTGTTTTTGTATTAGTAATTGTTATCATACTTTGGTTTTATTTCCACATTTTATCAAAATTATTGGGTTAGGTTGACTTGTCTTGGTGGGAAAAGACGAGTGCCATCACACACATTTTGGGTTGTGACATTGTTGATCATGTACACATAATAAATTCTTTACAACCATCCTTTTTTAATCTTATAGAATTTATATTTATTTCTATATTTTATATTTAAAAAAAAATACATGGCTTACCATGCATGCTAAAATTAGTCAAAATTGGATTATCTTTCATTTGTTACGAGTATATATATTTTTTAATATTGTTTTGGCGTATAAAAATAATTAATAAATAAGTAATATCACCATAGTTATATCACTTAAGCATGATAAAGCTAATGTGATTTGATGTGAACTGTTGTGTAGCTTTTTCTCACTTTAATTTAATACTTAAGCACAAATTTATTTAATGATTAACCTAGAGTCTAATATCTTTGAAAAGATGTTGTGGGGGAAAAATTCACTAACATAAAATCGAGCATATTATTTTGGAAAAAATGATAAATGTATGATATTACTTTTTTCTTTTTCTTTTTGACTAAAATTCATCTTCGTTTGCTTTATTTTGTATAAGATAATGCACATTTATAACAAGTGTGTTAATCTTGTATCAATTACATCACTTATGAATTTTTGTCGCTTGCGATTTAATTTTAACTCATTTAATTTTTATCGCTTGCGATTTAATTATAACCCATTTTAATTATTCATGTTTCAATAAATGAGTTTTAACATTTATGTATCTATATAAAGGACTTGCATAGTTTCGTTAATTGAAAAAGAATTAAGAAAAAATAGCAATAGAAACATCAAGTTTTTTGCAATTGTAATGTCTTTGTCAAACAATCAAGTAGAGGGGCTAAATGTAGATGTTTCTCTTGCTCCACATGTATCTCATCTTTGAATTAATGTGTACGGGCGTATATGCGTGTGGGCGTGTGGGCGTGTGGGCGTGTGGGCGTGTGGGCGTGTGTGGTTGTGTGTGCGTGCGTAGAGATAGTTTCAAACTTTATGTATGTGAATATATTGGGTAAGTTGTTGATCATGTATAGATAGTAAATTCTTTTACAACCATCCTTTTTTAGTCTTATAAAATTTATATTTATTTGTTTAATTTATATATTAAAAAAATAAAAATCATGATGCTTACCACACATGCTAAAATTAGTCAAAAGTTGAACTATCTTTCACTTGTTAAGAGTGTACCTATTTTTTTTATATTATTTGACGCTTAAAAATTATTAATAAATATGTAATATAACAATAGTTATATTACTTAAGCATAATAATACTAATGTGATTTGGTATAACTGTTGTGTAGTTTTTTCTCACTTAGATTTAATACTTAAGCATAAATTTAGTTAATGATTAAACTAGAGAGTAATGTCTATGAATAGATGTTGTGAAAAAAATATTTCATGACAAGAAATCGAAAATACATATTACTTTTGGAAAAATAATAAATGTATAATATTATTTTTTCTTTTTCTTTTTGACTAAAATATACCTTCGTTTACTTTATTTTGTATAAGATAATGCACATTTATAACAAATATAAACAACTTGTATCAACAACATCAATTATGAATTCATGTCTTTTGCAGTTTAATTGAAACTTATTTTAATTCTTGTCGCTTGCGATTTAATTATACTCATTTTAATTATTCAGATTTCAATAAATGAGATTTAACATGTATCTATCTATATAAAGTACTTATATAGTTTGGTTAATTAAAAAGAAATTAGGCAAAACTAGCGACAGAAACATCAAGTTTTTAGCAATTCTAATGTCTATGTCAAACAATCAAGTAGCGGAGCTAAATGTAGATGTTTCATTGCTCCACAAGTATCTTACCTTTGGATTAATGTGTTCGTGTGTGCATGTGTGGTTGTGTGTGCTTGTGCGTGTGTGTATAGAGATAGTTTCAAACTTTATGTGTGTGATTATATTGGATAAGTTGTTAATCGTGTATAAATAAATTTCTTTTCGATCATTCTTTTTTAATCTTATATAAATTTGTATTTATTTGTATATTTTATATATTAAAAAAATGCTTCTTACCACACATGGTAAAATTAGTCTAATATCGGACTATCTTTAGATTGTTAAGAGTGTATTTATTTTCTTTTATAGTGCGCTTAAATGATTAATAAATATGTAATATCACAATAGTTCTATCACTTAAGCATAGTAATTAATGTGATTTTGTGTAACTATTGCGTAGCTTTTTATCACTTAGATCTAATGCTTAAGCATAAATTTAGTTAATGATTAAGCTAGAGTTTAATATCTATGAATAGATGTTGTTGGAAAAAAAATTCACGAACATAAAATAAAAAATATGTATTATTTTTGAAAATATGATAAATGTATAATATGATATCTTTTGACTAAAATTCACCTTTATTTACTTGATTTTGTATAAGATAATGCACATTTAGAACACATAAATTAAACTTGCATTGATCAATTACATCACTTATGAATTCTTGTCGCTTGTGAATTAATTGTAACCCATTTTAATTTTTGTCGCTTGTGATTTTATTATAACCCATTTTAATTATTCAGATTTCAATAAATGAGTTTTAATATTTATCAGTCTATATAAAGGACTTGCATAGTTTGGTTAATTGAAAAGAAATTAGGCGAAACTAGCAATAGCAACATCAAGTTTTTAGCAATTGTAATGTCTATTTCAAAAAATCAAGTAGAGGAGATAAATGTAGTTGCTTCCCAGCTCCACATGTATCTTTTCATTGAATTAATGTGTCTGTGCGCGTGCATGTGTTGTGTATTCTCGTGCGTGTGTAGAGATAGTTTTAAACTTTATATGTGTGATTATTTTGAATAAGTTGTTGATCATGTACACATAATAAATTCTTTACAACCATCCTTTTTTAATCTTATAGAATTTATATTTATTTCTATATTTTATATTTAAAAAATAAAAATTACATGGCTTACCATACATGCTAAAATTAGTCAAAATTGAACTATCTTTCACTTGTTACGAGTATATCTATTTTTTAATATTGTTTTAGCGTATAAAAATGATTTATAAATAATTAATATCACCATAGTTATATCACTTAAGCATGATAAAACTAATGTGATTTGATGTGAACTGTTGTGTAGCTTTTTCTCACTTTAATTTAATTCTCAAGCACAAATTTATTTAATGATTAACCTAGAGTCTAATATCTTTGAATAGATTTTGTGGGGAAAAAATTCACTAACATAAAATCAAAAATGCAAATATTTTTGAAAAAATGATAAATGTTAGATTTTCTTTTCTTTTTGACTAAAATTCACCTTCGTATGCTTTATTTTTTATTAGATAATGTGCATTTATAACAAGTGTATTAAGCTTGTATCATTTACATCACTGATGAATTTTTGTCGTTTGCGATTTAAAAGTAACTCATTTTAATTCTTGTCGCTTGTGATTTAATTATTAACCATTTTAATTATTCAGATTTGAATAAATTAGGTTTAACATGTATGTATCTATATAAAGGACTTGCATAGTTTGCTTAATTGCAAAAGAATTGGGATAAATAGCAGTAGAAACATCAAGTTTTTAGCAATTATAATGTCTGTCTTAAAAATCAAGTAGAGGCTCCACATGTATCTTATCTTTGAATTAATGTGTGCATGCGTATATGTGTGTGTGCGTGTGGTTGTGTGTACTCGTGCGGCCTGTATAGAGATAGTTTCAAATTTATGTGTGTCAATATATTGGGTAGGTTGTTGATCATGTATATTTTTTTACAACCATCCATTTTTAATCTTATTCAATTTATATTTAGTTGTATAATTTATATATTTTAAAAATAAAAATCATGTGGCTTACAACACATGCTAAATTTAGTCTATAATCAAACTATGTTTCACTTGTTAAGAGTACCCATATTTTTTAAATTATTTTGGCGTTTAAAAATGATTAATAAATATGTAATATCACAATAGTTATATTATTTAAGCATGAAAAAACTAATGCGATTTGGTCCAACTATTGGTTAGCTTTTTCTCACTTAGATTTAATACTTAAGGACAAATTTAGTTAATGATTATGCTAGAGTTAGATATCTATGAATAGATGATGTGGGAAAAAAATTCACTAACATAAAATCGAAAATACATATTATATTTGGAAAAAGGACAGAGTATAATATTATTTATTTTTTTTTGACTAAAATTCACTTTCATTTACTTTATTTTGAATAAGATAATGTGCATTTATAACAAATATATTAAGTTTGTATTGGTCAATTACATCATTTATGAATTATTGTCGCTATCGATTTAATTGTAACTCATTTTAATTATTGTCTCTTGCGATTTAATTGTTACCCATTTTAATTATTCAGATTTCAATAAATGAATTTTAATATGTATCTACCTATATAAAGGACTTGCATAGTTCGATTAATTGTAAAGGAATTAGGTAAAACTAGCGATAGAAACATCAAGCTTTTAGCAATTGTAATGTCTATATCAAACAATTAAGTAGAGGGGCTAAATGTGGATGTTTTCTTTCCTCCATATGCATCGTATCTTTGAATTAATGTGTGCGTGTGTATGGTTGTGTGTGCTCGTGCGTGCGTGTGTAGAGATAGTTTCAAACTTTATGTGTGATTATATTGGATAAGTTGTTGATCATGTATAGATAGTAAATTGTTATATCTTAATCTTATACTATTTGTATTTATTTGTATATTTTAGATTTCAAAACAAATAAAAAATCATGCCGCTTACCACACATGCTAAAATTAGTCTAAATCGGGCTATCTTTCATTTGTTAAGAGTGTATCTATTTGCTTTTATATTTTTTGGCGCTTAAAAATTATTAATTAATATGTAATATTACAATAGTTCTACTACTTATGCATAATAAAACTAATGTGATTTGGTGTAATTATTCTGGAGCTTTTTCTCACTTAGATTTTATACTTAAGCACAAGTTTAGTTAATAATTAAGCTAGAGTTAAACATCTATGAATAGATGTTGTTGGGAAAAAAATTTCACTAACATAAAATCAAAAGTACGTATTATTTTTGAAAAAATAACAAATGTATAATATGATTTTTTTCCGACTAAAATTCACCTTTATTTTCTTGATTTTGTATTAGATAATGCACATTTAATGCAAATAAATTAAACTTGTATTGGTCAATTACATTACGTATGAATTCTTATCGCTTGCGAATTAATTATAACCCATTTTAATTTTTGTCGCTTGTGATTTAATTGTAATCAATTGTAATTATTCAGATTTCAATAAATGAGTTTTAACATGTATCAACCTATATAGTGGACTTGCATAGTTTGGTTAATTGAAAAGGAATGACGCAAAACTAGCAATAGAAACATCAAGTTTTTAGCAATTGTTATGTCTATGTCAAACAATCAAGTAGATGGTCTAAATGTAGTTGCTTTCCTTGTTCCACATATATCTTTCATTTGTATTAATGTGCGTGCGCGTGCGTGCGTGGGTGTGCGTGATTTTTTTTGTGTGTGTGCGCGCACGTGTGCTTGCGTGCATAGAGTTAGCTTCAAACTTTATGTGTGTGATTATATTGGGTAAGTTGATGATCAATTATAGATAATAAATTCTTTTACAACCATCCTTTTTTCATCTTATACAATTAGTATTTATTTTTATATTTTATACATTAAAAAACTAAAAAACATGCGGCTTACCACACATGCTAAAACTAATCTAAAATGGGACGATCTTTCACTTGTTAAGAGTGAATATATTTTTTCTTATATCATTTTGGCGCTTAAGAAATGATTAATAAATATGTAATATCACAATCGTTGCATCACTTAAGCATGATAAAACTAATGTGATTTTGTGTAACTATTGTGCATTTTCTCACTGAGACTCAGTACTTAAACACAAATTAGTTAATGATTAAGCTAGTGTTTAATTTCTATGAATAAATATTGTGGGCAAAAGATTTCACTAACATAAAATCAAAAATACATATTATTTTTGAAAAAATGACAAATGAATAATATGATTTTTTTTCTTTTCTTTTTGACTAAATTTCATCTTCATTTATTTGATTTTGTATAAGATAATGCGCATTTATAACAAATAAATGAAACTTGTATTGGTTAATTACATCACTTATGAATTTTTGTCGCTTGCAGTTTAATTGTAACTCATTTTAATTCTTATCGATTGCTATTTAATTGTAACCAATTTTTATTATTCAGATTTCACTAAATAAGTTTTAACAAGTATCTATATATATAAAGGACTTGATAGTTTGGTTAATTGAAAGGAATTAGGCAAAATTAGCAATAAAAACATAATGTTTTTAGCAATTTTAATGTGTATGTCAAACAATCAAGTAGAGGGGCTAAATATAGTTGCTTCCCCTGTTCAACATGTATCTTTTCATTGAATTCCTAATTAATTTAATGTTATATATAATTTACATTTCAGTTATCTCACAACACATAATCGAAAAATGAATCCTCAATAAGTAGAAATTGAGTAGTGTGTTATATGGATGAGACACAATCATAATATGACATATTATGAAATAATATAAAGGAGCATCCAAAGTTTTAGTCTTAAATGTGTTTTTATTTTTGGAGGGGATATTATTCTTCCAAACTTTTGCCTATTTTTTTTTGTGTGTGTGGTGATTGGGGGTGGGTGGGTTGGGGGGGGGGTGTTCACAACTTTTTGTTGCTTTAATGAATTTGATAATTTGTGATACAAACTAGAGGTGGCAAAATTAACTTATGATAATATGACATGTTTAATTTGTTTAAATTTGAGTGGACTATTTATTGGTCTTTCTATTAGCATAACTCATTAAATATTAAGTTGAAATATAGTCCAATTTGACCTATGAGAAATTTATCAATATAAAAAAATATTTTTAAATTTTGATATGTTTTATATATAGTTATAATAAAGAAAAATAATAATTTTATTGTTATTAAAAGTTATTAATACTATTTTAAAATATAATAATTAAAAGTAGAAAATTATGCGGATTCAATTATAAATTACAGACTCATTTGAACTCAAGTAACTTTTGGACAAATTAATAATTTAACTTGACTCAATTCAATGATTCATTTTACCCCGCGTGTCACATCCCTATTTTTCCTCAAAAATTAAATTTATTTTAGAGAAAGAGTTTTTTCAATTAAAGTGACATTTTGAAAAGAGATTATTTTATATTCAGAGTCGCCACTTGTAATTGAGTTTTGGTGTTCCAAGTCAACATGTTTAAATCGCTAATCAAAAGGAAATTTGACTCTTTACGTTGTTTGGTCTGCGAAAATAGAGATCGGATAAGAAATTTTGTTGACTGAGAAAAAAGTATTAGGCATCTCTCGAGTTTCGTGATTCTAGCAAGATCGCTTTATTGACTATATATGACTTTAATATTGGATATCATATTATTAGCTTAATAATATAAATGTTATTTACCCTCAATTTTTTTATTTATTTTAAACCTATTTTAAGGTCATCTTATTTTCTAAGTGTGTGAACTTTTCATGCATTTTTATTATTTATTTATTTTTCGTTGTAGCGTTTGCCATGTTTCCTTCTTTTCACTTTTTTTAATTTTAATTTTTTTTACACTTTCACCTTCTGCCTCATTCTCCTTTTATTTATTGATTTGTTTTTTCCAACTTTGACACTTTTTCTTTTTCTTTTTCTTTTCCTTTTCATTATATATATATATATATATATATATATATATATATATATTTTAAGTTGTTCTTCTTATTTTTTGTTTTATTTTTTTTAATTTTAATTTCTTTTTAGGTTTTCTCTATTTATTTTTATTTTCTCTTTACATGATCTTCCTCTTCTATTCTTCTCATTTCAGTTTGTTAAATCATAAATACATATTTCATTATAATAGAATCGAAATATAAAAAGAACAAGAATAGACGTAAATAATAGTTTACTTAAATATGAAATAAATCATGGATTGTTTAAACATGAAATAAGCTAAGTTTCATTATAACAATTTCATACTAAGTCTAATGATATAAAAGATCTAAACATAAATTTGATATGAAAGATCTTATATAGTTAATATTATAACATCAATGAATATTAATGATTAAGTACATACGAAATTTAACAATTTCAATATATTGCAACAAATGCTTGTATAATCATGACATTAAACTATAAAAAGGATTAAATGTTACCTCTTATGAATGTCAATTCCCCCCCAAAAAAAAAAAAAAAAAAAAAATAGAAACAAAAGCACAAACTCAAAACCACAAAAGTAAACCTCGAACTCTATCTTTGTTTTTTTTCCTTTGGAGTTGTGCTGCCTTTTTTTGTTTGTGCGTAAGTGTTGTTGTACTTGAAAGGGAAAAAAAATGTATTTTTCCTCTTGTGTTTGCTGATTTATTGGAAAGAAAGAAAATAAATATTTTTTTATCTCTTGTCCCCTTTCTTTTTGCTTTTCTAATTGTTGGCCTGGAACTTTTTCTTTTTTTTGTATGTATCGAATGTGTGTGTATTTGTATGGTGAGGGGGTGTATTATAGTGGGGGTAGTGGGTAGATGTGGGTGTTATAATCTGTATTAAGGTTAGTCAACAGAAAGAAGATGAAATAGAAAAACAAAATAATCTGAGACCATAGAAATTACTATGACTCCTTAAGAAACTTAATCCCCTCACTATACCCGAGGTTACAGATTAATTTTTTCTAAGATAAAACGGATTAACCTGTTAAAGAAGTAGCGGTACCTCAAACTTCAATAACTTCAGCGAATGTAAGAACAACAACAAGTCACACACAAACTCAGTCGATCGACAAATTTGTTTATGAGAGAAACTGTATGCAGAGAGAAGGAAAAAAATTTCAGTGTTCGAAAATTGGAAAAAAATCTCTTATTTATAGTCATTTTAAGCAAGGGACGCGTCTATTTGGAAAAATCTATTAAGACATATTTTTTCCAGATCGTTGTGTCTTTTGGGAAGAGTAACGGCTTTTCAAAAAAATAACGACTTTTCGGAAAGAATAACGACTTTTCAAAATGTTACCGTTACACGCGAATTAATCTGTTAATTAACTAATTAACTAACATCCTGAATTAATTTATAAGAGAAAGGAAATTCGAAAAAAGAATTTACTTAATGAGATTGACGAAATAAATTTTGTCCAAAAATATTATCAATCAATTTTCAAATCCAAATCTGAAGCCGAAGCCGAGCGAGCGACGACGACGGCGTGAGGGGCACCTTCTTCTTAGCTCTTTAAGAAGTAAAGAGGTGTTTCCTAATATAAGGACAACAATTTCCTTTTCTTTCACCGATATGGGAGAAATAACTTTTCATTTGCACTTTGCAAATGACTTTTCATTTTTTCTCTAAATTAGTTCCCTCATTTTTCTCTTCTATTTTCCCATTCACACTTTGCTAAACCCAACAATCTCCCACATGAATGGGGAATGACTATTGTTAAAGTATATGTATGAAAAACTTGTGTGTCTTGTAAGTAAGGGTTAATCGCATCTGGATAAGTAGGTTTTCCTTAAATTTTCCGTAGTGAACATATATCGAATATACTCGGTCAATCGGTAGATTTGATATTTTTGAACCGTCGAGCTTTGGTGTATTAGACAACATAATTCACACAATCAACCCTTGAACTGTTCTTAGTTCTCATTGTTTTGTTCTTTTCAGCCATGAACACATCTCGGTTATTAAGTGCTTAGAAAACTTGCCTTATCGAATTTTTCTTGAAGCGGCTTACACTTCACACTTACATAGATGCTTTTTAAATGTGTTATCACGTAGATACACCATTTGATATACCATGTATCAAACTTAGAATCATTAAAAAGTCCTTATGCCTTTATCCTTGTTACTGAACATTGTCTCATCATGAGAATGGACCAAAAAATAATTTTGACAATGTGTAATCGTCATTAGTGACTTTTTTTATCTCCTTGAACCTAGATTTTGGGATCTCCAGTATTCTAGGTAGAGTTACCGCCATAATGACTTGTTCTCGGTCATAGTCCCATTTCCGTCGATGATTTCTCAACTCCCTCTCTAGTTAGGCCGTTTATAAGTGGATCCGACACATTATTCTTTGACTTTAAATAGTCAATTGTGATAATTCCACTAGAGAGTAGTTTTTTAACAGAGTTATGTCTTCGTCTTATGTGACGAGACTTGTCGTTATACATAACGCTTCCAGCCCTTTCTATTGCAGCTTGACTATCACAGTGTATGCATATAGGGGCCATTGATTTGGGCCAAAACAGAATATCTTCTAAGAAATTTCGAAGCCATTCAGCTTCTTCACCTGCCTTGTCTAAGGTGATGAATTCAGACTCCATTGTAGAGAGAGCTATACATGTTTGTTTGGACGATTTTCAAGATATTGCTCTCCACCAATAGTGAAAACGTATCCACTAGTGAATTTTGTTTCAGTTGACCCAGTAATCCAATTTGCATCACTATATCCTTCAAGAACTGATGGATATTTGTTGTAATGCAAAGCATAGTTTTGAGTGTCATCTAAGTATCCCAAAACTCTTTTCATTGCCAACCAATGATTTTGATTGGGATTACTTGTGTATCGACTCAGTTTACTGATAGCGTAAGCTATGTCTGGTCGTGTACAATTCATGACATACATCAAATTTCCAACACTCTGACATAGTCTAATTGAGACGGACTTTCACTTTATTCTTTGCAAGATAAAGGTTTATATCAATTGGGGTCTTTGCCCTTTTGAAATTCAAATACTTAAATTTTTCAAGTACCTTTTGAATATAATGAGTTTGAGACAATGCAAGACCATTAGGAGTTTTGAGAATTTTAATTTCCAATATCACATTAGCAATTCCTAGATCTTTCATATCAAACTTACTAGCGAGTATACACTTAGTAGCTTTTACATTGGCAATGTCCTTGCTCATTATCAGCATGTCATCCACATATAGGCATACAATGACTTCCTGATTTGGAGTATCTTTAATGTAAACACATTTATCGCATTCATTGATCTTATATCCATTTGACAACATGGTTTGATCAAACTTTGCATGTCATTGTTTTGGTGCTTGTTTTAGTCCATAAAGTGACTTAATAAGTTTGCACACTTTTTTTTCTTTACCAGGAACTACAAAACCCTCAGGTTGTTCCATGTGAATTTTTCTTCCAGCTCTCCATTTAAGAATGCGATTTTTACATCCATTTGATGGATTTCAAGACCATATACTGCAGTTAAGTCAATTAACATCCGAATTGATGTAATCCTAGTCACTGGCGAGTATATATTAAAATAATCAAGACCTTCTTTTTGTCTAAAGCCTTTGACAACAAGTCTTGTTTTATATTTGTCAATAGTTTCATCATCTTTCATCTTCCTTTTAAAGATCCATTTTGAACCCAAGGGTTTGTTCCCTGGAGGAAGATCAACCAACTCCCAAGTATGAATGCTTAGGATTGATTCGATTTCACTATTGACAGCCTCCTTCCAAGAGGTTGAGTCGCTAGACAACATTGTTTCCTTGAATATTTGAGGCTCACTTTGAAGAAGAATGTTACAAAATCATATCCAAATGAAGTAGTTGTCCATTGACGTTTACTGCGCCTTGGACTCTCTTCAATGGTTTCATTCTCTTTTGGTTCTTCTCGGGGTTGTTTAGACCCCCCACTAGACGACTCAAGTCTAGGTTTATACAGATAGATATGTTCAAAAATTCAGCATTATCTGATTCATTACCGTATTATCATGAATATTTGGATGTTCGGACTTATGAACCAAAAATCAACATGCCTTACTGTTTGTGGCATATCCAATGATACACAATCCATAGTCTTAGGCCCTATTTTTACCCTCTTAGGTATAGGAACCTGGGCTTTGGCTAGACGCCCCCACACTTTTAAATATTTCAAGTTGGGTTTTCTACCTTTTCATTTCTCATATGGAGTAACATGTGTCTTTGAGTGAGGCACTCTATTGAGTATTTGATTTGTTGTAAGGATAGCTTCACCCCACAAGTTTTGTGGTAAACTTGAATTTATAAGTAAACTTTCATCATTTCCTTAAAGTTTGGTTTTTCCTTTCCACAATTCCATTAGAATAAGGAGTGTAAGGAGCAGTAGTTTGATGGATTATTCCATTTTCCGAACATATTTTTGCAAATGGAGATTCATATTCTCCGCCTTTATCACTTCTGATCATTTTGATCTTTCTATCCAACTGATTTTTAACTTCAGTTTTATATTGCCTATAATGCATCTATTACTTCATCCTTACCTTTTAGCAAATAGACATAACAATATCTAGTGGAATCGTCAATAACAGTTATAAAATACTTTTTCCATCACGTGAAGGTATTGACTTCATGTCACAAATATCAGTGTGAATCAGTTCTAAAGGATTTGAATTCCTTTCAACAGATTTATAAGAATGCTTAACATACTTAGATTCAACGCAAATTTGACATTTTGATTTATTGCACTCAAATTTTGGTAAAACATTTAAGTTAATCAGTTTTCGCAAGATTTTGTTATTAACGTGTCCAAACGTTAATGCCATAAATATTTAGACTCAAGCAAGTAAGAAGAAGCAAATCATTATTCATATCAACTGCAATTACATTGAGTTTGAAAAGGCCATCACTGAGGTAACCTTTTCCTACATACATTTCATTCTTACTCACTACTACTTTAGCAGAAACAAATACACATTTGAATCCATTCTTAGTCAGAACTGGAATAGAAATTAAATTCTTTCGCAATTCCGAAACATATGAGACCGTGTTCAAAGTCACCACTTTGCCTGATGTTATCTTTAATAGTTCTTGTCAATTCCTTTCACCTTTGCAACAGCGGAGTTTGCCATAAACAACTTCTCATCTTTAGGTACTGGAGTATATGATGAAAACAATTCTTTGTTGGCACAAACATGGCTTGAGGCAGCAGAATCTATCCACCATTCTCTTGATTTCCAACCAAGTTACATTATGAAAGCACTGCACAGAGATCGTCCATTTCTCTTTTGGATTCAGCCAAGTTTTCTTGATCCTTCTTCTTCTTGTCCTTCTTGGGACCCCGACATTCAGTAGCCCTATGACCACATTTGCCACAATTGAAGCAGCTTCTATTGAATTTCTTCTTAGGAGGATTTCTTTTTGGACCAATGCTTTCTTTCCTTTCTTTAATTTTGTGGGATCTTCTTCAATAATATTTACTTTAGATATTGCTGAATTACCACATGACTTCTTTTCTGCAGCTTTATTATCCTCTTCAATTCTCAACCTTACTATGATATCTTCAACAGTCATCTTCTTGCGTTTATGTTTCAATTAGTTTTTGAAGTCCTTCCACAATGGAGGTAACTTCTCAATAATGGTAGTCACTTGAAAGGCATCATTCACAATCAATCATACATTAAAGATTATGTGAGTATTAAGAAAAAACTTAATATTTCTAACATAGGCATTAAATAAATTATACCTTCAGCAAGGAGATCATGGATTATGACCTGCAGTTCTTGAACTTGGATGACGACGGTCTTATTGCCTATCATCTTATAGTCCAGAAACTTTGTCACAATGAACTTCTTCACTCCGGCATCCTCTGTTTTGTACTTCTTTTCTAAAGCATCCCAGAGTTCTTTTGAGGTTTTGACATTGTTGTACATATTGTACAGATTATCTTGCAGGCCACTCAGAATATAATTTTACACAAAAAATCTAAGTGTGTCCATATTTCTATTACCAAGAATCGTTCTTCAGGCGGAGTATCATCCGACATAACAAGAGTATTCTCATTAATGAACCTCTACAGACTCAACGTAATGAGATAGAAGAACATCTTCTGTTGCAATCTCTTGAAGTTGACTCCAGAAAACTTTGCAGGTTTCTCAACCGGCGCTACGGCAGCAATTGAACGATTGTGTGCAACCGATGTTGTTGCAGCACTTACTGTTGCAACACTCACTATTCCAGCATTTACTTGACTTGAATTAGTCATTTTTTTCTGTCACAAATGGCAGATAACTTTAGTATGTGAAATACTAACAGTAAAGAATAAATCTTTACACAGAGTGTTTCTGATTTAACGATAAAGTTTTTATTTTCTTTTAATCGTTAATCGAATGAATTTTAAAATTCGAAATCGAAACCGAGCGAGCGACGACGATGGTGAGAGGGGGCACCTTTTTCTTAGTTCTTTAAGAAGTAAAGGAGGTGTTTCCTAATATAAGGACAAAAAATTCCTTTTCTTTTACCGATATGGGAGAAATGACTTTTCATTTGCACTTTGCAAATGACTTTTCATTTTCCATCCAAATTTGTTCCCTCATTTTTCTCTTCTCTTTTCTCATTAACACTTTGCTAAACCCAACAGTGAGAAGTGATGGTGAGGTTGTGGGGTGATGTGGGGCTGTGGGTGAGAGCGAGTGGGAGGTTTATTTATTTTATTTTTCTTTAATTAAATATATGTACAAAAATATTAATAATAAAAATATTAGTCAATAAAAATTAATCCAAAATTATAATTAAAGATACAAGATTATTTATTAAACCTAATTTTAAAGAACGCATATATATTTTTGTTATTTTTTATTATATTGCAAAAACAAAAAAGTTAGCCTAAAATCATTTTTTTTCAAATATTTCAAATATTTTAAAATAAACTTAACAAAAATAAGATAAAAATTAAAATATCTAATTTAAATATAAAGGAACTTTTTAACCAATAAAAATGGTGTACAACTTTATGTTTGGTCAAAAATTATGTGTTTATAGTTTATCCCTCTTTGACTGGAAACACGAAGAGTTTTCAGACAAAGAAGTAGACAAACGACAAATTTTGATAGGACTCTTTTTTGAAAGAAAAATATGTGACCGAGCCTTTGTTTTAGTCAGCCTACATATCTCGGGTTGTAAGGGAATCAAGTCGTGTGTAGTTCAAGAAGACGAGGTGATGAGTTGGAAGTTAAGTGAGGTTCTATCGAAGCTCCAAGTCGCGACTGTTATCCTTACTAAAAAAATGAAAGCTAATAGTCAAAAGGAAAATAAAAGTACAAGCTCCTATCTATGCAACTTCTTTTGAGTCTTGACTTTAAGATATCACCTTAATTTTTGGGTGAGTATCTTAACCTTGAATTGAATTCAATTCTTAACTTTTCACTTAGCGTGAGTTTTGTCACTCTTCAAAATGACAATTTGATTATGTTCTTAAATGACTGCATGTTATCTTGATCAGAAGTTGACTAGAAATAGACGTGAGGAAGTGAGGCCTCTACATGCTTTGAAGAAGCTGATTCTAGCCATCATGTGATTGATCATTCTTAAAAAGAGTTGAAACTTTGTTCTTGAATTTCAAATCCATTTTTCGCTTGAAGAAATATGAAAACCATTACAAACGCAAGAAATACACAAAATTTTTGCCCCAGTTTTTATTGGAAAATTTTGTGAGTTATTCGCATATGTGTAAATAAATAAATAAATAAATAAGATCAGACTAGGAAATGTTTATCCTAATAGAAAATAACTAAATCCCATTATGTAAAAGGGTCCTGCTAATCCCATTGTCCAGGAGGGTCCTGGTAATCCCATTATATAAGAGGATTCTGCTAATCTAGTCCCATCATCCAGGAGAGTACTTCTAATCCATTATCAAGGAGGGTCTTAGTAATACCATTATGAGAAGGTCCCTGATAGTCCCATTATCCAGGATGGTTCTACTAATCCCATTATCCAAGAGGGTCTTGTTAATCCCATTATGAGGAGGAGCTTGCTAATCTCATTATGAGGAGGGTCCTGCTAGTCCCATTATTAAGGAGTGTTATGACCCCAAAATGAACTAGGTTAAACTAGAGTCTATCATATGTTCTATGAGTGAATAGCATGGAATAATAATGAATAATAGCTTTAGAAGGCAGTTGGATGAGTTTGGAAGTCAAACCTCAAAGGACGACCAAGACGTTCGAAGTTAGCCTTTGTGTGTGCTAGTGTGCCTTAGTATGTTTCATGGGGTTTGGTGTATTGTTTGGAGTCTAAAATGATAGGGGGTACCCTATTATGTAGATGGACATATTTAGGATCGAAACGCCCGGGTACGACTCCCCAAGGACCACCATAAGGGTTCTTGAGGAGGACCCAAAAACTGGCAAAAACACTGCATGTATAGTGTCAATCGACGCCCCATTGATGGATCGACGCCCCTCGATTGGGGGCGTAGCTCCACACTTAGTGGTGGGAGATTAGCCCCCATGAAGTGATCCTCTGATCCAAATGACAGCCTGCATGACGCCCCCTCGTCCAATCGACGCCCCTTAGGTGGTGTCCGTCGATTCACACGTGCAACTTTCTGGATGTGTCTCGGCCAAGGCAAGGGCACTTTAGGAAATTCACCTAGGGTCCTAATTAAGTCATGGACGGTTATTTTAGGTCTTTGTTAGGTATTTTAAGAATATTTAAGCAATAAGATAGCCATTTAGACTTTAGACTTCAAAACAAAAACCTTTCCCTCCCAAAACTCTCTCAAGATCACCATTGTATAAGAAGAGAAAAAGAAGGCAGCTTCTAGGACGAATTTCACCAAGGTTTCAAGATTATATTAAGGCTTTGACTAAAGGTATTTGAATCTTATTCATTAATTGATTCTCCCATCCTTGAATTCCCCCTAGTTTCCCTTAATTGTAAATCCAAAATACCCCAATCTAGATAGGGTTGTGATTGCATTGTGGGTAAGGCTTGTTTGTGATTCCAATCTAGTGGGGTAGCATTCAATTGTTTATATGATGATTATAAGATGTTTTTCATGAGGTTTCCTTGATTAATTTAGTATATTATGATGAAGGTGATCATGGTTATTTAGGACATTAAGGGTAAGATTTAGGGTTCTAGATTGATCTTCTTAATGCAATTGTCTTGAATACTAATTGATCATAGAAGGATCATCGATATATGAATTGAACTAGACCTTATTGATTAGAATTAATCTTGGCTTGTTGTGTATGGATTGAACCTTAAAGATGAATTATGGCTAGATTCTCCTAGTAATGAAGAATGTGAGAAGAAGACTACTACTTGATCGTCCTATAATCTACATATGAAAGAAGATAGACTGAAGTAAAGAATTATGAATCTTAGGTTGTTGTGTTGGTTGTTGATTTAGGAATTTAATGAATGAAAGTGATAGAATCACTTAAGCATGGAGAATTGTATAGGACATCCCTCCATGAGAGAAAAGTGTTGAGCAAGGCTTGACAAGAAAATCTTGGAGTATATGCTTGGCGTGGATATGTCAATGAGAAGGATTGTCACACAAGGGTCCGGACTCCAAGTATAAAGGAGAGTCACACCTAGTTATTGTGGTGACTATCCATTTTTAAGGGGGAACTCTTACGTAATAGAGTGTGGGTTTTCCCAAAGTTAGGTCTCATGAGGCGGGGGTCCTTCACGTAGTGGAGTCAAGGTTTCCAAGTAGAGATCTCCATAGAAATTCTATGAACTAGGACATGCTTGAGAATCATCCTGTAGTGTTTAAAGCAAAATGAACTAAGACTTACTTCATGAAGTAGCTCATAGTTTTCAAATGTGTGGATGAACTTTGACATACCCAAGAGGGTATCTCGTAGTGTTCATGATTGTAAAGTAACTTAGACATACTTAATAATGTATCTCATAGAGTTCAAACTAATAATGAACTAAGACGTTCTTGAGATAGAGTACCTCAGAGTGTTCTAAAGTTAAAAAGAAGAACTAGGTTCTAAAGTAAGAAGAAATAGTAAGAGGATCTAAAAGTAATACTTGGTATGATTAGTGTTATGGGTGCTATGAGTGCATTGCACAAAGTATAACCTAAGGCCACTAAAGAAGAGGCTTGAGACAGGATTGGACTAGAGTTGCCTTTCCTAGTTATAGATGATAGACATGAGAGATTCTTAGTCAAGAGAATTAAGTTAATGATGAGACTTAGGAGGGTGAACATGTTAAGGATGACTTCAAGATATGCTTAGTGTGTGAGGTAGTATGGGATGTCTCATATGCATTGCACAAGTGTGTTTTGAGGTGATCAAAAGGGTATAGTACTCCTATGTATGAAGAACTTAGGTCTTAGTTATAAAAGTGGAATATGATCAAGAACGACCAAAGAGAGGTACTTAGAATGCTACCATGGTCTTGCACAAGTATACTTGGAGGTGAGGTAGTTCACTCAGTAAGAAGGACAAATAAGTTGAAGTATGAACTTAAGTATGCTTTATGATGATTTTCTATGCTTATTATATTCATGTTATGTTTATGATATTATCTCTTATGATTATGTCTATTATTTACTAGCCCTTGAGAAATCTTATGTTTTGTATGTTAGCTTTCATACTTGCTACATTTTGCACTAACGTATATTTTTCCTACATTCTAATCCAATGTAGGGTGTTAAGAAGATTGAGTTTCTTTGAAGGGCAGAGTTTCCAAGGCTTTCAAGAAGTGAAGATTGATGAGTCCTCATAGCATTCGAGGACAATACCTTTATGTTCTATTTATGTCTTTTACTATGTTTAGACTTTTTGTGGGCTGCCTCTCAAGACATTGTTATTCATATATTACATAAGGTTTGAGACATGTATTAGAAAGTCTTTCGTTGCTATGAAATGATTTTCGTATATGTTGAAAGAAAGTTTTTAATTCCGCACTACTTTTTATATATGCGATGAAGATGTCTAAGGGCTTGTATAAAGCCTCCGAGAGGTCAAGTACACCACGTCACGACTAGGGGTTGCTCTCGATCGTGACAAGGAGGGTCCTGCTAGTCCCATTATCCATGAGGTCCTGGTAGTCCATTATCCAGGAGGGTTCTGCTAGTCCCATTATCCAAGAGGGTCCCGTTAATCTCACTATGAGGAGGGTCCTACTAGTCTCATTATCAAGGAGGGTTCTGCTAATCCATTACAAGGAGGGTCCTATTAGTCTCATTATCCATGAGGGTCCTGCTAATCCCATTATGAGGAGGTCTTGCTTTTTCCATTAGCAAGGAGGGTCCTGCTAATCCCATTATGATCCAGGAGGGTCCTGCTAGTCACATTATCCAGGAGGGTCCTTCTAGTCACATTATTCAGAGGGTCTTGCTAGTCCCATTATCCAGGAGAGTCCTGCTAATCCCATTATCAGGAGGGTCTTGCTAGTCCCATTATTCAGGAGGGTCTGCTAGTCCCATTATCCAGGAGGGTCCTGTTAAGCCCATTATGAGGAGGGTCCTGCTAGTCCCATTATCCAAGAGGGTCCTGTTAATCCCATTATCCATGAGGGTCTTGATAATTCCAATACGAAGAGGGTTTTGTTAGTCTTATTATCCAGGAGGGTCCTGCTAATCCCATTATAAGGAGGGTCCTTCTAGTCTCATTATACAAGAGGGTCCTGCTAATCCCATTATGAACCAGGAGGGTCCTGCTAGTCACATTATCCAGGAGGGTCCTTCTAGTCCATTATTCAGAGGGTCCTGCTAGTCCCATTATCCAGGAGAGTCCTGCTAATGCCATTATCAGGAGGGTCTTGCTAGTCTTAAATCTTATACTAAAGAATGTTTTATTAAACAGAATTATCATTTGGAATCACCACAACATTTTTTTATTTTTAGTCCAGTTTGTACCAGAAAATATTTTTTGTTTTATGAAAATGAATGACAAATACCTATATCAATAAAAAAATTAAAAAAATGCAAGTATGCAGTTAGGGAGTTTTTTCCCAGAAATGAAAGATGATAGGGAGTTTGTTTCCTATGGTTAAAATACAACTACAATGCTTATTCCCTAAGAGTGTTTAATATATATATATATATATATATATATATATATATATATATATATATATGCCTCAGTTTTTGAAATTGAGGAACTTTAAAACTTTTTTTTATTTATCCTTGTTTTTATATTATCTATAAAAATGATCTTATTATGATCTTTCAAGGATACACAATTTTATTTTGTAAGACAAAGTCCTATGATAAGAGTGCCTACGTATCTTGTATAGCAATAGTCTGGTCAAACATAGTTTATATTAATAAGAAAATTATTATTCATTTTCTTGATTCTTTCTACGAAAGACATCTTTTTGAGAAACGAATCAGTTCATGGTTGTCTATGTTTTGACTTTAGTTGGTACCAACAATTAGTATTATGCATATGAATCACATTCAACTACTTCAGGCAAATTTGAGATCAATTTTGAATAATCCCTATATTTCAAATTTTATCTCAAACATACTTAAGTATTTACAAGATGAGTTTATCTGGCCTAAGTTAAGGTATAAAATTATTCATATCCTCATGTTTCAAATGCTTTCGCAACAAATGAAGTCTTTTTCACACAATAAAAGTGTTCTGATCTTAGGACGTTTTAGAGTTCACTCACACTCAAAAAGATGTTCAATGTATGAGATCGAGATACCATACGCTTGACCCTCATGTAAGAATCCACTAATGTGAGAACACAAAAAAATGAGATCAAGTAGGGCTTGTCATTGACTTGTAATGTAGGCTTAAAGAAAGGTAGAATATTCATTTGGGATAAAGTGATTATTTCCTCCTTAAAGTTTACATAATCCTCTCAATATTTTCATTTTCGCATTTGACCTTTGTTTTGTTGAAAGTCTCTCCTCATTTATTTTCTTTTTTCTTTTTTCATTTTCTTTTCTTTTTGTTGGAAATTTTTTCTTTTTTTTTTTAGTCTAGCTTTTCATTGTCATTTTTTTCTTTAACTTTCACATATTTGGCCTTTTGATTTTGGCACCCAACTCAGTCTTTGGCGTTGTGTATCTAACTGATAGTGCGCTCAGGGAGATGAGACATGGAATACTGATTTTATGCACTCAAATGTATTTGAATAAAAATGTCTCAGGCTCGAAATGGGAGTTTTTGGCTAGCATGTCATTTAGTAGGCTTGAAAGGCACAATCGGATCAAAGAAGATCCTATAATCATTTTCCAAATTAAATGTTGTTCAAAATTTCATTTCAACCAACATTCAGGCCAAGTTCTAGATCAGCAAAGTCGTGTCATTGAATTTTATATCTGACGCTTACCACACAATGCACATAAAACTGTCACGACCCAAAAATGGTTGTGATGGCACTCATCTTATCCCACCAATACAAGTCATCCCAAAATCCAACATCTAACAAAGTGCGGAGATAAACAACAATCCAACCACAGTTTCTATTATGAAAACAAGTCAACTTAATTCAATCCCCAAAACCAGGTTGTCACGTGCACAAGTCTCTAATGTAAATACTAGAATTGAAATAAAACACGCAAGTCTAAAATGAAGTTGTCTTTCAAGTAAAAACAAAATCATAAACTGGAGTAAGAAGGTTTGCTGAGGTGACAAACAACTACCTCACAATTCTCCACAAGATGCCTCGGAAACGAAGAGAATGGAAGGTATCACGAAGATCCGAACTTGCAATCTACAAAATTTTGTAGAAGCAAGGGGTGAGTACCAAACCACGCGGTACCCAACAAGTAAACCTCTAAACAGAAGTTAAGTGAACTAAATAGAGGTACTCCTTACACCCTATCCGAACCTCCACACTAACCTGCATAAAACCAGCCCAACCTAACAGTTCACAAGCACCCAACTCAATAACAACACTCTAACAGATTACAAGTTTCACAGAAAATCACTCACAAGATCAGCAAAACATGAGTTCAAATTAATCAATGATCAAAATGTGCAATCCCATGAAATGCAATGTCAAATATAGTGATGCATGTCTGAACTAATGATACACACCCACTCTCTCAGTATGGGACCCAATGGGGTACATATCTTTCCATGCATCTGTCGTGGCGCACGACACGATCCTCGATAATAGTAACCGTCGCGGCACGCGACACGTCCCTCAAAATATAATATCCATCGCAGCGTGCGTTATGACCCTCAAAATGATACATCCTCGTATCACAATACTCTTATCACAACCATGTTTCAGATGCTATACAAATGATATGTTTAAACAAATAATGAGGAAATAACCACTTTGATAACAAGGCACAATTCACAACAGTGCAACCATAATACAACATCAAGAAATAAGCAATAAGCTTCCAAATCATCCTCAAACATCACACAAGGAAATACACGAATTTTCATACGCTTAACAAGGATTTAGAAATCCACTTGCCTTAGCCAATCGAATAATCACTCTGGGATTTGAGCATTCCCTTTCTGTTAAGCTTCCGAATCGATGTAACCTATTCAAGTATATATATATTCACTATAAGGTTTCGAAACTAACAACACCCACATTTTTATGTGTTTAACCGTGACCTAAAAAGTTACCCAGATTTATAATCAAGTTTGTAATTCTTGATGTCAAATAACATTTCAACTATCATAGTTTTCCAAGTTTCCAGTCTAGGGTTACATCCAAATTTTTCCAATATCCTAATTCAAATGGTACTCACAAAATACTATTCATCCAATATTTAAATATACATACCAATATATCAAAACTTGAACCATAATATAATAACTAAAACTCTAAAATTTACACCCGAATGAATTCACATTACGTTGCAGAATGGTGTTTTGTTTTCTTTATTTTCAACTCCTTTCCTCCTGACCAATCATTTGTCATCATTACTTATTCCAAAAAAAATAATCAATACTTGCCATAATTCCCAGAAAGAAATTGACAAAAACAAAAATGAATATAATAATAATAACATGAATAGTAGCATCATTCTTTTTCCTAAATTTCTAAGCCACCAAGATTTCACCACTGTCCCTTCAATCTAATACAATTATTAAATTAATATAGTAATAGTAACTATTTTTTCCTTCCACTGAAACTTATCAACAGTAACTCATCAATATTTTTTAATGTATTTTTTTCCTTTTTCTTCAACCCAATTAACATATATACTAGGTATTCCATTCCAATCTAACTATAGAAAATTAAAGATTTGACATTACCTGATTATACAGTTTTCCAGTTTTGGTATTCGGCCGTCGCTGACTTTCATCTTATTATTATATTTTGGTCTAATTTCATTATGTACTAAAAGTAATAATTTCTATTGAACTATTTTAATATTTAAGACATGGCCTATTATTATTAAGAACAACAAATTACATGTAAATTAATTAACTATAGTCAAATGACTACTCAAAATTTGCCAAAAATGACCTTTTGGGTCCGAGTCATTACATTATCCACCACTAAAAATTATGTTCGTCCTCGAACATAAGGAAGAATAAGGAAGAATAACCGACATTACCAAAATCCTGAGGTTTGACCTATAGTCGGTGTTCATCTCTCTGCTGAACTTCTTATCAAACTTTGGAAGATCTACAAGTTGGGAATGATTTTCGCGCTCCACACTAACACGTGAATTCATTATGAACTCAAACCTTCTGAACCATAACTCAAGCATCAAGACAATTTTTTTTTTGCTTCACATAATCAAGATTAAATTTTGAATCGATGTACTGTTACAACTAGAAGTGAACTTGAATCAGCCACCACACACTCTTATTAACAAACCATCATAAATCTTATCAAGATTTTCTTTTCACAACACAATGAGTTTAAGTTAATAAAAAATAATCTGATTTTTAGACATCGGGTACTCATCAAGGGAGAATCAAACTTAAATAACCCAAAGAGGAATAAGATCAAGTAACCACCCAACAACACTTCAGATAACTATTACTATTCACAGAAGCTCTCATAAGCAAGGTCGTGCGTGTAGAATCACAATTATACTTTAACTACCCCAATCAACACCAAATCTGTTATAACTAAAATGACCAAGAATGCCACCCTACTAAGCGGACAATCACAGGATCGATACACTCAATTCACCACTAGAAATTCACCCAATGACGTGGAAACATGTGTGGGAATAGACAACTAAACACATTTCAAATCATATCCAAAATGAAGTAGGTGGTCACATTAGAATATATAAAACCAAGGCCGAACAACACGTAATACTTCTTCGATAGTGTCCATATCAAATAGTTTCATTCATATGACCTTATTTCTTTGATTTCTAGTCACCCACAATCACCAATCTAGTCTCAATTATGATTGCACACATACTTGGTTTGTCGAACCCGTATGATCTTCACAATAATCCATTAAAGTCAACACTCCTAATACTCATAAATCATCATAACCACACTGCTCATTTGCCTTACTCTCAAACTGTTACTAGTATCAAAGTCTTCTTAACAAACACATTATCACCTCCAAATTTTCAAACTATGGCTTTCTCTCTTTCTAAATAAGCATTTTATCATAAATACAAGTTCCACACAAGGCTGATAGCACTAATTAAAAATCATATAGTACCTTCCCATCGAGATATATACTATTAAATCACACTCACAATCAATTTCACACAAACTTTCAAATACCATGTTTTAACTACCATTCACACCATCACATACCTCATATCAAAACTTAGAGAAATTCTTAGTAACTCCAATAATTTGTATATTATAAGCTCATAACCTTAACTCACCATCAAATGCCTATGTAATACATCATAACAGTCTATATTGTCCATCAACAAAGTTGTTTCAATCCCCTCAAAATTCTCATTAACCATGTAGAATTGTAGGCCCACGCTGATTAATATCCGTAAGTTACCTATCATATTTTGTACAAACTAGCTCGACACCGCATAGAATCTTTCACACATCATTGTTTGTAACCCAAACCAAAACTCATTCTTTATCAAAATCGATGATAAAACCCTAGTAAATCTATACCGAATCAATTCACATTCATAGTCATATTAGAACTTATATATGAAAATTCATACATCCTTTAACTTCGAACCAAGAGTCTATATGAGAGGTTTTATTCCATCACATCTCTTACATTCTTTCTATGACGTAATTGTTAAATACCTTGAACTCTTCAATATACTAGACTCATTTTCCTCTCGCTGACTTGCTTACCAATTTTATCCTTTAACCAAGAATTCATGATATTTTTACCTTGTGCTCTAAATCTGAACATTACGTGAAATCCCCCCTTAGGTATAACAATCGAAAGTAATCAAATTTACTACTCAATTTATTTTAAAGTCCTTCCAAATGCTTCATACTCCAGGCGGTCAAGCATTTTTTTTACCTTACCAATCCATATCTTGACAAAACACACTACCACAACCCCACATTCAAAATGAAAAACTTGAATTTTGAATGCAACGGTGTAACAATTCCCTAATCTATCAACATTAGCTCATATCTTAAATTTTTTTTTATGAATTCACGTATCTTAGCTTATCATTGATCGCCTATCCATCGACCATATCATATGTTTTTCTAAAAATTCAAACTTACTCATTACCAAACTCAAAACAACAAAAAAAATGTATCATCACACTCGAGTTGTGTACACTCCTTTCTCAAATTTTATCCAACTGTTTTAATCAATATGGTGAACTTGTGACACTATTGTCACAAGTAGAGAAAAATAGATGAAACCACACGTCTCTAAAATAAATTTTCTACAATCTGAAGATACATCTTTTCTCCTTACACTCAAAGTAAATATCTTTGTTCTCGATCGCCTCTTTCCAAAGACTAAACTACATTACATTAATTCTTTTCATTTATAACTCTAGCTCTTTTCTATTTTTATTCAAGCGGTGTCCGGCACCTCCTAAAACTTTCCATACAATAACCTTATTCACCAAATACTAGAAAACCATAAGCTTAGATACTCCCAAGTCCTTATTACCATACAAAATTCATTTAATCAACCATCCTTATCATATAGTTGCATTTCCATCACAATCCATCTTAACCTCTTATTACCATCATGCTTAGTTATCCCTTGTCATCCCCATGAAGTTAACATTGTCATTAACATGAACCTCGAACCCAACTATACCAATCAAATTCAAAGGACTAACTTAATTTTATACGCAATTGTTTTTACTAAAATCTTCAATTACCTTCTTGCAAGTAAAATCTGGGAGTTGGTTTACCCATAAGCTTGTCATCTTAATATTGATCCACTTTCACGGAGATTGCGATGAAATACCACTGATTTAAAATTCTCAAAATACACTTCACAACCTAAACACATCAGTACAGTACCAAATATCCACCACTAAAAGCTTTCTCATAAATAATGCTTAACTCATTCATCCGTAGTAAAAAAGTAGTTGTTTTTTTCAAACGTGAATGCAACATCAAATCTAGTTATATAAGCATGTGATACAACTAATAACTTCTTAAGTAGTTAGTATCCACACTTGACATCAACGTATCTATTTTTATATACCACTAGTACCACACGTGAAGGTCCGTTAAATCCACCACTAGAATACAACATACACCTTTAGAAGATTGTACTCAAATAGATCACACATTTATGATCATAAAGTAACTACAATATACTACTAAATTTATTCAGTCTCTCATCCAAAGTGATTCATTCATAAATTAGGTCAATAGTATGAGTAACACACTTCATAACTCTTACCAAGTAATGTTCGATACCTCTATAATAGTCGTATCATATCCCTTTTTCATATATACTCAATTATGAAAGGTTCTAACCTCAATTGGCGCAACATCATTCGCTAAGCAACCCATATATGTTATGACAACTATACCAACTTGACTTTCCAAGTTACGTCGTTCATTATCTAGCCACCCCTTTAATCATTCCACTTTCAATAATTGTCAAACCATTTCATGCATCGTATATAACACATAAGTACTATTCACTTTACTAGGGTAACTAACCTTACACAACCCCTTCAAATTTTAAACATTCTAAATCTAACTACATATATTTTCATACGTATATCACCTCACCTTAGTACCAGATCTAACATCCCAATCATACACGACACCAACTACTCACATGAGAAACTACGCATGAGTCATCACAAAAATGAGAGTGAATGAAGTGAAGCGATAAGAATCAAATCGGACCAAGGACGCACGATAGAGATTCAAAAAGTAAAAAATTTTCCTAAAAGTCACTATAGCCTCTCGAAGATAAGTAAAGACGTCTCCGTACCAATTCTCGAGACTACTTAGACTCAGCTTGTATACACGTGAGACCTATGAACCTGGCGCTCTGATACCATTTTGTCACGATCCAAAAATGGACGTGATGACACTCGTCTTATCCCACCAAGACAAGTCAACCTAAAACTCAACTATTACATTACTATCAACTTAAATTATACCCCTAAGACCTGGTTGTCACGTGTACAAGCCTCTAAAGTAATACAATTGAATCAAAAATAATTACAAGTCTCATATGACATTGTTTCTATAGTAGAACAAAATCATAAATAGGAGTAAGAAGGTCTACTGAGATGACAAACAACAACCTCACAAATCTCCAAGAAGCCTCGGAAAAGAAGAGAATATATCACAAAGTTCAGAGCTAGTAACCTACAAAAAATTGTAGAAGCAAGGTGTGAATATCAAACCATGCGGTACTCAACAAGTAAACCTCTAACCACGAGTTAAGGGGATAAAATACAGGTAGTCCTACCACCCCAACCTAACCTGCACAACTACAACCTGCATAAAACTCAGCCCAACCTAACAGCTCACAGTTTACATAGCACATGACTCAACAACAACACTTAGACAAATTACATATCCTTAACAACAATACTTCAACAAATTATATATCCTCAACAACCAGCTCGGTATTCATCAGTCACAAGTTCCACAGAAAGTCATTCACAAGATCACCAAAACACAATATCAAGTTCACTAATGATAAGTATGTGCAATGCCATGGAATGCAATGTCAAGTATAATGATGCATGTCTGACCTAGTGATACACACGCGTTGTCTCTCAGTTTGGGACCATGGGGGACATATCTGTCCATGCATCCATCGCGGCGTGCGATACGACCCTTGATAATAGTTACCATTGCGGCGCGCGATACGTCACTCGAAATATATTATCCATCGTTGTGCGCGATAAGTCCCTCGAAATGGTACATCCTCTTTAAGTTCTCATTCTTTCTCAATGCACATAACACTTGTCATAATCATGTCTCAGAATAATGCAAATGACATGTTCACACAAATAAAGAGGATATGACCATTTCATAACATTGCACAATTCACAATAACGCAATCACGATACAATATCAATAATGATTCAACAAGTCTTTCAAATCATTCTTCATTCTCAACATAACACTCACAAACAATTTATCATATTACCGTTTTGTTATCCTTTTTGCATCATTAGAATTAATCAATATGGAGAAATCAACCCATTACCAATTCCATTACTCCCAAACATATACCACAAAGAAATACATGCATTTCATGCACATAACAAGAGTTTAGAAATTCACTTGCCTCAAATAGTCGAACAATCATTCCGAGACTTGAGCCTTCACATTTCGCTAGGCTTCTAAATAAGTGCATCTATTCAAATAATTAATCATAATAAATTCTTTAAACTAACAACATCCATATTATAATAGGTCTTAGCCTAGATCCATAAACTTACACAAACTTAAAAATCAAGTTCCTAAATTTTGATATCAATTATCATGTCAACCCTCATATTTTCAAATTTCTAACCTAGGATTACATTCAACTTCTCCAATATCATAAATCTAATAATAATCATATAAGACAACATAACTAATATTTATTTTGATAACCAATATACACAAAACTAAATTTATAATATAATAAAAATTAACATTATTGAATCGAAGCCGTTGTTTACAAAAATAAGTGGCAAAGACAATATGACCCAAATGTGTAAATTACAGTATTAGTAGTAATCTTCTTCTTATTGTCATTTATTACCATGCCTCAATCATTGGTAATGTGATTGGCCAATGATTGAGTGACAATTTGCCCCTCAAATCCCAACACGTTGAGCTTAACAATTTCCACCCTTTTTGATTGATTTATTATTTTTTAATGTATTTTTTTCCTTTTTTTTCAACCCAATTAACATATATACTACAGGTATTCCATTCCAATCTAACTATAGAAAATTAAAGATTTGACATTACTTGATTATACAGTTTTCCAGTTCTGGCATTCGGCCGCCGCTCACTTTCATTTATTATTATTTTTGGTCTAATTTCATTATGTACTAAAAGTAATAATTTTTATTGAACTATTTTAATATTTAAGACATGGCCTATTATTATTAAGAACAACAAATTACATGTAAATTAATTAACTATAGTCAAATGACTATTCAAAATTTGTCAATAATGACCTTTCAGGTCCGGGTCATTACAGAAACATGAGTTCGAATTTATTTAACCCTTAAGTTTAAGCAAAACAGATTCTCAAGTATTATATAGATATATTAGGAGATATCACAAGAAGTCTATTGGTCACAACAAAGTTGATATGTCTTGTCAAATAGTTTAACACTTTATTATTTTTTGTTATGCATAATCCTAAGCTTGTTGGTACCAACCAAGTCAAAAAAAATTTGGAATAAAAAAAATATGTTTTTTTGCCTTAATTTATGTGACAAGGATTTTTAGATTTTTTTATATTGGACCGAACATCAAAATAAGGTTGCCTACGTATCTTTTCAAATCAAGAATCAGGTCAAACGTAGTTCAGAAGATTATAAGCACAACATTATTTTTAATAAGAAAAATATTTTTCTTTAAGATTTTAAATAATGATCACCGAACCCGAGGAGGGTTGCCTACGTATCTCATCAAGGTGAGTCAGGTGTGCATAGTTCGTTCATATTGGACAATTTAGCAGATTGTTTTCTTAAAAGATTGAAATTTGTTGACAAATACAATTATACATAATAAAAGAAAACTTTTTTTTGTTGTGATTTCTGTTTAGAAGTGAATAATCTTTTCATTTTGTAAGAAATGAAAAAAAAAAAAATCTTAAATAAGAAAATATTTTTTGTAACTTTTTTCTATGTCTTTTTTTTAATGTAAAAATCTAAAAAAAAAAAATCAGTGATCACCATAGATTTTTAATTATAGGAAAAATTAGCAAACTAGTCACAATCCCTAACTTAATTAGTGAAAACATCTACACTTTAAAATAATTATGAAAATGTCAAAATGTCAATACTTTAGAAAGTAATTTGTATCCAAATTTATTTCTCAAAACAGTTCAACATTGAATCAAATTCTACATCTATTACCTATTTACACTTCTTTCTATGCTTTAATACCATTAAATTTATTTTTCATCTTTCACTTTTCAATTTTTTTTCTCTTCTATCAACTTTTCAGTTTTCACCATCCCCATCATTCACTTTTCTCTTCTTCTTTTTTCAATCATCAAAATTTCACCATTATTCTTTCTCATTGTTGAAAAAGAATTTATTATTCAAGTCCATAGCAATTTGTTCTTATCTATCAATTAATCAAGAAATCTCTCAATTGATAAAGGTATTTTTGAAGTCATCATTTATTTTGCGAGATTTTGTTATTTTTATGTGAGTTTATTAACATACTCATCAAATATTTATGTATTTCAAATTTTTAGTATTTTAAATAAAAATTTTCGATCTTTTTTATGATTTGTTTTTATATTTCAGGTTTAGTGAAATCTACATTAGCATTTAGGTATTGAGTTGCTTCGCAAAAGTATTTGAAAGTATTTTGAATGTTTGTAATTTGTAGTCAAATTTGTTTTTACAAAGTGATAATCCAAATACAAATCTGTAGTTTGATTATTTAAAATTGTGAATGAATACGAAATCAAAGATAAACTAGTTGGTATAAACATATAATGAGCAAAATGAAATACAAAACTATTTGACTGATGCAATTAGGATGAATACACATATAATGAATACATAAATAAACTGTATTTTGGCTATTTATAGTTGAGAATGAATACAAAATCAAAATATAAATACAAAACTTTATGGTATACATTAGGACGAATACGAAATCAAATCTAAATACAAACTTTATGGTATACATTAGGATGAATACAAAATCAAATCTAAATATAAATTATTTGGTATACAAAGTGATATTGAAAATAAGCAAAATAAAATACATATGTAAGATGGATGAATACCTATACCATAAATATACATGAGTATTGTATTCTGAATACTAGAAAATTTCTTAAAGGAGATACATAAACTTCATAACCTTAACATGATAGCAAAATAATTTCATAAAATTTAGACATTTTTAAAGATAAATTATAATTTCATAACGTCAAAATGATGCATTAGTAGAATAAACTGCTTCAAGTATGATAATGTATGGTAAATAAACATGTTTACAAACAAACAAAAAAATTAAGAAAATTGAATATTGAATTTTTAGAACAATGGTGATACGCATGTTTTTTAGAATATGGTGAAAGAATAAAAAAGAGATGGAAGTTGGTGTATTTTGATAAATTGTCAATTAGTTTTTTGTTTTTGAATTTTTGTAACTGATAAAACTTTTAAGACATTGTCTTTTTTTAATATTTTTCTCTCCCCTTAATTTCTCCTTTTTGTTTTTAACAATTGTTTCTTTTTTGATATTTTTACTAAATATTGAAAGTATTGACAATGAGTCCTATTAAATATCAAAATATTGATATTTTGAAAATTTTCCCTTAATTATATGCAAAGACCTTCCAAATATATACATTTTTAGGACAAATTTGACTCCTATGTAGAATCTCATTAAGTCAAATGAAAACTATTCAAATAAGTAAGAACCTACTAGTAATAACTATATTTAATTTCAGTTCTACTAAGATTAAAATTTATGGAGAAAGATATTTAGGCTGGATGTAAAACGAGCGAACAACTCGAGATGAGGAAATAGCAACGTACCGGTAGCAGCGTTTTCCAGCTTTGTGTCTAAACATGTGTTTAAAATCTTTCTCCATGGACCATAGATTCACTGGCTATCTTGACAGAATTGGGATGCTCAATCGCAATTCCCGTAATGATATTATTGAAGACTCAAAGAGGTGTGCGAGAGAAAACAAATATATATAGTTCAAATAATATCAAAACAATAAATAAGTAGACATTTAACACACTAGACCAACAAATACAATATCCAAAAGAAAACTCAATAATAAAGTCATATATAGGTAAATATTTACAAACTCGAATTTGGTTATCCCCAGTAGAGTCGTCATATGTCACACTCCTATTTTTCCTCAAAATTTAAATGTATTTTAGAGAAAGAGTTTTTCCAATTAAAGTAGCATTTTGAAAATGTGTTATTTTATATTCAGAGTCACCACTTGGAATTGAGTTTTGGTGTACTAAGTCACTTTGTTTAAATCCCTAATTAAAGGAAATTTGACTCTTTATGTTGTTTGGTCTGCGAAAATAGAGATCAGGTAAGAAATTATGTTGACCGAGGGAAAGGTATTAGGCATCCCTCGAGTATCATTGTTTTATTGACTGTATATGACTTTAATTAATTTTTTGGATATTAGATTATTTAGCTTAATAAAAATGTTATTAAGCGTCATTCTTTGATTTATTTAAATATATTTAAAACTATTTTATTTTATTAGTGTATGACTTTTCATACATTTTTATTGTTTTTTTTCGTTCTTTCAATGTATTGATTTTTTATTTTTTTTACTTTTTATTTTTTTTTATTTTTGTTACGTTCCTTTTACTCCTTTTTCCTTATTTTTTTTTAAAAAAATAAAAAAAAATTGTTCCTATTTTTAAGAAACAAAATAAAAAATTTCGTTCCTATTTTTTAAGAAACAAAATATCATTATACTTTTAACACTTTGTACTTTTTGTTTCTTTTAATTTTAAAATCTTTTATTTTCATTTTTATTGCTGTACATTTTCCCTTCTTTTTTATTTTTCCTTAACGTTTTTTTTTTTTTTTCCTAATTCAAATTTTCCTTTTTCTTATTCTCACAAGTTTATTATTTTTATTTTTGTTAGCACCCAAAAAATCAAGATAACACACATATTATAGTATAAAACATAACTTAATACTTTTCTAAACACGATCAAATAAGGAGTTCATTCAAAATAAGTTAGACACGAACATAAAAATTTTGATAATTAATCAACGAAAAAGAACAAGAAATGGACTATTAAGCATGTGAGAAATACTCACAATGTCGTATAGCATGTTCAGATATATTTCAGTACACAATATTAGTAATATTAACAGATTAAACACATACGAAATATGAACAACTTCAATATACTGTAATTAATTCTTGTACAATCATGACATAAAACTAATACAAAATAAAATAAAAATAAGTGTTATCTCATTTAAAAATTATTTCACTAGAAGAAAAGATTTATGAACTATAAACTTGAAGCCGCGAATATAACCTCGAACTCAATTATTATGGGTTGTATATTTTTTTGTGAGTTTTTTTTTTTTTTTTGTTGTTGTTGTTGCTGATTTTTTCCTTCATTTTATTTTGTGGTGTGCGTGTGTATATTGTTGTGGAGTAGTGTAGAACTGTGTGTCTTTTCTTGGTAGTCCCTTGGTGCATGTGTTTGAAAAAATGTATAGTGTGTAATGGTGTGTGTCGTGTATAAAAAAATGTGTGTTTTCTGATTGTGTGGGGTGTATAGTGGGTGAGTGGGGTAGGTGTAGGTGGGTTGGGGTAGTGGGGTTGAAAGAGTGGGGAGTTAAAGTTTTTTTTAAAAAAAATAATATATATGATATAATATAATAAAAATATTATTTAATTATTTTTTAAATTAACAAAAATTGAGTAGTTAATAATAAATTATAATTAAGAAATACTAGCTTATTTTTTAATCCTAATTAAAAGAAAACATATATTTTTGTAACTTTTTCAATCTTTCAAAATAAACCTATTAAAATACGATTAAAAAAAATATATATAAAAGCAATATTTATGTCATAAAAATGATGTAATATTTTAAGTTTAGTCAAATATTACGTGTTTACAACGCCTATTTCATACCTCTAAATAGTGAATTCAACACAACTAGAGCAAAGCCTTTTTAATAGAATTTGTTTGTTTGTCTTTTTAGAAAGAAAAAAAGTTAGTCGTTTGGAACAATTTTTAAAGGAAAAAAAAAGGGTTGCCAAAAGTTTAAGCTTATATTATGCCTTAAGAATCCCTTTAACAGGAAATAGAAAACAAAGCTTAATGTCTTGACAAAACACAATTCAGAGCTAAAATTTTAATTTTAAAGATTCTTAATTTTATCATAATAATTGCCAATGGTAATATATATATATACTAGGTAGAGGTGGCCCGTGCAAGCACGGGCCCAACGTTGAAAGATTTTTGTTAGTTGGATGTAAACGTATAGAAATGTATGAGTCGGCTAAATGTACATATGGAGATACATAGATATATAGAGATTGCTAGATATTGTAAATATAGTTGGCAATTATATATATATATATATATATATATATATATATATATATATATATATATATATATATAGAGAGAGAGAGAGAGAGAGAGAGAGAGATGGATAGGTATATATATATATTAGAAATATGGTTGGCAGTTGTTTTGTTCGTTGTCATGGCAATGTTATTTAGTTGGATATCTACAGTATTTACATAATGCTGCATTTTGACTATTACTCAGCGCCATTCAGAAAGCACCTATGAAATAAGATGGAAAATGAATTTAGTATATAGTTATGGGAAGGAGTTAATGTTGAGTATAGTACTGGTTTGTTTTGTTTAAGAATTTATCATTGATTGCAAGATTTAAGTACCTGTCAATTTCCTATAAGTATGCAGCAAAGTCTGTGCTATCAGCACCAAAAGTGTATGCCATCAAGACAAAGTGGTGTTGCCAGCCATATTGCAAAAAAGTATTATACTATAACAAAAGGAGAACATCAGTTTTAAAATCAATAGGACAAACAACGTTTATTGTTGCATAGCAATTGAGAGTCGTGTAGAGAGAATATCTTTTAGTCTTCTTTTATCATGATTTGCTTCAGCTTGCGTTTACTGCTTTCTGCAGTTGTTGGTGCGGTGATGGGCAGTGCTAGCAATATTTTTCTCGGTGATTGACATGATAAATAGTTTTGCTGAAGATGCATCCTTGTTTTTGGCAAACAACTTCTTTATTTGGATGGTGAATGTTTTACCTAGCAGTTTGTGTTGCACGGATATGAGTGACAACAATTGTTTCTGAAAGATGGAAGAAATCATGTAAGATTAGATTTTTAAGGAATAAACAAGAGATTGTAGTGTCTTTTACCTTGATGCAACGTATGTCATGAATTTCTGCTACAGTTAGAGACAATAGTTCTTCTCCAATTTTATCTGAAATCATGGCTGTTGTTGAACCGGTATCATCTTGGATGGTTACTTCAAACTGGCATTTGGGCAAAAGTCAATATGTTTATGTTCAATAATAATTTTTTAAATTGAAAATTGTTATTTAGTTAACCATCTTTTTATAACCTAAAATATAATGTTATGCAATCAAATAATTCTACCAAACAAAGGTGGTATTTATATAACTTTACAAGAAAGCAAGGACGTTAGCCAGCTAGGAGGTGTCTTACTTTTAGCAATATGCTCTCAATAATTTTTTTGCACTAAACTCAAGTCCATATAATAAAATAAAAACTGCATGCAATAATAGGTCCAATTACTAACATATAACACTAAGGGTCGTTTGGTTGATGAACAAGTTATCTTGATATATCTATGATTTTATCTGCTTTAGTCATACTATTTACTATACTATGATGTATAATCTATAGCTATACCTATATCCTACAACAAAATGCGAAATAATTCCTTCACTTTCTTAAACCTATCTGGAATTAGACAATATTGAATAGAAATGTCCTGACACTTTCTCAAAGTAATAGTTCCACAAAGTGTGGCTAACCAACTCATTTAAGCATATCTTTCAACACATCTCAATTGACTAAAGCTTAAGCAAACTCTGCCAGCTAAAAAGTCATAATGCAGTAGGAATGTAGACAAATATAAGTAAAAGGTAATTACAAGTATATATTAGGAAAATGATGCTAATAAGGAGAGGTGGGGCTGCTACACCCTCTGTATTCACACCAAGGGGGAAAGAGAAACACTTGATACTCTTCCAGTTGTATAGATGGAGACACAAATTTATCTGAAAAATGAGCAGATAGACAGACACCACGATACATACAGATGAGGAGACATAATAGGCTTAACATCATGTTGACATTTAAAAAAAATTAAGCATTCGGTAATCTAGATAAATATCCATTCTCTAACTATAGCTACCAGAAAGGCCCTAGTATTTCACTTGATTGCATCCAAGCAAAGAATGAAATCTGAGAGCGTAAAGACCATCACAATCCTCAAGACTTTACTTCTAAAGTATTGACTCCCTTGGATATAATGTGTCCATAGTTTGATCATAATGAAGGTCAAAGATAAATGTGCACATAACAAACTATTAGTAACTTATACCATAAACAAAGTAGATACAGCTAAGTTCCTCTTTTGCTTTCATCCTAAATCTCAATTGGTTCTATCCAAATCTCTCATTATTAACCATGCATCTTACATAAAATTCTGAATATCTTTGTATTAGTAGACAAAGAAACTCTCCAACAAGGTATGTTGAGAACTAATCTTGTTAAACATTGTTGTTCCAGATTCCATCATTTCCTAGTTTTTTTATGTAGAAAGGGATAATCAGATGTCCAACACACAAAGTTCCTTTTTTAGTTAAATGTAATCATCTATCAATAACAAAAAGGTAAGAGAATACAGCAATAGACTAATAAGAAAATAGAACCAAACAATTAAACATACAAATATGTTGTCATAGAAAATCAAGAAAATATCTCATTAACAGCCAAATATGTTTACAGTCATATAATCAAGAAACTATCCACGTAATCTTGTTCAAGAACCAAAAAAGACTAAAGCATACTGAAATAGTAGCTTCTTTACACATTAAAGAATCAGAAATCAGTAACCCTTTCAGAAGAATTTGGACCACCCAAACAAAACTAAGGGATCATTATCAAATTTTTACCAAACAACGTCACAGATATAATTCAAAAGGGACATGAGAGCCTTCACAGATCCTCTGCCAGCACCAAACTTAGTTAAAAATTTATCTAAATAGGTCAATTTCCTTAAAACTAACTTGATATTTATTTTCTTGAATACCTTGACATATGTCAGGAACTTCTAAATTTATCAATCACTCTATACAAACTCTTTCAAATCGCTTCCTATAAACAGGAAAATACTCAAATGTAGTAGACCGTCTAAGCTACCTCACTAAGGAGTCGTAATAGACTAATTAATGCATGCATTTTTCCCATCGCACACTGAGCTAGACACCACAGTCATTAGAAAGAAAAAAGTTCTATGTACAAAATCACCAAGATTGCATAACTCAATTACATTACCTTCCTAGTCATCATTACACGAGCCAGCATAGAAAAGAGAATTAATCTTATTAAGTATATTCAAAAGCAAATGTGATAAATTTCATAGTAGAAACATAAACCTGAATGTTCAGCTGAGAGAAATGAAAAGGAGATAAGACAACACCATGGAAAGCATCCAAGAGTAAAATAACGCTAACTTATTCTAAGTTTGAACAGACTAATTAATGCATGCATTTTACGTATCAAAATCATATAAGTAGTAATAAGAACACTACAGTTCTGGAAAAGTTATCTTGTGATTCTGTGATCTGCAACCAAACACGAGATAAACTCATCCTAAATTAATCAAAGTCTCACACGAGATAAACTCAACTTTAGATATATACACATGTGAAAACTATGAAAGTTTAGCAATTGATATAAGGAATATAGATTTAGAACTCATGACTTCAAAAATATAGCTAAATCAGTGCTAAGAATTTTAAAATTTAACGTACCAAATTTAAATTTAAGGACGTTATGGTTATGCAATTATTGATCTTACTGATATGATTTTCATACCTTGGTGTGAGATGTGTTGGTCGACGGCAGGTTGTACAATAGAATGTTCTCTGTGTCCAAATCCTTGGAAATACTTGCTTGCAGTCAGAGCAGACTAAGACACAGAATTTTTGAGTTTCATTGGATATTAACAATTGAGCTTACACGTGGAATATTTGCCCTGGGCATACATATGAAATTGTTAATTGTATTAACATTTCATTTCATAAAGATATTTAAGATGTAGATGATGCATATACCAAAGATTGTTGTTGGATGTTGACAATAGGCACTATCTGTTCTTCAAATGGCACAAACAAAAGAGAGCCTGTAGCTGTGGTGCTTTTTGTTGTGTATGTGTTCAGAATCAGTTTTATTTCATCAGACCTGTATGTAAAGAATGTTAAAGATGTGAATACATTTATTTGTTTATGGAGAGGTGTATTTTGAATACCATGTTTTTAGTGCGATAGCTTGTGGGTACGGAGGATCAATCTGGATTGTTGTACCAAATCTATTTGAGAGGCCTGCATATTGTTTAATAGTTGGGGTTAATTCGATTAATATGTGTTATAAGAGATATTGTTAATATGTTTGATTTTACCTGAAGATGATTTTGATTTGGCCACTTTTCTAGCAATAATTACTCGAAATTCTTGAAGCTCTTTCAGATGTTTGAGAAGTTTATTTTCATATAGGTCAATGAATTCTTCCCAGAGAGTGAGTTTTGTTGGTTTCCTCCTGTTTTCATTTAAAAAAAGAAGAAGATAAACAATGTTATAATAGATCGTAACTTACACAGATACGAGCAAATTTGAGAAAAAGTTCACGAAAGAAAGTAACGAAAAATGTGTTACGATTGTTGTATATACACAAATAAAATGAACATCATCAAGGTAGAATGCAACATTCTTACTGTTGTTTTCCAATAGGGTCAAAGACAAAGCTGAAATTGCAAGACCTTGGTGAACACTATGAGATCCCTTATTAGTTTTGTAGTTTTTTACCTTTACAGGATGAATTTTGGCCCGCAATTAGAATGACTCA
>CM040629.1:84939788-84987624 GCA_022817965.1 Solanum lycopersicoides | reverse complement strand
TTGACAAGATTCAAAAATGAATTAATGAGAAGATATGGTAGTTAGGAGGATAATTCTTCATTGGTAGAAAAGTCAAGATAGCATCTTTTGTAGGTGAAATTTAGGTGAACCATAAATTGGTTTCACAAGGTAAATCTTGACATTTTTGACATATTGTGATGTCATGGATGACATCAATAGGAAGAATTCACTCCTATAAATAGGTAGCTCCTAATTCATTTGTAACACACCTCTCACTTGTCTCATCTCCTAAGGCATTTGTTCTTCTTTCTCTCTTGTAGTATTTCACTTGTACTCTTTTGGAGTGAAATAAATATTGGTTGGTTGTGTCTGAGGACTAGGCAAAAGAAAACAAAAGTTTGCCGAACCTCGTTAATTCTTGGTGTTTTTTGTTGTTGTCTCATTTACTATTTATTAGCTACATTTAGATATAGCAGTTGTGATTCATCACTCTCTATATATTGGCTTCCGCAACAATTGGTATCAGAGCCAAGGTATTATCTGAGTATGCTCTGTGGTTGCAGCATAGTCTGAACTTCCACATCAGAAAAAGATTTACTTTGGTCTTTGCATTGTTAGCTAGTAAATAGTATTTGTAGTAAAATGGAGACAAGAAAAATGATGAGTCCACATCAAGTGTCAATAATACGTCATCATTGGCATCTTCGCTTATGACAAGAATTGTGTCAAATGCGAAATTTGCAGTTGAAATTTTTGACGGGTCAGGACATTTCGGAATGTGGCAAGGCGAGGTCCTTGATGTTCTTTTTCAACAAGGGCTAGATATTGCCATTGAAGAAAAGAAACCAGACGGTGTAGGAGAAGAAGATTGGAAGATTATCAACCGTGTTGCTTGCGGTACCATTCGATCTTACCTTGCAAGAGAACAAAAGTATCCATACACGAAGGAAACATCTGCAAATAAATTATGGAATTCATTGGAGGAGAAATTCTTGAAGAAAAACAGTCAAAATAAACTTTACATGAAAAGAAGACTGTTACGCTTCACTTATATTCCTGGTAGCACAATGAATGATCATATCACCAGCTTTAATAAGTTGGCGACAGATTTGCGGAATATGGATGTGACTTTTACGGATGGAGATATGGCCTTAATGTTGTTAAGTTCACTTCCCGATGAGTTCGAGCATCTTGAAACGACTCTACTGCATGGGAATGATGAAGTATCTCTCAAAGAAGTTTGTTCTGCCTTATACAGTTATGAACAAAGAAAGAGAGAAAAACAAAAAGGCGGAGAAGCAGAAGCACTGGTTGCGAGAGGTCGTTCTCAAAATCATATGAGAACGAAGAAAGGGAGATCCAAGTCAAGATCGAGACTCAGCAAAGATGAATGTGCCTTTTGCCGAGAAAAAGGGCATTGGAAGAAAGACTGCCCAAAGTTGAATAGCAAAGCCAAACCAAATAATGGGAAGGCTGTCATGGATTCAAATGTGGCTGATTGTGATGACTCCGATTACTCACTAGTTACAACAGATCCATCCAAATCATCTGATGTATGGTTGATGGACTCAGCTTGTAGTTATCATATGTGTCCCAATCGGGACTGGTTTATTGATTTACAAGAAGGAGAATGTGGAGTTATTCACACTGCAAACAATAATCCTCTTACCGCATATGGTGTTGGTTCAATCCGATTAAGGAACCATGATGGATTAAGTAGAACATTAACAGATGTTCGATATGTACCAGATTTGAAGAAAAATCTCATTTCTGTAGGAGCCCTAGAATCAAAGGGATTCAAAGTCATTGCAGATAATGGCGTGATGAGAATATGCTCTGGTGCACTGGTGGTAATGAAGGCAATTCGAAGAAATAATAACATGTACCACTATCAAGGTAGTACAGTTATTGGGACAGCGGCAACAACATCCAATGACGAGAAGGAGGCAGAAATGACCAAGCTGTGGCATATGCGCTTGGGACATGCTGGAGGGAAATCCTTGAAAACTTTATCAGATCAAGGATTGCTAAAAGGAGTAAAAACTTGCAACTTGGAGTTTTGTGAGCATTGTATCAAGGGAAAGCAAACAAGGGTTAAATTTGGAACAGCTATCCATAATACTAAAGGTATTTTGGATTATGTTCATTCGGATGTTTGGGGTGCTTCCAAAACACCTTCATTAGGTGGGAAACACTATTTTGTAACCTTTGTTGATGACTTTTCTCGAAGATTGTGGGTGTATACGATGAAAACAAAAGATGAAGTTTTGGGAATTTTTCTCAAATGGAAGGCGATGATAGAAACTCAAAGTGGCAGAAAGATCAAGTGTCTTCGCACAGACAATGGTGGAGAATACAAAAATGATCTTTTTCAGAAAATTTGTGAGGAAAATGGCATCGTCAGACATTTCACCGTCAGAAATACACCACAACAGAATGGAGTGGCAGAACGCATGAACCGAACTTTGCTGGAGAAAGTTCGGTGTATGTTGTCCAATGCTGGCTTGGGCAAAGAATTTTGGGCTGAGGCAATAACATATGCGTGCCACCTCATTAATCGTCTACCATCTGCTGCTATTGGTGGGAAGACACCATTTGAAAAATGGTATGGAAAACCTGCTGAAGATTATGGTTCTTTACATGTATTTGGCTCAATTGCATATTATCATGTAAGAGAGTCAAAATTGGACCCAAGAGCAAAGAAAGCTTTATTTATGGGAATTACTTCTGGAGTCAAAGGATACCGTTTATGGTGTCCAGAGACAAGAAAAGTTATTTTCAGCAGGGATGTTACCTTTGATGAATCTGCCTTGACAAATAAGGTAACACTTGAAGAAGCCAAACAAATTGATGGTGCTTCAAAGCAGGTGGAGTTTGAAGGAAAGATAATTTTCCCAACACAGGGATCAAACGAGGAAACAACAGAAGATTTTCCTCTTGAAGGAGAGCCAGTCGAAGAGGAGGTTCCATCTCAAGAACCTCAACCACAACTTGAATCAATAGCAACGAGCAAGCCAAAAAGGACAATAAGAAAACCTGCTCGACTCACAGATATGGTGGCTTGTGCTAACTCAATTGCAGCCGATGACATTCCTACCACTTATAAAGACGCAGTCCAAAGTTCACAAAAAGATAAGTGGAGGAATGCCATGGATGAAGAAATGCAATCTCTTCATCAGAATCATACATGGAGATTGGCCAATCTCCCAGAGGGCAAGAAAGCAATTGGGTGCAAATGGGTATTTGCAAAGAAAGAGGGATTTCCTAACCAAGAAGATGTTCGCTACAAAGCAAGATTGGTGGCCAAAGGATATGCTCAAAAGGAGGGAATTGATTATAATGAGGTATTTTCTCCAGTTGTGAAACACTCCTCCATTAGAGTTTTGTTGGCTTTGGTAGCACAGTTGAATTTGGAACTAGTTCAGTTGGATGTAAAAACTGCTTTTTTACATGGAGACTTGGAAGAGGAAATCTATATGACTCAGCCAGAAGGATTCAAAGTTGATGGAAAAGAAAATATGGTGTGCAAACTTGAAAAATCGTTGTATGGATTGAAACAATCTTCTAGACAATGGTACAAACGATTTGACAAGTTTATGTTGCAGCAAAGGTACATAAGAAGCAAATACGATCATTGTGTGTATTTGCGCAAGCTTGAAGATAATTCCTTTATATATCTTCTCCTATATGTTGATGATATGTTGATAGCTTCTAAAAGTCAAGAGGAAATTGAGAAGCTAAAGATTCAACTAAGAAAGGAGTTTGAGATGAAGGATTTGGGTGAGGCAAAGAAGATTCTTGGCATGGAGATAAAAAGAGATAGACATTCAAAGAAACTTATTTATCTCAGAAAGAATATTTGAAAAGAGTACTAAACCGATTCGGTATGAATGAAAAAACGAAGTCGGTTAGCACTCCGCTTGCTCCTCATTTTAAGCTTAGTGATGCTATGTCACCTAAGAATGAAGCTGAACGAGAATATATGTCAAGAGTACCATACGCGAATGCTATTGGTAGCTTGATGTATGCAATGGTTTGCACAAGGCCAGATATTTCACACGCTGTTGGAGTTGTAAGCAGGTACATGCACAATCCTGGAAAGATCATTGGCAGGCTGTAAAATGGATTCTACGGTATATTCATAATACTGTAGATGTTGGTTTGGTTTTCGAGCAGAAAGATAGTCAATATCTTGTTGGATATTGTGACTCAGATTATGCAGGTGATTTGGACAAACGATGATCAACTACTGGTTATGTTTTTACTATTGCAAATGCACCAGTTAGTTGGAAGTCTACTTTGCAGTCAACAGTTGCTTTGTCTACCACTGAGGCAGAGTACATGGCAATTACAGAGGCTGCGAAGGAAGCAATTTGGCTTCAAGGATTGCTTAGAGAGCTTGGTATTGGACAAGAAGAAATCACAATATTTTGTGATAGTCAGAGTGCTATTCAATTAGCAAAGAACCAAGTTTATCATGCAAGGACGAAGCACATTGACGTCCGATATCATTTCATACGAGAAATCATAGAAGATGGTGGAGTCATAATACAGAAAATTCATACTACGGATAATCCTGCCGATATTTTGACAAAAGTGGTGACTGCGGTCAAGTTTCAACATTGTTTGAACTTGATCAACATTGTTGAACATTGAAGATTATGGTTGAAGACACAATCAAAATTGTTGTTGAGAGAAAGTTGAAAATGGAGAATCTTGCCAAGGTGGAGATTTGTTAAATTTGACAAGATTCAAAAATGAATTAATGAGAAGATATGGTAGTTAGGAGGATAATTCTTCATTGGTAGAAAAGTCAAGATAGCATCTTTTGTAGGTGAAATTTAGGTGAACCATAAATTGGTTTCACAAGGTAAATCTTGACATTTTTGACATATTGTGATGTCATGGATGACATCAATAGGAAGAATTCACTCCTATAAATAGGTAGCTCCTAATTCATTTGTAACACACCTCTCACTTGTCTTCTCATCTCCAAAGGCATTTGTTCTTCTTTCTCTCTTGTAGTATTTCACTTGTACTCTTTTGGAGTGAAATAAATATTGGTTGGTTGTATCTGAGGACTAGGCAAAAGAAAACAAAAGTTTGCCGAACCTCGTTAATTCTTGGTGTTCCTTTTGTTGTTGTCTCATTTACTATTTATTAGCTACATTTAGATATAGCAGTTGTGATTCTATCACTCTCTATATATTTGGCTTCCGCAACAGCAAGATCACTTGATCACATTATTCCCTTGAAACTAGGCACAAGATCAATATATCTCAGACCTTAAAGATATAAAACTACTATCAGAAGGAAACACTAGAGAAACAAGTAGAAGAAATGCTCAGTAATGATATCATCCAACACAACCAATCACCTTTTTCTTGGTTAAGAAGAAAGTGACACAAGGAGGTTTTGTGTGAATTATAGGGGTCTAAATGAAATTCATCATTAAAGATAAGTACTCTATACCAATAGTGGATGACTTATTGGATGAATTAGAAGGGTTTATGATTATTTCAAATGTGGATTTGAGAGTTAGATGCCATACGATGAGGCCGAAAGATGTGTTCAAAACTACATTTAGTACCCACATGGGCTCACCAATGCCCCTGCAACCTTCCAAGCACTAATGAATCAGGTATTTCAACCCTTACTTAGGAAGTTTGTCTTTGTGTTTTTTGATGACATACTAGTGTATAGTAGGTCCCCTGCAGACCATATAGTTCACCTAACTTGTATGTTTGAAGTGTTGAGGAAACTATCGTTGTATGCTAAGAGATCTGAATGCTCATTTGGTCAACCACAAGTGGAGTATCTAAGACATATAATTACTTTTGAATGGGTGTCTACTGATCCAAGCAAGGTCTAGTCTATGAGTGAATGGCCTACCCGTACCACCTTGCAAGCACTTGGAAGTTTTTAGGCTCACATGCTATTATAGAAAGTATGCTCTCAACTATGGCATCATTTGCATGCCACTAACTGACCTAAAAAAATATGCTTTTAGGTGGAATGAGGAGGCTGATCAAGAATTTATAGCTTTGAAACAGGACATGTCCACTACCACAGTCTTGACTTTAGTTGATTATACTAAATAGTTTATTGTAGAGATTGATGCAAGCTTGACAATAGACTCATAACTTACTTCAGTAAAGTTTTGGCTCCTACTAGACATGCATAGGGGGAAATCCATCTATGAGAAGGAATACATGGCTCTCCTTAATATTGTAGACAACTGGAGACTATCTTTAGTATAAGCACTTTGTGCATCAGTTTCTCCTAGAGAAAAAGTTACAAACTCGCGTTCAAGTGGTATTGTGTTCTTCGCTAAAAATAAGATCTTAAATAAACACTAAAAGAATACTATTTATAGTTCCAGGAAAAAAATACATTCAAATTCTAAATATCCTTTGCAAAAAGTATGACCAAACACAATTCCAACATTAAAAATTCCAAACTAAAATGAATAATATTTAATTTCCATGGTCAAATGTCCACTTAGTGTATAAAACAAACTTGGACTTAGGATGGCTTCTTGGATTTATACATTTTGGCACAGAAAAGATAGAATACAAAGTTGCAGAAGCTAAGTGCAGCCAAGAGCCAGAAGAAATAATCAAGATGCCCACTGTTCAAGTTGTTTGGAATCCATCCAGGTTTGCCACCTTGAGTTGTAATGGATGTTACTACTGTCAGTATGAAAGAGCTCAAGTAATTACCCATAGCAATGGTCAAAAGTGACAATGCACTGCACAAGCTACGCATTGCATTGGGTGATTGATCATAAAAGAACTCGAGGTTCCCAATGAAAGTAAATATCTCGCCTGCTCCCAGTATAAAATACTGCGGAATCTGCCAAAAGATACTGAGAGGTACTGCAACTGCTTCATCCACCAAACCAAGGTCTCTTGCGAGTTGTAGACGCTTGAACTCAACGATAGCAGCAACTGACATGCCCAACACAGAAAGGAAAAGTCCAATTCCTATTCGCTGTAACTTGGAAAATCCCCTTTCATTTCCAGTAAGCCTCCTTGCAATTGGAACGAGGATCCTATCATAGACTGGAACCCATAAAATAACACTAGTGATATCGAAAAGTGAAAGAGATGCTGGAGGAATTCTGAAGGAACCAATGGAAGTGTCCATTACCATCCCTTGCTCCACAAACAATGTCATTTGTGCATAAACAGTAGCAAAGATTATTCCAGTTGCCCATATCGGGAACATGCGGATCAAAATTTTCAGTTCCTCAACCTGTGTAACAGTACAGAGCCTCCAAGCATTGGAATAGTCCCCAGTTTTCAATTCGGTGTCTGAAACTACAGCAGCTTTGTCAAGGCACCTGAAGAAGACATACATGCAGGCTTAAAATAAACTAACACTTGCAACCTTAAGTTTCCTAGAAATACAAATATAAAGAATTATCAAAGAAATCCAAAATAATTCATATGTTCATGGTTCTGAGTTTATGACAAAAACTTTATGTAAATAAAATGTATTCACTAGTGATCACTGGAAAACTTTAAAACAGTGACATGACAGAGTAAACACACTCAAAGAACTCATTCGTCACACTAAAAGAACTATTCCTCCTGCTAAAGAATAGCATCCATACCATAAGCAGAGTTCTAAGCTTGTTGAACTCGTTTCGACCTCAACAAGTTTTGTAAGCTAGCTTCAGCCGTTGTAGACTTCAATAAGGTTTGTAAGCTTGTATGAACCCATGTAGCTTTTACCTCCCTTTATTGTAGCCCACAAGATGGCTAGGTTGCTTGACTAAATAAGGTTTGTAAGCTCACTAAATCAGATGTAGGGACTCACCTTCCACTCATTACAACATGTTTTTTATAAGTAAGAACATGTTTCTTTACAATTCAGTCTATAGAACATGAATACATTGTACATATGAATGGAACATCTCTAAATTCCACCCTTTTGGAATCATAAGAAAACAACAGAGCTTAGTAGAATCTTCATGAGAACATAGCAATATGTATTTCCCACTCAAGAACTTAACAAAGCTTAAATAGAGATATTTTGATGCATCATTTTAGTCCATAGGGACTACACCAAATAGACAATTACATTAGCTTACAACACTGCAATGAAAAGATTTAATATGGTTTTGGTATTCGAAGGATGAGTAGAAAATAAGTTCTTTTGCTAAGAAACTTGTCAAGGGAAGCAATGACGTCTTTCAATTTCCCCCTTACCTTTTTTATCATCAGTTTTCTGCTCCTAACTTTTGTTTTTCCTAATGAAACACTAACGATAAGGTCTTTATTATCACACCTCTTGATTCATCCTTGTTGGACTGATACTCAGGTGACCAGGTTCACCATCGGTCTCTTTTATTTTCCAGCTCTTCATCAACATTCAAGACCAACCATCCCTTTTGATTTTTCACTCCTAATTTTCAGAATGATAAAACTGCCTCAACTCCAATCAATATCTTTTTCTTATAATCCTGAGTTATCTTCTTCTTTAATTTATAATTCACCTTCTTTATTTTCCTCCAAAATCACTGCATCCTCTTATTGATGTGGGATTTTGTCAATTGAGGATTTTGGGACTTTTAATTAGGAGATTCTTTGGTGTAATGTGAGTCAAATAAGGAAGAGTTTTGAAGGTTCTAAACTCTGTGAGGATGAAGTGTGATCAAGCATTCTATTGATTGGTTTCTAGTTTGATGATGATGTGATCTAGGTAGGATGATGTCAAAATTTGCATAATGGTTTAGCAGTGTAGATAAGCTTATGTAATTTAACTACAAAGAAAGGAGATGCATACCTGACTTGTCATAAGAACCATATTCTTTGACTTTCTTTTCTTCTGATCATTCTTAAGAGTAGGGTAACATCACCAGAACTCATCTAGCCTTCTGGAGCTATCCATGAGTCCGTACCAGTAAAGGTATAGATTGGGATAGACACTTGTCTTAGATTTACCACCATTACTAAAATTAGAACATGGACAAATACTGGGAATCAAGAGAGTTCTTGATCTCATCTTAAGTAATTTTCTCAAGTAAGCCTCTTCAGTTTCTCTCATGTGATCTTTGCTTCTTCATCACATGTGTACTGCTCTTCTTCTACTGAATTGTACATCATTTAGGCTATCGATCATGATTACTTCTCTTGCCTGAGGTCCTAGATCGATGCTGATTCTCTTCTTGCTCTGTACATCATCATCATTTTCTAGAGAACCAGCTCCTTTATCTGGTTTTGTCAAGAAGTTCATGCTTCATATCTACAGTCATTGATCCGAATGGATTAATTGTGCTAGTTTTAATACATGAATAATTCCTTCTAACCAGCAACCAAACGACCGCTAAGTTCACTATAAGCCATCACGAGATAATCGCAGGGAGACCTAAAGCATCCAAAAAAAGTTCTGCAACTGACGGGAGCTATAACGTAACTCATATAGCCACATGTCTAGTCAACAATGTTAGCAGAAGTTGGGGCAATACTATATGGATGAAAAATAGTCATGCTGAGAATGACTGATTTGAGAAGTAACTGGGACAAAGAAAGTAGGACCATGACATCTTTTCGGTGACTACTTTCTCATATCCAATTTGTGTAGCACCATACATCTTTTCGGTGACGGCTTTCTCATATATCTAATTTGTGTAGCACCGTGCCATCTTTGCGGGGACTACTTTCTCATATTCAATTTCTGTAGCACCACACGTCTTTCTAGTGACTACTTTCTCATATTTAATTTGTGTAGTGCATATTTTCGATGACTACTTTTTCATATTTGATTTGCGTAGCACCGTACATCTTTTGAGTGACTACTTTCTCATACCTGATTTGTGTAGCATCGTGCATCTTTCCAGACTACGTACTCATATCTGATTTGCGTAGTTCCTTGTGTCTTTCTAGTAACTCCTCAAATGTGACTTACGTAGTTCCAATTTTGGTCAATGTTGTGCAAAATCCAACACTACCCAACAAACTCTGGCAACTAAAGCCCAACCAAAGTCGTCGATCCCGGATCCTTCACACGCTACTAGATCTAGGGTTTCAGCAACCACGTCAATACCACACGCCGGTGCGTGAGCCTGTCTGACCAGCTTTTTGGCGACTTTTGCATTCAATATCAGCTCGTCTCTTGATTCTAAGACGATCCATATATTTTTTACCAGATTTTAAGCACTTTTCAGTATTGATGCACATTGAAGAAGTCTCTATGGACAACCACCTACTTTGGTTACTTAGAGGAGTTTAGTGACCCTGTTGGTCGATTGCATATGTTACTCTATGGTTTGAAAAAATATTCTCGAGCTTGGTTTGGGAAGTTCACCAAAACAATTCATGAGTTTGGCATGACTTGTAGTAGAGTAGTAGAGCTGACCACTCTATGTTTTATCGACATTCTACATCATATCCAGTTTTTCTATGAGAGGGCTAAGCACATTGAGATTGATTTTCACTTTGTCAGAGAAAAGATACTCTCAGGAGATATTGTTACAACATTGTGAAGTCAAATGATCATCTTGTAGATATCTTCACCAAGTCCCTCACTATTCCTCTATTAATTACATCTATAACAAGCTAGGTACATATGACTTGTATGCACCAGCTTGAGAAGGAGTGTTAGAATAGGAATAGAACAAAAATAGTATACTTACAATAGGAACAGGAATAGTATAAACTCATACTTGGAAAAGGATAAGTATATATAATCCTACTTGAAAAAGAATTGTATTATAGTGTCGATAAATAGGGTCTCAGCGTAATTATGTAGAGACAAAGTTCAATTATATATTTTTCTCATATACTTCTCACAGTATCAGAGCCAGGTTCATCCCCGTTTGGGTTCCCAATCCACGCTCCAGTTGGGCTTGGGCATGAAGGCTTGTTAGTGTGAGTAAAAGTCCTTCATTGGTTGGGGAATGGATAGGTGATTTATATGAACTTAGCAATCCTCCCCTCATGAGCTAGGTTTTGGGATAGAGTTAGGCCCAAAGGCCATATCTCTACAAACATTAACTAGTGCATTCAGTCGTCACGAGTGTACCACACATATATCTAAATTGGGGTGGGGGGGGAGGAGGGATAATAGAGGATTGGAGAAGAGTTTTTGGAGCACTGAAAGAGAGACCTACCAAAGCATTTAACACACTAGAGCATTTTATGATGTTTTTGGATAGATTTCAGTGATTAAATGTTATCACTAACATCAAAATCACATTGGATTCGTTAGAATTCATAAAATTTTCAAGAATCACTACAAATTGGATTTCTGGGGTGGTTGGAATTCAAAAGGGTAAAATCACTACCACACTTCATTTATGATGCTTAAATAAGTATGTAGAAGGTAATTCTGAGTAGCACCTATGGTTGAATTGAAGTATCGATGAACCATAGGAATGGGTATAAATGAAGGTTGTCATGTTGGTTGGAGAAGAAAGGTGAATATTAATTGGTTATTGTAGTCATCCAAATAGATATAATAGTCTATTTAATCAAGGGGATTAATTCGTGAATCAAGACACCATTCATGAACAATCAGGGACTTGGATGACTTGAAGACTAATGGATATAAAATGATAGATCTGAACTATATTCAAGTAGACATTGTTGAGCATTTGGACTGTTAATTGTTGAAAAGCTAAGACTACACCCAAGATAAGTTGAGATACACCTTCCTTGAGTCTTTTGTCCAAAAGCATGATTCTAAAGATGTACGGAAACGTTTTAGAATGTGAATGTATGTTCGAAGGGCCAAGCGATCATGAAAGCTATGCCTTAAAGTGCAATTCTAAGTATGAAATAATATGAAAAAGAGATATTGTGATTTTGACTTCAAAGTAAGAATTTTTGGCATCTTTGTTGTCTTTATAAATGGCATGACTTTAATACGAGCAATATGAGACCATAGAGGAGAAGAGAGTGTAAAATAAAAATGTTTTCCTTGGCAAAGAAGAAAATATTATCACCTCAGTTCATCAGTGTGCAGTAGCTTTCGGCTTCCTTCAATTGCAGAGCTTTTGTCTGGGGTTTCATAAAGTAGTGTACTATCATCGGGGACAGACAAGTTCCACTTGTGGAATGCTGCAACCAGAACCTGGCACATTCTTGTGAGAGGACTTCCCCCAGGCTTTTGAAATCTGTAGAGTGGTGTACCAAAAAAGAAACTTGCAATGGCAATCCCCATAAAAACTGCAGGGATGAGAAACCCAAGGCCCCATCCAGCATTTTCTTGAATCCACACAATAAAAGTGCTTGATATCAAAGTTCCAATGTTGATAGAGAAATAGAACCAATTGAAGAAGGATCCCTTCTTAACTCTCTCTTTTGGATCTGTGTCATCAAATTGATCCGCACCAAATGACGAAACACATGGCTTAATCCCACCAGTTCCAAGAGCAATCAGATAGAGGCCAAAAAAGAATATGGCATACTGGGCAGGAGTTGCTGAAGGGCACACAGAACCCACACATTCAGGGGGCTTAAAAGCAGGAACTGAAGCTGATAGTGTCAATGTGCACATTCCCTATACAACCAACCAACAACACAAAAAGAATGAAATAAGAAGTAAAATTCCAACAAGAAGATATAAGAGAAAGGAAGGCTGCAAGAACAAGATATGCTTCGTAATTCATTGTTGCACTAGAGGCTAGAGCAAAGGTGAAAATACCAGTAGCAAAGGGGAAATAGGTCACTACAAAGTTAGGGTTCCGGTTCACAAGACAAGACATGTATTTACTGTCTCACTTTAACTTGCTATATCAGTTGTAAAGATGAGATCTTTAACCATAAGAGTTCAAAAGAGGAAAGACACTGAGAGCATAGCTACTATCTTTCTTCCTCATCAGATTCTTATGTTTCCCCAACTTCAGTTTGTCTAAAACTTGGCAAATATCACATACTTCACAAAGTTGTTATAAGTTCCATATAATGAAGTTGATAGCTAACTTTAAACAGTAATAGAAGTCTGCGTACAATAGACCCGTGTGGTCCAGCCCTTCCCGGACCCCCACGCGTAGCGGGAGCTTACTCATAGTGCACTGGGCTTCCCTTTTGCAAATGAATGATTAGAAGGTAAAGTAGATCTCTTTGGATCTGTCATAAAAGGAATTGGCACTTAAGCAGTTAGCTAGGAAAGTGGCTCTAGCTTCCTCAAAGTTGCCACCTATGCTACTCATGCTCTCCGAAAAAGTCAATGAGTACATGATGGATTTTCCAAAAGAAGTGCATTTTCTGGAGTAACCGACACTGGTGCGGTAACTGTTTTGGAGAATTCGTGCAAGATAGGCAACAACAATACACAAACCTAGAACCAAGGTCAAATTATTTAGTACCACAGTTGCGCCACCAATTATAAAAGAAATGAAAAAGGTTAAATATATATCACTTCTTTTTATAGTTAATGTCCAACTAGGCAGTGCGCCGAAGTGACTAATTTATTCCAAACCAATAGAATAGGCCAGGTCACTTCTCCCTTTTACAGCATATCTTAAGTTAGAACTTGCAAATATTAAGTAGAGAAAAAGCATTTTAGAATTTATACTGGATACTAAGATTCAAATACACCATGTGAGAAAGGTAGAAATGCTCATGAGTCATGTAGAATAATAAAAAACTGATACACAGCTGCCTTGCACATCCCTGAACCATGAAATTGTATGTTTCCATCGTCCTCTAATGTCATCCCAGTTGCATCTTATGTTTTCCAGGTACATGAATTTACTTAAATTGACCCACAACTTCAAAAAATAGTCAGCACCTCCGCATTCACTCATTACTTCCTGATGGTTCTTACGAGTAGGGAGGAGTGATATCATTGATACCAGAGGTGGATGTCCATCAGAATGCAGGCCAGTTCAGACCAATATCACGTTGTAATGTGTTGTATAAAACAGTATCCAAGATGATATGTGAGAGATTGAAGGTAGCAATCAGCAGTATTGTGGCAGAATATCAGGTAGCATTTGTAAAAGGAAGGTCTCTAGTGCATAATGTGCTAATATGCCATGATCTCCTAAGGCATTACAAGAGGATAACATCTCCAAGATGTATGATGAAAATAGATCTTAGGAAAGCATATGATATGGTATCTTGGGAGTTTATTGAGGAGGCACTACATAATATGGTTTTCCAGAAACTTTCACCAGACTAGTGATGAACTGTGTGACTTCAACAAAATTATCCATCAAGGTTTATGGCGAAAATCATGGATATTTAAAGGGAAGAGAGGATTGAGGCAGGGGATCCAACGTCACCATTGCTATTTGTGTTGGTCATGGAGTATCTGTCTATAGCATGAACTACCAGGCTTTAAGTTCCATCGAATGTGTCATAGCACCAAGCTAAACCATCTGATTTTTGTGGATGACTTGATGCTATTTTTCAAAGGGGATCTTAAGTCTACAGGAAGGATGATAGAGGTGTTGAACCATTTCAATAGGGTGACAGGCCTTATGGAAAATCTGGATATGTCTAATATATTTGTAGCTGTGGTGGATGATGCTCTGAAGGAACAAATGTGGCAGCTAACAGGATTTACACTTGGTGATCTTCCAATCAGATATTTGGGCCTGCCATTATCATCAAAGAAATGGCCAAGAATAGATTTCCATCAACTGGTCGACAAAATAACCAACAGGATTACTAGTGCATATTCAAAAACTTTGTCATAACTCAACCTTCACCCTAGCACAGCTAAGTCGAGTTTGATTAGTTGTAGCCATGTCCACTCTCAAAGGTTTCCCAACAGCTGATGCAAGAGAAAATACTGACTCTTTAGCAGATAAATCAGGAGGTAGGCCTGAAAGGAAATACATGCAGCTGCAATTGACGTTCTTCATCTGGATCAAACCAAGGTTTGCACTTCAACATTGGTAAAATATCTTTAAACTTGAGGAAGGACGCCGGCTTGGCTAGCACATCAACATAGTCCTCTAAAAGTGTTAGCCGATTAACACCAAAACGATTTCTTAAGAACCCTATCTTGCAATCAACCTTGATATCATATTGAATTGGAATGATCTTTCTTAAATCTTTGAGTTTCGGCCATCTATATGAAATTTACCAATAACAGCTAACTAAAAATTTTCCTTGATTCTGTCTGAATCCCATGTCACAGTAGGTTTGCGGTGCTGATACACAACAGGTTTGTGTGGAATAGGTTGCATGGGGCTATAGCAGTGGAGAGTTTAAGGAGTGAAGAATCAGAAGTAGAGGCTGAACATCCTTTTAGTTTTGGCATTCCCCATGGAGTGGAAACATAACAAGAATCAGTATATTGAAGTTAGTTATGTTAAGATAAATTCTCCGGTAGGAAAAGGAAAAAATAAAAATGACAACATGAATATGCAAGTCACAGTAAGAAATTTTATAATCATCTCACAACCAATAAGTTTAGTATTTAGTGTAAAATGAAGCTGAGATATTTACCATGAAGTAGATAATAGAGAAGGTAGCAATTGTCCGATATCTTCCCCAGTAAGCATCTGCCATCACAGCCCCAATGAGGGGTGTTAGGTAACATGTGCCTTGCCAAATTGTGACATTTCTAGCAGCTGAGACATTTCCCTCATGTAATTTCTTGGTAAGATAGGTAACAAGATTAAGACAAATGCCATAGTACGCCAAACGTTCACAACATTCATTACCTGAGACCAAGGTCCGCAACCAAATCAATTATACCATAAAGCAGAGTGAATAAGCAACTAGGCCAAAACAGGTAAAAAGAGAAGACAAGAAAAGAAAAATTTGAGTGTGGCATACCAAGAATAAAGGGGCAAGCTCTCCAGTTCCCTGTCTCACTCTTTAAAACAGGATTACCCTTGATATCAACAGAACCATCTCTAGTGTAGATTCCACCGTTCTCATTCTACAATAGGAACTTTTTTAAGAAAAAGTAACTTGTTTTTTAAGCACAATAACAAATGTACCACCTTAACATGGCTTCAGCTTATATCTAGGCCCTTAACTTTGGGTATGCACAAATAGACACTTCAACTTTGACATTCTACATAGCGTCCTATGTGTAGTATGTTACGTAAGACATGAATGACTATTTATTCTTTATACAAGTTAGAATGTCTACTTGTGCACACTGAAAATTGAACGGCATAGCTGTCAGCTGAAGCCATGTTAAAGAGCACATCTATGTATTGTGCCTTTGTTTATGGTAAATAACTTGCAGGTGATCACATTAGCATCTACTTATCAACTTCTACATTAAGAATGACAAACTATATGCTTTGAGATGTCGAATAGAGCAGAGTATTTACACATACTAACTTAATTTGTACTCCATATAAAAAAAGTGAATAAGGATAAATAATGCCCCTCGACTATGCGAAATAGAACATTTTTCCCTCCGTTAAAAAAGTGTTCCATTCCTACCCCTGCCGTTACCAAAGTCTAGGGCCATCTTTTACCATTATCTCTTTTATCACCCTCTCCAAAAAAGTTCAGCATTGAAAATCCCCCATCCCCATTCCTTCTTTCATATTGGTTCAGGGGCCATTTTATGATATAGCTGAATGCATAAATCAGGTATTTACTTCTATTATTGTATATGAATAACTTCCAAATATAGTTGTAGTGCAAATAATTTGTTATATGTGAGAGGAACTGAACTGAATTATATAAGTCATTGCATTATTGTATTTATAAAAATAAATGAAGGAATATTCATATCAATCTCAGATTTAGCAAATGGAGGTCAATTTAGAAATGGAAAAAACTTACCTGCACCAAGCCAATACAATTTCCATTATTATGTGAAGTAAAATGAATAATAAATTTAAACACATGGCATGCTTATATTGGTTTGGTGTAAATACCCGGTGCGAATAAGTTTTACTCTTTGGAAATTCATATAGTTTCAACTAACTAATCATAAATGAGAAGGTTCTTCTTAATTTCTTCATATACATTAATAGAATTAAAAAATTTATAAGTTGAAACTGTTTGGCCATGAGAATTTTTCACTCTTTCCAGAAACACTGTATTTGCCCATGAAAAAAATCCAAATACAACTTGAAGTTGTGTTTGGAATTTGATAAACATCCAAAAATTCGTTTTTCATTTTTTTTCACTTCCAAATTTATCCTAAATTTAAATTTAATACAAATAACCTCATTTAAATTACTTTCTATATTTAAATCATATTTCATGTTTCGGGATAATGCATTCAAACAACCAATTATTATTTGCAAAAGCTATAACCAAACACAACCAACAATCAAACTTCAGAAATTACAAATAAAGTGAAAAAATATTTTTAACGATATGTAGTAGCTAGTACATGGATCTACGATAACAATAACATATCTGGTGAAATCCCATTAAGTAGGGGCTGAGAGGATAGGATGTACGCAGTATCTCGTGGAGATAGAGAGGTTGTTTTCGAAATATCCTCAATTCAATTCAAGTGCATCAAACTCAAATAAAAGAGGAAGGAAAGAATGAAAAAAATATAGCAGTTAATATAAGTAGTGTAACATCTGTAAGAAATAAAGGAACAAAGGAGATACAAACACTCTATCCCAATTAATCTCCTACCCTAGTCTAATGTACTATATTATGTGAGATATTATTTTTTGGCAAAAAGACTCAAATATTTCATTAAGCTTTTAGAAAAAACTTATTTATACACTCTGTTAACAAAGTTTGTCTCAATTTATACCATTATTGTTAAACAAAAGGCTTATTCATGCCATTTCTTTAACTTCGGTATTGCAAAACCATTTTTTATGCCGAAACAACTTTTTAACACTCAAATGGAGTTTTGGATCAAATGTAATGTTTTTGTTTCTTCTTTCTCAAAAACACCAAGAACTCATGAAGAACATCAAAAACTCCCAAATTTTCAAAATCTTCAATTCTTTGAGGTGATTTGGGAGTTATTGATATTCTTGGTGTTTTAAAGGAAGAAGAAACATCAAAAAAAAATAAAAAATACATTTGACCCACAAAAATCTAATTGAAAAGTGTTAAAAAATTATTTGGGTAAAAAGTATTTTTTTCAAAATAGGAGTTAAAAATAATAGCATTGGAAATAGCATAGATAAAGCCAAACATTTATTAGTCAAGTGAGGTGATATTTTAGTTTATATTTAAGAAAGTATTTTTAAATTTTGTGTATGAAAATTTCAAATTGAGTATTTTTTAATTTCACAGTCAAATACCCACTTACAGAGTGCATAAGAAAAATCAATTCTAAAGTTAAAGAAAGAGAAATTAGAACCTGATGAAAGGCAGCATCTTGTAGAAGAGATTGAGTAGCCATACTCACAGCTTCACTTTATGTGGTGACAAAACATGAGATTTTGTTGAATCTAAAAAGGAAATGGTTGTTCCCTACCCCATTTTCATTTTTGGGGTCACTTTCCACTCATATTTTTATTTCATCTTTAATGCGCTTCATCTGGAAAGGCCAATTTAATTTTTCGAAGTTTTTTTTATATAAATATTTCTTTAATTTAGTCCTATTTTATATTTATGTTCTCCAACTTTATGTGTGCATAAGTAAATATTTAAATTTATATAAATTAATAAAAACACACGTTTACATGACATCCACATGACAATTTGTGTTTTATGTGATCCTCTACATGTATTATGACACATAGGTCATTATCTACTTGTTCGATTTTACACAAATTTAAAGTATCCTTTTGTGCATATTGTGCCAAAGGTTGAAAGGTACATTTATATATTATGCCTTTTTGAAATGTCACTTTTTATTTTAAAAATGTACAATCTTATCAAATGAGTATGTATAGTTTATAACAAGATATGCGACTAAGGCACTAAAATTGATAAATTATATATCTTCATATTTTTTTAATAAATAAATATTTGTGATGTTAAATTTTTATAAGTATACATAATTATATAAAAATCACTAGTATATAATAATTGTAACGAGTTATTATTATTAATAGTCATTTCATATGGTGTGGATAATCTATTCACGCCGAGTATGAGACTATCCTTGTAATTCAAATGATGGGAATTTAAGTTTCTAAATTAAGTTTTACATTTCAAAAAAGTTAGAATCTCAAATCATGCTTTGGGGGCAATTTGAAATTATAATCCCAAATTGCATATTCAATCGGTGAATTTAAATTATGATTTTACATCACACGTCCAAACGCCTATTTGATAAGGCCGTGAGGGGTAGTTGGTTAAAATTATACAAGTTTTGGTAATGTTGGTATTAATATGACAGTAATAATTATGTGAATATCAGTAATTCTACATTCTACCCCCAATAAGATAATACACATCATAGTCATTTGATAGTTGATTAGAATTATGTATGCATTCATAATGTACGAATTAGCTATGAGAGAAGTAATTTATTATTTGATGCATGGATTAGTTATTTATGTATTAGTTATTTCACTTTTTTTCCTCCGCAAATAACACAGATTATATCATAATTTATACATATATGGTGTATTAGTTATGCAAATTTTAAATTAGCAATCAAATTGTGTATTAATTTTATATATTAATTTATTTTCTATCTACCTATCAAATATTATCAACCAACATTTTCTCCTAACTTAACATGATGAAGTATATAGAATAAAAGATTACTCCAAATACATGTAAAAATGGAAGACTGAATTGTGAAAAATTCCTTTCTGAATGAAATAATGCTTTGTACAATCTACCTACATTTATACAAGTATCTTGCTAACTAACTGCACAGCTGGCTAATTCTTATTGGTCTATCTATAACAAACTAAGAGATAAATACAGAAAATAACTAAGGGATAAATATAGAAAATATAGATATAATAAAAAAGCCTTAATTGATTTCTAGAAGAGAGTATATTCTGAAGCCCAATACTTTCATCTGAGTCCCACGTGTGAGGCCCAAAGGTTGCACAACTTATGTAGCTACTTCAATGTTTAACTAATAGCCACTTGATTGAAAAGTGTAAACTTCCAACACCCCCTCAAGTTGGATGGGAGGAGACACCCAACTTGTGAAGAAGGGAATGATGTGCAGGTCCGGTGAGAGGTTTGGTAAACAAATCGGCAAGTTGAGAAGAAGATTGAACATAAGAGAGTGAAATAAGGCCGGCGAGGTACTGTTGGCGAATGAAATGACAGTCGATTTCGACGTGTTTTGTTCGTTCGTGAAAGATCGGGTTTTTAGCAATGTGGATGGCAGTAGAACTATCCGAATGAAGAGGAAATGGCAAACTGATCGAAACATTGAGATCGTCGAATAAACGCACTAACCAAGTAAGTTCATCAACCACTCGCCTCATCGATCGATATTCAGCTTCAGCTGAACTGAGTGATATTGAGGCCTGTTTTTTCGATTTCAAGTAATAAGAGAAGATCCAAGAGAAATATAGAAACCACTGACCGACTTTTGAATCTGGGCAGGATCTCCAATCCGAATCGCAAAATGCAAGGAGATGGAAGGATGGTGAACTTGACATAAAGAGCCCAAGACCTGGATCCTTGAGCAAATAATGAAGAACTCGTAAAGCCGCATTAAAATAAGGAATACGAGGGTCCTAAATGTATTGACTAAGGTGCTGAAGAGTGAATGAGAGATCCGGCCTCGCGTGAGTCAGGTAATTTAGTTTTCCCAATAAGTGACGATATAGAGTGGGATTCTGTAAGGGAATACATTCATTTGCCTTTAATTTGACAGTAGAATCCAGAGGAGCAGAAACAGGCGTAAGGTCCAAACAATTGAACTCTGTTAATAATTCAAAAATGAACTTCCTTTGAGAAAGAATTAGACCATGAGGTTCCCGAATCACTTCCAAACCAAGGAAGAATGTAAATTCCCAAGATCCTTAATCTTAAATTCTGCATCTAAGAATAACTTGAGTTCCTATAATTCAACTGGATTATTGCCTGTTAATAAAATGTCATCGACATAAACTGCAACTATAGAAATCGAATTAGTAGACTTCTTAAAAAATAAAGAATAGCCATTGAGAGAATGACTAAAACCTTTAAAATTGAGGGTTGCAGTGAGTTTGGAATACCATTGTCGAGATGCCTGTTTAAGGCCATAAATACACTTCTTTAATAAACAAATATGATTAGGAGAAGGAGGAGTCAAACCACTAGGAAATTTCATGTAAACTTCCTCATTAAGGTCACCATGCAGAAATGCATTATTCACATCTAATTGAAATAAACCCCATCTTCTCTTTATAGCAAGAGCCAAAATGCATCGAACAATGGTCATTTTCACCACTGGTGAAAAAGTTTCATTGTAATCCACCCCTTCTTTTTGTATATCACCTTGAATGACCAATCTGCCTTAAATCTCTCAATGTTACCATATGAATGTTGTTTCACTTTGTAAACCCACTTGCAAGGCAAAGCCTTTTTCCCATTAGGTAGAAGAACTACATCCCAAGTTCTGTTTAGGTCCAAGGCAGCCAGTTCTTTGTTCATAGTTTCCTGCCAAGCAGGATCATGTATGGTCTGTTTATAGCTAACGGGTTCATGGATAGTACATACAGAGTTGAGCATAACCTGATTAGAAGAGGATAAAGTATCGAATGAAAAGGAAGTACGAGTGACAGGACTAAGAAAACAAGAAGAACTGACATCTGTGAATTGTAAAACATTACAAATATAATCTATAAGATAAGAAGGAGTTTTAGTAGTCCTAGAAGACTTTCTGACAAGAGTATCAATAATAGGATTAGGATGAGGAGGATCAGGAGATGCACATATAGGAGAAGATATAGGAGGAGAGTCAGATGAGCGAGAATAAGAAGAAGGAATAGGCAAACTATCAGGAACACTAGAAAGTGGTGATGCAGATGCAAGTGTAAATAAAGGAAAATCAGAATCATAGGAATCTGAGGGAGGAATTGGAAATAATCGATGAGAAATAGGAGATATATCTGATGAAAAGGGAAAATCTTCTTCATAAAAAATGATATCTCTAGAAATAAAAAAAATCTTGGTTTTAAGGTTCATAACTTTGTATCCCTTTTTCCCATAAGGATACCCCAAAAACACACAAGGCCAAGCTCTTGGATCAAATTTTGTTTTATGAGGAGGAGTGGAAACAAAGCATAAACAACCAAAACAGCTTAGATGTGAATAAGAAGGTTTATCTTTAAAAAGGATTTCAAAAGGTGTTTTGTGATTTAATATAGAAGAGGGAAACCTGCTAATGAGATAGGTGATAGTTAATAAACACTCTCCTCAATAAATGATAGGTAAATGAGATTGATATAACAATGCTCTTGAAGTTTTAAGCAAATGCGTGTGTTTCCTTTCTACAATTCCATTTTGTTGTGGAGTGTAAACATAAGTAGTTTGGTGAAGAATCCCTTTGGAAAGAAAAAAATCAGAATGCAGTTTGCCAGCTCCTAATTCAAAAGCATTGTCTGTTCGAATTATTTTGATTTGGGAGTTAAATTGTCTTTCAACCATAGAAATAAAGGATTTAAGAACAGAAAAAACATTGGATTTAGCACTAAGAAGATGAGTCCATGTTGCTCTACTAAAATCATCAACAATGGTTAAAAAATACTTAAAACCATCATATGTAGAAGTGTTGTAAGGTCCCCAAGTATCGACATGTATTAGTTCAAATACTGATTAGTAGAGAGGCAACTTTTAGGGAAAGGCAATTTAGATTGTCTTGCCATAGGACAAATAATACAAGAGATAAAAATTTGGAACAAAATAGAGAAGGTGAAACAATATTCTTCATATTACTCAAAGACATATGGCCTAACCTATAGCGCCATAGCTTTTCTTTTACATTGGAGTAAAAAAAACTAGAACAAGAAGTAAAAACATTTGCAGCAAAATTAGGAAAATGTGAACCATTGGAACTAGAACTAGATATTCTTTTTGTGGGAAGATCATCTTGATCACCATATCTAAAATCAAAAGACTCTTAGCAACATCAGATTGAGTAGACTTGAAAATGTATAGACCCCCTTGTTCTTTACCAACCTACAGAGGGCTTTTCAGTGAAGGGCCTTGCAACAAAAAACATTTGTTAGGGTAAACAAAAAAATTCTGAAACTGTGTGCATAGTTTATGAATAGACAGTAGATTGCACGTGAAAGATTGAATATAAAGAACATTGTGTAGAGTTAATTTAGGTAAAAGTTATCCTGAATGTGTGACAGTGACTCTATGTGAATTAGGAAGCATAACCATAATAGGTTGAGGCAAAAGACTGAGTTTAGAGAAAAGAGATCTATTAGATGTTATATGCTCAGAAGCTCCACTGTCCAAAATCCATGAAACACTGCCAACTTTAAACAGAGATACATGAGAGTTAGGTATACCTGCACAAGTGATGTTAGAAGATCCTTCAACAGTACTGCTAGGTTCATGGTTCATCTTCTGTAGTAGTTGTAGGAGTTGAGCAACATTTTCCTGACTAAGTGAACCTTGATCTATAGAACCTTCTACACCATTACTGTTACCCTCAGATGAACCAAAAACATTGTTAGCAACATGACCTTTTTGGTATTTTTTGTTCTTGATAAACTTAAAATTAGCAGGGAACCCATGAAGTTTGTAGCACTGCTCAATAGTGTGACCTATCTTTTTGCAATAGTTACACATGAGATTGTTTTTCTTAGAAAATTTCCTGGCTGAGGTTTATATTCATCAAATCTCCTAGTTCCTGAATTTCCAACAAGAAAAAAGGCAGACTCTATTGAATAATTAGGAACAACATGTATTTCTCTCTGCTTTTCATCTTGAACTACTAAAGAGTAAGCTTGACCAATGGTAGAAAGAGGGGAAGACAACAAAATGTTGCTTCTAACCCCAATAAAGGTGTTATTAAGACCCATGAGAAATTGAAGTAACCTTTCATCTTGGTGATCTTTGACAAGTTTTTCCTTAGCACCACAGACACAATCACAAGAACATGCTAAAAAAGTGTTAAGAGCATCAAGCTGATCCCATAGACTCTTCATCTTTGTAAAATAAGTAGAAATGCTAGAATTTTCTTGTACAACAACATTTAATTCTTTCTGTAATTGAAATGATTTTGCTCCACTTGTCTGACCAAATCTGTCTTCTAGGTCTGACCACAAGACTTTTGCACTTTTGGAGTACAAAACAGATTCAGCAATCTCTTTTGAAAGAGAATTCAGCAGCCAAGATAGTACCATATCATTGAATCTTGATCAAGCTTTCTGAAATATTTTATCAATAGGAACATCTAGGGATCTATCAACGAATCCTTGTTTGTTCTTGGCTGATTGAGCAATGATAACCCCTCTTCTACAGCCTCCATAGCTTTTACCATCGAAGATGGTGGAAATCAGGTTCATTGAGGGATGGATGTAGAAAGCATGTGAGGGATCTACTGCATTAGTTGCAGAAATTTTATCACTATTTTCGGTAACACTACCAGAAGATACTTGTGCATCCCCCATGAGTAAGAAACAAACAAAAAGTTGTAGATGAAACGTGAACGAAAAAAAACTATTGAAACGTGAAAGAAAGAAGAAAACCAGAAGAGTTATTACTGTTGCTCTGATACCTTGTAAAAATGGAAAGACTGAATTGTGAAAAATTCCTTTCTGAATGAAATAATGATTTGTACAATCTACCTACATTTATACAAGTATCTTGCTAACTAACTGCACAACTGGCTAATTCTTATTGGTGTATCTATAACAAACTAAGGGATAAATACAGAAAATAACTAAGGGATGAAAACATAAAATATAGATACAATAAAACACCTTAATTGATTTCTAGAAGAGAGTACATTCTGAAGCCCAGTACTTTCATTTGAGTCCCACGTCTGAGGCCCAAAGGTTGCACAACTTATGTAACTACTTCAACGTTTAACTAATAGCCACTTGATTGAAAAGTATAAAATTTCAACAATACCCATGCCATGGATTATTTAAATTAAGATAGACTAGTGGTCAATTATTTGAAGACCTACCCTCTTAACTTGCAGTCTACAATACCCCTTCATTCCATTTCCCCTTCTTTTCTTTAGACTTCGCCTTTATTTGGTTAGAGATTTTTGAATTGATTTTAAAAAAATTAACTTTTAAAATTAATATTTAGCCACAAATTTTATATATTTTGAAAAATAGGAGAGGAAGTCTGAATTGAAGTTTCAAGATTTGTTGGTCATAGTTTTTTGACAATATATTTTACTTCTTAAAATTTCTGTAAATTATAAAAACTATCACAAATACCTAAGAATAAGATTGACACAAAATTATTATTTTTTATAAATTGATAATAGACTATCCAAAAATCATAACACGATATTTTAATAAAAACTACTAATAAAACAATTACCAGCTACTGCAATTCATCAAATAACTATTAGTTACGAAGATTTATCGGTGTAAAAACTAGTTATTTTTTAATTAAAAATTTTCATATTTTACGAAAAAGTTCTTCACATAGTAGGAGTCCATTTAATGAGGGAAAATGATAAATAGAATTAATTGGAGTCATAAGTTGATGAATTTTTAAATAACATATACAAGTTTGGAGTAATTTTATATTTTAAATGAACTCAACAACTATTTTTGGGCCAAAGATCACTTTTTTTAATATATATGGCTAAATAAGTGTGAAGTTGTTATTTTTAATATTCAAATTTGTGTTAAAACAAGCATTTTATTTTTAAAAAATAAAATTTTGTGAGTGAAAGTCACAAAAATTAAGTCTTCATGATATTTGAAGATAAAATTTGATCAAACTTCATGACCAAAGAGTTATTTGAAGATAATTTTTTAAAATTATTCCCAAAATTAGAGCCGTCAATATGGGTTAAGCCCGTTGGGCTGGCCTGACGTAACCCGAGATTTAATAAAGGGATAATTGTATATAAAAGCAAACTAATAACCTAAAATAAATGGAGTAGCTAGGGTTTGATTTAATTGTGCTCCATAGCAAACGTTTGCCAAAATTTGCCAGCGAATTATACAATTGCAGCGAATTATACAATTTAGGCCAGTGAATTATACAATTGTATATGTATGGTGATGCCAGCGAATTATACAATTTAGGCCAGAGAATCATACAATTGTATATGTATAGCGAATTATACAGTTATATGTTTGCTATGGAGCGCAATTATGCAAACTTTGCTATAACATACAAATATGAATTTTTTATTTGCTATATGTGAAAGTTGCCCTTTAATAAATGAGAGTCCAAATTTAAAACAATTAGATTAATATTTCTATTTAGATATTTATACTTTTACTTGGAAAAAAAATTTTGATAAATATTATAAAGATAATTTTATTTGTTGATTTGATTAACAAGTAGTAACTTTAACATCATGTAATATTGTTTTGTCGATATTTATGATAATATTTTAAATGATAATTTATAATTGAATTTAATAATTATAAAAAAAACATAATTTTTAAGCTGGCCCGGCAAGCCACGTACTTGAATGTTGGGCCGACCGTTTTCTGGTCCACACCAAAAATGGGCTAGCCCAGCCTGACTTGTAAAATGTCAAAGTCTGTATGGATCAATAGGAATGAAGTGGGCTAGCCCATATTGACAGGTCTACACAAAATATATGGTCAAATGTTAGATCAAACTTCCATTTAAAAAAAACAAAAAAAACTTATCAGATTCTTTTGATGATCATTAACAGTTTTCTAAGGTAACATGACACTGTTAAGATATAATTTTATAAGTGAAAATATTATGTATCTTAACAAATTGTGTTAGTAATTTCTATTTAGTGCACTAGTGTATTAATATATAACATATATATGATGTCATTAAATAAGTTCATTGTATGATCTAATAAAGTATTAAAGTTTTGAGCCATAAAAGTACATATCTATTAACATAAGTTTATTTTAGTTAACTTAAAAAAGACAAAATTCTGATAAGCCTTTATACTTGAGTCGGATTGTAAACTGGACCCTTCTACTTACGATTTTGTCAACTAAACACTTAAACTTAATAAAATACAATATTTTAAATCCTTTTCACTTTCTCTCTCATTGTAGCCCTTTCACATCCCCTTTCTCATCTGATCTCACCTCCAGCGCCTACCCCAACTAAATCCAAATTCAACTCCCATCCTTTAGCAATGACAATGATATTTATCTCGTTCATCTCCAGCGAAGAGTTGAAATCAAGTAAATGGACTAGTATCAGAATGATTTCTTGAGCTTCTATAATCAATAAGTTCTTGTCATCTTTCAGAAACAACCCAAGTATTCTCAAAATCTCTATATCTACAGTTGTGGCAATAGGAGCGTGATTTGGCAATATGTCAATTTGATCACTATTAGTAGATACAACAATTTCTTCCACTTCTGAATCCTAAACAATTCGATTAGGGGTCAGTACACTAAGATTTAAAGTCATTTCTTCAAACTGCTCTCCATTTCTGAGTTTATAGCCTTCGCGGTAGCTTCATCTGTAGTATCTACCAAATAAAAGGCATGTTCAGAAAGACGATCTAATTCTCCGAAAATGATCAATTGAAATTCTCGAATTGTTTCTGCTAGACCAACATATTTTCCTGGAGAATCGGTAAATACTTATGTTACGAAAAAGGGTATCACAAACGCTCAATTTTTTGTGCTTTCGCTACGAGTAAACGATCTTCTTCGGATAATTCATCCAATCCAAGAATAGCTATAATGTCCTGAAGTTCTTTGTAATATTGTAAAGTTTTCTTAACTCTTTGGGTGGTTCTGTAATATTTCTCACCAACGATCCGAGGTTGAAGCATGGTTGACGTTGAATCTAAATGATCTACTGCTTGATAAATACCTTTTTCAGCCAATCCTCTTGACAGTACGATAGTAGCATATAAATGTGCAAATGTCATAGAAAGAGCAGGGTCGGTCAAATCGTCTGCGGGTACATAAGTTGCTTGAATAGAGGTTAAGACTCTTCTTTGGTAGAAGTAATTCTTTCTGGTAAAGAACCCATTTTTGGTTCTTAGGATCCCTTGATAATCCATAGCCGAAGGTATTTTACCCACTTAGGTCGATACTTTGGATCCTGCTTGGACGAAAACAGAAGATATTGACAATAAATAGAAGTACATCTTGCCATTAACATCTCGGAAATATTCCGCCATTGTTAGTGCAGTCAAACCAACACTCATACGAGCTTTTGGCGGTTCTCATCTGACCGCGAACTAAGGCCACTTTTGATTCTGCAATATTTTCTTTATTAATCACTCCAGATTCTTTCAATACCCATGTAAAAATTATTCCTTCCCGAGTGCGTTCACCCACTCCGTCAAATACGGATACGCCCCCGTGAGCTTTAGCAATATTGTTCATTAATTTCATAATGAGTATTGTTTTACCCACTCCAGCTCCGCCGAATAGTTCGATTTTTCCTCCACGACGATACGGGGAATTGCAATTCAGAAAGTCATCAATATTGCAAAGGATGGTGAAATTAAAATTGTTGAAGGGGGAAGTAAGAGAAACGTCATAAACAGTTATTCTAAACAGTTACTCAAAGGAGAGTGGATCTGCTTCATCAGAAATTGACAAATCTGAAGAACATCGGGAACATAATTTGTACGAAGTGTATGTTTATTTTCTGCTTAAATCACAATTGTATATTGATATTTATTTATACAAATTTCTTGAAGTATATATGTATGCATATAAGTAATCGTAGAAAATACCAAAAATTACTCATATTAAACACAATTGTATTCGAATCATATACAATACACATATACAAATCGTATCATTCAACTTTTTTTCGAACAAAAAATAGAATAGAATTGTTAATATACGATTCCTCTAATTATTTTTTGTGAAACATCATAATCAACAAAACAAAAATTATTCGTTATTCAAAATTTTAACTATATGCTATACAAATCAATTGTATATTTTCTTGTCGCTTCAAAATATGAAGTTTCCTCGAAAGAAACGACCTGGTGTTGAATATACAAAATTATTGATTAAGATAATGCTCTGGTCATTTGAGGAGACAAGATGTTTATGGGCTTTCTATTGATGTATAACTCTTTTTTTTGAAAAAAAAAAATACATGTTGCTTATTTTAACACTCGTGATTTAATTTATTTAAAAAATAAAATGTTGTATAAATTTTAACCAAAAAAATATTATATACAAAATAAATGCTTAATAGAAAATTAAAATATACCTATGAATGTAATTATATAAATTATACCCATAGAGCGTTATTTTGAAAAATCTATTTGCCATATATGAAATTTTTCCTACTATTTACTAACTCGTTAATTTGACGTTGATAATATTTCCATGATCAAATGTGTAGAGGCGACCTCAATCATTGTGTTGAGTGTTCTAATAATTTCATAGCGTATATTAAGGGTGTGTTTGGTATGAGAGGAAAACACTTTTCGAAAAATATTTTTCAATTTTCTCATGTTTGTTTGGGTAAAATGTTTTGAAAGTGTTTTTCAAATCAACTCATTTTCTTCAAATTCAAGAAAATGACTTTCCTTTAAAACTTAAGGAAAACATTTTCCTTAATTTTCCTCCGACTTCAAATTACAATTTTTTTGTTGAAATAAATAAATTTAAAGCTTATTTTTTTAAAAAACATTTAAAACTTCAATTTATTATTTTTTACCCACCCTAACTCCAACCTCCTCCCCCCACCCCCACTCCCAAACAAAAAATAAGTTGATGTTTATTTTTAAAAATATTTTCAATTTCTAAATTTTCTCCCCCCCCCCCCCCATATCATAATAAATTAAAAATTTATTTTATAAAAAATACTTTCGGTTTCAAATTTTTATTTTCCACCTCCATCCCCTAACCTGCCCGCCCCCCCCCTCCCCTTCCCCCAAAAAATAATAGATTAATGTTTATTTTTAAAAAAAATATTTTTAAATTCAAATTTTATTTTCACTCCACCCCTACCCTTGACCCCTTCTCCCCCCCAAAAAAATATATTAAAGTTTTGTTTTTAAAAATATTTTCAATTTCAAATTTTTATTTTTTCACCCCTACCCATAACCCCCCCCCCAAATAAAATAAAATATTAAGTTTGTTTGTAAAAAGTATTTTTAATGTCAAATATTTATTTTTTTACCCCATCTCACCCCTAACCCTTGCCAGCTCCACACCCCACCCAAAAAAATTTAGGTTTATTTTTAAAAAAATAAATAAATAAAAAAAATATTTTTTACTCACCAACCAAACATGAAAAAAAATTCAAAAATCAACTTGTTTTCCAGATCCTACCAAACACACCCTAAGAGTGATTTGCATCTCGAGGGATTTGGTTGAGTTTCAAAAATCAAAACAAAGTTCGGGAGGTATCAAATATTTATCGTGATCACAAATGAAGTCCTATAACTGCGATGCATTGTCAACCAATCATTGAATCTCGATCATGAGGGAACTATTATAAGTGTGTTCCTCATGATATCAATTTAGGGAAAATGATAGAAATCTCACCTTTAAGTTCTCTTATTACCATTATTCCCTATTAGTTTTACAAATCTCCAAAATTTCTCATTTTCACGCATCAAATTAGCACATCAAATTAATATATCTCACGCATCAGATTAATGTATCATGTACAAATTATATATCAGATTAGTGTATCATGTATAAAATGTAATGTATCTTACTTAACAATTAATGTATCTTGCGTATCAAATTAATGTATCTTGCGTATCAAATTAATGTATCAGCGTTTATATTATTGTATCAGTTTGAGGGATTTCTGTAATTATAAACTTATAAAGGACAAATAATAATTTTGCCTTAAAAGTATGTGATTTCTATCCTTTGCCCAATTTATTTTAAATCGTACATTTCAAAGTATCCCCTAAACCTTTATTAGAGAGATTTTTGAAAGAATTTTACAGTTTCACTCCAAGGGTAAGAATCTATTATTTTTTGTTGTTGTTGTTTATTCATCATTTCTTGACGATTTTAGCCTTTTAATATGTGTTCTAAATTGAAAAGTTAGAAATTTAAATCTCAAAGTTAAAAATGAGAAAATTAGAAATTTTGAGGTCAAATTGTGACCAATTTAATGAAATTTGATATTTGAGACTTCTGGATTATGGGTAAGTTTAATTTTCAAAGAAGGTTAACTTTGTTGTTGACATTTTTACCCATTAAATTTATGTCGAAAAATTAGTACTAATGGACTTGTAAGCTTATGTAGAAATTGTATTTGATATTAAAAGCGTCTGAAGAATTTGAAGAATGAAAAAGCTATTTTGTAATTGTTATTCTTCTGACTTGATGTAAGTTTGAAATTTCTATATCCCCATTGAGGGATGTCCTTGTAAATAATCATACGAAGGGTTGGAATAAGGGAGTACCATATAGGTGAGGTGATAGGAATTTTGAAAAAACTAAGTCATTATTTAAATTAATTTATCAAAATAATATGTTTTTAATTATTTTTACAAAACTAGTATAAACGTATTTCTGAGTAACGTTTTAAAATATTTTTATTTTACAAATTCAACTGATAAAAACTGACGGAGCTGACGACGTTAAATGAACAAACATGCTCCTGTAACGTTTTACACCTAATTACTCAGGAGTATGTTTTTAGAGTTGTTGTCTGCATTTGGTTGTATCCTGCATCTGGCATGACATTAGTTATAAATGTGTCCTGGCTGGCATAATGAGGTCAAATGAGGTAGAAATGATGATAGGAGGATTAGTATTTGGTTGCTAGTCTTTTTTCGTAAAGAGACAATTGCTAAAAATTAGTCTTTTTAAGTTGTTGTCTTTTTTTGTTATGGGTTTTAACTAATATTAAAAGTGTGCTGGAATGAAATGCGTGGACGGTCAGATGGTGATATTATGGATGGTGTTGATGTGTTGTCTGTGTCATTGTTCAATAATGAGAAGACTTATTATAGTGATGTGGTTGCTCTTTGTGCTTTCGGAAGATTTCGCTTTAGATCTCTTGAATACCAGGAGGAAGGATTTAAAATTTCTTTAATTGCAAAAGGGTTTTAGGTAAATGGGTTTGAAATTAAAAATTACAATTTAAGGTAATTGGGTTTGCAATTAAAACTCACAATTGATAAAAATGACATCGTGTATTTAATTGGGTGATAAATAATTGAGTTTTATTAAGAGTATCATTTTACCCCCCAAAACGTACTCCTCAGTAACGTTTATACTAGTTTTTAAAAAAAATACAAAAACGTACTTTGGTGAACTAGTTTAAATAATGACTTAGTTTGATCAAAAGTTCTAGAAATACTCCCTCTGTCCTTATTTAGTTGTCCACCTTAGAAGTGACACAGTACATATTAAGATACCAATGATTATCATATGTAGTTACAATTTTACCCTTAACTTAAAAGATTATGCAACTTTCCAAGTATAATAAATGTATTTTTTGATTCCAAAAAGCATGCATTACAACTTAGTAGTACTAGAAATTTTCTAGAATTAAATAAGGGCATATTAGAAAAAATATTGTTGTCCTTTCTTGATTTGTTAAAATGGACAAGTAAATAGGGACAAATATAAAAGAAAATATGGACAAGTAAATAGAGACATAGAGAGTAATACTTAAAGTTTGCTTACTGATTTAAGAATAAGTGTCTTCACATCTTGTATTTTGAATCATAATATTTTTAAGTTCAAAAACCTGATCTAAAATTTTTATCTATCCTTCAACACTATATGTTATACTTAAATTTGTGTCATTTTTCTATTTTTCTATTATAACTCAACTTTGACTAATTTTATAATCAAAACAGGAAAAGTAGTAGTATAGTTAATCGTAATATAAGTAAGTGGCTGTCTAAATTTCATCTACTTGCTCATGTTACAACTTTGATCACATAAAAAGAATTGTAATTGCAAAAATAATTATAATATTGTTATAAATCCATTGAATGAGTCGATAGTCCATAAAGTTAGTACATGAATAACTATTCATATTCACTAGGTTTCATGAACCTTTTTGAATAAGAATATATCTATTTATTATGATACTTAATATGATAACTTTTGGAGTGATTTCTCAACGTATAAATAAAGTTGTTCATCACTATTGTATAATATATACATATGAGACTTACATATTGAGAAGAAAAATTCTCTCTTCCATCTTAGTTCTCTTGTCTTCTTCTCTTTCTATTATATTATGAGCTTGATTTTATAACACGTTAATAGTACGAATATGCTCTAAAAGTTGTAGCACTTCGCAAAAGTGTTGTAGTTGAAACACTTGTGAGTAGGAACAGGTTCTATTTATTTTTTCTTGTTACACATTTATATTTTCAAAAGTTCCTCTTATACTAATAATTTATTTTAGTATATATGTGATATATGAAAGGGTAGAACGTATTGATTTGTTTTACTTTAACAATTTTATACATTGGTTTATGATTATACTAACAGTTCTTCGTTTCAGAAAAGAATTGAAGGATAGAGAAGTAAATTTTCATGTTGATATTCTAAGTGTTAATTATGAGGAACTTATTAATATTTATAATTGTTAGAGGTGAGAAAACTCTCAATCTTATTTTGACTAAATTTGCTTCTATAATTCTTGATTTCATAAAGGTTCATGAATGAGTTCTATTGATATTGACTTATATGGCATTGATTGAAGGGTAAGACGATGAATTCATGTCCCATCGCACCAAAAGGGAAAGACATCTGGTTAAAGTCTGGATGCACATAATGAAAAATATTTGAGGATAAGACGATAGATTCAAGGTGTATCTCACCAAAGGGGTAAGACATCAATTTGAGTTTTGATGCACCATGATGATAATGATTGAGTTCAAATCCCATAGAATTTGATCTAACACGCCTTGTATGGATAAGACATTGAGTTTGAGTTAATGCACCATAGTGATGAAATAATGATGACTAAGGCTTTGATGAAAAGCCTTGAAATTCGTCCTATTGAATTTGCTCCATTCCTTGAAAAAAATGTGATAGCAACATATGATAACTTTGAAATCCGATGTTGACTTGCTCTATTCTATTATATGAATGTGATAGCAGTAAATAATTAGTCTGAATGATGAAAATGATTAACCATATGAAAAAGGGCGTGAAATGACGGAATTATAATAGTCATTGTTGTGGTAATTATAAAAAGAAGAACAATATGGTTCTCCAAATAGTCCTTCAAAATGTGAATGCAATTTTTTATCATCAAAATGGTATGAAAGGTCATTGGACTTGCGAATGTTGTCAACCCAATAATTTGACAAGTTTTATAAATCCTCCATCAAATAAAAGAATATAAAGTGGTAGTGCACTTTATTTTTCAAAGTGATGTTGAGGTGGATCATGTAAATATGCCAAATATAAAGGTATGGCATGTATAAATGATTATCGTCAACTCATGAAGAGATTGTGACTTGTAATAAGCATGTGAATGTTTGCCTATTCTTGAAAGTGAATATGGAAAAATATGAAGGAAAAATATGAATATATTCATGTGCGGTTGGATATATGTCACAACTCACTTCTACGGGAGGTTTGAGAGAAATAAATAAATTTTATTTGTCATGAATGGTCAATGGTCGTGTGCGTTTATACGTCATGAATATTATGGTATGTTTGTTATGAACTACCGAAAGGAAAAAAATAAAGAAGTAATTTTTGTCTATAAAGATTGTGGTCATGATCAAATATACTCTGACAATAAAAATTTGTCATTGATTGTGTACCTATGATATAACAAAAGTAAAACAAGAAACATGTTTTGCTTGTAATAATTTTGACCATGACAATAACAATATAGTTTTCTCCTTGAAGGAGATGTTCATCATGTGGATGACGTCATGAAATATGTGATAATATACAGTAATTAACGAGTTGTGATATTTTCAGAGAAATAATATTGGGGTACGATTGTAGTAAGTCTCAAAAGAAACTTTTTAAGTTTCGGATGAATTGAAAAGAAATATTGAGACTATAAATTATGAAAAGATTTATTATCTTCATAATATTACAATCGAAGAGGGTTATAAATATTTATGTAAAAGATTACCCCCACTTTTCCTCTTGTTTGTTGCAGACAAACATGAACATGCCGATGAAATCACATGCAAAAGTAAATTAACGTGTACTGAAATAAATATCATTTGCAATGACAAGTTGATCATCATGGTTTGAATGTGATGCAAATATAATTGAGAATTTATGTGGCTTATATGATGAAGAAATAAAAGATTCTTCAAGAATTCTCTTGTGTTGCTTGTTTTCATTGTACCACCTAAGGTTGGATTGTAATTTCCTGAAGTTTTTGGAACATATAAAAAGGTGAATACATTCACCTGCCATGTGGATCATTTGCAACTATATGATGGATGCATCTATGCAATGATCACATGTGCTTTGGTGTCAACTTACAAATTGGGGTTTGTAAGGTTGTTTGCTCGAATTGTTGAATTAAGAGCATAGTTCCAAATTGTGAAATTATATTGATAATGCTGGTTGATTTAGCAAAAATTGTATGCCTCCAATTATAGATAAATCATGGTTATGAGAACAAAACTCTCAAATAAAATTTGGTATGAGATAAGTAACATATATCAACACATGTATGCATCAAGCCAACAAGATTTCCCCATTAATGTTGATTCAGGGTCACGAACCAAATAATTTTCATCTAAAAGGTTGAATGTGCAGTTATGATCTAATTTCTCTACCACGCACAAAGATGAATTCCCAAATAAGGTTGGGATGAATGTTAGATTTGTTAACACTAGGGGAGAGATAATTGACAGCTGAAAATTATGTGTGAGGTTAATTATGAATTATCTAGATCCTCATTAAATAATTATGTGAACTTAAAATTCAAGGGATAATTCATTTGCATAATGTTGCAAATCAATTGCCAAATGAATGTACTGACCCTATGATATAATTCAGCTGCAAATGCTTCAATGTGAAGTCCTTGAAGGACAGAATCTATGATACACCAAAAGCGTAATAAGTCAATCGATTTCAAATATAGAATTCTTTGAAGAAGGAAGGAGAAAATGATCAATATGGTCATGATAATGAGGCAAGTGCTATAAAAGAGCACATTGACATAACACTTCATAAAACCTCAGAAAAGGTTCAGTCACCTGAAAAATAATGAAAAAGGAAGAGATCTCGATAAGTTATGTCATATTGAAATCGATATTAAATAACCGTTGACAGTATCTTTGATATAAAGTAGCGCTCAGTGATATAAATTGTGATGAGGATCTTGAATTCAAATCTGTCATATAGTGTGGACAGATAAATGGTTGGCCAAGTAAAATGCATAATTCAAGTATATTGTTTCACTTAGAAAAATGACGTTTTGGACTCATAGTCCATAAATCAAGGTATAATATCAGTGGGGTATAATAAAATATTATGCGATGGTATAATCGTAATATATCAAGTACAACTTGGCCTTGGGGCATAAAGATTTGTCGCAAAAATTCTAACATCATTGGAGATATTTTCTCCTATGGTGGATGCAATGAGGTTTGTTTTGATCTGGCAACGTATAAAAAGTTTGAATGCATATAATGAATAATTATCATGTCTAGCTAGACAATAATGAAGATTATATAAAAATCCTTGAAGTAATCCAGGTGTCTGAAACATATAAGAGTTTGAAAGAAACTTTTTCAATAAAGCTTCAAGAATCCTTATATGGATTGAAATAGTCAAGGAAGAAAAGGATACAAAAGAATGACCCTAATTGTCCTTGTATTTTTATGAAAAGGTCTTGGTAAGACAGAATTTTACCTTGACCTACAGAGTGATAATTTGAAAAATGAAATATCCGTCTATCAGTGCACACACACTGATATGTTTTGCTGCGTTTTTATATGGATAAATCACATTCATTAAGTACCCCAATGATTATGAGATCGCTTGACATAAATGATGATTCAGTTTGATCTCAAAAGAAGGATGAAGAGCTTCTTGGTGATGAAACTACATATCTTGGTGCAATCAGGACACTAGTGCATCTTGCTAACAATATTTGATCAGATATTTATTTTGCAGTAAACTTACTGGCAAGATTCAGTTCCTCCCAGATAAAAGGATATTGAAATGGTGTTGAGCACATGATTGAATATCCTTAAAGGACCATAGTTATGGGTTTATTCTATTCCGAGAAATCCAAGACAAAATTGATTAGTTACGTAGATGCAGAATATTTATCTAATCCGCATAAAGCTCTAGCTCAAGCACGCTATTTGTTTGCATGTGGAGGCATAATAATATTTTGGCTATCAATGAAGCAAATGTAGGTGATCATTTCTTCAAACCATGAAGAAATAAAAGTCTTCCATGAAGCAAGTCAAGAGTGCGTCTGGTTGAGATCAATGACACACCATATTCAGGAAATATGTATTTTTTCTTTGAATTTTTTTTATCAACCACAATGTACAGAGATAATCAACTGCAAATGAAAGTGTCCACAAGATGATTATTGTTGTGAACAAGTTTAATGTGCAATTTACTTGCAACAACGAGGTCATGACGAATAGAATGATATTCAATAATGTATTTGGCTAAGCTCAAAACCTTGTCAGATGAGTTCAACGATGCAACATCTTCGTGAATGTGATTTGATCACAAAGACACTGTCAATATCAATATTTGAGAAGTTTGTGTACAAGATTGGAGACATCATCACAAGAAATTAAGTGATGTTTTAATCAGGGGGAGTATAATACGTGTTGCACTTGTTTTTCCTTGACTGAGGTTTATCCGCTGGATTTTCCTGGCAAGGTTTTTAATGAGGCAACAGATAATGTGTATTAAAAGATATGTGTACTCTTTTTTCTTCACTAGAATTTTTTTTCACGGGTTTTTTTCTAATAAGGTTTTAACGAGGCACAATATCTATGGACATCCAAGGGGTGGGGTGAGGTGTTATAAATCCATTGAATGGGTGGATAGTCTATATAGTTAGTACATGAATAACTATCCATATTCACTAGGTTTGGTGTATCTTTTTGGATAAGAAGGTATCTATTTCTTATGATACTTAATATGGTGACTTTTGAAGTGATTTCTCAACCTATAAATAGAGTTGTTCATTCACTATTGTATAATATATACACGAGACTTACATACACTTGATTGAGAAGAAAAATTCTCTCTTCCATCTTACTTCTCTTGTCTTCTTCTCTTTCTATTATATTATGAGCTTGATTTTATAACAAATATTAATTTATATTTTGTGCACTCGCGTATTAATATAATTATACATAGATATATTGTCATTAAATATGTTCATTGTATGATCTTATAAAATATTAAAGTTTTGAGCCTTAAAATAAATATCTATTAATATAAGTTTATTTTAGTTAACTTTAAAAACTCATGGACCTTTTCTTAAGTCTGACTGTGACTTATTGAAAAGGTGCATTTTTCAAACGTGAAAATGCATCTCAAAATCTTTAAATAAACATGGTCCCTAAACTAGAAGAACGTTGTTTTTCTCTTCTCCCTCCATCTCAGAAAAGAACAACTTAAAAATCACTTCTTCAAGTTTTAGAAGTTCTTGTCTTCTTCAGTCAAGTTATTGTAACAAAATAAAAAATTAGTTCTATTTTCATTTTTTTCTTGTATTGATATCCATGTTTAGTGATTTACTTGCGATCTTGGATAAATTATTTAAAGGTTTCCAACAAACTAAGCCCTTCTAATTATCCGAAAGTAATACATAGTGGGAGTTTGATTTTATAGCTATATATGGTTATCACCTATGGGATTGCCTAAAGTGTCTTGTATCATAGTCAGACTAATTAGGTTGCTTGTAACATCTTTGAGATTGCGATTGTATTCCTTTGGGACTAGAGATACATATTCATCTAGTTTTGTGGGGTCACTAAAGGTGCTCGGAGTATATCGATCGAGAGAGAGAGAGAGAGAGAGAGATTTTGATGCATATGTGTGAAAGAGATCAAATCATTTTGAAATATGAAAATTGATGAAATGGTCTGATGAGAATTAAGTTTCGAAAATATCCCTAAACTTTAGCCAAATAACTTGAGATATCTCATGCCCATAAACGTCTATGCTCAAACGCGAGTGAAGCCTAAAAATTAAAATCGTGCATATATTCTTAGCCCTATCTATTACATTTTGTAATATCAAGTATGTTTGATAATAATGAAAAGTATCTTTATGCATGGTAATATAGGATTCTAAATGTTGATGTGGTGTGATTTTTCCTTCAACAACTGGTTTGTTGGGCCCAAACATTTTTTCAATAAAAGTAGTCACCCAGAATGCAATAATCTGTTAATTGGCCCAGATGTAGTTGGGCTGACTAATTTTGTTTTAAAGCAGAAATCAAGAAGTATAATTTACATAAATCTTATAGCGTAAAGAGTAAATTATATTTTATCACTATTTTTTTCTAATTATAATAATCCCTTAAAATATGTACCTTTCGGATAATTAAAGAATATCTCGGATACATTATAACATAAATTGGATACATAATATGTAGCTCGAATACATTAAAAACTAGCTCGGATACATAACATGTAGTTCGAATACATTAAAAACTAGCTCAGATACATTATAAAATAAATCGAATACATAATATGTAGCTCAAATACATTAAATATTGATTCGGATACATTAATATGTAGCTCGGATACATTAAATACATTTGGAGAGAAATAAGGGATTTTAGAGGTTTTTAAAAATTGAAAGGGATATTGAAAATAAGGGAAAACAAGACGTGTATTTGAGTAATTTTTCCAATCAAGAAATGAGGTATACATGTGGAATAATTATCTTTTTGAGGTTTTCTTTTTATAAAATATTTAATGCTTTAACAATATTTTTAATTATTATTTTGATGTAACATATTAAAAAAATATTTACCATCTATAGCAAATGTATTATGTAATAAAAGTGAATTTATATATATATATATATATATATATATATATATATATATATACTTGTCTTGATTACGAAATATTATACTATGTATTAAAAATAAATTATGTATGTAATATAGATGTATTATATTATGTATAAAAATAATTTTTTTCATGCAATATAGATGTTTTATAGGTGTCTTAAAATGAATGAGGCTTGTTTTAGTAGAAAATCAGCACTTTATATTAAAGGTGAATTATTCATGAAATATGAATGCATTAAAATTATAAGCTATAAATGACAAACATTTTCTAAATATGAGATACTTAGGTAAGTTTCCTATTCTTTACATATTATTTCGGAAAGCCCAAACTATGATATACTTCTTGCACTAACTTTTTGCTAATTTAAAAAATGAGAAAATGGTCGAAAACCCCTCCAATTTATACCTGAAATCTCAACTACACACTCTAACTTTACGGCTGTTCTATTACCCCTCTAAATATTTTAAAAGTGAAATATATACCTCCTTAAAAAGTTATACCCAAATTTATGTTAAGAAGTGAGATACACTCGCCTGCCACATAATATAATATTATCTTTTAAGTAAAAAAGTTATTATTCTTTATCTTTATTGTTTATTTTCGATTCTCTTTTTTTCTTTTATTTTTAACTCCCTTTTGACTTTTCTTTGACTTTTTTCTCCATTGATATGAAATTCACAATTACGTTACCTTCTTCTTCTTTCTTCTTCTGTATATTCTTTCTTCATGTTTTTTTTTTTTTATAAATTTAGTAAAGTTCAATAATCTCGTTTAATGGGAGTTGAGTTGGCCAACCGAAGAATTAGATGACAGGATAAATTCGGATGGTCATTTAGTTTTCGAAAAGTGGATGTCATATTAGAGTTGGAGATGATAGGAAAATTCAAAGTGGATTTGTGATTTGAAGTATTTGCTATTTTTAATTTCGTTGTCATGTCCCTATCTATGAAAGGTATATTTTATTGCTTTAGAAGAAATTAATTCATTTGTCTCACTTTTAAATACTTCTTAATCTACTATTACTCAAAAATCAATAACAACACGTACTATGATATTCAGACGATTTTTAGATCTGAAAAAGAAAGGTAGAAATGGTGATATGACAGCGGTAAAATTGGTGGTGTCGGAATGAAAAATTGAATTTTATGATTAAAAGGAGAGTCAATTTCTTTGGAAAGAAAGAAAGAAAGAAAGAGGAACAAGATAGCATTAGTGGCAGCTGAACAGTGAAGTGAGTTTCATGGATTTTCCGGTGACTTAAATCCATAGGAAGGTTGAAGAGAAAAAAAATTAAAAAATTAAAAAGAAAAGGTAATAAAGTAAAAGATAACATAATTTTTAAAAAATAAATGAGAAACTTAATATGAAAAGGACAAATTATTTGCAAAGTTAAAGTTTTAATAAAATTTTTTTGTCTCTCACTCTCTCAAAGAGAGTGAATACACTTTCTTTGCCATCTCAGCATATAGGGTGATATTAATTCTAATTAAAAATAGTTTAAGGGGTAATAGGATACTTAAGAAGTATAGGTGTGTAGTTGAGAATCCGGCTATAGGTTGGAGGGGCTTTTGACCATTTTCTCTTAAAAAAATTAAACCTAAGATACACTATATATACCTCACAATGTATACTCCATCCATCCATTTTTTATCGTCATGATTTCTATTTTTAGAATCAAACTATAAGAACTTCGACTAACATTTTAAGATATATTTTTTCATCATATTGTTATGCAAAAAATTGCAATTTGTAGTACTTTTCATATAGTTTTTGAATATCTAAATTTTTTGTTTAAAATATCGAATTAATGTAATCTAATTTAACTTTGAAAATTAGTCAAATTGACTTTCGAAAAGTGCAACATGACAAATAAAAGTGGACGGAATATGTACTCTTATAATTTTACTCCACTGATTTTTTTTTTCTCACACTTTTCTTTAAAATAGGTGTAAATTGAAATAAATAATACTTTCTCTCTAATTAGACTATCAATGACAAAATTTAACATTTCATTATAAGAGTAGTAATTATTAACGACTTATCCGATTGTTTTAAGTATTAAAATTTATTATTTTTCCTAAATGATTATTTTCGTAGATATAACTTGTGACCTGTGACCTGTGACTTGTGAGGATATAAGGGAGTACCATATAGGTGAGGTGATGAATACTTTGGGTGTGTTTTGTATGAAGGAAAATGCTTTCCTACAAAATAAGTTTTACTTCATCTTCAAGAGCAAGCATCCTGGCTCTCAGGGCCTCAGGCAACCCTGGATCCTTTCCTACTTCCTTAGTGATTCCAAGAAGATGCTTCAACCCCGTTAAGTTTTAGCTGGCCATCACGGTCCAATAAAGATTTCCAATTTCGATTTGGAATTGTTGAGCAGTAGGTTAAAGATAACCTCCTTTGAAGTACCCTGTGTGGATCCGGGGGCTGCTTCTGCGCTGGCTTTGCTAGCTTGCATGACGGGCTGTAAGACGCTCAATCAATCGGGCGCTATCCCACCCTTCTTCCTTGATCTACACATTCACGCTTTTGTGTTAAGCTTATCAATTTTTTTTAATAAATGATTGGCTACAAAGGGATTTTTTTTTAGTGAACGTGTCACAAGCTTACTCCTATTTTTTTTTTGTAAAGTTTTTGTAAAAACGAAGAATTAAATTCTATTTTCTCTCCTATTTACTACGTGAGCATCTCTAGGGATAAAGGCATCTTTTTTTTCTGCCTTCTCCTTTCGCTCAAGCGCTTCCCTCTTATTGTTGATTAAAGGAGCTATTTCATCCCTTCGAGCCTCTTGCAGTGACAGAGGCAGGCCTAAGGGTTGCAAGCCCATCCAATTCAATTACACAAAAAGAGAAACCTATGTCGATTAAGAATCGAAAGTCGTCGTTCGTTAGACAAGGCCCACGTGCTGTGCATCTCTGGTGTTCTGCTCGTGGAATAGAAAAAGTTCGTTGCATCAACAAAGTGTATTAGTCAAAAAGGCTTACTTAAGCTCATCGATGTGTACTCCTAGGCTGTGAAAGAGAGGGCGGACCAGGAATTGAATCAGATGCATCGAATGCCCTTGCCCTGTTAGCAAGAAAAGAAGGAGCTGCTATTGATTGAATCAGGAAGAAGATAACCTCGGTTTATTTTATAGACATTATAAAGTAGTACAAATTCTGGGAAGAACCAAAATTCCAGATTCAATATGGGACGATTAAATATTTTTTCATTCATTCCCATCCAATCAAAAAAGACTTTTTTCGAATTTTTTTGAGTTTTTTCTGGATTTTGATGAGTTGTAAGATAAAAAACCCCCTTTTTCTCAATTATTTGATAATTATTAATACCAATTTTAGTATTTGGATTACTAATCATTATTGAAAACAATTAATCAACACTAATATAATAGATTGGAATTCTTTTGAAATAAAATAAACCTATTTTTGACTAATGTTTTACAAGGTATTTTACCCAAAAAATCTAACAAGCAAAAGTTAATGTATGGTGGGAAGATGTTCCTTATTCGATTTGGATCAATTTTCTTTTAATATTTAATCAAATCAACGAAATAAAATTTTAAAATGTTGAAATTGATTAATTTTTTTTTATCAATTTTGTTAAATAAAAAAATATGAAAAAATGATTTAATTACATCAATCACTCAATAACATTAAATGTTTTATTTGATTTATTTTTTCATGTTTGGTTGGTGAGTAAAAAATATTTTCTATAAAAATATTTTAGTGTTTGGTTTTTGAGTGAAAAATATTTTTTATTTTTTACTAGATTAGAAAATAATTTTTGAAGTACAATTTTTTTTTACAAAATAAACTTAAATTTTTTTTCGTGTGGGTGGGGTTGGTAGGGGGTGGGTGGGTCGAGGACTGGGGGTGATTTTTTTTTTTGAAGTTGAAAATTTTTTAAAAAAATAAACTTAATCTTTTTTAGGGGCAGGGGAGGCTGGTAGGGGTGGGTGGGAGCTGGTAGGGTGGGTGGGTGGGGGAGTTGGTAGGGGTGGGTGGGTGAGGGCTCGTATGGGTGGGTTGGGGCTGGTAGGGTGGGGTAGTAGGGGCGAGGTTGGAAGAGTGTTTTGAAAAATGTTTTCCTTAAATTTGAGGAAAATGAGTTAATTTTTCAAAACATTTGACCCAACCAAACATGAGAAAAATGAAAAACATGAAAAATGCTTTTCTCCATACCAAACAGACCCTTAGAGTTTGCTTATTGATTTAAGTATAAGTGCCTTCACGACTGATATTTTGAATCATAATATCTTTAATTTTAAAAATTTTATCTGAAATTTTCTATTTATCTTTCATTCAATACTATATGCTATACTTAAATTTGTGTCATTTTTCTATTTTTATGTTATAACTCAACTTTTACTAATTCTGTAATCAAAAGAGAGAGAGTAATAGTATTGTTAATCGTATAATCTAAATAAGTGGCTGTCTAAATTTCATCTACTTGCTCATGTTATAACTTTGATCACATAAAAAGAATTGTAATCATAAAATCAATTATAATATTAATTAATTTTCTCTTACTCCTATATTAGAAAAGGCATAATCAACATGCTTGCTTCATTGTTCAAAGGGTTATTTTTGTCTTTTCAATTATGTATACTTACTCCTATATTAGAAAAGGCATAATCAACATGCTTGCTTCATTGTTCAAAGGGTTATTTTTGTCTTTTACTCCTATATTAGAAAAGACATAATCAACATGCTTGCTTCATTGTTCAAAAGGTTATTTTTGTCTTTTCAATTATGTATATGGCTATGTGTCTTCTCCTTGGTTAAGCAATTTTATCTTTTCATTTTCTCAGCTAACGTGTCTTCTTCGGGTAAAATCAGTATGCATGTCTTCCTCCTCCTATGTCTTCCTCCTAATTCTTCATTTATGATGATTCACTGTTTGCACATGGAAGTTAACTCTCTTCAGCCTTCTCCAGGTAATTTTACATGTTTCAATTAAGCTTTCTTTTTTCTTCATCTTCCTTTTCAATCAATGTTGAAGTTCCAAATTTGATATGGGTGTGTGAATATTTACTTATTTTTTCATTTGGAATTGTTATTGATGTTGGATTATCGTTTTGGTTGGCTGATTGAGATTGATTTAAGTGGGTGAATATACTCAAATTTGATTTGGGTGTGTGATTAAAATTTCTGGTTGTCTTCTTCTCTTTATATATGAAAAACCCATGTATTTTCACATGCAGTAACTTATTTTTCCATTTGGAATTGTTATTGACGTTGGATTATCGTTTTGGTTGGCTGATTGAGATTGATTTAGGTGGGTGAATATACTCAAATTTGATTTGGGTGTGTGATTAAAATTTCTGGTTGTCTTCTTCTTTTTATGTATGAAAAACCCATGTATTTTCACATGCAGTAACTTTTGGTTCTCTTTTGTCGGATGTAGTGTTAGTTTGGTGTTCCAATTCAAATTTCTGGTTGTCTTCCTCTGTTCATGTATGAAAAACCCATATATTTTCACATGCAGTAAATTTTGGTTGTCTTTTAATCAGCATGTGTTTCGGCTACAAAACTCTTCCTGATTATCTCCATTTTGGGCATAGAGTATTTTTTTTTTTTATTCAAAATAAAAAAGAAGGAAGAGTAGGGGTAGACACACATACACATAAGACTTGAAGAGAAGCGTAAAAAGAAGATAGAGAGAGAGATAGAGCCAAGGCGGCATCTCTGTCTCCTAATTCACAGAAATAAGTTAGCTAATTACAGACTCATCAATGGAATAAGGTTGTGATGGAGTAAGTAACCAGAGGTCTCGAGTTCGAATTCCCTGAGTACATAGTCATTTTTGTTATGAAATGTTTTACTGATGTGAGCCTTTTTTATTTAAATCTCCATATATCCAGCTGACCGATTGATCAATAATACTGGATATAAGTGGCTTAGCAGAAAAGATGTGAGACTTTTGTGAGAATAGGATGAAACAGAGTGATGTTGCATGATTCACACGATGTTTATGTTGCAGCTTGAAAAAAAAATTTAAAAATTATTGTACGGAGTCTATATATTCGGTTTTTCCAATGGTAGCTGATAGAACATTTGGTTGTTTTTAGAATTAAAAACTTGATCTTCATATAACTTATGAGAAATGAGAACTCAATTTGTTAGAGCTACCGTTGTTACTGAGAATCCTGTCAGTTCAACAAATTGTTGAGAATTGATCAAAGGCCTTGATTTTTGGTGTGGAAGCTTAACTTTTTATTGGCCATGGATTTGTGTCTTTCTTGTCTTGTAGGTGTAAGGAATTAGAAGGGACTGAGATTTTCTTGATCAATGTCAAGTCATGAAACATGATTATATTGTATAATTTGTTGAATCTCCTAAAAATTAGTAGAACTGTTTTGTTTTGTGGTTTGATCACTGTCCTTTAAATCATCCAATCATGAATTATTGATCAAATAGCATAATTTCTTTACAAGGACAACATAGCAAATGTAACCGCACAAGTGGCGTTTGGTGAGGCAGTGTATATGTAAACCTTATCCCTACCTTGTGAGATGAGGTAGAGACACTGTTTCCGATAGACCCTTAGCTCAAAAAATTTATGAGTACATCGATTTGGTTCTACATTTAAGTTAAACAGTTGAGAAGAAAGGTAAAGATTGTAGCAACTGTAACAACAGCTAAGCCCCCTACTTCTTTAAGAAATAAATCATATGGAAGTTTTCTTATCAGTTTTCGGTTTCTTCCTACTTTTAAAAGAGCTTTAGTATCCTCATCAGAGAAATTCTATCAACTCTGCCAGAAGCAACTATACTGATTATGAGCTCATACAAACTACAATATGTTAACAATGCCATTATGATTTACTGATTGATACTAATATTTTCATTCGAGTATTTAAGTTTAATAAGTCTATTGTTTTGTTTGTCTAAGCTTTCATATATTCATATGGCTACACTAATATCATACGTCTGAGGCGAACTATTAGAGATGATATTTGATAGATACAACTTGTAGAAAATACTAAATTAATTTTGCAATTATTTTTTTTGTGCAGTGTGAAGATAGGAATTTGCAGTTACTACTACTAAAGTCTCAGCGCTACAGGTATGCTCTTTTCCACCCGTTATTATGATTTCTCTTTTGCCTTCTGTATAAATTTTCTCCATCTTTAGTAAATTCTGCAAAGAATAATTTGGTTTGTTATAATTATTTTGAACTGTTTTGTGCATGAGTAAGAAAACGAAAGTAAACATATAATTTTATATCTCATATTCAGGATAGATAACAGTTCTACAAATGTCAGACAAAAATCTGAATTCTGAAAAAGTTCACGCTGATAAAAAAGCTAGACGGCGTGAATTATATAAACTGACACAATCCAATAAGAAAGATGCCTATCTAGCTGGCAGACGGGCAAACTCAGCCATCGAGAATAATGCCTCCATCGGTGCTAGCTCCAGCACCACCACATTGTCTACACATGAGCAAACTCTTAATACAGGTAAAATAGTAGATAGGCTATAATCTAAATAATCTTTATCTACTAAAATTAGTTTTAAGAATTAACTACATTATGCAGGATGTAGTTCAACAGAAGTTAATTACATGGAAATCATCTACCCGATAACAAATTATGCTACCCTAAAAGATGTTCCCCGGTGTAAATTCTGCACTGCAAAAAGATTTGAGTATGAGCCGCCAGCATTTTGTTGTGGCAATGGTGATGTGCGACTTATTTCACATCAAACACCAACAACTTTAAGAAATCTATATTTAGGAAATACGAATGAATCTGAACAGTTTTGAACTTATATAAAAATTTACAATAACATTTTTGCATTCACATCTCTAGGAGTTAGTTATAACAAAGAACTGGCAAAAAAATATAAAGGTATATCCACATTTCGAGTTCAAGGAAAAATGTATCACTTTATAGATGACTTAGTACCAGCTACTCAGAAAAGAAGAAATTTACAATTATATTTCTTTGATAGTGAAAATAAATTGAGGAATCGATTGGAATGTTCAAGTAAACTAAATGAAGGCACTGTACAAAAGCTGAT
>CM040629.1:84802029-84938788 GCA_022817965.1 Solanum lycopersicoides | reverse complement strand
TTCGAGGATACTACTGTTTTATATTCTAGCGTAGTTTTAGAGTTGAGCTAGTGGAGCATGTTCCACTAGCGTTTCTTTCCTGCTCTTTATTCAGACTTTGTATTTGGGCCATTTTGGCAATTATACAATTAAGACTTATGAACTATTTCTTTCAGTTGTTTATCTTTTTAATGTTAGATGGTTGATGATGAACGATTATAAAATTTTAACAATGTTTGCAAGCATGTTTAAAGAACAAAAAGTTTCAAATTTTCCGCTAAAATTAACCTATGTAAAGTAAGTATGACGTAAGTAGGCTTGTTTGCGACCTCTAAGAGGTCAACGACGCTGGTCTCGTCTGGGGTCTAAATTCCAGCCGTGACAAAGTTGGTATCAGAGCACTAGGTTAAATTCCGAAATAATGAGTTCACATCAACCACATTGAGTAGTTTCTAAGTCATGGTAGTGAAGTGCACCACTATCCTGAATTAGAGACTGCATGATGCGTAGGAAATTTCCCTTCTTCTGATCTTATCGTGCTTTTCTGAATGTCTGATTTCTTGGTGTTATGAGCGTATCTAACATCAATCTTTGTTGTTTTCAGAGAATGGACCCTAGGAGGGCTATTGATCAGAGGAGAGGAAGAGCAGCTACTAGGGGCAACCGAGTTCCACCCCAGGCTCCAGCTGCAGGAGGCTGTGCCAGTTAATCCAGCTGGGTTGACTGATGCTGAGGTGAGGGCATCTCTGGCCCAGATGGCACAGGCCATTACTATGCAGGCCCAGGCCATGACTGCCCAGGTCAACCGGCAGAATGTTCAGAGGGAGAACCCACCGGTTCGTAGCATGGCTGACAGGCTGAGGGATTTCACGAGGATGAATCCTCCTATTTTCACAGGGTCTAGGACTGCAGAGGATCCCCAGGAGTTTGTGGATGAGGTGCATAAGATCCTGGTGGCTATGGGGGCCACTGATATTGAGAAGGCTGAGCTGGCTTCCTATCAGCTCAAGGATGTTGCACAGACTTGGTGCAAGATGTGGCAAGATAGTCGTGTCTTAGGTGGAGTGCCAGTCACATGGGAGCTGTTCAAGACAGCATTTCTGGAGAGATTCTTCCCCAGGGAGATGAGGGAGGCCAAGGTTGAGGAATTCATCAACCTTAAACAAGGCTCTATGACAGTCAGGGAGTATTCCCTGAAGTTTGTTAAGCTGTCAAGGTATGTTATCTTCCCTAGTATTAATAGCAAGAATGAGGAGAATACTGAACTTTGTTGAAATCATCCAGGTATGCTACTTCCCTGTGCTAACACAGGGATGAGATGAGCAGGTTCTCACAGGAATCAATGGGGACCTGGAGGAGGAGTGTCGATCTGCGATGCTCCATGATAATATGGATCTTTCCAGGTTGATGGTGCATGTCCAGCAGGTAGAGGACAGCCGCAGAAAGAGAGGTGTTCGTGATGCTAGGAGGCCTAGGCCTCAAGATCAGGCAGGACCCAGTCATGGAGGCCACAGGAACAACTTTGGAGTCCGTGAGCAGCCAAGGTTCAAAAGGGGCAGCAGAGTTCTGGGAATTTTAATCCTCAGAGGTGCTACAACTACAGGAGGCAGACCTGAGCCCAAGAGGGCAATGGAGGTGAGATGCAGCGTCCTAAGAAGAATTGTGCTAAGTGTGGCCGAGCTCACAGTGGAGAGTGCAGACAGGGCACTAATGCCTGCTTCGGTTGTGGTAAGAGTGGACACATGGTCAGAGACTGTCCACAGAACAGAGGTCAGGCTGGAGGTAATGCTCAGCCTAGGCCTAATCCACAGGGTGCAGCAGCAGCCGAGCCTCCTAAGAGGAACGGTTCTATGCCCTGAAGGGCAGGGAGGAGCAGGAGAAGTCCGCTGATGTGGTCACAGGTATGCTGCAAGTGTTCTCAACTTCTGTTTATGCTTTACTTGATCCAGGGTCTACACTTTCCTTTGTAACTCCTCTGCTTGCTCTTACTTTTGAGATATTGCCTGAAGTTCTACATGATCCTATAGTGGTTAGTACACCTTTAGGAGAGAATGTAAGAACTGATAGAGTATACAAGGATTGCCCAATAGTTGTGAGTGGTAAAACTATGTGTGCAAACTGGTTGAGTTACCCATGCATGATTTTGATGTTATTCTTGGCATGGATTGGCTTCACAGTTGTTATGCTTGCTTGGACTGTCGTAGTAGAGTGGTGAGATTTCGCTTTCCTAATGAAGAAGAGTTAGTCTGGGAGGGGTACAATTCGAGTCGTCCTAACCCCTTGATTTCTAACCTTAAGGCCAATAAAATGATGTCCAAGGGGTTATTGTGTCATCTTGTGAGTGTTAATGATTTAGATCATGACATTCCTTCCATAGACTCAGTACCTGTAGTGAATGAGTTCTTAGATGTGTTTCCTGATGATTTACCTGGAGTCCCTCCCCTTCGAGAGATTGACTTTGGTATCGATTTAGAACCCGATACTAAACCAATCTCAATTCCTCCTTACAGAATGGCTCCAGCTGAACTCAAAGAGTTGAAGCTGCAGTTAAAAGATCTCACTGACAAGGGTTTCATTCAGCCGAGCATATCCCCTTGGGGCGCTCCAGTGTTGTTTGTAAAGAAGAAAGATGGAACCCTTAGAATGTGTATCGATTATCGGCAGCTCAACAAAGTCACTATAAAGAATAAGTATCCACTCCCCAGAATAGATGATTTGTTCGATCAACTCCAAGGGTCTAGTTTCTTCTCTAAGATTGATCTTCGTTCAGGGTATCATCAACTTAGGGTTAGGGATGGAGATATCCCAAAGACAGCCTTTCGTACCCGCTATGGTCACTATGAGTTTTTAGTCATGTCATTTGGTCTCACGAATGCACCTGCTGCATTTATGGATCTCATGAACAGGGTCTTCCGTGAATACCTTGACTCTTTCGTCATAGTATTCATTGATGACATTCTCATCTACTCTAAGACCAAGGAAGAGCATGAACAACATTTGAGACTAACCTTGCAGGTACTTAGACAGCATCAGTTATATGCCAAATTCAGCAAATGTGAATTCTGGCTGAGATCAGTGACCTTCCTGGGTCATGTTGTGTCCGATCAGGGCGTGGAGGTGGATCCCAGGAAGACTGAGGCTGTGAAGAACTGGCCAAAGCCTCTTACTCCACTGACATCCGTAGCTTTTTGGGATTGGCTGGTTACTACCGCAGGTTTGTGGAGGGCTTTTCTTCCATTGCTGCCCCATTGACAGCTTTGACTAAGAAGAAAGCCAAGTTTGAATGGACGGAGACTTGTGAGAAGAGTTTCCAGGAGCTCAAGGACAGACTCACGTCAGCCCCGGTGCTTACTTTGCCTAAGTGTGGTGAGAATTACACTGTTTATTGTGATGCATCTAGGGTTGGTTTGGGTTGTGTTCTTATGCAGGTTGGTAAGGTGATAGCCTATGCATCCAGACAGCTCAAGGTTCATGAGAAGAATTATCCCACACATGACCTGGAGTTGGCAGCTGTGGTGTTTGCACTGAAGCTGTGGAGGCATTATCTGTATGGAGTGCATGTAGATGTGTTCACAGACCATAAGAGCCTCCAGTACGTGTTCACACAGAGGGAGTTGAATCTACGTCAGCGGAGATGGTTGGAGCTGTTGAAGGATTATGACATGAATGTGCACTACCATCCAGGTAAGGCTAATGTTGTAGCTGATGCTTTGAGCAGGATGAGCATGGGAAGTACACTCACGTTGAGGATGAGAAGAAGGAGCTGGTGAAAGATGTACACAGACTGGCCAGACTGGGTGTGCGTTTGGTTGACTCCACTAGTGGGGATGTTTCAGTTCATCCTAGTTCTGAATCATCCTTGGTAGTTGAAGTCAAGCAGGGTCAGCATCTAGATCCTGTGTTGATGGAGCTGAAGGACTCAGTGCTGATGAAGATGAATGAGTCTTTCGCTTTGGGAGGTGATGGCATACTTAGATATCAGGACAGGCTGTGTGTGCCAGATGTGGATGATTTGCGGACCAGATCGTTGCAGAGGCCCATGGTTCCAGATATTCTATACATCCAGGTTCCACCAAGATGTATCATGATCTTAAGCAGATTTATTGGTGGGATGGCATGAAGAAGGACATTGCAGAATATGTGGCCAAGTGTCCTAATTGTCAGCAGGTTAAGGCAGAGCATCTTAACCTGGTGGTCTGACTCAGATTATTGAGGTTCCGACTTGGAAATGGGAGGCCATTAATATGGACTTCGTGGTTGGGCTTCCGAGGACTAGGAGGCAGCATGACTCTATATGGGTTATTGTGGACAGATTGACTAAGTCTGCCCACTTTATCCCTGTGAAGTCTACTTACAGAGCCGAGGATTATGCGAGACTCTACATTGATGAGATTGTGAGATGGCATGGGATTCCCTTGTCTATTATTTCAGACAGAGGAGCTCAGTTTACTTCTCATTTCTGGAGATCTTTCCAGAAGAGCTTGGGCACGCAGGTGAAGCTTAGCACTGCCTTTCACCCTCAGACAGATGGGCAGGCGAGCGCACCATACAGACATTGGAGGATATGTTGAGAGCGTGTGTGATTGACTTCAGAGGTAACTGGGATGACCATCTGCCTTTGATAGAGTTCTCGTATAATAATAGCTATCACTCCAGCATTGGGATGGCACCGTTTGAGGCACTGTATGGTAGGAGGTGTAGATCTCCAGTTGGGTGGTTCGAGGTTGGAGAGTCATCCATTTTGGGTCCGGAGATCATTCATGAGGCCTTAGAGAAGGTCAGAATGATTAGGGACAGGTTGACTACTGCTTACAGTCGGCATAAATCTATGCTGATAACAGAAAACGGCCCTTAGAGTTTGATGTTGGTGACCAGGTTTACTTGAAAATATCGCCTATGAAAGGGGATGAGATTTGGTAGAAAAGGGAAGCTGAGTCCGAGGTATGTTGGGCCATATGAGATCCTACAGCGTGTGGGTGAGGTGGCCTATGAGTTAGCATTGCCTGCAGAGCTAGCTTCTGTTCATCCAGTCTTTCATGTCTCTATGTTGAAGAAGTGCTAGGTGATCCAGCATCAATTTACCTGTTGAAGGTTTGGGGTTGGTGAGACTTGTCTTATGAGGAGGTACCTGTTGAGATCTTAGACAGACAGGTCAAGCGGCTGAGGAACAAGGAATTGCCACAGTGAAAGTATTGTGGAGAAATCATCTTGTTGAGGGTGCTACGTGGGAGGCTGAGGCCGACATGAGAGCCCGCTACCCTCACCTGTTCAGCTCTTGAGGTTAGACTTCCTACTCTTAAACCAATGTTTCCTTATCTCTCCGTATTTTTGCTATTGATTGACTATGTATAGTGATTTTGTTATGATCTGACTGGAATTACAATGTGAAGTGGTAGTGTCATTCGGGGACGAATGTTCCTAAGGGGGGGGTAATGTAACAATCCAAAAAAAAATGAATAGGATCAAGACTTAGGGTGTCAAGATTTAAGGTTGATAAATTAATTTAATAATTGATAATTATTAATTTGATTAATAAAAAGGAAAATCAGATTTTTCTTTATTTATTTTAGTTAATTAAAATCCTAACTTTGACTAAGTCTTAAATTTAGTCTCCTAATCCTAAGACAACTCTCTCCTCACGTTTCTCAACTCTCTCACGTTCTCAATCTCTTTCACGTTGGTTCTTCCAAAATAACAACAAAAATCAGAAATACATCAAGAGTTCTTCACACTTGAAGAACTCACAAGAATTTTTTTAGTAAAAGATAAAGTAATCAAAACGTCAAGGCTAGGAGAGTTCATCGAGTAGGGGTAATTTGAAGTGAATTGATCGTGGTTTGGAGGAGTTTCCGGGCAGCAGCTTCAAGCTTGAACAACGTAAAAAGGTATGGGTTTCTCTCATGGAATTCTTTCTCCAAGAGTACTTTCTTTCGAATGTTCTTAAACTCTTGAAACTAAGGTTGTTCCCTTCGTATGTCCTTGTCCTTAGCTCCCAAACGAATTCGTAGGATGGGTATGTTGTGTGTTAGAATTAGGCATGATTTACATGTTTATGTTAAATGCGAACGTGTTTATGTGAAGAGGTTACGAAAACTATATTCAAAATACGATTAATAGTTGATGTTGTATGTGCATTGTGGGCAGTGGTTGTAGCCACTGTTTTGGCCTCGAAAATTCATGGTTTTTGGTGTAGTTTATGCGTATAATGTGATGTTTATTATAATGAAATATGTATGGTTGAATAACACCCTTTTAGCTAGGTAAACGTCGAAAGATGTGACAAAAAAATGGGTGAAAGACAATAAAATTTTCCAGAAATTGGAAATTTTCACTTTTTAAAGAAGTGAGGCCACCAGGTTTCGAACCTGTGACCTCCTTCTCTAGTGCTGCACTTCGCGAGAAAAAAGAAAAAAAAATGGGGGCTGGGGGAATCGAACTCGCGACCAGCCCCTGTCGTCGCAAGAAGAGAAGCGGAAAAAAATATGGGGGAGCGGGGATCGAACTCGTGACCGCTTGGTCACTGGAGTTCGCGAAAAAATAAAAGAAAATAAGGGGGAGCGGGGATCGAACTCGTGACCGCTTGGTCACTGGAGTTCGCGAAAAAATGAAAAAATAAGGGGGAGCGGGGATCGAACTCGTGACCCTTGGGTCCCTGAGTTTCGCGAAAAGGAAGAGAAAATTAAAGGGGAGGCGTGGGATTCGAACCCACGACCTCCCAGTGCGCGCAAGAGAGAAGGAGAAAACAGAAAAAAAAAAAAAAATAAAAGGGGGCTGTGGGGGTTCGAACCCACCACCTCACAGTCCCCCCTTCAGCGAATTTAACAAAAAATAAGGGGGTTGTGGGGGTTCGAACCCACAACCTCCCCATTGTAGAGAAATTTTATTAAAAATTTAAAAACTTAAAGAGGTTGTGGGGGCTTGAACCCTCAACCCTTTGATTAATTAAGAGGGAAATTAAACTAGAAAATTTATCCTTTGCTACAAATGTTGAGATTTAATTTAAAGTTTAATGTTATGAATATTAGAAATAAAATTAATAAAAAAAATATAAATGATATCCAAGTGATTCAAGATTTGGGTTTCCTTGCCCAAAATTCCGTATTGATGCATAAGTCATACGTGAGTAAATTATCCAAAAATAATGCCATCTACTTAGATCAAAAAAATAATAATTAAGATCTTGGCATAAATACAAGATACATAAGTATTGTACTACATAATTTTAGGAAAGTAAGAATCACTTAACGAATTATGAATGAAGCCCATGGCTTGTATGTATAGACACATAAGTCTAACATACGTTCAAAAGTAAGTGAACCTAAGATGTATGTAATGAAATGACGAACCCTAGAAGGGTTAAGTATGAGTGTAAAATACACTAAAAGGCCAAGTGCATTGGCATATGATGAAATGAACATTCACGTAATAAGAGGTGAGTAACTATGAAAAGTAAGGTGCTAATAATGAAGAATGTGGTGACAACATGATGTGAGGCTAATGTAAATGATGAGAGCAATCTCAAATGAGTCTAAGTAAACGTTATTAAAGCGGACTCACCTATGAGAGTGTAGGATAATGAAGAGACCAGTCTCTATGAACACTCTAATGAAAGTATTGAGCTTAACACACTTAATACTAATTATGAGATGAGAAATCATCTAATGAGCTATAATGTCCTTATACTAGAAGGCAGCTTCCATGACGTATGAGATGAATGAAATGGAACTTTATACTGAGCACCGATAGACTAGCTATGAGCGGTGATGCCTTCTTTCGGGAAGGGCGAAGGTTCACGTAACTCTCATGAGATGAGACTGTCCGGCCTGCCGGGTATGGGTCTCCATATATCTCCTAGTCTTTGAACCTATACGGCCAACATAGGGATCTGGCGGGGTTAAATTCCCATGTACGCTAGCATGTTATTGGGTCACTTTGGCCGGTGATTCCACCTCTTTTCGGTGTGGGGGAGACACTGGATTTCATGATGCTCACATGATCTATGTCGGTTAAAGTTAAAGTTCCCAATGAATGAATGAGGCCAGCCTCAAATGAAGCACATAAAGAATTGAATGATACCGAAGGTGTTAGGGTAGGATAATCAAGAGGTGAGCTAGACTCAGGTAATAACATTAGGTTATTCCTGATGATAGCACAGCAAACCCGATGACAGTCTTAAACTACACCCTAGGTAAAGCTGGTGTTCTCACTGGCCTATGAATGAAATGCAATGAAGTACGTATGAATGAATGAAGCAGACTCAGTGTTTGCTAATGAAGACTCCCTAGTTGAGGTCCCATATGTTGAGCCCTCATTTTGGAAAGTCTTAATGTTAAGTCCATGATTCCAAGGTATCATGGTATATGAATGAATGATACGAACGAAGCTATGTGTTATGTGTTATGTGCTATGATATTGTTGTGTGCAATACGATATTGAATATGATGCATGTTACCCTCATGGCATGACCTTCCTAATCTCAAATTGGCAAGTCCACTGACTTGACTTCCAAAAATCATGTTGTTAGGAAAGAGCTATTCTTTCTCATGCATGTCCGTGGTGTGTGCTTGCATATACCCGTACTTAGTACAAGTGTGTACTAACCCTATACATCTATACTATTTTAGGTGCAGGTACAGGTGGTCGATAGAGTTGCAGGATCATCGTTGCAGCTATCCGGACGTCAGCATTCATTCGGAGTTTGGTAGGTCCTCATGCTTCGAGGATACTACTGTTTTATATTCTAGCGTAGCTTTAGAGTTGAGCTAGTGGAACATGTTCCACTAGCGTTTCTTTCCTGCTCTTTATTCAGATTTTGTATTTGGGCCATTTTGGCAATTATACAATTAAGACTTATGAACTATTTCTTTCAGTTGTTTATCTCTTTAATGTTAGATGGTTGATGATGAACGATTATAAAATTTTAAGAATGTTTGGCAAGCATGTTTAAAGAACAAAAAGTTTTAAATTTTTCGCTAGAATTAACCTATGTAAAGTAAGTATGACGTAAGTAGGCTTGTTTGCGACCTCTGAGAGGTCAACGACGCCGGTCTCGTCTGGGGTCTAGATTCCAGTCGTGACAATTACAGTGAATTTCGAAAGAAGATGATATAGAGTATTACGATAAAATTATTATTACAGTACTTTGATCTTTTAGTTTTTCGTTCTTCTTCTCTATCTTTTATTTATGTACTTTATTGAAGAACTTAAAATATATTTTAAAATTCCATTAATTATACCTTTTTATATATATTTTTTCTTAAAATAATTTTTTAAAAAAGTAATGGAAAGATAATAAAATAATAAATAAGACAAATAAGAAGATTAAGAAAGAGAAACTTGATAAAAAAAAATTTCTTTTATATGACTGTAATAGTACATATATAATTTTTTAGGTTAAATTATGATTAGTTCTTGTGATTTTTTATCATAAGATCGTTTTGCAACATTTTAAAACGAATATTATGTACTCGATGTTATTATTTATTTACATATTAAAGTGTAAATACGATACCATGATTAGAACCATTTTAAGAAGAGAAAATTTGATAACTTACAAAAAAAAAAAACGTTATCCAAGCAATGAATTAAAAAAATAATAACAAACTTAAGTATTCGTATAATTCTTCAAATAAAAAAAAACTATAAACATTATGTGCAATACTCTCTTTTTCAAAAAAAAGAAAAAAAAAAAAGAAGACAATGATCCTATTTATTTATTATTTATTTATTTGATTTCTATGCTCTCCATTCATTTTTATTATTTAAAACACTTAAATGTATAAAATATTATTATTTTATTTATTCATGTTCTTTGTTAGTAAATTTATAAGTCTAAATATTGAACTTTAACTTTTCATTTTTCCAAGAAAAATGAAAATTTTATATCTATCGATATATTATATAAAGCTAAATATTTAAAAAAATATCCTATTTATATTTATTTTTTTATGTTTTAATTTTCTCTATATTTCTATTTATTATTACTATTAAAAAAGTTGTCAATTACTATTACCTTCATTAATTTCTATTATTTATTGTTAGAATTTAAATATCTCAAACTTTGTACTCCACTTATTCCTGTTATTTATTGTAAATTTAAAGGTTAATTATTTATCACTCAAATATTTTGTTTTCTTCTTAAAGAATGAAAATTTATTAAAATAGAGTAGTCTAATAAAATATCATATAAAATAGCTTGGAAACAAATAAAATCAGCCTTTTCACTCTCCTAATTATGAGATCTCTCTCTTTTTTTTAATATAATTTTCAAAAATCTAAAAGTATATACATAATTAGTCAATTAAAGAATAAGATAATTGCTCACTAAATTAATTTTAAAAAAGGAAAGGTATAACTCCTTTAAAAAATATATCCCAACATTTATTTATGTTTACTACATTTCAAGATGAACCCGTGATTAAAGTTGACAACATGAAAATATTGCACAAACCAAAAAAATAATTTTTAAATGTTTTCCTTATTTTCTTATTTATTTTATGAATTTATAAGAATAAAAGTCACAATATTATCATTTATTGACCAAATTTTTCATATTCTTTATTGAATATCAATACTCATCCACACATTGATTTATGAAATTATTGATAATCGCTTTTAACTTATTCATATTTCTGCAGTATTTGAATTATATAATTTATTTAGTTCCTGTACAAATTAAAATTGGTATTTGAATTTTCTTGTGTATTTATTGTTCTAAAGTTTTAATATAACTTTTTCTACGAAATATTAATTAATTAGTAAATGTTTGGATTGAATAATTTAGAATTATACTTTCTGTACTATTCATATGAAATTTTTATATGGATATATAAAAAAGTTTAAGCTGTTAACTTTATCTATTATACTAATTTATTTTCTCATATTTTAAAGTAATAATTGTGAAAAAAGTTAAACTGTAAGTAAAAGAAATTACACGAATTCGAAATTAAAATGGTTAAATAAATAATCAAATGTAAATAGTATTATATAGAGGAAATTATTGGTAAAATAACATAAATAATTTAAAACACCCAAAAAATGAGATGGCAACAACTATAAATTGTATTGTTTCAAGAAAAATTATAATTCTCTTTTTTTTTCTAGAACTAATTTAATGTTATTATATTTTTCTTGTTTCTTTTATTATGTTTTCTGTTAGATTTGCAATTTATTAATTTTTATATCAATTAAATATAGAAAAATAGGACCTCGCTTCGCGGTTTAATTAACTAGTTATTTATTAAAGAGAAATTTTCAAAATAGTCCTTTGAAATTGTAGAAGTTAGAAAGTCAAATACGAATTTATTCAAATTGGAAAAAGTAACTTAATTTTGATTTAAAAATTTATTTATAAGAGATCTTTTTAAAAGTCCTTTGAAATCATAAAAGATAGAAGCTTTGATATGAAGTCAATATATATTACTCCTATATTAGAGAAGGCATAATCAACATGCTTGCTTCATTGTTCAAAGGGTTATTTTTGTCTTTTCAATTATGTATATGGCTATGTGTCTTCTCCTTGGTTAAGCAATTTTGTCTTTTCATTTTCTCAGCTAACGTGTCTTCTTCTGGTAAAATCAGTATGCATGTCTTCCTCCTCCTATGTCTTCCTCCTAATTCTTCATTTATGATGATTCACTGTTTGCACATGGAAGTTAACTCTCTTCAGCCTTCTCCAGGTAATTTTACATGTTTCAATTAAGCTTTCTTTTTCCTTCATCTTCCTTTTCAATCAATGTTGAAGTTCCAAATTTGATTTGGGTGTGTGAATATTCACTTATTTTTTCATTTGGAATTGTTATTGACGTTGGATTATCGTTTTGGTTGGCTGATTGAGATTGATTTAAGTGGGTGAATATACTCAAATTTGATTTGGGTGTGTGATTAAAATTTCTGGTTGTCTTCTTCTCTTTATATATGAAAAACCCATGTATTTTCACATGCAGTAACTTATTTTTCCATTTGGAATTGTTATTGACGTTGGATTATCGTTTTGGTTGGCTGATTGAGATTGATTTAGGTGGGTGAATATACTCAAATTTGATTTGGGTGTGTGATTAAAATTTCTGGTTGTCTTCTTCTTTTTATGTATGAAAAACCCATGTATTTTCACATGCAGTAACTTTTGATTCTCTTTTATCGGATGTAGTGTTAGTTTGGTCTTCCAATTCAAATTTCTGGTTGTCTTCCTCTGTTCATGTATGAAAAACCCATATATTTTCACATGCAGTAAATTTTGGTTGTCTTTTAATCAGCATGTGTTTCGGCTACAAAACTCTTCCTGATTATCTCCATTTTGGGCATAGAGTATTTAATTTTTTTTAATTCAAAATAAAAAAGAAGGAAGAGTAGGGGTAGACGCACATACACATAAGACTTGAAGAGAAGCGTAAAAAGAAGATAGAGAGAGATAGAGCCAAGGCGGCATCTCTGTCTCCTAATTCACAGAAATAAGTTAGCTAATTACAGACTCATCAATGGAATAAGGTTGTGATGGAGTAAGTAACCAGAGGTCTCGAGTTTGAATTCCCCGAGTACAGAGTCATTTTTGTTTTGAAATGTTTTACTGATGCGAGCCTTTTCGATTTAAATCTCCATATATCCAGCTGATCGATTGATCAATAATACTGAATATATAAATGGCTTAGCAGAAAAGATGTGAGACTTTTCTGAGAATAGGATGAAACAGAGTGATGTTGCATGATTCACACGATGTTTATGTTGCAGCTTGAAAAAAATATTTTTTTAAAAATTATTGTACGGAGTCTATGTATTCGGTTTTTCCAATGGTAGCTGATAGAACATTTGGTTGTTTTTAGAATTAAAAACTTGATCTTGATATAACTTATCAGAAATGAGAACTCAATTTGTTAGAGCTACTGTTGTTACTGAGAATCCTGTCAGTTCAACAAATTATTGAGAATTGATCAAAGGCCTTGATTTTTGGTGTGGAAGCTTAACTTTTTATTGGCCATGGATTTGTGTCTTTCTTGTCTTGTAGGTGTAAGGAATTAGAAGGGACTGAGATTTTCTTGATTAATGTCAAGTCATGAAACATGATCATATTGTATAATTTGTTGAATCTCCTAAAAATTAGTAGAATTTTTTTGTTTTGTGGTTTGATCACTGTCCTTTAAATCATCCAATCATGAATTATTGATCAAATAGCATAATTTCTTTACAAGGACAACATAGCAAATGTAACCGCACAAGTGGCGTTTGGTGAGGCAGTGTATATGTAAATCTTATCCCTACCTTGTGAGATGAGATAGAGAGACTGTTTTCGATAGACCCTTAACTCAAAAAATTTATGAGTACATCGATTTGGTTCTACATTTAAGTTAAACAGTTGAGAAGAAAGGTAAAGATTGTAGCTTTATGCATTCTCATGGTGCTGCATAGCTAAACACTTTATAGGAATCGTTTGTAGGTTTATTTGTTTTATCTTTGGTGTCTGAGTTTACTTTGAATAGTTTGGGAGGAAGTTAAAGATTGTAACTTTATATGCTTCGCTGCGGTATTGGATGGTTAGTACTTTATGGGGTCCTGTTTGTAGGTTTATTCATTTTATCTTTGGTATCTGAGTTTAGTTTTAACACTTCGGGAGGAAGTTAACATTATAGCTTTCTTTGCTTCTCAGAGGTGCTGGATAGTTAATACTTTATGGAGTTCTGTTTATTTTTAGGATCAGAGCTGTGTGATGCTTTCATCTAGCAACTCTAAACTCTTATGCATCATTGAAGAAGTACTCTTAATAGATGTCTTAATTGAATTCGTTTTACCTTTTCTAACTGTAACAACAGCTAAGCCCCCTACTTCTTTAAGAAATAAATCATATGAAAGTTTTCTTATCAGTTTTCGGTTTCTTCTTACTTTTAAAAGAGCTTTAGTATCTTCATCAGAGAAATTCTATCAACTCTGCCAGAAGCAACTATACTGATTATGAGCTCATACAAACTACAATATGTTAACAATGCCATTATGATTTACTGATTGATACTAATATTTTCATTCGAGTATTTAAGTTTAATAAGTCTGTTGTTTTGTTTGTCTAATCTTTCATATATTCATATGGCTACACTAATATCATACGTCTGAGGCAAACTATTAGAGATGATATTTGATAGATACAACTTGTAGAAAATACTAAATTAATTTTGTAATTATTTTTTTTGTGCAGTGTGAAGATAGAAATTTGCAGTTACTACTACTAAAGTCTCAGCGCTACATGTATGCTCTTTTCCACCCGTTATTATGATTTCTCTTTTGCCTTCTGTATAAATTTTCTCCATCTTTAGTAAATTCTGCAAAGAATAATTTGGTTTGTTATTATTATTTTGAACTGTTTTGTGCATGAGTAAGAAAACGAAAGTAAACATATAATTTTATATCTCATATTCAGGATAGATAACAGTTCTACAAATGTCAGACAAAAATCTGAATTCTGAAAAAGTTCACGCTGATAAAAAAGCTAGACGGCGTGAATTATATAAACTGGCACAATCCAATAAGAAAGACGCCTATCTAGCTCGTAGACGGGCAAACTCAGCGATCGAGAATAATGCCTCCATCGGTGCTAGCTCCAGCACCACCACATTGTCTACACATGAGCAAACTCTTAATACAGGTAAAATAGCTAGATAGGCTATAATCTAAATAATCTTTATCTACTAAAATTAGTTTTAAGAATTAACTACATTATGCAGGATGTAGTTCAACAGAAGTTAATTACATGGAAACCATCTACCCGATAACAAATTATGCTACCCTAAAAGATGTTCCCCGGTGTAAATTCTGCACTGCAAAAAGATTTGAGTATGAACCGCCAGCATTTTGTTGTGGCAATGGTGTTGTGCGACTTATTTCACATCAAACACCAACAACTTTAAGAAATCTATATTTAGGAAATACAAATGAATCTGAACAGTTTCGAACTTATATAAAAACTTACAATAACATTTTTGCATTCACATCTCTAGGAGTTAGTTATGACAAAGAACTGGCAAAAAAATATAAAGGTATATCCACATTTCGAGTTCAAGGAAAAATGTATCACTTTATAGATGACTTAGTACCAGCTACTGAGAAAGGAAGAAATTTACAATTATATTTCTTTGATAGTGAAAATGAATTGAGGAATCGATTGGAATGTTCAAGTAAACTAAATGAAGGCACTGTACAAAAGCTGATGGAAATATTAAATACTAATCCATACTCCATATTCCTAAAATCACTAATAAATATTCCACAATTATCTAACTTCTACATTGCTCTAAAATCCGATGCTGGTTTAGATCAAAGAGTATACAACTTACCAACTGCATCAGAAGTTGCTGGAATATGGGTAGAGCAAGATGCTCAAAATTATACACTCACCCCTCATATTTGTGTATATACAAATAGCAATAGGAGTCAATTGGTAAATTATTATTACGGTTGTTATGATCCATTGCAATATTCACTGTTATTTCCATATGGTCAAAATGGATGGCATTGTGGTATTCAGAAAGTTGATCCTTTAGGTGCTTCTTCTTCTAGACAAAAATATTGTGAAAATGAACAATTACCAAGCATAACAAATATGACTACAATTGATGGATTTCTTGATATAGAAGCTGAAGTTATGCAAAAAGGAAAACGTAAAAGAAACAGTGTCTCCTGTCGTGAATATTATTGTTATCAACTTCAAATGCGAGATGATGAAAATATAATTCTACATTCAGGAAGATTGTTTCAACAATACACTGTTGACCAATGGATAAAAATTGAAACTCAACGATTAGATTTTGCTTCTTTCAATCCGGATTTATATAGAACAGATGTATTAGGAGGATTGCTAGATGTTCTGCGGCGAGGTGAAAGAGATGCTTCACAAGTAGGTAAACACAAATTTCTCCCACTTAGATTTACAGGAGGGCCAAGAGATATGCGTAGACGGTACATGGATGCAATTGCATTGGTTCAGCGTTTTGGAAGACCTGATATATTTTTAACCATCACATGTAACCCCTCTTGGCCAGAGATCAAAGAAAATCTTCTAGCAAGTGATCAAGCACAAAATAGACCCGATTTGATTTGTCGAGTATTTCGTGCAAAGTTAGAGGAACTAAAAAAGGATTTGTTAAAGAAACGCATATTCGGTAAAGTCTTGGCATATATGTACACAGTAGAATTTCAGAAACGAGAACTCCCTCATGCTCATTTTCTAATTATACTTGATGAAAGATTCAAAATACTTACACCTGAAGCCTATGATCGATTTGTTTCTGCAGAATTACCAAATCCTACTGTAAATCCTCACCTATATTCACTCGTTACACAACACATGATTCATGGACCTTGCGGTGAACTAAATCCAGCAAGTCCTTGTATGAAAAAAGGATATTGTAAGTTTAAGTATCCAAAAGAGCTTGCTCATGAAACGACAAAAGGAAAAAGTACATATCCTATTTATAGAAGACGCAATACAGGAAACTATGTGGAGATTAGAAAACATCTTCTTAATAATTCATGGGTTGTCCCTTATAATTCCTTTTTATTATCCAAATATAATTGTCATATAAACGTTGAGATTTGTTCAGATATTAAAGTAGTTAAATACATTTATAAGTACATATGCAAAGGACATGATAAAATCGCATTCCAGATTCATACTAATGATACAAATATAGAAGTTGATGAGATAAAAGAATATCAATCAGCTAGATGGGTTTCTGCGCCTGAAGCAGCATGGCGTATATTTGCTTTTAATATCAATGAAATGTCTCCTAATGTATACCATCTTCAACTACATCTTGATGGACAACAACTTGTTTCGTTCAAAAGTATTGATAATATTAGTAAAATTATAAATAATCCAATGATTCAAAAAACAATGTTAACTGAATTTTTTGTAATGAACACAGTGAATGAAACAGCTAAAAGTTTAAACTTATTATATCGAGAATTCCCTGAATATTTTGTCTGGTCAAAACCAGATAAAATGTGGACAATTCGTAAGCGTGGAAATGCTATTGGACGTGTCGTCACTTGTCATCCTACTGAAGGAGAAAGATACTACCTTAGATTACTTTTAATGAACATAAGAGGACCAAAATCATATCAAGACTTGCTAACGGTTAATGAAAAATTCTGTACAACATTTAGAGAAGCAGCTGAAAAAAGAGGATTATTACTTTCAGATAATAATTTAATAGAATGTATGTCTGAGGCTGTAGATTATCAAATGCCAGCAAGTCTTAGACATTTGTTTGCCATGTTACTGATATATTGTAGCCCAAGTTATCCAAAAGAATTATGGGGAAAATTTGAAATATCCTTATCAGAGGATTTTGTAAGAATTCCAAACATTAATATAACGGAAATTCGTTATAGGGTGTTAAAGCATATTAATGATATTCTTCATTCTGTTGGTCGTGATATTAATGAATTTAAACTAATTCCTGAATTAATTAAAACATCTGCACTATCAAAAGAAGCTACAGATGTTTACTTTGAAAGAAATCTTACTGTGAGTGAAGATGATCTGCTTCTACAAAATAAATTAAACACTGCACAAAAAAAAGTTTATAATATAATCTTAGAAAAAATATTTTCAAATAAATCAGGTGCATTCTTTATAGATGGCCCTGGAGGAACTGGTAAAAGCTTTTTATATCGTGTTGTATTAGCAACGGTTAGATATAGAGGATTTATAGCTTTGGCAACTGCAAGTTCAGGTGTTGCAGCTTCGTTGCTTCCAGGTGGTCGCACTGCTCATTCCCGTTTTAAAATTCCAATCAATATTGAAGGAAAGTTCAGTTGTAACATCAGTAAACAAAGTTCTCTGGTATCTTTAATTCGTGATGCAAAACTTATAGTATGGGATGAGATTTCAATGACAAAAAAAGAAGTAGTTGAAGCTCTTGACTTACTTTTGAAAGATTTAATGGAAACAAGAATACTATTTGGAGGAAAAGTTGTTGTTTTTAGTGGTGATTTCAGGCAAACTCTTCCTGTTGTTCGTAGTGGAAAAAGAGAAGATTTTATTAATCAAAGTCTGTTATGCTCTCAAATTTGGAATCAACTTGAAAAATTACATTTGCTAGAAAACATGCGTGCAAAAACAGATCCAACCTTTTGTGAATACCTAATGAGAATTGGTAATGGAACCGATTTTTTTTTGATAAAGGCAAAATTGAAATTCCTCATTCTTTAATCATACCATTCAAGAATGAAAAAGATTCATTGAATCTTTTATTTAAAGTTACTTATCCGAATTTGCACACCTCTTACTCAAATCTTTCTTTCATCACTTCTCGTGCTATTCTAACAACAAAAAATGATTTTGTTGATGAAATAAATGACATTTTAATCACTCAATTTCCAACTACTGAAAAAACATATCTAGCTACCGATGAGACCATATATCCAAAGGATCGAAGTGAATATGAAGACTTATTGCATACTTTGAATTCCGTTGGTTTACCTCCTTACAAATTAACGTTAAAAAAAAATTGTCCAATTATGTTACTAAGAAATCTAAATCCCTGTGAAGGTTTATGCAATGGTACACGCTTAATATGTAATGATTTCAGATCACACGTTATCAGCGCCACAATATCTAATGGTGATTTTAAAAATACACATGTATTCATTCCTAGGATACCATTACTAACATCAGAAGATGAAAAATTACCTCTGCCATTTAAAAGGCTACAATTTCCAATACGACTGTGTTTTGCAATGACAATTAATAAAGCACAAGGCCAAATTTTAGATTTTGTTGGCATTTATTTACGTGAACCTGTCTTTTCTCATGGTCAATTGTATGTCGCTTTATCAAGAGCCAAGAGTTCTAATTGTGTTAAAATATTTATAAGGCCACCAATAGCTTATAACGACGACGACAAATCTACATATAACATTGTTTATGATGAAATTATTGAAAAAGCTTTTTCTTGAAACTATCTTACACTTCTCATAGGTAGACAACCTATTGTATTCTATTATTTGACCTCATATATTTTTCTATTTCATACCATTCTTCTTCTATTAATGATGTTGGCTTGCATATTTAATCTCAGTTACCAGCCATGAAAGAAAGATTGAATATCAACAAAATCAACGAAACACAGAAGAATGAATTTGTAAAGTCCAAGTGGTAGATAAAGGTCATCCCCGAACCACCAGGGAGGGAAACAAGAAATATCAATTGATGATATTACAGGATGAAGAGGTAATTGTCACTAAACTAACAAATACTCATCTACTTTCACAAATTAGTTTGTAGCAAAATAAATATACTGCATACCATTTTTACTTTGCTTTTTAATGGTTGTAATCTGTCTTCATTCATTTATCTTCAATTCAACGCTCTTCTACTTAGTTGAAATATTGTTTCTTGTGAGTTTTGCTGTAAAGCACTTGTTGTCACTCTAAATGTACATTTTACGTTTCTTTTGTTGTAGAAAAGTTACAGATTAAGTTAAATGTAATTGGTTCTGTTTGTAAAAATTAGGTAAAGTTGAATTCTGAAGTTTCTTTTTAAATAAATTTGGCTATTGATTGATTTGATTATGTTGAAGTTCTGTTTTGTTGCTTGTGAGTTTTGATATGAACCACTTCTTATCACTCTAAATCCACGTTTTAATTCTCTTTCTTTTGTAGACATAATTTGTGTTATATAGAAGTTAGTTACTGTTTGGGTTCGATGCTATTGAATTTCTTTGCAAGATATAGAAATTTGTGCGGATACCAGTCCATTTAAGAAATTGAATTGAAGTCACATGCAAATTTTTAGGAACGACAGTGCTGAAGATTATAGAATAAATGAAATATTATTATACAGATAATGAGGGAGGATAAAGAATGTCTTCCTCAACTGCTTTCGGAGACATTGATAAAGAATGCCTTCCTCAACTGATTTTGTAAACGCACAGAAAAATGTGATAAATATGTGAACTGATATTCAGAATTAGCTTTCTGCTAAAAGTGTTGCTTAATGTTGTTGCTGTTGCGTTCCTTAAATAATTATCTGCAAAATCAGTACTCACATATTTTACTGTAGTCTTCATTCTGTTGATTAAACCATCACGTCCATGGCAAAAGCTCCCCTCATACTCATATCCTTTAAATTTAATATTCCCCATACAAAATAACTTTTCCCTACAATTCAAACCACTTTTGAATTTTTATACCAACTATATGTTATTTCACTTGCCTAATATTATTCTAATTTCATTAAATTTCTCATAGAAAACTCGAATACAAGTTATCATGCACGGTACAGATATCGCACATTATGTAAATGAGTTTGTTCCTTTCCAAACATATTTGCTATCGGGGCATTTGTCTCCGAGTCGATCAAGGCGTATGGAATTCCTCTTCATCAATTCAGCTGGACAATTTATAAGGGCACAATTGTTGAACCAATAGATAAAGTCATACCGCCTGAACCACCATTGCTGCCACCAACGCTGCTCAAAACTACACCGTTTGACAGTTTCGATTATCAAGCTATAGGCTTTGAATTCGGTATTTCTCAAAATATATTTACACTATACTTACCAGACATATAATTCATTTTTCATAACTATTATGACTTATTAATAACTCTTTAATTCTTGCAAGATATCCTTGCCCTCGTGATAAATGGTATTCCTCCATCATATGCCTCAAATGGGAGCAGAATTCAAGAATTCATCATCATCGACTATGAGTAAGTACAATTTTACTTTCCATCTTATATCCTTCTGTTTTCTTTGTGCTTGTGTCAAATAACTGGATTTATTAATGACTTGTGATGTCATCTTCCTTTTCGTCAAAATTGAAGGTCCAAATTTGATCTAAGTGTGTGATTGACCCTCTTTCTTAGAAAGTAATTTTTTTTTAAAAAAATTCCCTTCTCTGTGATTGCAAGCATATCATATTTGAATGTTACCTTGCCATGGAATATGGCTTGATCTAAGGATACATTTTGATAAAAAGTTTCCAATTATCGCATGGATTGTTCTAATTTCCTTTGCAAATTACTAACTGGATGCCATGGAATTGGGGGCTGGGGATGGGGTTGCTCTTCTGATTTTGATTTTATTGAATATCTTGAAGTATCGGGTTTATCTAATTGTGGTGTATTTAAACTTGCACTATATCTATTGTTATTGATGTTTGATTATCCTTTTCATTGACTGATTAAACTTGATCTAGGTTTGTCAATATACCAAATCTGATTATAGCGACATAGTAATGGTTAACTTGTAAGCTCATTCTTATAAAGAATGTCATGCACATTGTTGGTATTCAAGAGTGACAAATATCATATGCCAAGACCCATAGACAACACTAACCAGCCACTTTAATGGAAGAATTAGCCAATTCTACAGGTTGCTCTCTAAAAAGAATGTAACACCTAACTATTTGAACAATCTAAGTATGCTTACTATGTCTTTGTTTAGCCAGAATTCTCCTTCTTCTGACCAAAAGAAATACCCTTCGATAAGAGAAGGGATCGTCAACTTCAGGTAAAAAAAAAAATTGTTGCTAACATGTGACAATATCTAGCAGTTTCTGTATGTAAATATCACTTGAAATGAATGAATTACTTAGCAACATTTTTATGTAATATGAGTTCAACATACTAGCTATTTGTCTCCCATCCATTTTCACCTTTCACAGGCACCACCAGTTCCACCACCCACCCCGGTTACCATCTCCTTTACATATTTGACATTTTAGATGTTACTTGATTACCACTATTAGTACTCTACCATTTGTAAGCCTAGCTCTTTATGTAATGTTTACCAGAAGGATGCTGCTTTTGAGTTATGGTAATTGCGGACCAGAATCAAAAAGACAATAGAAATAATTATTAAAGCTGTTGAGTTATTCTAATTGCGGGCCAATTCATCCTGTAAAGGTAAAAAAACTACAAAACTAATAAGGGATCTCATAGTGTTCACCAAGGTCTTGCAATTTCAGCTTTGTCTTTGACCCTATTGGAAAACAACAGTAAGAATGTTGCATTCTACCTTGATGATGTTCATTTTATTTGTGTATATACAACAATTGTAACACAATTTTCTTTACTTTCTTTCGTGAACTTTTTCTCAAATTTGCTCGTATCTGTGTAAGTTACGATCAATTATAACATTGTTTATCTTCTTTTTTTTTTTTAAAATGTAAACAGGAGGAAACCAACAAAACTCACTCTCTGGGAAGAATTCATTGACCTATATGGAAATAAACTTCTCAAACATATGAAAGAGCTTCAAGAATTTCCAATAATTATTGCTAGAAAAGTGGCCAAATCAAAATCATCTTCAGGTAAAATCAAACATATTAACAATAGCTCTTATGACACATATTAATCGAATTAACCCCAACTATTAAACAATATGCAGGCCTCTCAAATAGATTTGGTACAACAATCCAGATTGATCCTCCGTACCCACAAGCTATCGCACTAAAGACATGGTATTCAAAATACACCTCTCCATAAACAAATAAATGTATTCACATCTTTAACATTTTTTACATACAGGTCTGATGAAATAAAACCGATTCTCAACACATACACAACAAAAAGCACCACAGCTACAGGCTCTCTTTTGTTTGTGCCATTTGAAGAACAAATAGTGCCTATTGTCAACATCCAACAACAATCTTTGGTATATGCATCATCTACATCTTAAATATCTTTATGAAATGAAATGTTAATACAATTAACAATTTCATATGTATGCCCAGGGGCAAATATTCCACGTGCAAGCACAATTGTTAATATCCAATGAAACTCAAAAATTCTGTGTCTTAGTCTGCTCTGACTGCAAGCAAGTATTTCCAAGGATTTGGACACAGAGAACATTCTATTGTACAACCTGCCGTCGACCAACACATCTCATACCAAGGTATGAAAATCATATCAGTAAGATCAATAATTGCATAACCATAACGTCCTTAAATTTAAATTTGGTACGTTAAATTTTAAAATTCTTAGCACTGATTTAGCAATATTTTTGAAGTCATGAGTTCTAAATCTATATTCCTTATATCAATTGCTAAACTTTCATAGTTTTCACATGTGTATATATCTAAAGTTGAGTTTATCTCGTGTGAGACTTTGATTAATTTAGGATGAGTTTATCTCGTGTTTGGTTGCAGATCACAGAATCACAAGATAACTTTTCCAGAACTGTAGTGTTCTTATTACTACTTATATGATTTTGATACGTAAAATGCATGCATTAATTAGTCTGTTCAAACTTAGGATAAGTTTGCGTTATTTTACTCTTGGATGCTTTCCATGGTGTTGTCTTATCTCCTTTTCATTTCTCTCAGCTGAACATTCAGGTTTATGTTTCTACTATGGAATTTATCACATTTGCTTTTGAATATGCTTAATAAGATTAATTCTCTTTTCTATGCTGGCTCGTGTAATGATGACTAGGAAGGTAATGTAATTGAGTTATGCAATCTTGGTGATTTTGTACACGGAACTTTTTTCTTTCTAATGACTGTGGTGTCTAGCTCAGTGTGCGATATCGGGAAAAATGCATGCATTAATTAGTCTATTACGACTCCTTAGTGAGGTAGCTTAGACGGTCTACTACATTTGAGTATTTTCCTGTTTATAGGAAGCGATTTGAAAGAGTTTGTACAGAGTGGTTGATAAATTTAGAAGTTCCTGACATATGTCAAGGTATTCAAGAAAATAAATATCAAGTTAGTTTTAAGGAAACTGACCTATTTAGATAAATTTTTAACTAAGTTTGGTGCTGGCAGAGGATCTGTGAAGGCTCTCATGTCCCTTTTGAATTATATCTGTGACGTTGTTTGGTAAGAATTTGATAATGATCCCTTAGTTTTGTTTGGGTGGTCCAAATTCTTCTGAAAGGGTTACTGATTTCTGATTCTTTAATGTGTAAAGAAGCTACTATTTCAGTATGCTTTAGTCTTTTTTGGTTCTTGAACAAGATTACGTGGATAGTTTCTTGATTATATGACTGTAAACATATTTGGCTGTTAATGAGATATTTTCTTGATTTTCTATGACAACATATTTGTATGTTTAATTGTTTGGTTCTATTTTCTTATTAGTCTATTGCTGTATTCTCTTACCTTTTTGTTATTGATAGATGATTACATTTAACTAAAAAAGGAACTTTGTGTGTTGGACATCTGATTATCCCTTTCTACATAAAAAAACTAGGAAATGATGGAATCTGGAACAACAATGTTTAACAAGATTAGTTCTCAACATACCTTGTTGGAGAGTTTCTTTGTCTACTAATATAAAGATATTCAGAATTTTATGTAAGATGCATGGTTAATAATGAGAGATTTGGATAGAACCAATTGAGATTTAGGATGAAAGCAAAAGAGGAACTTAGCTGTATCTACTTTGTTTATGGTATAAGTTACTAATAGTTTGTTATGTGCACATTTATCTTTGACCTTCATTATGATCAAACTATGGACACATTATATCCAAGGGAGTCAATACTTTAGAAGTAAAGTCTTGAGGATTGTGATGGTCTTTACGCTCTCAGATTTCATTCTTTGCTTGGATGCAATCCAGTGAAATACTAGGGCCTTTCTGGTAGCTATAGTTAGAGAATGGATATTTATCTAGATTACCGAATGCTTAATTTTTTTAAAATGTCAACATGATGTTAAGCCTATTATGTCTCCTCATCTGTATGTATCGTGGTGTCTGTCTATCTGCTCATTTTTCAGATAAATTTGTGTCTCCATTTATACAACTGGAAGAGTATCAAGTGTTTCTCTTTCCCCCTTGGTGTGAATACAGAGGGTGTAGCAGCCCCACCTCTCCTTATTAGCATCATTTTCCTAATATATACTTGTAATTACCTTTTGCTTATATTTGTCTACATTCCTACTGCATTATGACTTTTTAGCTGGCAGAGTTTGCTTAAGCTTTAGTCAATTGAGATGTGTTGAAAGATATGCTTAAATGAGTTGGTTAGCCACACTTTGTGGAACTTTTACTTTGAGGAAGTGTTAGGACATTTCTATTCAATATTGTCTAATTCCAGATAGGTTTAAGAAAGTGAAGGAATTATTTCGCATTTTGTTGTAGGATATAGGTATAGCTATAGATTATAGATCATAGTATAGTAAATAGTATGTAATATTAGAGATAAAATTGTAGATTGTTGTGTAGGTACGTACCCTTGAAAGGGAAATCATGTACTATATGTGTAGGTTACAATCAGATATTAAAATACAATATCCAGAGAAGAGTAAGCCAATAATATTTAAAATAAAAATTTGGGAGAAATGAAGAAAGTGACTAAAGCAGATAAAATCATAGATATATCAAAATAACTTATTTATCAACCAAACGACCCTTAGTGTTATATGTTAGTATTTGGACCTATTATTGCATGCAGTTCTTTTATTATAAGGACTTGAGTTTAGTGCTAAAAAAATATTGAGAGCATATTGCTAAAAGTAAGACACCTCCTAGCTGGCTAACGTCCTTGCTTTCTTGTAAAGTTATATAAATACCACCTTTGTTTGGTAGGATTATTTGATTGCATAACATTATATTTTAGGTTATAAAAAGATGGTTAACTAAATAATTTTTTAAGCAAAAAACTTGCAACTTTATTTTTACGATCAAGAAAACGAACTCACAAATAGAATGGCTTGTTCTGACAGAGTCGATGAATCTATAGTGCAAGAGCTCATGGATATCTTAAGGATTAACCCATATTCCTTTTTTGTTCGGTCTTTGATACATATTCCGCAGCTACAAGACTTTCATATTGCACTCAAATGTGATTCTGGTTTAGATCAACGACTCTATAACTTGCCTACCTCATCAGAAATTGCTGCAATATGGATTGAAGAAAATGATAATACTGTCAGTCATGCGCCACATATTCAAATTTATACTCACACAAATAAAACACAGATAGTCAATTATTATTATGGATGCTATGACGCATTGCAGTATCCTCTGTTGTTTCCACAAGGCCAAAATGGATGGCATTGCGGTATTAAGAAAATTCCTAGGCCGATAAATCTTCCTTCAGGATATATTGGTCAGTGTGAGCAACTGTCGAGCATAAAAAATCATTGTTCTATCGATTCATATCTCCACATGGAAGCTCAAGCTCTAGAAAAAGGTAAGCGTAAAAGTGATACAGTTTCTGTTCGTGAATACTATTGTTATAAAATCCAAATGAGAAATGATGATGAAGACGAAATACTGCACACCGGTAGATTATTTCAGCAGTACTCAGTGGACGAATATATCAAGCTTGAAAGTCAGAGATTAGATTTTGACTCACTTAATCAAAATCTATATAGGACGGATGTATTTCAGGGACTACTCGATATACTAAGACTTGGAGAGCGAGATACATCTAATGTTGGAAAGAGAAGTTTCCTTCCAAGTTCTTTCATAGGTGGACCTAGAGACATGAGACAACGATATATGGATGCTATTGCATTAGTACAACATTTTGGCAAGCCGGATTTGTTTTTGACTATGACTTGCAATCCAAGTTGGCCGGAAATTAAGGAACATATGTACTCAACATATGAGGCACAGAACAGGCCTGACTTAATTAGTCGAGTCTTCAGGTCTAAAGTTGAAGAACTCAAAAACAGACATAACCAAGCGAAATATCTTTGGCAAAGTTGCCGCTTTTATGTACAGTATTGAGTTTCAAAAACGAGGCTTGCCACATGCTCATTTCCTTATAATACTAGCCAATGACTACAAGTTATTGACTACTGAAGCATATGATGAAATTATTAGTGCTGAATTACCAGATATTACTACTGAAAAATGTTTACATTCATTGGTTCTCAAACATATGATGCATGGTCCTTGTGGTCATTTGAATTCGACAAATTCCTGCATGAAAAAAAAGGGTTACTTTAAATTTAAATATCCAAAGAAATATGCAAATCATACATCCAAAGGAACTGATTCTTACCCTATTTATAAGAGACAAAATACAGGAAAAGTGGTGGAGGTAAGGGGACAATATTTAGATAATTCCTGGGTTGTTCCATACAATCCTTTCCTGCTTGGTAAATTCCACTGTCACATGAATGTAGAAGTGTGCTCTGATATAAAAGTTGTGAAGTACCTCTATAAATATATCTGTAAAGGGCATGACAAAATCTCATTTTCTGTGCAAGATAGTGATCCAAACAAAGAAATAGATGAAATAAAAGAATTTCAATCTGCTAGGTGGGTCTCGCCTCCTGAGGCTACATGGTGCTTATTTGGTTTTCCCATCAGTGAAATGTCTCCAATTGTTTGTCATCTCCAGTTACACCTTGAAGGGCAACAATTTGTTTTCTTTCAGAAATGATACAGATATACATATGAAAATTTTGTGATCTTAACTATTCTAACTGAATTGAGAGCTTACAAGAACAAATTCACATTGTAGCCAATGAACTAATTTTCTATTTCATATCAATTGAATAAGTTATTGAAAATACAGAATGCACCTATATATAGGAAACTTCTAATTCACATGTGTATGACATGTCTTTAACAGAATTAGTAACAGAAAACTAACAAACTCTAAACCACTTGACTCAACTGCCTAACTTCCTATCAACTTGATTATTCTTCAGTGTTATATTTCAATACTCCCCCTCAAACTGTAGGGTGGAAAACATCTAACACACCAAGTTTGGTCAATAGAAAATGATGTTGAGTAGCACCTAACCCTTTGGTGAAGATATCAGCAGGTTGCATAGCAGTACATATGTATTGAGGACTTATAAAATTGGATTTCACTTTCTCCCGAATGAAGTGACAATCAATTTCTATGTGTTTTGTACGTTCATGGAACACTGGATTCTCTGCTATCTGAATAGCTGATTTGCTGTCTGTGAAAACTAATATTGGACTAACAACTGGACAATGGAGCTCTTTGAGTAAGCCAGCTAACCAAACTAACTCTGCAACTAGAGCTGCCAAACTTCTATATTCTGCTTCAGCAGAGCTTCGACTAACAGTCTGCTGTTTTTTCGATTTCCAAGAAATCAACGAATCTCCAAGTTTTACCATGTATCCTGTAACTGATCGCCTTGTATTTGGACATGAAGCCCAGTCAGAATCACAATATCCAGTGAGTTTTGAAGGTTCAGTTCCTCTTCTTAGCAAAACTCCAAGTCCTGGAGACCTCTTTATGTACTTCACAATTCTTAGTGCTGCTTCCCAATGAGAAGTTTTAGGATGTTGCATGAATTGACTTAAAACTTGCACACTGAAACAAATATCAGGCCTAGTAATAGTTAGATATAACAGCTTCCCAATCAACCTCTGATAAGATGTAACATCATCTAGTTCAGGATCATTTGAAACACCAACATTTTGATCATATTCTAGACTGGTAAGTTTGTGATTGAACTCTAAAGGAGTACTCACTGTTTTTGCACCACTCAACCCAACTTCTGAAATAAGTTGCAAAACATACTTCCTTTGATTAAGTAAAAGTCCATCTTTGGATTTCAAAATTTCTATTCCCAAAAAATATCTAAGGTTCCCCAAGTCTTTCATCTTGAAGTTCTGATTCAAAGTAGCCTTGGCTTCTTGAATCAAAGAAGAACTGTTTCCTGTGATCAAAAGATCATCTACATAGACCAAAATTATGACTAGATCAGTTCCAACTTTTCTAATGAACAAGGAATGATCATGTGCACTCTGAGTATACCCTGCTGCCATTAAAGCTGTAGTAAACTTGATATTCCATTGTCTAGAAGCCTGCTTTAAACCATACAATGATTTCCTCAGCTTGCACACTTTATTCTCCCCCTGTCTTTGCAAGCCAAGAGGAAGATTCATGTAAATATCCTCATTTAGATCACCTTGTAAAAAAGCATTATTTACATCCATTTGAGATAAATCCCAACCATAGGAAGCTGCCAGTGTAAGAACTGTTCTAATTGTGACCATCTTTGCAACTGGAGAGAAAGTCTCATGGTAATCAAGACCTTCCCTTTGTGTGTATCCTTTAGCAACTAAACGAGCTTTATATCTGTCCACCTCACCATTTGCTTTATATTTGATTTTATACACCCATTTTGACCCAATGGCTTTTTCACCAGGAGGCAAATCTATAATAGTCCAGGTACCATTATCTTCTAATGCCTGAACTTCTTGATGCATGGCTTCAACCCATAGTTTGTCTTGAGAAGCCTCATGGTAAGACTGAGGCTCCACCACTGCAGAAAAGGCATTCAAATAATTCTTATAATGAGTGGAAATGTTGTCATAGCAAACAGTATTGGTGAGTGAATGAGGATGAGATTTTTGAGGTACAATGTAGTCTTTGATCCATACTGGTGGCTTGGTAGCTCGACTAGTCTTTCTAGGAACAATATTGTCTTGTTGAACCTCATCTGGATGCACAGGATCATCAACAGGTATAGGATCAACTTCTGCAGGTTCCATCATAACCTCAGCTTCTGCACAGTCAGGTTCTGCACAGTCAGGTTCTATCATAACCTCAGCTTCTGCAGGTTCTACCATAGTCTGATGTAATTCATCAGAATATAATATTGGCTGCATAGTTGACTGACCACAGTCATGTGTATCTGGATCATCTGCATTTTTTAGAAAAGGTGACAATAAAGGAAAAAATCCTTCATTTGATTTCAGAAGCTTAAAGGGAAAAACCTCTTCTCTGAAAACCACATCTCTACTAATAAAAATAGTTCTTGTATCCAAATCATACAGTTTATACCCCTTTTGAGTAAAAGAGAAACCCAACAAGACTGCTCTCTTTGCTCTAGCCTCAAATTTGTCTCCTCTGGGCAATGAACTCGCAAAGCATAAACATCCAAAAACTTTAATGTGTTCTATGCTAGGAAGTTTTCCAAACAACACCTCATAAGGAGACTGGCCATCCAAAATAACAGTAGGCAATCTGTTAATAAGATAGACTGCTGTTTGTATACAATCACCCCAAAATCTACTAGGAACATGAGATTGCAACTTCAATGCTCTTCCTACCTCCAAAATGTGTCTATGTTTCCGTTCAACCACCCCATTTTGTTGTGGGGTATAAGGACAACTACTTTGATGCACAATGCCTAATGAAGAAAATAAAACAGTCATTTGACTATTGAAGAACTCAGTACCATTGTCTGATCTCACAGTCTTTATTGAACAACCAAATTGATCACACATCATGTTACTTATTGTGATAAGATCCTTCATGATTGCAAACATCCAACAGAGTCAAATCCTAATAGAGTGCAAGTACCTACAGGGAATAAAATTCAAATAGAACACATTGGAAATGCAGTGATTTTGGGAGAATACAAGCTGAAAAATGTGCTATATGTACCAGATTTTAGATTCAATTTGCTGTCAGTTTCTAAGCTGACGAAGGATCTGAATTGTGTGGTGTCTTTTTCTCCTAACCTATGTACAATGCAGGATCTAAATACTGGGGAGGTGATTGGGATTGGTAAGGAAGAAGAATTGCATTCTGTATTTTCAATAACTTATTCAATTGATATGAAATAGAAAATTAGTTCATTGGCTACAATGTGAATTTGTTCTTGTAAGCTCTCAATTCAGTTAGAATAGTTAAGATCACAAAATTTTCATGGTATCAGAGCAGGAGATCAAAAATTTATAGAAGACATAGCAGGCTTCACTGTTAGCTGCTTGACTGCTTGAAGATTCAACAATGGTGAATAACAGTGCAACAACTGTAAATAATCCAGACGCAGCAGAAATTGATTCACAAATCAATTCCAATCAAATCGATCATAATCATCCTCTGCATTTACAATCATCTGATACCCCAGGTGTTGCTTTAATTCCAATAAAACTTACAGGTCCAGAGAATTATGGACTGTGGAGTAGATCGATGCGTTTGGCACTACTAGTCAAGAACAAACTTGGATTTGTCGATGGCACTTGTGTCAAAAGCACGTACAAAGGAGATTTGGCAATTAGATGGGAAAGGTGTGATGCAGTCGTGTTATCGTGGATCAGTGCAACAGTAGCACCAGAGCTGTTAACCAGCATTGTATATGCATCGAGTGCAAGGAAGATCTGGAGCGACTTCAAAGAAAGGTTTGATAAATCTAACTTGACTAGAATTTTTCATTTATGGAAGGAGATCAGTGTGATGATTCAAGGAACAGACTCTGTGACTACATATTACTCTAAGATGAGAGATCTATGGGATGAGATAGATGTTATGGTTCCATCTCCATCATGTGAATGTCAGGAATCAAATTCTCATATTGAACATATTAGACAACAGAGGTTATTACAATTTTTAGTAGAACTGAATTGAGAGCTTACAAGAACAAATTCACATTGTAGCCAATGAACTAATTTTCTATTTCATATCAATTGAATAAGTTATTGAAAATACAGAATGCACCTATATATAGGAAACTTCTAATTCACATGTGTATGACATGTCTTTAACAGAATTAGTAACAGAAAACTAACAAACTCTAAACCACTTGACTCAACTTCCTAACTTCCTATCAACTTGATTATTCTTCAGTGTTATATTTCAATAACATACAATTATTAACAATCCAATGATTAGAAAGACAATGCTAACAGAATTTTTGAGATGAATAGAACTAACAAAAATGCCCAAGAGCTTAAGTTGTTGTACAAAGAATTTCCACAACACTTTATGTGGTCTGCAGGAGACAAAATGTGGACGGTACAGAAACAACGTTTTGCTATTGGTCGCATTGTAACATGTCACCCAACGGAAGGAGAACGCTATCATTTAAGAATTCTATTGCTAAATGTGAGGGGACCCAAATCTTATGAAGACCTTCGAACTGTGAATGGACAACATTACAATACTTTTAAAGAATCTGCAGAAAAAAGAGGGCTACTACATTGTGACAACAATTTGATCAACTGTTTGTTGGAAGCAGTAAGTTATCAAATGCCATATAGTTTAAGGCGTTTGTTTGCTACCTTGTTGGTCTACTGTAATCCGACCAATCCACAAAATTTATGGAAACAATTTGAAGAGCCAATGTTGAAGACTACAAACTATTGCCAAATGTTGAAAAAAAGATATTCAGTACCAGGTCTTAAACCACATTAATGATATTTTACATTCTATGGGTCACAATGTAAACAAATATGAACTTATTCCACAGACAATTAGCACATCTACTGGGATTACCTAAATCAAACTTAATCACCCAATCAAAAGGATAATCCAACATCAATAACAATCCCAAAAGGAAAAATAAGGGAACATTCACACACCCAGATCAAATTTGGAACTTCAACTTTGATGAAAAGGAAGATGACGGAAAAAAGCTTCACATACCCAAATCAAATTTGGCATATTTACACATCTAAATCAAACTTAATCACCCAACCAAAAGGATAATCCAACATCAATAAGAATCTCAAATGGGAAAATAAGGGAATATTCACACAGCCAAAATCAAATTTGGAACTTCAACTTTGAAGAAAATAAAGATGACGGAAAAAAATAAGCTCAATTGAAACATGCTAAATCTTACCTGGTAAATGCTGAAGAGCAGAAGTGAACTTTGATATGAAAATAGTGATATCAGTAGAGGGATGCATAGGCTCATATTTTACAATACATAGAGAAAATGAACCAGTGGTGTAAAAATCAAATACTCAGTAAGTAGTATAGTGAAGAGTTGCTTATAAACGTAGAGATTATAAGGGTATAATTCTAACCTTTTCTGGAAATAAAACAAAAGCCGCCAACAATAACATTCTCCTGAATTCTAGATGTTGACTTGACCAATTCATAGAACTTGTGCTCAAACGAAGGTGTTACTTGTTATTTCTTGCTTTTTGAGGCGCTTTCAGTCATGTCACTTTTTATATTTAGCAACTCTTATGCCCAACATTCTACATGACATATTTCATATCATAAGATTCATAGGACATGTTGGTATATTATACACATCTTTAGTTTATGATCACAAGATTTAAAAATTCGCGTCAAGTCAAAACTAAGACAAACAAGTTATAATGGAGGCAACATATTTAAGAAATTTTAAAAGAGATGAGTAAAGAGAAAGTACTACCGATGCAGACACTACAAGACTCATCTACAAGAGCAGGAGGCTGAACTCGTGTTGTCTGCAGAATCATAACAGCCCACTGCAATCCAAGGCAAAACAATAGTCGTTAAGACTATTATTTCAAATTTTGACATCTTTCTCTATAAGATTAGAATTACTTTCACACTTTTATCCAAACGATTAGGATTATCTAAAATGTACAGATTTAAAGAGTCGTCTAACAATAAAACACGAATGAAAATGACATTTTATACTCGTTTTTATTTAATAGTCAAAGAATTCCCCGTTAGTTAGTTATTGATAAAATCCAGAATGTTGCAATATATCTTGGCCTGGTAAGTTTTTTGGGTATCTGATTGTTCTTAGTACAGTTTCCGAATGAGATTTCATTGGCATCTGCACATAAAGTAACTTAAATGTACATTATCAAACAAGGTGGAAAAATCATATTGTTCCAAGAAAACAAAGGCTCTATATAATTTTTGTAATAACTAATGATTAATGCCTTTTCTTATACCATTAAGGACCTTGATTGTTACACAAGAAATCTCATGAAAGTAAATCAAATTTCCCTAAGACCAGGTTATATGAGAAGTTTAATTTCGTCCAATTCCTAATGAACAAATACAAATGAAGCTGAAGTGGTATTATCTGATTCGCCAAAAACATTTGCTTTCAGTATAACATGGACTCTCACTCCTGCAGAAGTTTCTGAGTAGCTTTCTCTAGCATTTGGTAATTGATGTTGCGTGTTCGATATTATATTATTTCAAGCAGAAATTTCAAAGGAAAGTAGCAAGGGAGAGAAGCCTTGAAATACTAAATTGATGTTGCATAGTGTAGTTCAGGATCTATGGATTGGTGTCCTAATACTAAAAGAAAGAAAGAGATGGAACTTTTTGCTTCTTAATAACTAAATAAACAAGGAAAACATAGATACTATAAAGCTTCTGAAGGTAAAGTAGACTCCATTACACTTTCACGCATTGGTGAGTCCAAATCTCTAAACAGAAAATATGCATGTATTTAACTATTTATATATTCACCACTCTTAACACTAGATGGAGTGTGTTCAAAGATTATGATTGGGGATTTGTGAAACTCACAACATTTAACCAAATCTTCCCTTGTGTTTGAGTACAAGAAGAGCAAAGATGGTAAATAATTTCTTTTACAATCTCAAGAGACTATAAGGATGTTTTAGCTTGTGTCCATGATAGTTATGAACCAACTACTTTGATAAATTAAACTCAAGACTTTTTTTCTTATCCTTTATACCTTGTGTACAAATTACAGAGTAATATCATATATAAAGGTTCAAGGTACAATGAAAGAACACATTCAACATATAAAGACGACGTTAAAAGAAATGAACTTGAGTTTGAAGGAGAGGGAAAAAGTGGAGAAAAAATGGACAGTAATTTAGCAAATGATAATTGATAACTTAGAGGCCAAAATTATTGAGTTCAATATGTCGGTCTCATAGAAAAACTAATATATAGAAGAACTAACTAAAACTGTTGTAACAATGTACATTTCTTTTCAACAATCAGTACAACCTAACAATTCATTCCTCAGAACTCGAGTAAATAAATAAAATTTTCTTTTATATAACAGTTTAGGCACTAACATGAGACATTATTTAAAGAACAAGCAATAATATTCAACAAGCTCTAAGCACTTCCTCTCGATTATAAGATGAAGAGGTCAACGTCACCTTAGTTTCATCAAATATAAACTTTTTGAGTAAGCTGCCTTTATTAATGTTATTAGCTTCTGTTTTTGCAGCCCTCTTCCCCTAAATTCAGTAGTTCACTGAGTTTCATAAAGTAATTCTATCAACTAAAAGTTGTTTTTTTGTTTCATTTTTTCCTTTTAGTTGTTGCTAAACTTAACTTGGAGAAAGGGAAAAAGAAAGAGAACAAGTCTTCATAGTAATTCCTTATAGTAGTGACAATGTAGATAAAACTAACAACAAAAGAGTATTGGAAAAAAATTCTTAATAGAAAACACTTCTCACAAATGAAGCCTACACGATGTGAGCCTGAATTAGTCGGGCTCCAAGAATATTGAACACTAAACACAAAATCAAAAAGTTAAAATAAAATAAAATGAAATAAAAGCCTCATCCTAATATTATTATAAGGAACACATGCCAGCACTTTCCACTAGGGGAAAAACCAGATCACCCTAGATTGGTAAGCTTTCAACCTTTCTTTAAGCTTTTCCACAAAATTAGTGGTTTTGTGTGCTTATAATTCTAAGGCATGAGTGATTTTTCGCCAACCACAATATGTATCCTTTTTTCAGTTTTGGCCTGTTTGATTTCACCTTTCAATAAGTTATTTTTCAGTTCCTAAAATCGCCACTAGAAAATTCAATACATTGATTTATCTAAAGTAATTATCATCATCCCCGACAGCGGAACTATGAGAATTCAGATCTTCTTTCTTCTTTTAAAGGAAAAATGGGTGGTGGATTACGGAATCAAACCTTTAGCAATAATGTGAAAGTTTAAGTAGCTAATACCTAAGCTACTAAGATTTTTCATGGGAGCTCAGTTCAGTTCAGTTCTTTTCTCTTTTTTCAACCAAAGGCAACAACACCTTTGAATTGCATTATACGAGAAAAAACAAAACTAGTCTAAAAAGATTTTTTCATGCAACAATCGAAGGTCATAACATCTCACACTACTTTGTGATACACCACAACACGTCATTACACGCAACCTATATAACGTGATCTCAAGCAGCATTATATTCACAAGTTCAAAGCTTCCATTTCAAAAATACACTATTTTGTCCATACGTGAAAGGTGCACGCTACTTGCTCACAATTCTTCTTTGAAAATTAAAGTAACTATTATTTCACAATTCACACTACCTTAAACATCAAATAGTTAGAGAAAATAACTTCCCCCCAATTTGAGAAGATACTTGTGTTGTTGCTAAAAATTAGGATAGAGATGATAGTTGCATCTTTTTATTTCTAAAATGGAGTAGTACATAAAATTTTAGTGCATCAACCTTAAGCCATCTATAATAAATAAGAGAAATAAATCATAGCAATCAACAACAAAATATTGAAGATACCAATAACAGTGAGCAGCAGAAAAAAAAGAACAGACAACATAAAAAAAGTTAGAATACTTATCTGAAGATGACAAGACTGACAAGACTCGATGGATGATGAAGAAGTATGCATTCTAAATAATAGACATCATTGTACATAGAAGACCCTATTCTTAGCACCAGTCAGTTGAGAATAAAGATGTAAAAGTTGCATATGAAATGATCTCTCTGCCAACTCATATATAAGTTTCCTCCTTAGCTAAATAGATAAAAACTGTCTTTCTTTCAGTTAATATCATTTATGAGCTCTTGTATTTTGCAATATGGTTGTATTATGGTTACATTCTCCCAATTCTCCTCCTCCATTGGCTGTTTGCTTCTTTCAATTTGATTCCAATACTATCCTCTTTGTAAAAATGCAATCTTTTGTTATTCTTTTTTTCTCAGGAAGAAACCCAAAAAGCTTACACTTTGGGAGAACTTTATTTTGACCATGTCGGAATATACATTGCGGAACAACTTTATCAATATCCAATCATCCTGGCTAAAAAAATTGCGAAATCGAAATCATATGCAGGTAAACGCACGCACTAATATCATATCCTTACAAATATCAAATTACTTAACTTACATTGAACCATTCCAATATACAGGATTAACAAGCTGGTTTGCCACAACAATTCAAATCAATCCTCCATACCCACAAGTTGCTGCACTCAGACAATGGTATTCACTTCCACAAAAATTAACTACCAACAAATACATATGCATATGCATAAACTGGCATTTACTTGTATAAATTTTTTTCCTAGGGCCAAATCAAATGAACAATTGTTGATCGCATACACCAAAAAGAGTATAACTTCAACATGTTCTCTTTAGCTTATTCCTTTTGAAGATGAGATCGTGTCAATTGCCGATGCATATCAACATCTTTCGGTAAGAACACATACAAATTCCAGAGATCATCATGTTGCATGTTACTTCACACTTTTCCACAATCTTCCAGGGCCAAATAGTTTGCGTACAGGCGGAATTTTCCCCACTGGATGAAAATCAACAATTCTATATTTTAGCCTGTTCAATGTGCAAACAAATCTTCACTAGGCTTTATTCACGGAGAAGATTCTATTGTGCAACTTGTCGCCGTTCCGCAAATCTTATTCCAAGGTATGACAATCACTAAGGTATTTTTAGCAAAACTTCAACCAGTGCATGTTCACTCAAGAAACATTTTTCCCTTCTTACTATTCCCATAATACCATTGAATTCTACTTTTCACTTACCATGGAAGTTTACCTGCATTTTCATACGTTTTACTTGCCAACTGACAACTTTAAATCATCGTCTTATCTACTTTTACTACAGATGCCAATTTGACATTACCATTACAGACAACAGCGGTTCAGCAACAGCACTAATCGCAGATCAACCTGCTGAAACAATGTTGAATCTCACTTCAGAAGAGATCTACGACATTCGCTATACTAAGGTATATATTACAGCTACTTAAAATAAATACAATATAAATGTCTATTCTTAACTGATCTATCAAAATTCAAACGCCTCCCCAAGAAACAAATGTTGCCTCTTGCAAATGTGACAAAACAATTAACTGGAAAGACATTCACCATCCAAGTCAAAAAGTTATCTGCTAAAACTATGAATGGAACTCCTGAAAAATTAGTCATCTTGTCGTATGAGGAAAAACAAAACATCATCAGTGCACCAGCTCCAATGGACACAGCAGGAAGCAGCAAAAGGAAGATTGAAGATCCTATCACAAACAAAAAGATAAAGAAGAAGCCGCTTCCCATAGCAGCCATGCTCCAGAACCCAAAACTCCCCCTCCAAAACACTATAACAAGATATATAAATTTCTACATAAAACTATGCCATTTTAACATTTTAGAACTGCTACTTTCTACATTCAAATCTTTGACTAACTGCTATATTTTAATTTTTTTATCAGTGAAAAGCCATGTTGTTAGGATCTAGATCACACACACACTTTCAGATGAAGAACACAAGATCTTTTGGTAGAAGAAGATGAGAGATCTAGAGAGAGAAGATAGAGAGAGAATTTCGTGGAGAGAGAATTTCGTGGTAAAACCCCGTGAGTAAACTTCCACGGCGGTGCGGTATATATATATTAATAAATCAGAGTATTTTTGTTACAGAGAATAAATGGAGAATAAAATAGTACAGCCTAGATCAAATATTAATATATATGACAGTACATCAAATATTAATCAGGCTCCACAACCTAACACATGCCGCCTACATTTTGCAATATGGTTGGAGCCATTTTCAATCAATGCAGCAAGCGTATTCATAACAAATCGCTTTCCTTTTGCCTATGTAAATAAAATGTACATACCTATATCATGAAACTTGGGTCCAACACCTAATATATAATTTTGGTTGTGTCACGATTGTTATATACTCTCTCCGTTTTAAAAAAGGATGACCTAGTTTGACTTGGAACGGAGTTTAAGAAAAGAAAGAAGACTTTTTAATCTTGTGGTTCTAAATTAAAGTTATGTCAAATGTACCAAAATATCCTTTAATCTTATGGTCTGAAACATGCCACGTGGAAAGTTAAAGTTAAAGTTAAAATGTTGCCGAAAAAGGAAAGAAATCATTCCTTTTGAAACAAACTAAAAAGTAAATAAGGACATTCTTTTTAAAACGGAGGGAGTACTTAATATACCATGTTCATATACGTGCCTCACTTGAATTGTTCACGGGCCATCATCTTCTAGTAATAATAAAGAGAACTTTTGTGCTTGAAAATAGGTAAGCATTAAACATCTCTTATCCCTAAAACTGCTTTTATATCATGTTTTTTTTTCTTGTTTCAAATAGATTAATTTGAATTTTTTTGTGATTTTTTTAAAAATAATAGCAGGTTCACAATATTTTGAACTATTAAAAATCTGTTCCTTTATAGTCCAAAAATTTCTATTTATTTAAATTAGTTTTTATGGTAATTTTTGTTTCAGGTTTTTTTCTAAAAACATTTCAAATACTCTTAAATCTTATTTTTCTTACACGGTTTCAATTGTGTTTAAGTAGTTTACTGGGTAAGTTTTCTCTTTTTGATATCGTATCAATTTTTTTTTTTAGGGATAATTATATATAATAGCAAACTAATAATCTAAAATAAATCGAGTAGCTAGGTTTTGATTTAATTGTGCTCCATAGCAAACGTTTCCAAAAAACTGCCAGGCGCCTCTCTCCCAATATCTCGCTCGCCACTCTCCTCCAATCTCTCCCTCGCTTCCTCACTTTTTATACAAACACAAGTGTATAAAAATTGTTTCGAATTGTATAAAGCAGAGAAAATTGTATTAATACATATATTTTTGTTCCCCTCTTTCCCCTCTTCCAAATCTCGCTCGCCACTCTCCCAAATCTCGCTCGCCACCCTCGCCTTTCTCACTTATACAAACAGAAACGAAATGTATAAATTGCGTTTCTGTTTGTATAAAGCGTGAGAAAATTGTATATACACATGCAAGTACATATATTTTCGTCCTATACACTTATAATTATACAATAAAAATACTCCCCTGCCCGATTTCTTTTGTCTTTCTCTCTTTCTCGTTTTATACAAATTTCAAAGTGTATCTAATTTCTCTCTTTCTCGTTTTATACAATTGGATTCAATTGTATATTCCCTGCCAAGTCTCTTTTGTCTTTCTCTCTTTCTCATTTTATACAAATTCAAATTGTATATAATCGTTCTATACACTTATAATCATACAATTCATTTTATACACTTCGTTTTTATACAAGTCTCTGCCCAAGTGTCTTTCTCTTTCTCGTTTTATACACTTCGTTTTATACAATTCGCTTCAACTGTATATGTATAGCGAATTATACAGTTTCTATGTTTGCTATGGAGCGCAATTATGCAAACTTTGCTATAGCATACAAATATGAATTTTTTATTTGCTATATGTGAAAGTTGCCCATTTTTTTATTGTTTGGTAATATTTTTTTGTTTGGAGAAATAAAAACAATTAACAATAATTTAAAATATAAATAGATGTAAATAAATATATATTTTAAATCGTGATTTTATCTCTTAGGCATACTTTGTGAAAATATTTTCATATAGGCTCTAATTTTCAAACCACAAAACTGTCATTTGTAAAAAATTAATATCCGTTGTCTTATTTTAATTGGTTACCTATATTGTGGAATATCACTACTTTCCTTGACATAATTCAAAACTTAAAGATAACAACATTTATTTAAATCTTAAACTGATTCCACAAACTTTTCAAAAATAAGGGCCATTACAGTTTTTTTTTTTTTTTTTTTTTTGGCAAATATGATTTTATAATATTTATATTTCTTAATTGCTTTTTTTAAAAAAATTTACCTACGTATTTTTAGCTTTCTCTTTGTTAATGTTTTTATTATTCTTATTCTTTTCATTCATTATTTTAATAAAATACAGCTTGTGTTATTTTTTTGTGATAGTTTTTAAAAACCTTTTTTTTTTTTTTTCAGAAAAAGCAAGTGAAATTTTACTTGAATACAAAATGTTGTGTCTGCACAATAATCACACCAAAGGTTTTCTTGAAGGATTGATTTTATAAACCTCTTATCAATATAAGACTTGAACATCTATATATAATCAAAATTTGTGAGATAAATTCAACAAAAACTTGAGCTCATTTCATAATTTTTTTAATCAAATTAAATTATAGATTATAATTTATATGTTAATAAATTTGTGATCATTACTAACGTATACTGTGCTAATATTGAATTTACATATATATATATATATATATATATATATATATATATATATATATATGGGAAAATTACACGGATAAGTAAACTTATACTATTTAATTACTCATCATAGCTATAGTTTTGCTATAATTATCACTCACGACTAACATTATACATTAATTACATGGGCTGACTTCGATTTGTATAATTAGTCATGTTTGTATATGTATAATTCGCCAAGATATACAAATAAATATGTATAATATACAATTTTTTAGCCTATATACATATACAATTCCCTCTCTCCCACTCTCTGCCCTCTCTCGCTCGCCTCTGTCCTCCCTCTCTCAATCTCGCTCGCCTCTCTCCTCCGTCTCCCAATCTCACTGCCATTTATACATATTAAATTTGTCAGATTTTATTACCATTATCCCCTATTAGTTTTACAAATTCCCAAAATCCTTCATTTTCACACATCAGATTAATGTATCAGCACATCAAATTAATGTATTTCGCGCATCAAATTAATTTATCATGTATAAAATGTACATCAGATTAGTGTATCATGTATCAAATGTAATGTATCTTACTTAGCGATTAATGTATCTCGCGCATCAGATTAATGTATTAATGCTTATATTATTGTATCATTTGAGGGATTTTTGTAATTATAAACTTATAAGGGACAAATGATAATTTTGCCTTAAAAATATGTGATTTCTGTCCTTTGTCCTTTTTTTGGATACTACTTTGAACTATTTTTGGTGAATAGATGGTTTATCAAATTACTCTCTACCTCTATGATAGTAGTCAGGTTAGGGTATACTCTACGTCTCTACCTTTCCTATGTTTTTCTTTGTGCGATTACACTAAATATTATATTTGTATATTTTATTCCAATTTCCATTCATATCAGTTTCTATTATAGTTTAGTTACAAACTTTAAATTAAAAGTGTAAAATATACCAAAAAAATCATTTATAAATATAGTCATTGTCATATTAAATGTATCATATGATCCCTAAAGGGGTGCCATTAAAGATAAATAACAATATTGATATAACATTTTACTGAATATGGAAAAAAGAATAGTTTTGTAACCGATCTAAAAAAAGACTATGAAGTGCAAAGAATATCATTTTGGTAGATTTATTTTGGACTAATTAAGATAATATTGAACAGTCATGGAACCCACAAACGGCGTCATTTTCTCGTTAACTTGTACCTTTCAAAATATAAAAATGATTTTTTATTTATATAATTATTTGGTGTTTGATAATTGACACGATTAATATAGTTTTGTATAGTGTAACTAATAACTAAATGAAAATTTCTACCTATTAGAGATTTTTCTATTTTTGAAATTTAAATTTAAATTTTTTAATTAAAGGTGATGAAGATGTATCTATTTCATTATCCTCCTTAAAAAACATAAAAATGATTGAAACTAAAATAAAATTATGGTGTAGACACAAGTTGTCTTAGCTTGTGCATTTCTTTTAATATATGAAGCAAGTGAACAACAAATAGCAAAATAATCACCATACGGATCCGAGTCAAAATTAGAGATTACCTAAAACATGTTACTCTTGGCATCTATGATTATGTGCGCTAATTAATTAGTCTACCTACTATAACTTCAAATTATATTATTTATAGAAATACGTCAATAGTCTACGTATGATAACTCAATCATTTAAATTTTTGAGATAGCTTAATTATTCCGATAACCAAATTACTTAGGAAAATAGTTTGAAATTTTTGTTTAACAGTAGTTGTGTTCGGATCAATTTACATACACCTCGGCTATTTAATGAAATATCTACTATCACTCACCGATACATGTCCTAAACATCTTTGTATGTTTAGCCTTGAAAGAGGGAAATAAGTCATCTAACTTTTTTTGGTCTATGTCGGGAGTAAATCCTGATTTTCCATGATTTTCATTCGGGCTATGTATTCGTTGATTTGATTTTGAAGGTTATTGAATATCGGTTTGTAGACATGCTAATTTGTTAAGATGTTGGTTAATCAGTTGATCGTTATCAGTTCGCTTACCGTTTGTAATGTGACAAACCAAAGGATTTATGCAAAGGAATCATGAATGTGAAAATAATTTATCAAGATAACATCAAAGACAATATGTCGATATGCACAATACCCCTCAAGTCAAGTCTTTTTTCCTACAATTGGAAATAATTGGAACAATTATAATCAAACAATTACTATAGGGTTATTGATTCACCCGTTAAAAGAAGTGGTAAAAAAGAACTTGAACCTAACTCAATAATTATAGAATACTAAACTATTAAAAAACGATAATACCCTGAACCATTAATCCAAACATGCTTGCTTCATTGTTCAAAGGGTTATTTTTGTCTTTTACTCCTATATTAGAAAAGGCATAATCAACATGCTTGCTTCATTGTTCAAAGGGTTATTTTTGTCTTTTACTCTTATATTAGAAAAGGCATAATCAACATGCTTGCTTCATTGTTCAAAGGGTTATTTTTGTCTTTTCCATTATGTATATGGCTATGTGTCTTCTCCTTGGTTAAGCAATTTTGTCTTTTCATTTTCTCAGCTAACGTGTCTTCTTCTGGTAAAATCAGTATGCATGTCTTCCTCCTCCTATGTCTTCCTCCTAATTCTTCATTTATGATGATTCACTGTTTGCACATGGAAGTTAACTCTCTTCAGCCTTCTCCAGGTAATTTTACATGTTTCAATTGAGCTTTCTTTTTCCTTCATCTTCCTTTTCAATCAATCTTGAAGTTCCAAATTTGATCTCGGTGTGTGAATATTCACTTATTTTTTCATTTGGAATTGTTATTGACGTTGGATTATCGTTTTGGTTGGCTGATTGAGATTGATTTAAGTGGGTGAATATACTCAAATTTAATTTGGGTGTGTGATTAAAATTTCTGGTTGTCTTCTTCTCTTTATATATGAAAAACCCATGTATTTTCACATGCAATAACTTATTTTTCCATTTGGAATTGTTATTGACGTTGGATTATCGTTTTGGTTGGCTGATTGAGATTGATTTAGGTGGGTGAATATACTCAAATTTGATTTGGGTTTGTGATTAAAATTTCTGGTTGTCTTCTTCTTTTTATGTATGAAAAACCCATGTATTTTCACATGCAGTAACTTTTGGTTCTCTTTTGTCGGATGTAGTGTTAGTTTGGTGTTCCAATTCAAATTTCTGGTTGTCTTCCTCTGTTCATGTATGAAAAACCCATATATTTTCACATGCAGTAAATTTTGGTTGTCTTTTAATCAGCATGTGTTTCGGCTACAAAACTCTTCCTGATTATCTCCATTTTGGGCATAGAGTATTTAATTTTTTTTTATTCAAAATAAAAAAGAAGGAAGAGTAGGGGTAGACGCACATACACATAAGACTTGAAGAGAAGCGTAAAAAGAAGATAGAGAGAGATAGAGCCAAGGCGGCATCTCTGTCTCCTAATTCACAGAAATAAGTTAGCTAATTACAGACTCATCAATGAAATAAGGTTGTGATGGAGTAAGTAACCAGAGGTCTCGAGTTCGAATTCCCTGAGTACATAGTCATTTTTGTTATGAAATGTTTTACTGATGTGAGCCTTTTTTATTTAAATCTCCATATATCCAGCTGACCGATTGATCAATAATACTGGATATAAGTGGCTTAGCAGAAAAGATGTGAGACTTTTGTGAGAATAGGATGAAACAGAGTGATGTTGCATGATTCACACGATGTTTATGTTGCAGCTTGAAAAAAATAATTAAAAATTATTGTACGGAGTCTATATATTCGGTTTTTCCAATGGTAGCTGATAGAACATTTGGTTGTTTTTAGAATTAAAAACTTGATCTTCATATAACTTATGAGAAATGAGAACTCAATTTGTTAGAGCTACTGTTGTTACTGAGAATCCTGTCAGTTCAACAAATTGTTGAGAATTGATCAAAGGCCTTGATTTTTGGTGTGGAAGCTTAACTTTTTATTGGCCATGGATTTGTGTCTTTCTTGTCTTGTAGGTGTAAGGAATTAGAAGGGACTGAGATTTTCTTGATCAATGTCAAGTCATGAAACATGATCATATTGTATAATTTGTTGAATCTCCTAAAAATTAGTAGAATTGTTTTGTTTTGTGGTTTGATCACTGTCCTTTAAATCATCCAATCATGAATTATTGATCAAATAGCATAATTTCTTTACGAGGACAACATAGCAAATGTAACCACACAAGTGGTGTTTGGTGAGGCAGTGTATATGTAAACCTTATCCCTACCTTGTGAGATGAGGTAGAGAGACTGTTTTCGATAGACCCTTAACTCAAAAAATTTATGAGTACATCGATTTGGTTCTACATTTAAGTTAAACAGTTGAGAAGAAAGGTAAAGATTGTAGCTTTATGCATTCTCATGGTGCTGCATAGCTAAACACTTTATAGGTTCTGTTTGTAGGTTTATTTGTTTTATCTTTGGTGTCTGAGTTTACTTTGAACAATTTGGGAGGAAGTTAAAGATTGTAATTTTATATGTTTCGCTGCGGTGTTGGATGGTTAGTACTTTATGGGGTTCTATTTGTAGGTTTATTTATTTTATCTTTGGTATCTGAGTTTAGTTTTAACACTTCGGGAGGAAGTTAACATTATAGCTTTCTTTGCTTCTCAGAGGTGCTGGATAGTTAATACTTTATGGAGTTCTGTTTATTTTTAGGATCAGAGCTGTGTGATGCTTTCATCTAGCAACTCTAAACTCTTATGCATCATTGAAGAAGTACTCTTAATAGATGTCTTAATTGAATTCGTTTTACCTTTTCTAACTGTAACAACAGCTAAGCCCCCTACTTCTTTAAGAAATAAATCATATGAAAGTTTTCTTATCAGTTTTCGGTTTCTTCCTACTTTTAAAAGAGCTTTAGTATCCTCATCAGAGAAATTCTATCAACTCTGCCAGAAGCAACTATACTGATTATGAGCTCATACAAACTACAATATGTTAACAATGCCATTATGATTTACTGATTGATACTAATATTTTCATTCGAGTATTTAAGTTTAATAACTCTGTTGTTTTGTTTGTCTAAGCTTTCATATATTCATATGGCTACACTAATATCATGCGTCTGAGGCGAACTATTAGAGATGATATTTGATAGATACAACTTGAAGAAAATACTAAATTAATTTTGCAATTATTTTTTTTGTGCAGTGTGAAGATAGGAATTTGCAGTTACTACTACTAAAGTCTCAGCGCTACAGGTATGCTCTTTTCCACCCGTTATTATGATTTCTCTTTTGCCTTCTGTATAAATTCTCCATCTTTAGTAAATTCTGCAAAGAATAATTTGGTTTGTTATAATTATTTTGAACTGTTTTGTGCATGAGTAAGAAAATGAAAGTAAACATATAATTTTATATCTCATATTCAGGATAGATAACAGTTCTACAAATGTCAGACAAAAATCTGAATTCTGAAAAAGTTCACGCTGATAAAAAAGCTAGACGGCGTGAATTATATAAACTGCCACAATCCAATAAGAAAGATGCCTATCTAGCTGGCAGACGGGCAAACTCAGCCATCGAGAATAATGCCTCCATCGGTGCTAGCTCCAGCATCACCACATTGTCTACACATGAGCAAACTCTTAATATAGGTAAAATAGCTAGATAAGCTATAATCTAAATAATCTTTATTTACTAAAATTAGTTTTAAGAATTAACTACATTATGCAGGATGTAGTTCAACAGAAGTTAATTACATGGAAACCATCTACCCGATAACAAATTATGCTACCCTAAAAAATGTTCCTCGGTGTAAATTCTGCACTGCAAAAAGATTTGAGTATGAGCAAGAATTAGAAAGCATTCTCAATGAATATAAGTTCGCCATCATTCTGTCAAAACCATTGTGGTGGAATCAAACAAATAGAGACCCTGTGTAGAGGAAATATTCAACTCCAATTTGTGAAGAAGAAAATGCAAGCAAGTAATTCACCCACATCATGTTTTTAAGATAAAAGTGAATCCTATAATTAGTAGAGCCCAACTGAATTACTATCCTTTTGTAACCCGTTCTTAGTTACGATGGAATAATGATTTCAGCAACATATAAAAGTTTACTATAACGCGCACCAAGAGTAACTCAAAAGAGCAGTCTCCTCCCAAGCTTGTTCATGGGAAAAGATAAATTTTCATGGCTATCTGCAATATTTGATGCAAGACTTTGTAGCTCATATCAATGGTATAGCTACAATATTTTTACCTTGTGTCATTCAAATAGTTAGCCTCTTGTATCAACGGTATAACTGCAACTTTTTACCTTGTGTAATCCAAACAGTTAGTCCGAAGCAACTTGACTAACTCAAGCTAACAACAACTTGATAGAATATCAATACTTAATAAATATTGTAGAAGGAATAATTATTGATCAATGTAATCAAGAACTCAAGAAAAAAGAATGTGCATGTAGACAGGATAGTCTTTGATTATCAGTAGGGGTTTGGCATTAGGTTTCCTAACCTACCTAAGACATAAAGATTAAGCAACTCACAACAATGAAACTCAACTTAAACTCCACAAAATCATACAACTAATAGAAATACTTGAGGAGATAACAAACCTTCAAGAATTATTCAGTCAAAAGTGTATAGGTTCATCAAAGTTTTAGCTCATTCAACGGCCCTTCTTAAAGTACTCCAGCTGAATTCTTTTAAGTATTGAGAATAAGCTAAGAAAGAAGAGAAAGAATTTAAGGCAACAAAGTTACTGATCTCAATAGAAAATTAGTGATTGAAAGTGACAAACTCAACTAATAAAAAACTATCAAGATGAATATCTAACACGAGATTTGCCTTATATATACAGATGTAGGAAAAGTAAAAAATAAATAAAAAGACAAACATACCAACTGAAAATGTTCAGAATCATAATAATAGTATTGAAAGCATTCTCCCATGTTTTTCTTCAGAATGATTTTTTTCTTAAAGAAGCAAATTGTGATAATACTATTGTTACTTCTAGTACGAACAATATACTAATGATTTGTGGAATTTCAGTCCATCCAAAAATCAAGAAATGTCTAATCCACATTGCAAAAGTAAGACGTTTGATTGGAAAAATTATATTGAACTTCGCTTGTAGACAGGATCATATTCATTTAAGTGCAGATATAACTATGAGGGGTATATAAGATCCTAATTCCACTTATACCAGCTACCAATAGTTTTTAACTTTGTCTATGACACATTCCTGTTATTTTTCTAGTTATCTTCCTCTTCATCAGTAACAAGACAACAACTTTGTACCTTAACCGCTACTAACGAAGGAGATAAAATGAGGAAGGAGAGAAAAAGAAATCAGAATAACGGATGGGAAAGAACATACATGTAGTTGGAGCATTAATTGTAATAACGCAAATCCTTAACTTCACCTTGCAAGCGAAAATAATTGTAGAATGAATTTACTATTTTTTTTTTGTGATTTGTTTCTATCAAATAGTGAGAGAGCACAAGGTGTTCAACTCCAATGCAATAAGGTGAAGAAACTCCAAAATAAACCCACAAGAACTCAAAAAATTGATTTCGATGAAAAACCTATATATGAACAGAGGAAGTACATAAGAATTCTAATAAAGAAAAGTTATTGCATCTACGAAAACACAACAAAAATGTAAAACAAAAATTCAAAATAGAACAGGAAAATCATAATCACCCAATCAAAATTGAAATCATAAGAATTAAAATAATTAGGACTTCCAAAACACATGAAAATAGAATATCACAAAAACCCAAAAAATTAATTCAGATGAAAAAATTCATGTACGAACGGAGGAAGTTGAAAAGAGCTCCTGTCACTTTATTTGATTCATAAACAGAAGATATATATACTCAATCATTAGACGGTTCATCAGGCTGATGATATTTTAACTATGCAGATGGCATAACCTTGTTTTACGGAAGAAAGCCCTATATTGATGTCCTAATGCAAGCTAGACCAAAAGAAAGTATCCAGACAGATTTAACACTTCGAAAGATGGAAACTAATTGCACTAAAGGAAAGTTGGGCTTTCCCTAGAAGGTCTGCTTCAATAGCAATCTATGTGTGATGCCATCTTCTGAATTTTATCCATTTCTTCGAGATTCGCTGACACCAGATAAAGAGTATAATCAAATTCAAATCAAACTAAAATAAACCACAAAGTAAAATTGGAAGATCAAACTAATACTACACCAAAATTTACTACATGTGAGAATATATGGTTCTTTCATATATGAACAGAGGAAGACAACCAGAAATCTGAAACAAGAATTCAAAATACAACATGAAAATCATAATCACCCAACAAAAATTGAAAGCACGTGGATTAAAATTATTGGGACTTTTGTAACATGGAAACAAAAACAAATTTCACATACCCAAATCAAATTTGGTATATCCACACACCTAAATCAAATTTAATCACCCAACAAAAGGATAATCCAACATAAATAACTATCACAAATGAAAAAATAAGCAAACATGCACACACCCAAGTCAAATTTGGAACTTCAACTTTGACGAAAAAGAAGATGACAAAAAAAATACTCAATTGAAACATGTAAAACCTTACCTGGAGAATGTTGAAGAGAAGAACTGAACTTTGATATGCAAACAGTGGAGCATAAATGAAGAATACAAATAGGGTGCCAAAGAATGACATGTTACAATAAGGAATCGAAAAGACAAATTGATTAAACAAGAAGAAGACATCTAGCCATTATAGAGAATTGAAAAGACAAAAATACTCATGAGCAATGAAGCAGGCATGTTGAACAAGCCTTTTTAATATAAGAGACATTATGATTTATATATTATATTTTATATATTACTTTATGTATTATTTTAAAACAACAATATTTTTGTAGGATTAAAAAAAAATATTAAAGATTTTGACCTTCCAAAAAAAAAGTAACAAACAATAATTAAAAAAAATTGCTAATTTATGTATTAATTTATTTGAGTTTGAATTTTGTAAGACTGTAGAGTATTATAACAAAAAATAGGATAATAGCTAAGATTGAATCCAAAAAGATAAGTAACAAATAACAAAAAGATTCTTCTTTCAATATTTTTCAACAATATTTATCTATGTACAATATTGATTGCAAATTTGATTATGTACATTGTTTACATCCCCACTCTACTCAAATAGGGCGAAACGTCGCGGCAACTCGAAAATAATGTATTGATTCAATTTTGATAGAGTTTTAAAAATAAACGAGTTTTTAAAAAAGAGTCGCCACCTAATTTTAGGAAAAAACTAGGAAACCACTAAATGATCTACGAAACCAATTGATTCTAGGTAGGAGGTTCAAATTATTTCGAAGGGAAGGGGTTAGGCACCCTTCGAAATCCACAAATGTGGGTCCCGACTGAATTCATTTTTTTTCAAATTGAGGAGGAAAATAAAATAATGTACAAGTATAATAAACATTCAATATGTACAAATAATAAAATAATAAATATAAGAAACGGCCTAAAGTTTGCCTAACGTCAATATATACAAAATAATGAAATAAAAGTATGATTCGAACTATATTCGAATAATTTCAAGGAGAAGCACCTCCGGGTACCTGTAAAGACACTCAGTAAAAGAGTTAGTACCAAATAAATAAAAATAAAAATGAATAACTAAAATAATAACTTAAAAATAAAAATCCATCTTATTAACATGGAAGGCCTTGAAAATTGACGGTAATTTCTTCATCGGCCAATTTAACAAATAAACATGTATGAACTTAAATTAGATTTCCGTCTTTTAAAATGGAAAGGCCTCTAAACCCGACGGATAGATTTTTCATTGGCCAATTTCAACATATTAACAAATAAGTTATATGAACTTGAATTAAAAAATTCCGTCTTTTAATGTTGAATAGGCCTCCAAAACCGACGGAGAGTTTTTTCATTGGCCCCTTTAATAATAAATAATATAAAATTAACTAAATTTTCCGTCTTTTAAAATAGAAAGGCCTCGAAAACCGACGAAAAGATTTTCTCATTGGCCAAATTTAACAAGTAAATATTTTAACATAATCCTATCAAAGTAACAAAACAAGTTGCAAAGCAACATACTACCTCCAAAAGATAATAAAATAAGATAGCAACAGTAACCAATGATAACAATAAAATAGCAACAATAATAATAATAATAATAATAATATAAAATTAAGGCAAATACATATTTGATGACAAAAGGAATAATAGCATAGCAAACTAACAGTGAACCGAACAAAGTTAAACAATAATAAATCTAACATGGCTAACGAGAAGAATAAAAATCCATAAACAGAGAAGACATCTAAACACACAAAATTTTATGCTATTTTATAATAAATAAAATAAACTAGTAATAATAAAAAGACTTAATAAATGACAATGTCAGTAAACAGAGCAAAGGGTCAAAAAATGAAGTCTATTTCAACGGAGAGAAAGGAACAGAGGACCTGGTTCGTTGATGTGTATGGGTGAGCTACTGGCGGATCTCAACGTTGATTGTTGGCTGTTGTTTAGTGGTTTTGAACGGAGAAGACAACGACAAGAGAGGGGAAAAGGAGCTCAGAATCGGGGTCTCGCCGGAGTTTGGTTGTTTGAGGAAGAAAGAGAGGTGAGTATGGTTGTGATTTTGGTTTGTGGTTGGAGAAGGTGAGGGCTGAGATCTGGTGGTGACCTGGTTGGTAAGAGAAGGAAATGGGGGTCGTTTGATTGCTATCTTGGTGGGTTTGGTTCGATGATTGTTGTTGGTTGGAGAAATGGAGGAGCAAGTGGCTTTCTCTGGCGGCTTGCCGCTGTTTTAGGCGGTATCCTTTGCCGGAACAGTGAGGAAGAGAGGAGGGATCAATTTACAACCACTACTGATTAATAACATACAAGATCCTTTACTAAAAAATGTATGAGAAAAAAAAAAGTTCAAGCACATTCCAAGAAAAACTGTCAAGCACAAGGGTAAGAATTAAATATCAATTGAGGATGAAGAATAACAGCCCAATTAAAACACACTATCAATAGATGGTTGAACATTCACACACTTTAAAAAGGACAAACATAATGAAAAAAAAAGCTTTCATGCTTGAAACGGAAGTTTACAGCAACTACACATTTCACACAAACACAAAATCATATAGTTTATAATCAAGTTGAAAAACATATAACCGAATTAGGGGAATGAACCTGGACGGATCTGGATCCGTTTTGAACAACTTGAAGCTATCAAAAACTCCATCGAAGCTCGCCTTGTCACTGGTTCAGAGCTGCTGTGGTCTTCGCTGCTACTGCCGATTGAAGTTGCTGCCTGTGCTGCTGGTCGGAGCTGCTGTTGCAGGTGTTTCACTGGTGGCAGGCTGCTGGTGGTTTTGCTTCTCACCGGCGGCTGCTTGGTGCGCGGGGCTTTGCTGTCTTCGCAGGAGAAGCAAGCGACTGCTGGCGCTGATGTTTCCGGCGGCTGCTGCTGCCTGCAAAGAGAAGAAAAAGAAGAAGGAGAAGAGGAGAGAGGAGAAGAGGCGATGGGAGAGGAGAGGGGAAGAGAAGAGGGAGGCGGAGAGATGGAAAAAGGGAGAGGGAAGGGGGAAGAGATTAGGGTTGTTTTCCCTCTCCCTCAAATTTATTCCCCAATTTTCTTTATTCACCATCCTAAATAAATAAAATATAATGGACCCAAATGTGTGGACTTGAAATTGTAGGCTCAAAATTATTAATAGAATTTCTAATAATACTTTTTTTTGTATTTGACTAAATTTTAGATTGTGTTAAATTTAACATAAATATTAACAAATGTAACAAATAAAATGAATATTAAAATAATATAATGAATGCAACTAATGACATGTGAAATACAATTTTAAAAATTAACTAACAAAAAGAAAATCCTAAATTTTGATAAATAAAGATAGTTATCGACAAACTTATTAAAAATTATATAAAAAAATATTTTTGAACTATTAAATAAATAAACTTAAAATTACGAATTTTTAAAATGTTAGGCCAAAATTGGGTGTCAACAGCTGTCCCTTTCGTTGTGTATGATTGATGAAAGAAATCGTGGACAACGAAAATTGACAAACCCAATTTTGACCGAACACATGACCTTTGTAGAGAAGTGCGGTGGAAATATAGTGGAAGTCAATCCCGAACTCGCATCTAAAAGGTTTCACGCTTTGTTGCGTCTTTGTTGAAGTAATTCGCACATGTGGCTCCTCTGAGAGTGCATCCTCTAGAATGTTCTAAAAAAAAACAAAGATAAAAGTCATTATTATAGGCAAAACTAAAAGAAAAAGGAAGCATCTCTTATGATACGATAAATGGAGATAAATACAGGTCCCTTGGTAGGACGAATGAAGATGATGATCAATCTGTAGGATTTGAAATGAATGTCCATCGGTAGGACTAATGAAAAAAATGATGATCCATCGATAGGATTTTGAATGTATGTCCATCGGTAGGACGAATGAAAAAAAAATGATGATCCATCGATAGGATTTTGAATGCATGTCCATCGGTAGGACAAATGAAAAGATTATCCATCGGTAGGATTTTGAATGTATGTCCATCAGTAGGACAAAATGTAAACATCTTTCAACGCAAGTTTTCACCGACTTGAACGTTGAAAAGATATGGTGCACATCCTTCACCTCCGAATAGATGCGTCTTAAATGCAAATATCTTTTAACGCAAGTTTCCACCGACTTGAACGTTGAAAAGATATGGTGCACATCCTTCACCTCCGAATAGATGCGTCTTAAATGCAAATGCAAATATCTTCTTGCGATGCATGAATATTAACTCTCGATGCATGATCTTCTGCGGGGCATGAATATTTTCCCGCAATGCATAAATTTTGCGAGGGATGGAATCTTCTCGCGATGCATAAATTTTGCGAGGAATGAAATCTTCTCGCTATGCATGAATTTCTGCGAGGTATGAAATCTTCTCGCTATGCATGAATTTCTGCGAGGTATGAAATCTTCTCGCGATGCATGAATATTAACTCTCGATGCATGAATTAACTCGCGATGCATGAATATTAATTGCGATGCATGATTTTTCGCAATGCATGAATATTGACTCGCGATGCATGATTTTTGCAATGCATGAATATTGACTCGCGATGCATGATTTTTTCAATGCATGAATATTGACTCTCAATGCATGATCTTTGCAATGCATGAATATTGACTCGCGATGCATGATTTTTTCAATGCATGAATATTGACTCTCAATGCATGATATTCTGCGGGGCATAAATATCTTTCCGCAATGCATAATTTTGCGAGGGATGGAATCTTCTCGCGATGCATAAATTTCTGTGAGGTATTAAATCTTCTCGCGATGCGTGAATAATAACTCGCGATGCATGAATATTAATCTCGATGCATGAATTAACTCGCGATGCATGATCTTCTACGGGGCATGAATATCTTCCCGTAATGCATAAATTCTGCAAGGTATGAAATCTTCTTGCGATGCATGAATTTCTGCGAGGTATGAAATCTTCTCGCGATGCATGAATTTCTGCGAGGTATGAAATCTTCTCGCTATGCATGAATATTAACTCTCGATGCATGAATTAACTCGCGATGCATGAATATTAATTCGCGATGCATGATCTTTCGCAATGCATGAATATTGACTCGCGATGCATGATTTTTGTAATGCTTGAATATTGACTCTCAATGCATGATCTTCTGCGGGGCATGAATATTTACTCTCAATGCATGATTTTTGCAATGCATGAATATTGACTCTCAATGCATGATTTTTGTAACTGCTATCAAGCTTCTCGCAGTACTTATCAGAATTTTGAGGTCTTCCTCAAAATTCTGTCCCAGTTAGAATTGTAAGGAGAAATAATAATCACACTGGGTATATGACCGAGCCGTCGTGGCGCCTACATATCCTGTTGATCCAGGAATCAGGTCAAATGTAGTTCCAAACTTGTAGATGATGAATACTGCAAAAAATCTGAAAGAAGATCATCAGTAGAAAATGTACAATATGAACATGATGAAATAGGAAAATAATATTGCATGTGATATCCAAAGCCTATAAAAAACATGTCACATTTTTGGACGAACAATCCATGCCGTAAAATATGACTCTCACACATACGAGATTAACCCGATGACACTTTTTACAATGAACAGCTCAAAAGGCAATTTTTTTTATTTTTTTTATTTTTATATAAAATTGAAAGACTCTTAAAAAGGTTTTAAAATATTAAAGAATGAGTGTTTTTTCACTTTTTTTTTTCTTTTTGAAAAATAAAAAAAATGTGATGAGATAGTCAAACATTCACTACAATTGGTACCAACAGTTAAGATTGCAGGTAAATCTCTCATTTTTTTTTTCATTTTTTTTTATTTTTTAAAGATTGAATTTAAAGTAATTCCTACAGCTTCAAGTGGTACCTCCAATATACTTAAGGATCAACATGATCCGTTCATCTTGTTTCAACAAGGTTTTGAATTGTATAAATCCTCATGTTTCAAGTGCCCTCACGAAAAAGATTTGTCCTATTTCACACGTATTTGAAACATTTGATTTTAGGACATTTTTCAAAGTGCACTCACACTCACAAAAATGTTCAATGCATACAACTGTGATACCATATGCTTGACCCTTATGTAAATCTCCACTAATGTGAGAACATTTGGAATGAGATCATGTAGGGCTTGTCATTGGCTTGTAACGTAGGCTTAGGGATGGGTAGGATATTTATTTGGGATAAAAGTGACTTAATTCCTCCTTGAGCGTCACACAGAATTTGTGCTCTTAATGATTGGTACGCCTTTGGCGTTAGATCCTCTTCATTGTTCTCCCCCTTTTCAACTTCTTTTGAATTCTCATTTTTGACTCTTTTCCCTTCTTCTTCTTTTTTCTTCCTTTGTTTCGACTTCTTTTGAGTTCTCATTTTTTGGAGCTTTTCCATTCTTCTCTTCTTTTTTTTTTTTTTTTTTACCCTCTTTGTTTAGACTTCTTTTGAGTCCTTATTTCTTGGAGCTTTTCTTTTATTTCACTCCTTTCTTATAAATTTTTCTCCTTTTTGTTGGAGTATTTCCTTCCCATTTTTCATTGACCTTGTAAGGGTATTTTTGTCTTTCTTTATTTCTTTCACCTTTTCTTTCTTCCTTTATTTTCTTTTTTCTCTAGAAGTCTTTTGTTTTCTTGACTTTGGGAGACTCGATATCTTTGCTTTCGGAAATTTCAAACATGGATCTTCTCTTTTAATTTGCAAATTCTTGGTGCACTCAAGAAGGTTGGGCCAAGAGAGGATAGTGCTTGTAAGCACTTAAAAGGGTAGTGGTTAAGATGTGGTTGTCCAAAGAAAGGTTTCAGGCTCAAAGTGGGAAAACTAGGGATTAATGTAATTTGGTAGGCTTTGAAAGGCACAATCGGATCAAAAAAGGCCTACAATCCTTTCTCAAACCAAACATTACTCAGGATTTCGCCTCGAAAAACATTCAGGTCAAGTTCTAGATCAACAGTGTAACACAATTGAACTTTGATCAAAAGCTCACCACACAATGCACATGAAACATAAGGTTAGTTTTATTCTTATCTTGATTGCATGCAAGAGAATTTTCAAGCATCACAAAAGTACAGTTAAGAGGCACCACGAGAATCTATAGTTTACCGCAAAGTCAGTCTTCTCCATCATATCGAATATATTTACATGCTCTTAACTACATAGGTCCCGACCGAGATGAAGACATGACTCTTACAGTATGTACAAGTATTGTTTTTTTAAAAGAATGATTACCGAACCCGAGAAGGGTTGCCTACGTATCTCATTAAAATGAGAATCAGGTGTGCGTAGTTCATGTAGATATAACTTTGAAAATATTAACAAACTATTTTATTTTTTTTATTTTTTTTTACTTTTGGAAAAATAATACCGAACCCAAGAAGGGTTGCCTACGTATCTCACCGAAATGAGAATCAGGTACGCGTAGTTCGTGTAGATATAACTTTGAAAATATTAACAAACTATTTTATTTTTTTTTATTTTTTTTTTACTTTTGGAAAAATAATACCGAACCCAAGAAGGGTTGCCTACGTATCTCACCGAAATGAGAATCAGGTACGCGTAGTTCGTCCAGATAAGACATATAATAATTTAAAGATTTAGACAACTCAAATAAATTCTTTTTTTTTGTTGTTGACCCCTTTGTGTTTTTTTTCCGCACCAATAAGCCCATTAATCGTCAATATTTATACTGTCTGTTGAATGTAACCTATGAATTTCTACAGTAATTTCTAAGTATACTCTTTTCGGATGTTTTCTTGAAACTGTCTCTTCCCAATTTTCACGAGATCCAGACATTGTTATGACCATCCCCGACTGATGTCGGGGACGGTATTCCTACAAAAATATGAGAAATATGTGAGAGCAGGACCATCATGCAAAATAATAATAAAAATAAGTGGGTGCCACCTCATAGTCAAATACTCCCCTAATTTATCGTTTTGACTTGATATAATTGAGAAATGCAAGGACTTTAATTTCGCTAATCCTCTTGTCTCTTGCAACTTCGGACAAATAATGATTTCTGAATTCGGACATAAATCAACATTTCGCTCTGAAGAAGAACAACTCAAAAGGTAAGAGTGTTAGTTCTTGTTCATAATGGATAATGCAAAATATCACACAAATAATGAATTAAACACATAAACACTGTTTTAATTAACAACAAACTGAAACATATCATATAGCATACAAACAATTATTGCGCATCCTACACAAATATGTGACCCTTTTATGCCTAGGGTAGGCCTATCGATTTGAAGGATGTATATGTCATTTGAAACATTCCATTGTCCCGAAATCTAAATTTATACAAATTTATACGAATAAAATGAATGGGGATACATAATAGGGAAAATGGGATACAAAATATTCAGTCCCGCGCAGGGGTACCATCATATTCTAAGCCTTTGTGAAAGATACTCTCTCTTGAACTTGTTGTTATCTTCGATTGTCTAACACTTTTGGATGGAATGATAGCTTTTGAAGAACCGAATTTGACAAAAATAGACTATTAAAATAACTCTCTAATCAGATGGACAATGGTTTGTCAAATGTCGTATACATCCTTCAAATTACACACAATTATGATTGTCCGTTTAGGCCGGAAGCCATTATGGACTCAAGGTGGTCTTTCTAATGGGCTCAACACGCCTTGGTTGTTGAGTCATCTTAGGCTGATGCTTAAATTTGGATTTGGCTCCGCTCTACGCTAGTTTACTAGGAGTGGGTTGTATTTAGAGTGGAAAAGGTAACCCAAACGGACTATTTGGGCTGGGACAGTTAACGATCGTTGACTATCAAGTAGCCAACTACACTCATCAGGGTGCCCCGAGAAAATTTGGTTAATGAACGACTGCGAACCCGCATAATCGTCCTTTAGTGGAAATAAAATAATTGTCGTTTGACGGAAAATATTATGCCATGAATGCAATGATAATATACACACAATAAAATAAATAATGAATAAATACAATAAACAAATAATCAGTGAAATATAAAAATACAAGGTATAACATAATAATAAAACAAAAATTTCCTCAATTTGAAAAAAAATTAAATTCATATTGGTTAAAACCTCTATAATCCCCAGCAGATGTCGCCATTCTGTTTACATCCCCACTCTACTCAAATAGGGCGAAACGTCGCGGCAACTCGAAAATAATGTATTGATTCAATTTTGATAGAGTTTTAAAAATAAACGAGTTTTTAAAAAAGAGTCGCCACCTAATTTTAGGAAAAAACTAGGAAACCATTAAATGATCTACGAAACCAATTGATTCTAGGTAGGGGGTTCAAATTATTTCGAAGGGAAGGGGTTAGGCACCCTTCGAAATCCACAAATGTGGGTCCCGACTGAATTCATTTTTTTTAAATTGAGGAGGAAAATAAAATAATGTACAAGTATAATAAACATTCAATATGTACAAATAATAAATATAAGAAACGGCCTAAAGTTTGCCTAACGTCAATATATACAAAATAATGAAATAAAAGTATGATTCGAACTATATTCGAATAATTTCAAGGAGAAGCACCTCCGGCTACCTGTAAAGACACTCAGTAAAAGAGTTAGTACCAAATAAATAAAAATAAAAATGAATAACTCAAATAATAACTTAAAATAAAAATCCATCTTATTAACATGGAAGGCCTTGAAAATTGACGGTAATTTCTTCATCGGCCAATTTAACAAATAAACATGTATGAACTTAAATTAGATTTCCGTCTTTTAAAATGGAAAGGCCTCTAAACCCGACGGATAGATTTTTCATTGGCCAATTTCAACATATTAACAAATAAGTTATATGAACTTGAATTAAAAAATTCCGTCTTTTAATGTTGAATAGGCCTCCAAAACCGACGGAGAGTTTTTTCATTGGCCCCTTTAATAATAAATAATATAAAATTAACTAAATTTTCCGTCTTTTAAAATAGAAAGGCCTCGAAAACCGACGAAAAGATTTTCTCATTGGCCAAATTTAACAAGTAAATATTTTAACATAATCCTATCAAAGTAACAAAACAAGTTGCAAAGCAACATACTACCTCCAAAAGATAATAAAATAAGATAGCAACAGTAACCAATGATAACAATAAAATAGCAGCAATAATAATAATAATAATAATAATAATATAAAATTAAGGCAAATACATATTTGATGACAAAAGGAATAATAGCATAGCAAACTAACAGTGAACCGAACAAAGTTAAACAATAATAAATCTAACATGGCTAACGAGAAGAATAAAAATCCATAAACAGAGAAGACATCTAAACACACAAAATTTTATGCTATTTTATAATAAATAAAATAAACTAGTAATAATAAAAAGACTTAATAAATGACAATGTCAGTAAACAGACCAAAGGGTCAAAAAATGAAGTCTATTTCAACGGAGAGAAAGGAACAGAGGACCTGGTTCGTTGATGTGTATGGGTGAGCTATTGGCGGATCTCAACGTTGATTGTTGGCTGTTGTTTAGTGGTTTTGAACGGAGAAGACAACGACAAGAGAGGGGAAAAGGAGCTCAGAATCGGGGTCTCGCCGGAGTTTGGTTGTTTGAGGAAGAAAGAGAGGTGAGTATGGTTGTGATTTTGGTTTGTGGTTGGAGAAGGTGAGGGCTGAGATCTGGTGGTGACCTGGTTGGTAAGAGAAGGAAATGGGGGTCGTTTGATTGCTATCTTGGTGGGTTTGGTTCGATGATTGTTGTTGGTTGGAGAAATGGAGGAGCAAGTGGCTTTCTCTGGCGGCTTGCCGCTGTTTTCAGGCGGTATCCTTTGCCGGAACAGTGAGGAAGAGAGGAGGGATCAATTTACAACCACTACTGATTAATAACATACAAGATCCTTTACTAAAAAATGTATGAGAAAAAAAAAGTTCAAGCAGATTCCAAGAAAAACTGTCAAGCACAAGGGTAAGAATTAAATATCAATTGAGGATGAAGAATAACAGCCCAATTAAAACACACTATCAATAGATGGTTGAACATTCACACACTTTAAAAAGGACAAACATAATGAAAAAAAAAGCTTTCATGCTTGAAATTGAAGTTTACAGCAAGTACACATTTCACACAAACACAAAATCATATAGTTTATAATCAAGTTGAGAAACATATAACCGAATTAGGGGAATGAACCTGGACGGATCTGTTAAAGATCCGTCTTTGAACAACTTGAAGCTATCAAAAACTCCATCGAAGCTCGCCTTGTCACTGGTTCAGAGCTGCTGCTGGTCTTCGCTGCTACTGCCGATTGAAGTTGCTGCCTGTGCTGCTGGTCGGAGCTGCTGTTGCAGGTGTTTCACTGGTGGCAGGCTGCTGGTGTTTTTGCTTCTCACCGGCGACTGCTTGGTGCGCGGGGCTTTGCTGTCTTCGCAGGAGAAGCAAGCGACTGCTGGCGCTGATGTTTCCGGCGGCTGCTGCTGCCTGCAAAGAGAAGAAAAAGAAGAAGGAGAAGAGGAGAGAGGAGAAGAGGCGATGGGAGAGGAGAGGGGAAGAGAAGAGGGAGGCGGAGAGATGGAAAAAGGGAGAGGGAAGGGGGAAGAGATTAGGGTTGTTTTCCCCTCTCCCTCAAATTTATTCCCCAATTTTCTTTATTCACCATCCTAAATAAATAAAATATAATGGACCCAAATGTGTGGACTTGAAATTGTAGGCTCAAAATTATTAATAGAATTTCTAATAATACTTTTTTTTGTATTTGACTAAATTTTAGATTGTGTTAAATTTAACATAAATATTAACAAATGTAACAAATAAAATGAATATTAAAATAATATAATGAATGCAACTAATGACATGTGAAATACAATTTTAAAAATTAACTAACAAAAAGAAAATCCTAAATTTTGATAAATAAAGATAGTTATCGACAAACTTATTAAAAATTATATAAAAAAAATATTTTTGAACTATTAAATAAATAAACTTAAAATTACGAATTTTTAAAATGTTAGGCCAAAATTGGGTGTCAACATACATTTTAAATAATTAAATTAAAAATGTAATTAAAGTTTATGGTTGAACTAGTTTCTCTATGAAACAATCTTAATATTAAGAACACATTGATACTTGCCCTTATTCGTAATTTTACTATCAAAAGCTTCATTTTAAAAAAATTTAGTCAAACACAAATTGCTTATCAAAAGTATCTTTCAAATGAATTTGTCAAACACAAATTATTATTTTTAAAAGCATTTTTTTGAAAAGATATTTTAGAAAAACACTTCTAAAAATAAGCAATTTTTATTAGTAATGTAGAACAAGCTCTTCAAGTAGTATTTCACAAAGAGTTTCAAGAAAGCATAAATTATTTGCTTCAAGTGCATTATTTTCATAAAGAAAAGCATAGTTAGCTTTAAAGAAAGCATATCTTCATTTTGAGAAAGTACCATCAATTTTTCATAAAGCCATAGTCTTGTAAAGTAAGATAAATACAGTTATAAAGAAACATTTTTGAGTATTAACTAAAGACGGTGGAGCTTTCTCTAAATGGGACAAAATATAGTTATTGAGCATTATTGCATTGTTTTGGAAATAGTATTGAACACCAAGTTGGGTGAGAGTTATACAATCCAAACCCAATAATTGTGCAACCAGCATAGGATAAGATTGTGTCGTTGATTCAGACGATTCCTCATAAAGTCTCTGGTAAGAATTCAGATATTGGATTCATTTTATGATCTTAGACGTATTTATACTCTTATTTACTATGATTTACATGTATGTGCCTTATGTTTCGAGAATATTCTTGATGATAATTGTTGTTTTTTCGTCGAGTATTGTTCTAAATACGCACTAACCTACATGATTTACATATGCAGGGATTTCTATTAAAGTATGAGATAAATAAGAGGCGACAAAAGCGAAGGAAAAATGAGTGTGAAGAATAAAACGCCTGGAGCAGTCTTGGTTCGCCGCTCCAAGACCTAAACTATTGGAGCTAAATTCTAGCATACTGCTAGCGCACTTCCCCAACAGTCCTAGCTCTATGGTGGCGTGCTTCCCCCAAGCCAACCCCGACTTTTTAGACAAATTTTAATTGATTTTGGATTCCTAATCGGACTAGAACTGGAATTATTTTTTTCTAAATTCTATAAATAGGATTCTAAGGATATTTTGTGAAGAAGAACTTCTTTATCCTTTGTAGCCGTAACAATTTTTAGGGTTCTTTTCTTCTTCTTCTTTTTCTTTTCTTAAACATTAGGAGCTAAAGACCCTTGTTTTGGGGCTTCAACTACTTATAGTTGTTGAACATTAATTATTTTGAATTAATGTTGGTTATCACTTATATTACTTTTGTATTCATGTTTTAGTATTTCATACTTCATCACCATATAAATAAATATATTGTCTACTCTTGAATACAGGAGAAAGAGAGGTAGATAGACAAAAAAATATAAAGAGTTCGATCTCTCTTGCATATTACTTGTTCATATTCTTGTTCTGAGTTGACACCCGGACAAACACCGAGCTTGATTACGAAATAGTATGAAATATAAATGATCGCCAATTTAGTCGGCTTTTACTTGCTCAACAATGTAGTTAGATAGTCTAATTGAGTAGGTGATTAAAGGTAAGCAGATCATGATCATAAAATCAATCCTCTGTAAATCAATAATTTGATAATCATAGGTCCTTTATTATATGAGTTGTGATACATGAGACGTTTAGCATGCTGCAATCCTGAAAATTTTCAACAATTGTAGGTAATTTTTTTATTTCATTCTCACATTAGTATATAAATATAAATTAAACTCTTTTGGCATATCTGAATAAATAGTATAATCGAGTAATATATTTAATCGACAAGTTCTTTGGGTTCGATAATCGGACTCTTTTAGAGTCACTATATTACTTGCGCAATCACGTACATTTATGTGTGTAATTAGGAGCAACACTTTGTTGTGACAAAATATAGGATGACTCTGACAACGTAGACAAGACGTTTATCATAATGCTCAAAGTGATGTTTGTTTGTTAGATAAACTCTACAAAGAAAATTAAATCATATTATTTTCGATATTTGCTACTATTGCATTCATATTAACATGTAAAAGTTGGTTATTAAAGTAAACATGTATTCTTTACTTTTCAGTTGACTATTTTACAGTCTACGTTCAGATTTACTCTTTCACTTCAGTTTATCACTTGTTTCATTCAGCTATTTTACATACCCCACATTTCATGTATTGACATCATTTGACACTATATCTTTATATGATACAGATTCATGTATTCAGGATCGACAAGAGACACTGCATTAGGTTCTTTTCCTATTAGCATTTAGTAAGGCCTCCATACTTTGGGAGGCTCCAATATATCTTATTTATTCAGTATTTAGTAGACATTGCTAGTAGAGTATTTATATAGTCAAAGATCTTGTCCTTACACCTATTCTCGGGTTATTAGAGGCTTCATAGATAAGCTAGATGAGTTAGTTGAATCGTGTTTTTCTGATGTGCTCAAACTCACTTATTACTACTACTATTATTAAGACTTTTCAGACCTTTAGATATAGTTGTTGAGATCTATGTTTGTTTAGATTATTATGATGCTCATTTTTATACAGCTTTCACATAAGCTATTCGATCGTCTAGTTAGCAGTAAGTCAGATCGAGAATCGTCTAGTTAGCAGTAAGTCAGATCGAGAATCCGCTTGGAATCAGAATTTTTAATACCAATCACGTCTAGGATATACTTGGAACGTAACATTATTTATCTCATATTAAATAAAATAATAACCACAAAATTCAAAATAAGTTAATTTATTCCAAATCAAATAACCCCTAAGGAATTATTGCTGATAACAAGATGAGAAGAATTGCACATTTATAGATAAATTATAACTAGAATCATATATTATTTTAGAAGGAAGAAAGAAAAGGAATATTTCGTATCTAGGTTAATGTGACATAAATTTTATTTATTTATTTATTATATCAAAAGTTTTTAACGTTAATTTTTGTAGTTGGATAGTCTAAAATCCAAATAGGTGATATATAATATGAAATGAAGATATTTTGTTCACAATTGTCAGGATGGCCGAGTGGTCTAAGGCGCCAGACTCAAGTTCTGGTCTTCGTAAGAGGGCGTGGGTTCAAATCCCACTTCTGACATTTTTTCCCTTAATTTTTCTTGAATTATTTCCACAATTAATCTGGCTTTAAAATACATAAATGATTTAATTATTTACAATTGCCACTTCTGACATTTTTTCCCTTAATTTTTCTTGAATTATTTTCACAATTGAATAATTGATCTGGCTTTAAAATACATAAATGATTTCACTCTTTACAACACTTCCTTTGCTTGGGCTGTGGGTTTCAAAATCTCTTTTGGTTAAGAATTGAAATAGACAAAGTACAAAACTTAAGCAAATTTAATTGAAATAGCTAAATCATCAAATCCTTATTGGCTTCTGGTTAAAAATATACTCTTTTCGTCCACTTTTAATTATCGTATTGGGATTTTCTAAAGTCAATTTGATTAATTTCAAAGTTAAATTACATCATATTAATTCAACATTTTTCTTTTAAAAAAAAAATATTCAAAAATTATACGAAAAATACTACAAATTATATTTTTTAAAAATTAATATGATAAAAAATACATTATCATTTTTTTTATAATTTGATTCTATAAAATAAAATCATGACTATATGGATCCCATAAATTCATACATTGTATTGCATCCATTGAGACATCCGTCCGTCCACACATTGAGCTTTTTTATTTTCATCATACATGACTAGAAAATCAGTATTCCCCATAAAACGGAATATGGTGTACTAAAATTGTTTGTTGCTCCCTCCATATTAAAGTTGTCAGGTTTTATTTCATCACAATATAGAGCAATACATCATCCATTGCTCCACAAGTAGCATACAAATGAAGAAGCGCATTTAACAAGACAGATAAAAGATATATGAAGAGTAGAAACAACATTCCATACAAAATCTGGACATGTTAACCTTCAACCGCCATAATCAACGTCTTTTTTCTCATACCATCACTAGCCAAGTACTTGTTGACTTGTATAGGAATCTTTAACAATTAAACAACATAAAGATTATTATGTTAGCAATCATTTGGTGCAAGGGCACAATAAAGTTGAATTAAAGCGAGGAAATAGAATTATAACTATGGGGACTACTCAGGAAAAATGGATAGATATGGAAGAATATATTTAGTTGCATCCTTAAATGTAAGTACTTAGTGAGAATTGTAAAATTATAATTAACAAAAAGAAAAATGAACCTACAGACACAATATGATCATATGAAAGTGAATGATTTTGGGATATGAGCAGAGCTAGGAGAAATAGGCGCAGACACGGAAGTGGTTACAGTTGATTGAGAAGTTGGATTGAGTATGATCTCTGCTACAACTAATATAAGGGAGAACTCTTGGTAATTATAATCCTCTCATCTTTCATCATGTACCAGGCATAATACAAGCCTCTAAAGTCACTGATTTGTGGAGAGAATATGGTGAGATCATAACCTCATTGTGAATATATCATTGTTGAAAGGATCTTGAATTACTTAGTACTTATATCACTTTTCTGTCTTCATTGAGTTCTGTAGATAATGATGTGATAATATTTTGAATATCTTGTTGAGTAGAAGTGTAAGATCAAGAACAATGATCCATTGTTAAACTAATTTTCTGTCATCATCCAGGATGATACCGGTTCAACAACAGTCATGATTTCAGATAAAATTGGAGAAGAACTATTGTCTCTAACTGTAGCAGAAATTCATGACATACGTTGCATCAAGGTAAAACACTCTACAACCTCTTGTTTATTCCTTAAAAATCTAATCTTACATGATTTCTTCCATCTTTCAGAAACAATTGTTGTCTTCGTATCCGTGCAACACAAACTGCTAGGTAAGACATTCACCATCCAAATAAAGAAGTTGTTTGCCAAAAACAAGGATGCATCTTCAGCAAAACTGTTTATCATGTCAATCACCGAGAAAAATATTGCTAGCAATCTGCCACTGCCCATCACCGCACCAACAACTCCAGAAAGCAGTAAACGCAAGCTGAAGCAAATCATGATAAAAGAAGACTAAAAGGTATTCTCTCTACACGACTCTCAATTGCTATGCAACAATAAACGTTGTTTGTCCTATTGATTTTAAAACTGATGTTCTCCTTTTGTTATAGTGTAATACTTTTTTGCAATATGGCTGGCAACACCACTTTGTCTTGATGGCGTACCCTTTTGGTGCTGATAGCACAGACTTTGCTGCATACTTATAAGAAATTGACAGATACTTAAATCTTGCAATCAATGATAAATTCTTAAACAAAACAAACCAGTACTATACTCAACATTAACTCCTCCCCATAACTATATACTAAATTCATTTTCCATCTTATTTCATAGGTGCTTTCTGAATGGCGCTGAGTAATAGTCAAAATGCAGCATTATGTAAATACTGTAGATATCCAACTAAATAACACTACCATGACAACGAACAAAACAACTGTCAACCATATTTCTAATATATATAATATACCTATCCATCTCTCTCTCTATCTCTCTCTCTCTCTCTCTCTATATATATATATATATATATATATATAATTGCCAACTATATTTACAGTATCTAGCAATCTCTATATATCTATGTATCTCCATATGTACATTTAGCCGACTCATACATTTCTATATGTTTACATCCAACTAACAAAAATCTTTCAACGTTGGCACGGGCCACCTCTACCTAGTATAATAGAAAAGGCTTGTTTCAACATGCTTGCTTCACTACCTAAAGGGTATTTTTGTCTTTTCATTTGCCTATTGTCACTACGGGTCTTTCTCCCGTGTTTCCAATTTACACCTCACTTTGTCTTCATCAGTTTATACTCCACCTTACTCTTCACATCAAGTTCTTTCTCCTTTCTTCAGCATTCTATCCAGGTAAGTCTCTTTCGTGTTTTCATTCAGTTTTTTCGTATCATCTTGGTTTTCCTGAAATTGAAGTTCAAAGTCTCTCCAATTTATCTCTCTTTCACCAAATTTAATCTGGTTATGTCAATATTTGCCGCTTTTTCCATTTGGGTTTGTTATTGATGTTCGATTTTTCTTGTGCTTTGGAAGTCCCAATAATTTTAATCTTTGTGCTTTGGAAGTCCCAATAATTTTAATCTTTGTGCTTTCAATTTTGACTAGGTAATTATGCTTTCCTATTCTATGTTTTCTTGGTTATTCATATTTCAGATTTTCGTTGTATTTTTTCACATGCAGTAATTAATTTGTTTTTTTCCTTGTCGAAATTAACTTTGTGGGTTTCTTTATTTTAGTTGGGTGTTTTTTTAATTTCATACATGGTTTTTTCATCAGAATTAATTTTCTGGGCTGTTGTGAATTTAGCTTGGAGTTTTTTCACCTTATTGCATTGATAATTTGAAATTATTTTCACTTTTGTGTGAAGTTAAGGATCTGCAATATGAGGAATTGACCTATTGATCTATCAGTAGATCTAGGATAAGTATACTAATCTTTAGAATTTAAATTATCACTAATGTTTGAGTAAAATTCATTTTACTGGTTGGAGAATCAATAGAAAAATTACAGTAAGAACTGTGCATATCACGAGTTTGAACTATATCCTTGATCCAAAGTCGAGAAAAGTATTTAAGTGGGATTAGTAGGATCATAACAGAGAGTTTGAACTCTGTCCTTGACCTAAAATCGGGGAAAGTATTTAAATGAAATCATAACGTAGGGGCATATTCGTACTCTTCAGTTTTCCCGATGAACAACTAAATAAAAATGATTCTTTTCTCGACTAAAAGGATCTCTCTTAGTTTTTAGCCATATACTTGTCTAATCTTACGATGAGGCTTCAAGTTTACGTATATGAACCAGCCATGTTGTGAAACGCGATTACATAACTTGATATTATAGAAAACTTTCTCAAATTTTGATTCCCATGAATATACACATATAAACCCCATCATTAACTTTAATCTTAGGAGCAAAAGTTGTAGTACATGACCCCTATTCCAGAATTGGTGACAAATTATTGTGTTTTTGGAATACCATTTGAAACACATGTAACATATACTTTTAAACACACAAGTTTTGATTTTATTTTATATTTTTTTATGTAAGTTAAAGTACTTGAATGCAAGTAAATTTACTATAAGTCGGGGAAAATATTTGAGTGGAATCATGAGCATATCCATATTTTTTGAGTTTTCGCTACTAGGGAGTATGATGAGACAACTAATATTATAGGAGATGAGCTATTATGTGACGTTAATGCCTATAATTGATTGGAAAGTTACTTTATGTGACTTTTACAGTCCAAACCTTAAGTCAATTCATGTAGATGCCAAAGAAATCTCATTAGGAAATTGTACTAAGAACAATCAGGTACCCAAAAAATTTACCAGGCCAAGATATATTATAATAGTCTAGATTTTATCAACAACTAACTAACAGGGGATTCACTATTAAATCAAAATGAGTGTAAAATGTCATTTCTATTCGTGTTTTATTGTTAGATGACTCTAAAGCTGCACATTTTAGTTAATCCTAATCATTTGGATAAAATGGTGAAAGTAATCCTAATCTTATAGATGAAGATGTCAAAATTAGAAACAATAGTCTTAACGACTATTGTTTTGCCATTGCAATGGACTATTATGATTCCGCAGACAACACGAGTTCAACCTTATGCTTTTGTAGCTTAGTCTTATAGTGTCTGCATCAATATAGTACTTTCTCTTTACTCATCTCTTTTTAAATTTCTTAAATATGTTGTCTCCATTATAATTTGGTTGTCTTAGTTTTGACTTAACACGAATTTTTAAATCTTGTGATCACAAACTAAAAATGTGTATAATATACCAATATATACTCTGAATCTTATTATATGAGATATGTCATGTAGCATGTTGGGCATAGGAGTTGCTAAATATAAAAAGCGACATGACTGAAAGCGCCTCAAAAAGCAAGAAATAACAAGTAACCACCTTCGTTTGAACACAAGTTCTATGGATCCGATTGAGCCAACAAATTCGGGAGAATGTTATTGGTTGCGGCTCTTGCTTTTTTTCCAGAAAAGGTTAGAATTATACCCCTCTAATCTCTATGTTTATGAGCAACTCTTCATTATACTACATACTAAGTATTTGATTTTTTACACCACCAGATATGCTTCCATCGAGAAAAAAGATGGTTCATTTTCTCTCTGTTTTGTAAATATGAGCCTATACATCTGAATAGACTTCTTATCAAGAGTGAAGTTGTAAACAAATAGGTTCTTCGATATCGATCACTTCATTTTGGAATTTCTTGAAATCTTAGCAAGTATCTACTGTTGGAAAAGCCAAATGAAAGAGATATACAAAGAGGAGGCTGGTTAAAAATGCTACCTACAGCTTGGTTATTGATAACTGGACATCAACAATGTGAGTTCTTTTAGCTTAGATATAATTTGCAGAAAAAAAGTTAATGTCTCCAACCCACACTTTATGTCTTCCCATATCTATTTCTTTCATTAAATTAACAATATCTCTCTTTTGTAAGTTGCATAGAGAAAAAAAAGAACTTGTTCTACCTTGCTTATAATTTTTTTTAATGTACTTGTACTATTACAATTCCTTTACTGATGTTGTATTTGATATTCATAATGTTTAGTATGTTAAACTCTACTACCTTATTATACCAGAATATAAGACGGTGAAACATGCGATAAATTCTTCCAATCAGGTGGAAAAATAATTCCTCCAAGTTACAGAACAAGATGAAACATAGAGAAGGCTTGACCAATGACCTGCTCTATGTTTGAGGAAAAATGATTCCTCAAAGTTAAGAACATGTTACTATTTTTACAAATATAAAGAAGAGAGATGGCCAGAGAGTGTGCAGCTACTCTGAAAGTAGAAGAGACAAATGTTTTCCTTCAGTAGATGAAAATATTGTTATAGAAATATGCATTTTGCAAAGCCAAAATTCAATTGTTTATCCGGTAAAAGGAAAGTTTATCACCTATTAAGCTAATTTGTTGTTGCATAATTTAATTTCTTTTGGAGTTGAAAGGAGATTTTAAAAGCTTATACTAAATTGTATCGCAGCTCTACTTGAATGTGGCAAATTCACAAATATAAGATATAACACAATTATTAGTGATTATATCTTATTAACATATTTAATCAGTTTTTATGAAATTCAATAGCAAGTAAACCTTTTTATTTGACATTTTTGAAAAAATAAATATAGTTCAAAATAATACACAAATGTTGGGCTCGTGCTTGCACAGACAACTCCTACCTAGTAGTTATAATAAGAGAGTTAGTCGAAAAAAATCGCTAAAGAAAGCATATTTGGTGTAATATAAATTTCTGATCTTAAATATTGTTTATTTTGACAGGTACTTAGAAGTACAATTGATTTTATTAATATAAAAATGATAATATGTAAATATTTATCGTGGGAGATATTTATTAGATTTGTATAAAGTAAAAAACTTGGAGATCATGTTCTTCTTTTGTTACTGTACTATAAAATTTTTAAACTTTTCTTTAAATATTACTTTTCTTAGTTTATCATAAATGAATGGTTGATAATGTCTTTAAAATAAGTGAAAAAAATTTTCAAAATCATTTTGTTTGGATATATTTTTCATATTTGTCTTTCTTTTCAAAAAAATACTTAATTACTTTATATTCTTTTAGGATAATAATTTAAGAATAATAAAACAGATAGAGAATAACAAATAATTATCATGGAGTTTGTGTTAAAATTTCATTGTTAAAATTAGAAGTAATGCAGTAAAGTTTGACATTTTAGAAATTGTGCGCCGAAATAATAATTAATTTTTGAGGTTTGAGTAAATTAGTCTATACGTTTAAAATCAACCACGCTCCGACTTTCCATTATTCCAGATTTAATTTATTTCAATTATCAAATGTTTAAAATTTTTACATCTCATAACTACTAATCATCGCAGTATTGTTTGTAAATCGATATAAATGATAAACAGTGTGAAATCATTAACATGCACTAATTTTATTCATCAACTTTAATTAATAACAATAATTGTTTCAAGTCGAGTACTCCTTCCATTTCAAATTAATTAAATTATTAAGATATTTTATACGTTTTAAAAAAAGAAGATTAAGATATAAGTTAGGTATAATTTTTCAATTTTATCCTTATTAATTACTATTAAATTTATAAATAAAATAACTAAGCATCAATTAAAAGTTAATTCGTGTGTACATTCTCAAGTGTCCATTGCATGAAAACATATATATAATTATTTGAAATATCTCATCTGCTTTACTTATACACATTTAATATCTATACAATGAGCGCTTAGAATATACAGAAACTTTTTTAAATTATGAATTATATTTAATAAAATTAATTTATTATATTTTTAAATGTTTAATTAGAACATGTCATAATTCATTTTAGAAATAAATTAAAGAAATCCTCTAATATATTCAGTGTAGTTAAAATAAGAGAAATTAAAAACATCCTCATTATCTGTTTGATTTGTTTTCTTTTCTTCACCACGTGTGCAAGTGCAATATTGATCATTTGTGTTTATTAGAAATACAAAGAGTAGTAGATGATGATGTTATTAGCGTAAAATAAGGAATTTACCTATACAAATTTTATTAGTTTAGGAGATAATTACTTAGATACACTCTAGTTTATAATATTATGTATCGATATCTTACCAGATTTTGATATCTCAAGATATATCGAGATACATGTATCTCAGATACATGCAGTCGAATTTAGGTGTAATTTCTTCTAAATACATTGTATCTAAGTGGATTAACATATATCTAGATACATAACAAATTTCACTCGCCGCCCTCGCCTATCTTCCATCTCGCTCGACACTCTTTTGTATCTAGTATTCACGATCCATGTGAATCACCTTAGATTCATATAGATACATGTATTTAGTATGTGTGATTCGCATGTCTCTGTGATACATACGAATCTCACTCACCTCTCTCCCTATTTTTATGTATATGGTAGCAAAACTACATGTATCTAAGTGTAAGATACTTAGAAATAATGTGATAAAATACATAATATATTAAAAGTATAGACAATAATAATATATATGGTGGGTAGTTTTTCCTAAAATATATATATTAATTATTGTAATTGCCAACACGGTATATCCCAACAACAATGTAGAGAGAATAACAAGGAAAATATGATAGCATAGCTAATTGGAAATGCTCCAAATACAGCACTCATTGGATATGAATCATTACAATAGAGAAAAATAAAAATATGGATATACGTGTTGTGATCATTGTGGTAAAATCTCATAAAGAGACATTTAGAGGGGTGGGTCGGTATCTAGAAAGAAATTTCATTCAAATGTTATATTATTAGAGTGTATAGCGTTAGACAATAAAGTTGAAACGCCACACTTCCTACTTCTTTCTTCTTTAACAAAACTTTAGGTGGGGCGGTTCTTGATTAGTGTATGGAGAGAAGAGGATATGTTTGATGAGAGTACAACTTATTTAACATCAAATATAGTAGTAACGATTAAAAATAGAACATACAAGTGAACGAGAGGGTTGTATTTACCTAAATTTTCACTAGTTTAAGAGTTAATTATTTAGATACATTATTACGTATTTGATAATGTACATGTAGCCAAATTTGTTCTAGATACATTGTATTCAAGTGGATCCGCATGTACCTGAGATAAAGAATAAATCTCGCTCACCACGACTCTCCTTTGCATCTGGTGTTTCAGATACATGCAAATGACACAACATACATACAAATACATGTATCTAGTGTGTATCTAGTCCGACTCACATGTATTTGAATATATAACGAAAGCTCTCTCGCCTCCCTCCTCATCCCGCTCGCCTCTCTCCCTATTTTAGTGCATTTGGGAACAAAAATACATGTATCTGATTATATATTTCTTAATATATGATAAATTACTCTTAATTAGTGGTAAGATAATGCACAATATTTTAAAAGTATAGGAAATAATGATATATATGTTAGTAAACTATGTCCAGTTACATAGTTTCTCTAACTTGTAATCGAACCTTAAATAGTATTTTTTTGCATGTTCAATTGTTTTTAGTGCGTTTATTACATAAGTGAATACCTAATTGTCATAGTGAACCCCAATTTTTATGGGACCAACTATTTGATTAAGCTCATTGAATCTGGTAATTGATAACCTATCGGACACTTTACTCTTAAGGTAAGGCCACCCTATTATTGATGTACTAAATTTAGAGCTACTCAATACATGCCCGGAGGATATCAGTCATGTATAATTTTGAATTCACGTCAGAATAATCTTTGTTATACTGAATCTAAATACATTTATTCTATATGAGTTATCCACGTGTTGAATATGCATTTTGATTTTTGACGAATACATGTGTTTTATTGATCGAGCTCCGAACACAAATCAAATTAACAAAATATTCACATATTAAATCATTACATGATATTGATTGACGATTGAAATTTATGTGTTTCAATAATGAATTTAAGCTAGTACTATAGTTGTAGCCGGGCCCCAATTCATTTCAAGTGTCAGATTCGTTGTATTGGATAAAGTAAAAATCAATTATTTAGCTTAGTGCTAATATTCATAATTAATTATATAATTATTATCATTTTTGAATATATCCTTAACATATTCATTCATATGTTAAAAAGTAAAAGTGATTTTATTGTATGACCTTTATTTAAATGATAGGACCTATTTAATAAGTTTCTTGATTAGGTGAAAATCTACTTATCTAAGTAAAGGTAATTTGAAGAAAACATAATTAATATTTTTTAATTATGTAAAAAAATCCTTTTTAAAAAAAATAAAATATACAAGCTAAAAATATCATATAATATGAATAGAAGGCAAATAGTACTACTTCTAGATTACTACAAAAAGAATTCTATTATTCTCCAGCGTGTTAAACAAAAACTACACATTCATATCGACAAAAAATTCATGCAACCCGCGAGCGTCAAGAATTATAATCTATACCTATTAAGGCTTAATAATACTCTTTTTGTTCCAATTTATACGATACATTTATGTATTGAGAGTCAAAAAATTTAAGTTTGATAGAAAATTTGCGCATGAATCTTCAATTTTTTTGAGATGAAATTTATATATTTCTAAACTACGTAAAAAGTAATATAAGTCACAATAATTGATAATTCAAAATGTATAAAGGATCTATAAAAAATTTACGATAAAAATAAACTTGTTTGACTCTTGAAATCTGAAAGATAGAAACATAAAATAGGACTGAGGGAGTAGCTTTATGTAGAAATGAGCATCAAGATTGTCATGTGTATATGAGGTAGTTTCAGAGTTGTTTCACAATATCCAAACTTATCTATCTTTATGGTAATCATGTCTTTATCTTTCATGTAATTTGTAGTATTTTGAATCATGTTAGAGCTAGCTATTCTAGAAGCTTTGTATTCATGTCACTAAATTTTGAAATTGTAGTTTATATTTTTTTGCATTTTTAACTTTATAAAAGTTTAACTCCAAGACTTCACTTTTGATAGTTCTTTACTTATACAACAAGCTAAAAAATGTGGCCCAAACCCTACATTATAAAGAAAAAGTACTTAAAAATCAAACATGTGATATATTATTAACTATACATGACTATAGTATAAATGAATTATTATTCATAGCTATATAGTAAGGGTCTTGTACAAATGAATTATTATTCATAGCTATAATAAGGGTCTTATACAAATGATAATAATCAATGATACAAATAAAAATGATAACACAAACACACATGGTAACACATAAATACAATATGCAAGACAATCGATATGTGAATACAAATATAATTTATTACGAATTACAACAATGATATAAATTGCATTTGATTGTATTCATTAGTATACTTGATACAATTTATTTGCATCAACGATAATGAATACAATAGTCTGGACTCAATTTATATATATTCATTGATACAAATCATTATATTCGTGATACAATTATTAATCATATATACAATTATCTTTTAGATATATACATATCAATTGTATGTCTCTCTCCTCTTTCTCCCAGATTTCGCTCACCTCTCCCCCCCCCCTCTCTGTCAATCTCGTTTGCCTCTCTACTCTTTCCGATAGCTAGTTTATTTATACAAACCAATTATATTTGTGATATAATTATCGGTCAGATATACAAATCAACAGTATTTCTCTCACCTCTGTCTTCCTTCTCCTAGATCTCGATCGCCCCTCTCTTCTCTCCCAATCTCACTTGTCTTCGATCTGTGGTCCTTTTAACAAGTAACTACAATTCATAATTAGATAAACATTAGCTTAGAAGCCTGATTATGTCTCTAGTGTTAACTATTTTTAAATTGGTTCCTCTATTATAAATCTTTAGCTACAATTTGATATACAACATTATTATACATTTGATATACAACAATACACAAAACTTCATATATATATACGACTTTAAAAAAACATTTAAAAACTTGTCATAGAATATTATACCAAGTAATTAGATAAATCTTAAAAATTTAGCCAAATTATATAAAGTAGTTTATTTGTGGGGGTGGGGGTGGGGGACAACATATAGTTATCTGTAAGAATATCTCTTATTTATTTTTGGCCAAACTCATAAACAGGTCCCTAAATTTGTTGGGTTTTTTTTCTCAGGTACCTGAACTACGTCATTTTCCTATTGAATCATTAAACCACCCATAATTTGTTCCTTTTAAACATTGTTGGTTGATTTTGATAGGCTTTTCTATTGTAAATGCCTTCAATTGTGTTTGTATTGTAATGATTTTGATTGAAGGAATGAAGACAAACTATGTGTTAGTCTCATTTATTTTCTAATGTGTTCAATTGACTAAAAGTAAAACACAATTATTCTCGAACATTTTCTCTATCGATTGGACTAATAAGTTCTGGAACAACATATGTATCCTCTATTAATATCCCTCACAAAATCTGGTTCCACATCAGGCAACGGTGTTTAAAAGGAACAAATTATGGGTGGTTCAATGATTCAATAGAAAAATAGCATAGTTGAGATACCTGAAGGGAAAACTCCAACAAGTTTAGGGATCTGTTTATGTATTTGGCCTTTATTTTTCTTAATTAGTATACCATAGTATACTAACTAGTGTTTTAAAAGGTGGGGGTGAAAGGCGAGGCGTTTTATACCGTACAGGGTGAGGCGTAAGCCTCGAGACACGGGGCGTCCCATGGATCTACCGGGCGTAGTCTCATGTATATTCAATTTTATATTTTTATTACTAATAAAATAAGCAAAAGTAAACCTTTCAATGATTTATGATTTTATTTGAGATTAGTATTAATAATCAATAATGAATAAAAAAATATTATAATTACTATTTGAGAAATATTATTACACTAATAATAAAAACATGATGTACAACAACAAGGTTAAAAGAAAATAAATTTAAAACGCTCGGGCGTACGTTTTTACAGGCAGAACTTACATTTTTTATGCTCGGGGCTCAAGCCTCAAATTTTAGGACTTATACATTATGAATCTACATTTTTATTTTATGCCCGGCTTTGAAACTCATTCCAAAACTCGCCGCAAAAACGTTTTTGAAATAATCGATACTAAGTAATAAAATCTCACATAACCTAATATTTTAAATGAGATAAATGTCATGTCACATGCCACCTCATTAGTAGGTTCTTCCCTTTTTATTTGTTCTTCCACCTCCCTATTAAAAGAATACAAGATGAAGGCCCCACCATGCATGCTGTAGTAAAGAGGAAGAAAAGAAAAAGGGAAAGTCATGTTATTGTTAGTACGTGTGTGTTTGTTATTCTATTCTATTGGAGTTAGAACAGCCTTCAACTAAGCCGAATTTCATGACTAAAAGTTCTTCATTGTTTTCACATTTGTTCTTCTTCTTCTTGTTCTATCTTTTCAATTTTATCAAGATTTAGGAAATGATAACTATGATACGATACGATATGATAAGAATGAATATGTCCTAGTTCAACTATGCTAGAGAAAAGTTGAACTTTTTCTTTAATTATTTGCTATTTAAAAGATATTTAGCTGATAAAAATATCAGACGATCAATTCTAAGTCATAATTAAGAGGGATTAAATTTGTTTGGTAAGAAATATTTTACTTTCTCGACTCCAAATCTAAGTCCTTGTTTATTTGTATTTAGTGAAAATCTGAATTTGAATAGTTCAGATTTTAGATTATACGTGTAATATTAGAATTTAAGACATATTTGGTTTGAATAGATCTATCTCCTAGATCTTATTAGTCATTAAAATCTTTTTTAAAAAAAAAAAAAGAAAAAAGAAAGAGATATTTTGTGTGAATAATTTTTCTCTTTACTTTGTCTATAATTATTGATCATCATCACTAAACACCTCTGCTATCACAATATAATCATCACTTTCAACTACTATCACCATACCCAACTATCAATCACGTCAGCCAACCATCTCTACTATCACAATCACCGGTGACAACCACTAATACTTCCAACCACTATTAATGTTAGTTGCTATATATTATATTCACCATTCCATCATTGTAATTATGTTCATTGCCGTCATTACGACACCAATTCCTACTACCGATCACCTCCACCATCAAAATAGCTTACACCATTGACAATCACAAACGCTTATATTTGTTCAACCAACACACATTTTTAACTAGTCGCTAATATCGTCAGTTACTAACATCAACCAACTCCACCATCACATAACAACCATTACTATAGCTTCAGTCACTACAACATTAACTATATTCATCATCACAATTATCACTATAATCACCACTACAAACCATCTTCGTCATCATTAGCAAATATAAATGTCTTCCCTATTATTTTTTTTACAAAATAATAAGTTTATTTTATATATATATATATATATATATATATATATAAATTCAAAAATTTATTATATTTAAAAATAAAATTTATGCATATTTAAATATTAAAAAAAAAAAATTCAATGTTCAAATTCAATAAAATATTTAAATCGTTTAAATATACATTTATATTTAAATAATATATTTGATTTAAGGTCAAAATCTCTTAATTAAAAAATTCAAAAAGATCTCAACAACACCCCTACAATATTTTCAATGGTAACAATGGCTTACTTTACTCATTCTCACTATAGTCTCGTCTTTTTGCACTAAAATATAGTATATATTCACTATGTTTCAAACAAAGATCAACATTCATGCACGTTTCCATGCAAAAATTATCATCATTTTTCAAACTTTGGAAATGTCAAAAGGTGAGTTCTTAAACTAGCTTCTCAACAAAGGGAAGTATATTACTTTTTTACTTTCTTGTTTTTTCTATTAATTTTATTATATGTTATAAATTAAAGGGTAACCGGGCGTGCGTAATATATTATATTCTTTGTCTCTCTTTTTGACAAAATAGGATAACTATTATGTCAAGACATGAAGCATGTCTTAACTTTTTATTTTAATTCGAGTTCAAACATAACTTTTTATTTTAATTAGAAATTAGAGTTCAAACCTTTACACACGAACGTTTAATTATTTTAGTTATTATATATATTATATTAAGTCAATTAGAAAGCATATATATAAGACATGTTATACCTTGAAAAAAATCAAATACATCAATAATATAGTACTCATTATATAGAATAAAATGATACATATTTAATATGATTTCTTGATAATGTAAATAAATATTCACTATTAACTAATGATGAAATTGAAAAAAATTACTTCCTCCGTTTTTATTTATATGTCACTATTTTTCCTTTAGATTTCATGTTCCTTAAAAAACTATATAAGTTTACCATTATACCTTTATTCAATATCTTTTTTAAGTCAAATTTTCTGATTAATCTATATTGGTTGATTAAATTGATCATGAACGTGAATTAATCATTTAGTTTTCTTATGTTGGTCAAGTTAATATTTTCAACGCTATACTCTCAAAGATAAAAAAGAAAAAGAAAAATAAAGTCATTTATGTGTTGGTCACCTAGGGCCTATGCGCCGTCTAATTAATTAATTTCCTATAACTACATTAAGTAGGTTATTAGCATCAGTAATGAGCTGTTTTTAGCTTGGATTTAAGTTACATTCCTTGATTATATTAAAGTTAATTAAGTGTATAATATTGTGTAAGTTGTCATCAAATTTTGTCGATAACCAACTACCAATATCTAACTAGTTATAGGGATGGTTTAGTTCACTTACTAGTTATAAAAATACTTAATATAGATTGTATATACAAAATATTTAGTTTTAAAGAATATGTTTTCTTGAATTAAGATATGTACGTAATCTCTATCTTTGCTAAAATATGATATTTTGATTTCACATTCTCATGTCCGGCATAAATAGTAATAAATAATTTTTTGCCCAACTTAATACTAAGAAGTACTAATTTAGCACCGTTATGATTGTAAATTGAAATATTATTATTATAATATTAATTTAAAAATAACGTAAAACTTATAAATTTTAAATTCTAAATATGTATCGTAACAATTCTAATTGCCAAAACGAAACAACTCCACAATAATTTAGTGTAGAGGCGTATCCACTATTTAGGAGTGAGTCACTGCATTCACGTGAACTCATGTTCCCCCTCCTGAAATCATATATATAGTAATGTTAATTTTTTTAAAAAAATATTTAAGTATAGATGTGTGAACTCATACTTGAAGTATTATATAATGTCGTGCGATGATAACTGAGAGAACATTTCTAAGTGCAGCTACAAATTTGAATATGTTATTTAATTTGTTTTATTTCCTTTTTAAAATTGAATAACGTCTGTCTAACTGGTTTGAATAGGTAAAAATAATTTTGGACAAATAATTTTAGAATTTTAATAATTTTCAACTATAAGAACCTAAATATTATATCAATTAAATTTATATTTTAGATTTACTTTTTCATAATATTGCACTCATTATCTTAAAATTCTGAATATATCTCTGATTCAGAGAATTATAAACTATATAAGTGTTGACGTTGTGGCACTTCGATCTCAACAACCACATACATGTATTATGACTTCCTTTTTGACTTATGACTTTGTGATGAAATTTTAGAGGAGAATTTTTATTTTTAACACTTCATTGAACAATTAAATTGACAAATAAAATAGCTTATAACATTTTCGTTTATATATTAACGGTAAATTTAGAATATTAACATGATAAGTATATATATATTATTATAAAGAGGCAAAGCTGATATTTTTATTTGGCGAATTTAATTTTTAAATTTTATCATTAGCTTATTTGTATGGACTTCTCATTTTGTCATATATTTTTTTGAGAACTCATCTAGAAGTCCTCCCACTCTTGTATATTGATGGAGTTCGTTATAATATATGGAACATGATTTATAAAAAGAAAAAGCTTTCGATACAGTAGATTCAAATAATTATTGTACATAATTTTAGTGATTTTCACATACAAAAATATGTCCCACCCCCACCCCAAAAAAAAAATAAAAAAATAAAATTGGTACCAATACTATATGCTACATTGTCTATTGCTGGTAATTTGATACAAATATTCGATTTAATTATCTATCACTTTGTGGTGATAAAAATAAAATAGGAATTTCAATCTTTTAAACTTGAAGATTTTAAAAGAATAGATCAAATAAATAATTCCAAACTCAATTAAGAAGAAGAAAATTAAAACCAATAAGTTATATATAGAATTTGAACTGTCAATTTAAATCGTAAAGAAATATACTCAATAATTATTGCATTAGAGGAAACTCTGAAATTCGATGCATATATGTATATATATGGGATTATTACTATACATAATAGTGAGCGGAGTATAGATTCATGCAAATTGATATGCCTCTTTTAATAACATAACTAACTTGCGTCCATCTTAATTTAATTTCTACAGTCAAATCTTGTTATAACAGTTATTCATTCTGATAATATTATGTCATAATGACATTATTTTTTTAATATTCGATTTTTCACCTTATATTTTACTTTTTTATTACAACAACTAGGGGTGTATATGATCCGGTTGGATCAAAATATTTCAATATTAAATCAAATCATAATTGTTGACTATTAAAATTTATAAATCAAATCAAACTAATTGTGAAATTTGAATTTTTCAACATCGAATTTTCAGGTTTTATTGAATTTTTTTGATAAAGTATTCGTATAAATATATAATTAACTTGCACTTTATATATCATTAGTCCTATCAAAATACAATCATCTACATTACTTTTTAAGAAAATAACACAGAGTATGAAATGAGTGATGACAGAAAAATATTAACAAAAAATAAGCATAAACAATAATATGTCATAAGAAATTGCCATACTTAAAATACTAAATCATGCAAAAATAAGTCTAATAAGTAGGAAATACATGACTAAACATTGAAGAAAAACTAAAATAGGTTATGTATTTTAATTTTTAAATCAATATAAAATTAAAGAACATATATTCAATATTATTGTGATTTATAATTGATTTTTTTTTCTTTAACATTAGTATTGAATTTAATTTTGATTTGAGCTTAATTAGAGTTACTATATCTATGGATAAAGACTTGATTATATTTTTGTTAACACGAATTGAGAAAAAGGATGGTTGACTAAGCAATCCATAAATTTTAATAATAGACGTGTTCAAGTGATGAATTGAAGCGACATTTTAGTCCCTACCTATATAGCTTGGTGAACCTTTCACGGTCTCACCTTTAATTTTCATTAATGAAAATTATGATAGAGTGGTCAGTACTTATTTATTTTTTAATTAAAAATTTTATATTCAGATTTTGAAAATGAAATAAGTACAAAATAAAGTAGCACGAATTTAAATTAAGAGAAAAAGGATGGTGACTAAGCAATCCATAAATTTTAATAAATAAACATGTTCAAGTGAATTGAAGCGACATTTTAGTCCTACCTATATAGCTTGGTGAACCTTTCACGGTCTTACCTTTAATTTTCGTTAACGAAAATTATGATAAAGTGGTCCATACTTATTTATTTTTTAATAAAAAATTTTATATTTGAAAATGAAATAAGTACAAAATAATATGACACAAATTTAAATTAATTAAGTACACACGAAATATTATTTAATTTTAGAGGGGAAAAAAAGAGGTGTCTGAAGTTATAACCGTTCAACTTTAGCTACCCCTAATAAAAATTATAGGTTCTATTTAGGTAATTATCATTCCATAATTAGTAGGTTGGATGGAACAACTTAATATATAATTTTGTTAGATTAAATAAAATCAAATCTACGTAACTGAATCATGAACATGGTAATATAATACATATTAGTACGAGTTTAATTTAAAAGGGCACAACATTAATTAGTTTTCCCCTTGTTATAAACTAAAGGGTTTGCAAGTCTATAAATAATTTAACCTAAGTATATAATTAGTTCAAAATTATAAAATTGTATATTTAAGGATATTTACTTGTAGATTATTTTTTTGTGTGAATATATATATATATATTATATATATATTAAGCCAAAATAATAAGTTTAGATTGTGTGATTTTTGATATAATAACTTAGTTTAGTACTTTTAAGTTAAAATAGTTTTTCAGTAATACTCCAAAACATTTTTCATATAGATTCATGATAATACAACTCATTGAAAGAAAATCCCAGCATTATACATCATAACTAGGAATAAACAAATAAATAAAAAGCTTACATTAATATTACTAGAGACTTAGAGGCATCCTCAAGATCATACCTTCATATATATTGTCTCAAATAAACCAAATTTCAAGATAAAATAAATTACTTTTTAGGTTCAAAATCCATCCAATTACTTTCACTAGGTGGTCCAGTACTATAATTTGAAGAATTCCCAAAATCCATTGTAAATCTTAGAAAATCTTCTTCTTGATTATGATAATAACTTGCTTGTTGTTGTTGTTGTTGTTGTTGTAGTTCCAACGACGTATTCGGTGAAATAAAATTACCTCCTGATGATGATGATTGTTGATGATGATGATAAAAGCTCGATTGATCTGAAACCCCAGAATTCATCATATGATCAATATTATTACTGCTTCCATCGCGAAGTAATTGTGCATAGTGATGAACATTAGGGAAATGTTGTTGATATAAATTAGGCTGAGTGACCATCTGAGGAATATTATTATTGTAATTGTTATTATTAAACGCGTATTGTTGTTGTTGATCCATTAATTGTTGTTGATGAGTTGTAGTAAGATATTGAGTATTTCCTGATTGAACTCTTTCAGGAAAATTGAGTTTCGCTTTGTTGCCTTTGAATTTAAGTGCTGCTTCATCATAAGCAAGTGCCGCGGCTTCAGCAGTATCAAATGTCCCTAGCCATACTCGTGCAGCCTTCTTTGGATCGCGTATTTCAGCAGCCCATTTTCCCCATGGTCTTTGTCTCACACCTCTATAATGTCGTTTTCTTTCTTGGTTCCCTTCACACGGACACATAACATAATTAAATTTAATGTTTATTCATCTCAGAGAAGGTTGACAATATAATTTAGTTAAATTAAACCATGTAGTTGTTAAAAATAATATCATCCATGTGTAAAATATGTCTTGTGTTCTAGAAAATCAAGTTGCACACGCACAATAGGAATTAATATAGGGTAGTTGAAGAATTAATATAAATGAGTTTTGCCTTTTTATTATTTGTTTTGCTTTTGCTTTGAAGAAATTACATGGAAAAAGTAGTTGAAAAAAACTCAAGTTGTTTTAGCTAGGAAAATAGATATACTTAGAGAAGAATGAAAGATATAAATACTTGTATAAGATTATAATCACACAAAAATGTATGACTTTAGTGAACATAAAAAATACCACATAATAAACCATAATAGCTAATTCATCCTTTTATTTTATTAGTGAAGATCGATGTTAACAAAGATCTATATATTTTATTGATTAAGAAAGATATACGAGTTTGTGTCTAACTAGATATGTACCTTGTTCTTGAATTTGATTTGTTGTTGATTGAGGTAGGGTTAATGGATTAATTCCATGCACGGATGATGACGAAGAGATATTCGTAGTATTATTTGTATTGCCAATTTTGTAATGATTTTTTGATATCGATGATCATTTCAAGATATCAGATGATCAAATTGATGAAGAAAAGAGCAAAAAATGTAAAAGTATGGATTTGTGGAATTAAGAAGAGAATAGATGAAGGAATTGTTGCTTGCTAGGGTTTACTACTATATAGTAACTATTTATACTTGTGAAATGTGAACTAACATTTATCATGCTATGTGTGGAAAGAATATATGGCTCATGCCTTTCGGTTTCGGTGGCTTTTTTTACTATTTATGGATGGGAAAACTTATGCACCTTTTTTTTTTTGGATCGTTACTTTCTTCTTTTATGTTTTTCTTGTCTTAATTTACGTGATATCATATTTTTTCAAAAATAATATATATATATATATATATAATTTTAATTAATGTAAAGGGTAATGCTAAATGATCAGAAAATTTAATTAGAATTTAGCCAGAAATTTAAAAAGTTTATGATATCTTTTTTTATTTTAAAAGAAGCTGATCTCTTTTTTCCATTTTTTAATTAAAGGTATCAAAGTTAAAACGATAAAAATATTTTAGAAAGTAAAATAACATAGGAAAAATAAATCCTTGTTATTTTCTAATGATATACTCCCTCTATTCCATACTAAGTGACTTTTAAATTAGGCATGTTTTCATTGTTTAAAATAATTGAATTATTCAAAGTTCAAGATAAATGTTTGAAAATTTTCTCTATTCGCCCTTTCTTTTAGTGAAGTTTTATATTTTCTAGATAATAGTTAAATTACACTACTTACAAAGTTATATTTATGATTTCATAAAGACAATAGTGAAAAATATGTTTAAATTATACCTTTGAATATTTTTCTTAATAATGTGTATATTGCCTCACAAGTTCACTTAATATGAAATAGTGAGAGTATAAGTTATTAGCTATATAAGAGGATAAATGTTTGAATAGACTCATTTTAAGTGTTTTAAGTTAAAATAATTTGCAGTGTTTGAGTAAATTTAAAAAAATGTTGATAAATACTTAATTTTAAGTTAAAATGATAAAATTATCTCAAAAGCTCATCCAAACAAACTCGACTTATAAGACAAAAGTTACTAATTTGAAATCTTAACTTATAACTTATTTTTATCATTTAAAATAAATATTAAATACCTATAAACATTTTTTAACTTATCAGAACACTAAAAAATATCTTAAAAGCTATTTTCGCTTAAAAATATATCTAAAATAAATCAATTCAAATAAATAAATAAATATGCGAAAAGAGTGTATATCACAGAACTAAAGTGCTTAATTTTTTCAAACATAAGCAATCATACCCAATTTTTCAAACATATTAAACCACAAATTCAAACATTTTTTTTTAAACAAAAGAAAAACTTTATAGCTAATCAAACAAAGATACAATTGGAGTTTCAGTTTATACTTTGACTGTAATTAATTAATCATGACAAAAGAAGTCCCCACGTTTTATATTTTCAAAAAATAATTCAAATTTATTCCATTTCTATATCTAAATAAATATAAATATATAATACGTGTCTACATGACACCTACTTCTTGAAGTTTTTATTCAACTACTAGATGCAAATTCGGGCACAATATATATTACATTATTTATTTTAATTTAGGAAAAATTATTGAAATATATAAGATATTGAATCATATTTTTAAAATTTCTACCATTTCAAAAAATTGCAAAAATTTCTACTCTCTCATATTATCAGATTTGGATACACCACTTTACGTAATGTATTTGTCAAATACATGACTTTATGCGATGCATCGAGATGTTGAGTGATGCATTTGAAATCGAGATGAATGTATCGGGACATTGGGGATGTATCCAACACCGAGACGTGATTTATCGGGACATTTTGAATATTCCAAATCTCACCAAATTTAAGGAATTCCTGTAATTTGAAAATGAATAGAAATAGAATGTAATTAGCTCTTAACACTATGAGATTTGTGTAAAATTCCCTATAATTTTATGTGAAACAAATAGAATTAGGTAGAGTCAACTAAATTTTTAAACTATTTTTGTTATTAATTATTTTCATAATACTTTTAGATTGTTTTTCAAATAATCACATGTGATATTTTAAGACCTAAGCAATATTTAATATAAATTGAAACTTGAAAGTTGTTACTTATCGTGATATATGTGGCATAGGTAAAATTTTCATCATTATGATTTATGATAATTTTAGTTAACGTAACTATAAATAATATATGTTACCCCTTTATTTTAATTTATATGGCACAGATAAATTTTAAAAATCAATTAAACTTTTAATAAAATTTTATATATGCTAAAAAGGAAAATAAACAAAGAAATACGAAACATTGCGATTTGTAATACTAAAATAAGAAGAAGAAAAAAACTAAATATAAAACAAGAAGAAATTTGAGGAGAAGAGCCGATTTAGTACTGAGAAATTAAACTAATGAGTACAAAAAAGGGGTGGGAGTGATGGTGATTAATTAGCATATCTCTTAAAAAAAATTCTCTTCTTGTGATTAATGAATTATTAAAAAAATAAAATCATCACGTGATAAATTGTAAATATGTAACGTAATGTTTATCTGTATTTTGATATTTTGAAGAAACTATTGCTAATTATAGCATATATATAGTGATAAAAGAGTAACGATTTATTATTATAAAAAGCAAGCAAATTCATGTATAAAAGAAAAGAAAATAGAATTTAATTAATATATGTATATATACATCGATAGTGTAAAGGATTTTTATGCTATACTAATAATTGATTATTTACTGCATTTTTCAGGTTAATTAAAACGAGTAGCATGCACTTGTTATTGTAGGTTATGTTAGTGTGATGGTATAAAAACTATATAAATTAGAAAGAATTCCACCTTTTACATAAATTTCTTAAGTCTTTTCTTGCATTCCCATGGTCAAATGGTGGAAGAGAACCTAACCTCTACTTTTTCATTTCATGTACTATTTTTTAAAATGATTTTAAAAAAATGTTTTTTCTTATTCTGCGATATCAAACTACGTGTTATGTTATAATTAGAATGAAATTATTAATGGTGCACCATTTCATTTTTTGGGTGTAAATTAATCCTCTCCTATAAGAATTTTGAGAATAAATTTGATTATTATTATCATAGGTAGTAATGACAACGACAACCTCTTTGAATTCAAATGGCTATTTCTTTGGACATATATACAACTCCAGTTTTATTATTATTGAGGAAAAATTACATAAATACACAACTTAAAATATTATAGACTTTAAAATTTCCTATCATTTAAAAAAATTGCAAAAATCCTTTCTAAGCTACATCCTTCCCTACTCGGAAACATTTTTATCCCCTCTCAAATACATCTCTCCCATTAACTAATGTTGTAATGTATCAAATGGTCCAATATAAATGAAAAATCCAAGATTTTTGTAATTGGGGAACTTTCGAAATAGCATGTAATTAGCCTCCAAATGTATTAAGATTTCTGTAAGTTTCCCTATTGAATAAACTAGAATGGTTAACTCATCATTAGCCCTATGAACGATACTTCTCACTACATTTATGTGTAGAACATTTCAAGCTTTTGTTGGGACATTGTGATATGAAGTATTCGACATGCTGCATGATCAGCTTTCACTGATAAAACCTCAATACCCTAATGATAATAAACCCATATGAATGTTTCTCTACTTAAAAAATCTATCTGTAAGCTACTAATGTTACAGGTTCCAAAACTTCTGCAAATGCAAAGCAAGGCCAGTTTTGACTACCAAAACCTCCCTCAATTCAAAAGCAACTGAAGAAAGAACAGTTTATGATTGCGAAAATGGATTCTTAAAACAGGACTCTTATGAAATATTAGGACAAATGTGATGTGTAGGCCAAGGACAGAGCGGTAGCTATGTGAAAGCCAATGTTTCCAATCCATCGCTAACATCACACAGACTTTGATAAGTTCAAAACATTGGAGTCTATTAAAGACATTCCTATGAGCTAAGAGAGTTGAAGATCTCCAAGCTTTCATCATAGATAACCTTTACATAGAGTGGATTCTAAATGGCTTCGATAGCCTCAAGATCCAATCAAACTCGAAAACTGTTTCAGCTGCCTGGACACAGAATTATGCCAAGCGCAAAGCTGATACTCAACAGCATCTCCATTCTGGTTTCCTTTCATAATTATCTTTCAGTACCATACACCAGGCCCATGAGTTTCTTTTGGTGTAAGGCATCGAGACATACGCTTCTAGGAAACAAAATTCCCCAGACATATGGTGAAAATGACTGAGATAGTAATATCTCTCTCAGCAACTCAAATGATTTTGTGCAACCCAATGTTCAAATCAGAAGATATAGAAATGAGGAGCGGGACCGCATGATGCCAAATAGCTTTGAAGACTCGCTTTTGGTGGGCTTTAATGGACTGAGAAGGTTTGTGTGAATTGTACCTTATGTCAAAAATGTGGATGACTGGATCAACCGACCCGGATGTTATGTACAAGCCATCAGGTGACCAAGCCTGGTTTATGAGAGCTGACTGTGAGTCACTACTTTCTTGCTTCCACCCAAAGGCCTGAACCTCTGTCTGCCTCAATCTAAAATCAAATAAGCGAAGCTGCCTCTCTATAGTCCTGCATTATAAACACGCAGTCATAGAATTAGATGAAGCAAAATGTGTCGATGCAAGTATATTCCCTCAAAAGACACATTTGCGCTTAAATACTACCTAGTGCAAGATGATGTTTCCAAGTGTATTAATGTCACAAACAGAACTAATCAAGATTCCAAGATTAAAGAGGCTAGGTACTAGTATTTTAAAAATAAAAAGGGAAAAGACATCATCACAAGACAATAATGAACCTTGAGAACCTGCACTAATGTCACCATGTTTTCTCCATATAAGGCCATAATCCCCCAGATTTTCGGAGGTTTCCTAGCATTCCTAAAGCAATCCAGGACGATCACAGTTTTGATCAATTTGTCTTGCTTCTCTTGACTAAAGTATGGATCCTTATTAAATGCCAGAATTCACAGTACTAAAAAATGCTTCTGCACCAGTAGGTCCAAGACAAAAGGCTTGTCTAAAAGTTTGAAGGCTTCCAACATAAAGCACTATATCTTCTTTCCCCCTCCATCTCAATTACACCAGTTTCTCCCCAGACCACTTGCATTTCAGAAGAATCTGGCTCTTGATGTAGTTCATAGCATTGCATTCTTTCCTTGCTTTGCATAGAATCCATTTAAATGATGGTTTGGAATTTTGATCCTGCTTCAACTAAAAGATCGCAACTCAGCCATTAACATGATAGAACCATCCACATATATACTATGGCCACCCTCATTCTACTAACTGATCCCTTCAAACCCAAAGGTTGAAGATCTTATCACTGTCAAGGCTACTATATGATTAGTTTTTTTTTCTGGACTGGTTCTTACTATTCATTACAATTTGGGGAAGTGTCACAAAAAACAAATAAGGAAAACCGTGTTGCTGTATAGTTTGGTTCTGCAGTAGAAAATTTCGAACGTTTTAAATATGATCATGCTCATTCCTGTGACTACATCAAAACCAGAAACATGTCTTAATTCTATGCTTAATAGAATAGCTTTGCAGCAAAAAGAGACTCCTGGTTCCTATATCCATTTCAAGTCTCAGCATTGGCATTGGATTGAAAATTTCCCCTCTATGACTCAGATATATAAAAAAAAATGCCATTAGAACTTTATGTTCCTTCAACAATTTAGAGCACACTGCAGTGAGGATCTCAAATTACACTTTTATGCAATCACTCAAAACAACCAAATACAGTACAACAACTACTACTACTGTTACACCTCAATCCCAAAATTGGGGTCGGCACTCAAAACATCAAATACACTACAGTATTAAAAACTATAACCAAATCATTGCTGGTCACAAGTGCTATATCTTTTTTAAATACTTAAGGACCAATTTACTAGAGTTCACAAGAGATTCTGGGGACGTCTTTTGATACTGTATATCTCACGAAAACAAATATTTTTGCGGAGTGCACATTATTCTAAATAGAAGTAATTGCAAGAAAAGAGGAACTTCTGTACGAGGAAGGACTGGTAACATAGCTAGGAATCAGTATGTAAAAAATGCACCTAAAGATCATAGAAAAGACTGCATTAGAAACTTTACCCTGTCTGAACCATAAAGAGATTGAAGTCGCATGGATTAGGTAGAACACTCATGCATTTATTTTCTATTTGATGCTTGTATTCTGCTCTTTGAGCTAGCAAATCAAATCCAATGATCCGCTTGTCAGCTCCAGCAGACATCACAACTTTCTTATGCTGTAAACCGGCAACTCCCATCACTGCAGAAGAATGCAAACTTCTATGCAATGCTTTAGGTTTCCATAAAATTTCTCCATCTTTATTGCTCCACATGATAACTGCATGATCACTACCACCAGTAACAAACAGGATATCTTCCCATGGCATGAAGATCATGTTGTTGATTACCCCTTTAAAATGAGGCTTCTCCTCCAAAAAACTTACACGCATCTTCTGTTGATAAAAAGCACATGAGAACATAACAGGGAGAAAATCAAAGTAATATTTGATGTGATAGGATGCCTGATGAGCTTTGAATGCTACATACCTGAGGTTGAAATACAACATACCTAAGCATCAACAACTTCAAAAGCTGGACACAGATTTTGTTTTTAACGAGGGATCGATTTTTAGAGTGGAGACAACAGGAAAACAATGCAATTGGTAGCTAAAAGACCTATTTAGTTTAGTCAGGGAGAACCTATGAGTATGAGGGTTATCTGAAGCCTCTAACATGATGGTTATCTGAAGAAAAGGAAAAAGGAAAACATGATATTGAGCCTGTTAATCATCATAAAAGGTACTTCCATGTGTACAGAATATTATGGACAAGAACATAATAAGAGAACAACTACAATATAAGTACTTTCATCCTCTTTAATGAACAAGTGACTATGTAAGTATTTCAATCCTGTTTGGCGGCTCAAATGAAAAATAATAGAAGTACTTTAAGTTATCAGGTAAAAGACCAGTTATTCAAGGAATCAGAGGACTTCCTCATCCTATCCTACAGCTTTCATCAGAAAGACCTGTGATCTGGGTCTCATATGTCCATTAAACCACTACCACAAACCTTGCTTAACACACTATCCCAAACATGATAAAGTGAAAGTGGACTAATATTCCGTTCTATCTATATCAGTTTTAAAAAATATTCATACATACACACTGCTCATACTGCCCTGTCGATATGAAATCATAATGCAACTCAATCCAGAGGACTTAGCACACACACGTGCACATGTATACATGCTGTTTCATTCAAGTAGGTTGTACAGTCCTATGAGCTTTGGATATAATTTTGGGGGAGTTAATCTCAGACTTAAACCTTTACCTCTTTTCCTTTGTTAAGATTCAAGATTGAAATTTGAGAATCCCCGCCATCAGCACTATAAGCACAAAAGAGACTATTGCCTTCCGGATGCCAGGCTACATCTTCTGGCCATCTCCTATGCTTGGACGAAAGGCAATCAGTGGAACTAAGAAGATTAGCAGTTGACCTGATTATCCAAAAATAAATAAATTAGGTAACTCAAAATCATCAGAACACAAACATATGTTAAAACAATAAAATTAGCATTTAAAAGTTATTGTTGCCTGAAGTAGGATTGCCATCCAAAATACAATCTCACAAAGGAAAGATATACTGATATGACTAAGGAAATTAATTTTCAAAGTTCTAACATACCCTCTGCCATGTACCTGCCATAAGTTGACAAGCCCGTCCAACGCACTGCATATTCAAGCGTAACCTAAATTAGCATTCAGGATAAAGTAAAGCTATATGGAAAACCCACTTGCATTCTATGTCGGATGCTCAAAAATGCCAAGGAAAGAGCAAAAAATACAACTAAACTGGGCCTTAGTCAAGAGAAAGTGAAGTGCAGTGGTTATTACATCAAGGAAAAGAATCAGCTACTCTTAACAAATTAAAAGATACTATCAGCAGGAAAGACAGAGTGCAATTGAGGAATCAAATAATAGCTTCGTGATTAACACTTGCGATTGACAGCAGAATCTAATGATGTACCAGAAAAGTGGAAGCTCTACTAGGATAAAGCTGCAATCATCAATGAATCTACATTATAACATCTTCCTTTCCTAAAAATGCTATGTCGAGGACTGCAATTAAGCTCAAGCACAATTCCCCATAGAGAGGTGGGAGAAGGAACCGGACAAGCTTCTTCACTAAGTGTGTCCTTTGCCAAACCATTGACAACTCCAGAAGCAAGCAATAAAATGCATCCATAGTCAAATTGTCATTTAGCATGAGTGCATGACCTTTACACAGACTCTTAAGCACTGTGTAAGTCCTAATAAAAAATTTACCTGCTTGCAAAAAGTTGATCATTTGTAGGACACGAAATAATTGTTCTCAGCTTTCTCTTGTGCTGACTAGATATGACACAGGACGTCTGGCAGCGTACCATGCTTGCTGAAGAGTAACTACCGATCAATGGTATCAGGTCTCTATGCTCTTTCTGCTCTGTATTTAAAAGCAAACATGATAAATATAAGCGTCAGTTGGTAATTTTCATATCAAAAAGGCTTTCGCGTTGCATGCTACTACCAGTGATCAATAATAACTACCAGAATATCTCATGATATAACTACAACATTACCAAACTTCCTTTTTATTTCTTTCGGCTGAAGTTCCGAAGCTTCCTTCTCAGGCGTTCTGTGACTTTTATCTGCTTTTAACTTTGTCATACTAGTAACATGAGGAAACCCTGATCCACCGACCTGAGAATCAGAAACACTTGAGATTTTAGGACCAGATTCTATAATATTCAAAGGTTGAGATACTCTTGGTTTCACATCGGGAATGACAAGTAATGGTTTCCCCTGGGGCACACTGCGAGAACTATTATCATTTTTCTGGAAAGGGCTTGCCATTTTCCGATCTGGCACTGGAGATTTCCTAAGTGGTTGATTGCTGTCTTGGATACGATGTCGTTTAGATTCAGACAAGCTATGAAAAGGGCCCTCGTTTATCTGAATGGGACTTGTGGATCTTCTTTTGGATGTCACTGGACTTGGCCCGTTCCCACGGGAGCCTGTGGATGCTGCTATGTTCTCTCGGCCCCGAAGACGAGCTAATTTCAGCTGTGTCTCCTCTAGCCTATTTTCTGCTTCATCGTACTGCACAAATCATCCAAAAAAGAGAAAATGGGGATGTCAATTTTGCTCCAAAGAAGAAAAAGAATGACTTTTTAAAGAAACAAAAATGTGAAAAGTAAATCATCCTCCAGGTTGCATCTAACATTCCATACATCCTACTGAATTTAATGCTTCAGTGAACTGCAGATTTAATAAGAAAATGAACTGTTAATCTACAAGCAATCCTGTATCACTACAATAACTTTAGCTCCTTTTTGGATCTCTCGAGGAAGGCACAAGATCAATGAAAGCTATTTACTCATCCAATTTATGCTTAGAAATCAGTGTCAATGTGTGTAAGAGAACAGTACCAAAAAGGTATCATGCAACTGCCAAAAAGAGGTATAAGGAAAACACCCCAGAACGGGACATTCGTGTATAAGAAGTCAATGCAGTTGTTAGACATCCCACAGCAGTTACCAGACACATCAGTGACTATAGTATTCAAAACAGCCAGCTCATAGTCCATCAAAAACCCTCAAAATGTCACCATTTGCCTTGCATTAGGTCACATGTTTACAACTAGTGGTGGAAAATGGACGGGTTGGGTCAAAGAAGTCATGCAGTTGTTAGACATCCCCGCAGCTGCTACCCTTTAGTGCGCACAGGGTAAAACCCCGCTCCTATGCAATAGCTCGTAAACCACATAGGAGAGGAAACCCGCACTAGGCAAACCTAGTTTGTCCCTTCGGAGATCTCCGATAAAATATGGGCTCATTTTGCCGGCACTATTTACAACCGACATCAACATAAAGTTGATGAATCTGAGTTTTTTTAATGAAGAAGTTTGTAAACTAAGAAAGAAATGATTTCGCCATGAATTTCTTGATTATTCCATCGAGTAGATCTAAATAGTGTTTACAAGAAATTTCAAAAAGAAAAGGAAAAGAAAGCATTTCCTATTCCTAATTAGACAATTACAACCTGTGGGAATTTAAGCCTTTCCTATATTTACAAGGAACAGATTCTTTCTGTACTTATTATTTCCTAACATTGACATTAGTATATTAGTTGAGGAGACTACCATAGCTGACAACCACTAAATGTAGCCTCTCTCTCCTAATATCTACTTGAACTTGGGAATGGAAGGAAGTGTATGGACAGTTTTTAAATTTTCTAACTATAGTATCTAGCAATTGCACCTATCTTTACTGGAAACTTGTACCGATAGGAGACAAAACAACCAACAAATGAGTGTAGTAACATGTTGTATAAACCCTTCCCTTTGAAACATCCAGCTAACAAGTGTACAGCTGCTACACCTTGCTTCTTGCCTTATCTTACTTAGTAAAGCAACCTTTCACGCTAGGCGCTTGCCAGCTTCCGAATATCGACTCCTATGGTCAACTTCTGATTCCGATTTTCTAAAAAAAAAAGTGAGCTGCCATAGCTTATGGCGATAGCGATGGGAGGGCCCCAGCAGAGAGAAAAGACAGAATAACAAGCGCTCTGCCCGCCAAGCAGCGGGGGGGGGGGGGGGCAGCATATAAATGTCGTATTAACCCCAGGAAGGACAAAAACAAACATGACAATTATCTTTTTACCCAAATTATAGTCCTTGCTGAGGACATGCTTTCCACCTTATCAAAGTTATCATATTTTTCACAAGATCAACTACTCCACTTGAAAAAAATTGGTAAGAAGGGGTTCTTAAAATTAGATAACAAATCCAAAACAAACAAATTTGAGAAATTATTGGGAATACAATCAAGCCAAATAGAAAAGTCTTGCAACAGTCCAAAAATAACTTCCCCATATCAGTGAACCAAAAAAAAAAATGGCAACTCTCTGGACTTAATTGACTAGATATGTCACAGTGAATTTATTTGCAAATCATCCCATAATGAAAATACAATAGGCTGGTATGGGAAGTAAGTAGCTTCAAGAAAAACTTAAAAAGTACAAACTTTAAACTCTCTCTTTGCACTCAAAAAACAGAAAAATTTAAAGAAGGAAAAGATGGGGAATATTATTAATGCTCCAAAATAAAGAGAAAGACTTTGTAATAAAACAAACATGTATACATAAAAAGGTGAGTTGTTTCCCAGTAACAGTCCACATTCAACGCCTTTGGTGAATTAAATGCTAGCTAGTGTATACTGATTCTATTTGAAGGAATGTCTCGATTACATATCAATTGGAGGAAGAGCTTAGTGTATCCAGTCAATGAAGTCACAAATATGAACTGCCTAGCAGCAATCCTTAGAAGGGAAATTTGGTACTCTGCCAACAACTTACTTGGGAATGCCTCTAGGTGAAAACTCCAACTCTGTTGATATATGGAATGGTGTGCTAGAGAAGTGTGAAAAGAAATTGGCTAGATGGAAAACTCAATATCTGTCCTTCGGAGGTAGACTGACACTCATCAATTCAGTCTTAGATTCCTTTGCCAACTTACATGATGACCTTGTTCCCAATACCACCAAGGGTCATCAAGAGATTGGACAGTATGAGGAGAAAATTCCTATGGCATGACAACAAGGAGAGGAAAGGCTTCAATTTGGTGAAGTGGAGAGTAGTTATAACTGACAAGAAGGTAGGGGGTATTGGGATCACGAACTTGAAGGTACAAAGTAAATCTCTCAGAATGAATGGTTGTGGAAGTTTGCCAATGAAAATCAGATGTTATGGAAAAGGGTAATAAGTGCAAAATATGAATATAAAGATGAAGATATGTGGATGACCAAAGAAGTGACTACACCTTATGGAGTGAGTTTGTGGAGATCAATAAGAGACATGTGGGATGAAGTTAAGAGTAATGCAAGGATCAAAGTTGTAGATGGAAGCAAGACAAGATTTTGGAAAGAAGAGTGGCATGAAAAGGAAACCTGGAAGTTCTTTTCCCTGACATATACAATATAGTTTTGGGACAGCACAGTACTATAGCAGACAGGGGCGGACCCACAGAGGGTCAAGCGGGTTCATATGAACCCACTTCGTTGAAAAGTAACACCGTATACATATGTATATTTGATCAGTTTTAAAAAAATTTATATGTATATATTAACTTTTGACCCCACTAACACAAGTGTGACCCTTGGCCCAGTGGTGAAGAGGGCTTAATTTTCCCAACCAGCCCGAGTTCGATTCCCTACTCCCACATTTTAGTTTTATTTTTTATATCTTGAACCCACGTTCGATTCCCTACTCCCACATTTTAGTTTTATTTTTTATATCTTGAACCCACTTCGTAAAAACCTGGGTCCGCCACTGATAGCAGAGTTATGGACAAATCAGGGGTGGAGCTTCAATTTCATAAGACAATTCAATGACTGGGAAATAGCAAGAGCAGCAGAATTTCTCAACACTGTGGATGCTTTTAATAGCTACAAACAGGGGAAGATGTTATGTGGTGGAAGGGAAATAGAAGAGGGGAATTCAAAGTAAACTCAGCCTACAAGTTGATGGATCAGACAAACCGACAAACATACAGTTGGCCATGGAAACAAATATGGAGAAGCAAAATACCTCATAAAATCTCATGCTTCATATGGTTATTGGTCAAAGAAGCTGCTCTCACTCGAGATAACTTGAAGAAAAGAGGGATAACCTTATGCTCTAGTTGCTTTCTTTGTGGGAAGGCATTAGAGACAGTGAACCATCTGTTCCTACACTGCAAGTATACCCAACAACTATGGAGGATTTTCTTGAATCTCAAAGGCATCTCCTGGACCATGCCCAGGAAGGTCTCAGAGGCTTTGAAGAGTTGGATGGCAGAAGGGGTGAATGCAAAGGACAGAAACATTATATGGTGGACTATTTGGAAAGAAGAAATTCTACGTGTTTTGAGAGCATAGATAATGATGTCCAGAAAGTCAAGTTAAACTGCATTTTATTGTTATGTTTTTGGTGTAATCAAGTATACTCCAATGACATTGTATCAGTAATTGATGTTTTAGACTCAATATGACTGAAATAAGTGGAAAAGGAGACATTTGTATATAATGGTTTCAGTACATTGTGATATAATACAAAGTTACCTATTTAAAAGAAAAGTATAAATGTACTATATTGCTCTAAAAGCAATTCAAGGTCCAGTAACTTAGGTTTCAAGATGGGTCTCTCACAGGCACTAGATGAATAAAAGTTTTTACTCAGTATTCATTTAATTGGATGTTTACATATGTATCTCAATGCGTACAATGTGCCAGTAAGAAAAGGTATCACAGATCCTTCTCAGCAAGAGAGAAACTTGCAGCTGCCAAAAATGGGGAAAGAAAGCACAAAGAATCCAGAATTCACATTCAGATCTGTGTACATACTACCCTCTAAACCCCGGGACCCTACATTTGGGATTACATAGAGTTTGTTGCATTTGTATCTATGACAGCAAAACTACCGTTACTGCATTGATTAATGACTTAAGTATCCAAAATAACAGCCACCTCATTTTCAAGATGACGTCCTCAACATGTCATTGTTTGTCGTAAAAATGCATTGGTTCACATAATATCAGACGTGAACTGTACTCTATTTCATCTGATTAAATGCCATAGAGACTGTTACATATCGTTACTAATAAATATTGCCTTGATTCTTTTTCCTCTGAAGTCCTTATAACTATTATACTGAACCACTTGTAAAAATGTCAGGAAAGTTTCTAGATTTTGCAAATATTGTATCTCGCAATTAGGTCTATTTTACTGAGCCACTTGTTACCAAGGGAAGACGAGACATCCAACTACTGAGTGTATTAGCATGTCTATTAACCCCAAAAGGAGAAGATACAAACAGAAACGACAACTAGGATTTTACCCTAATTATTGCCCTTATCGGATATATGCTCTCCACCTTATTCAAATTGTCATGTTGTGCACGACAATAAATTCAAAACTTCGTTAAGAAGGGATTCTTAATATCAGATCACTAATGCAATCCAATGAATAATACACCAACTCAGATTAGAGAATAAGTAGGAATCAAGCAACTTAAATGGGCCAACATGCTCACAATCCAACTCATAGCATTCACAATATTCACACTCAAATAGAGAAAGCTAACTTTTTTCCGATTAAGCTCGGTTATCGCGGGACATTTATTTGTGAATCAGAACACGGCAGATTAGAAGAGAGACCCAAAAAGGGAAAGATAAAGGGCAGCGGCTCACGGATAATAACAACTCACATTCTTGTCCTGACAAATGACCAACCTGTTAAGGTATCTTTCTCGATGACCATCCTCTCTCATTCCAGTTCTTTTCTCTTTTCTTAGGGGCAAGTGCATTTTCATTCCCTCGATATGGCCATGTGTAAAGCAACTTTGCGATCCAATGAATTCCCTGAAATTGGATGACACAATGCGAACTAGAATAGAATGATTCATCCAGGTAACAACAGGCTCCAATCGAAAGGAACTGCACATACGCTAGAAAGACGTCTAGGCAAGCCTTTCTTTATGATCATATGAATCGCTTTTCATGACTTCACTTTCCATAGGCATAAATTGTAGTCTAACCAGCTTTCCAATTTTAGGGGATGAAGAATCAGTCTTTTGATCCTCCTCAAGCATACTCTTGTCTTTCGAATTAAGCTTCCGATTTAGTTGATACAGTTGCTGAAAGATCCGCTAACACTAGATAGTAAATGTTTTCAATCGAAACTCTCGAACCTATTTTAAAGTCACTTTAGGATTCGATTTCCTATCCGATTGATGTTCCGACATCCAAAAATTGAGATGGCTCTAAACTCAAGTTGCCTACCTCTCTAGCTATAGAGAGAGGAGAGGGGCTTCGAAGCCTTAATTCAAGCTAGAAATCTCGCTAGACGGCTAGAGAATTAGCCATATCGATCTGGGTAAGTCGTCGCAATGAAAAGGCTTTAAAAGATACTGCTTTCAAATTCACTTGCCCTAAAACCTACTTTTTATTGATCTAAAATCAGCTATTCCTAAAAAAAAAACTTAATTATTCCAAGCAGGAGAAATTAAACTAATCTCGTTTCCCCTACCATAGAAACTATTACATCAACTTGGATCACAAAAGGAAGAAATTGGGACTTTGGGACTTACTCTAGAACTCGAACCCCTAGCATTTTAATTCAAACTCAAAAGAGATGTAACTAAACAGAGTTAGGCCCCTTTCCTCTTTCAATGGGACTAAAGAAAATGCAACTACTAAGACAGCAACTCAAACTAAATCCCGAGACTGTAAAACAGAAGGCTTGAACGTAAAAAGGTTAATAGAACAGTAAAAAGTACATTTTTTTAGCACCATTTCTCTTGATTCAACAATAATTTACAGGTAATTAATTTCAAACAAATATTTATATATATGTGCCTCAAAGTAGCAATAACTGCAATTCATTTATCGAAATCATCAAATTCAAATTCTACGGATGAATGAATTACTAACAATAACGGGGCAAAAAAAAAGTACCTGAGATTTGTAATAAGTGAGGCGTTGTCGAAGATGTTCAACTTCCTTTGTGCGATGTTCAATGAGAGCAATAAGTGCTTCTTCTTGCTCCTTTCTATCTTGTTCTTCCATTCTTCTTCCATTAGAATTCGGATTCAGTTTATCTTCTTCTCCGTTTACAGTTTTGGGGTTCGGAGGTTTATTCATTTTCACGAATTGCCGTTTAGCGTCGCTCTGTGTCTCTCTTTTCAATAATCCCTACAAATATTGTTATATTTATATATTATATTTTCGAAAGTTAATTGACTTTATATTAATTTGATATTTAAAATTAAAAAAATGTGAAATATTTAAAAGTTATATTTTTACTTAAATTTTCATTTTTTTTTATTAATATGATGAAAAAATATATTGTAAAATATTAGTCAAAGTTATTACTCCTCCATTTCAAATTAATTGCATTGTTGAGGTATTTTACACTCTTTTAAGAAAAAAAAAAGATTAAAACATAAATTAGGCAAAACTTTCTATTTTTATCCTTATTAATTATTGTCAAATTTATGATTATACTAACTATATATTAATTAATCACTAATTCCAATACTAACTAATGATGGATAAAATTGGAAGAACCATCTAAAGTGGTCTTGAAAACTGAACAATTAAGTTAATTTGAAAAATGAAAAATGTCTCAACAATTCAATTAATTTAAAATGGAAGGAATATTTCTTTAAAAAAAAATTATGACAATTAAATATGGACGGAGGTAGTAACCGATTGAAATTTGATTGATTCCCCATAATAAAGATATTAATTACTCAACAAATCACAAAGATTTATTACTTATTGCATTTCAAAATAATTAGAGTTGTTGTGTGTAATGTGTTTCACACCCTTGAAAAGAAGAGTATGACATAAATTAGATATTATTTTTTCATTTTTATCCTTATGAATTATTGTTAAATTAATTTTTAGAATAACTAAACATTGATCATAATAATTAATTTAACTAAAAGTCTTGAACATATCACATTGAAAATAATTCAAAGCAATTAAAATTTCTTGAACTTATCAAATCCAAATAAAAGATAAATATAGAAGAATACTTTAAAAATAGTGTTGAGCATTAAACAATTTAATTAGTTAAAATATAAAAAATATTTCAATAATTTAATTTTTCTCAAATGGAGGGAGTAAGGTTTTCCTTTTTACTCATTTTAAGGGTTTGTTAAAATTTGAATCCTCACATTTATTAATCATATATTTGAAGTCACAATTATTAATTGTTCTTTAGATTGGATGGCATCAGGCGCATTTTAACATTGATTTTAGGTCTCTCAGTGCACCGTAGCAAGGCAGCAATAATGTTTCTCGATGACTCGTCGCCGTCAAACAGTTCATACACAAACACCAAAAATAGTTACCTCTGCTATTGGTGAAGCTCAACAACTGAATATGCTTACTTTTGGGAGCTTTTTACCTCCAAAATTTGGTACGGTTGTAGAGGATGATAGCAGTGTGGAAGATAAAATTCACTTAGAGAATGATGATGGAAAGAAACTACGAAGATGCGACTTCATTTTTTGGATGCTAAAACGTCTAAGCATCCTACTCCAGTGGGATATTATGATAGAGGCAACCGTAACAATGGTAAGACCTTGAATTTTATTCCCTCTATGATGAAGGCATATGTTCTTACTATGATAATTGAGAAGGAGGATATTTGTTTACAAATCAAAGAATGAGAAACAACATTAATTGGCTATACAATTGGAGATAACCTATACGAAGTGCAAATGCTAGAGTATGTCAAGAAGGTATAGGTTTTTGTTGAACTACCCCAGGTACTTTATCATGATGATGGTTACTATGTTTAATATAGCTGAAAAGGAGAAAGTGATACATATTGAACCTTATTTGTATGGAAATAGACCCATGATTTTGAGGAATTGGGATGTGGATTTTGAACTGGATGATGATATGTTTACCCAAATCCCAATTTGGGTAAAGTTCCCTAGATTACCTATTGGATACTGGTCTGTTACGACATTAAGCAAGGTTGCCAGTGTTATTGGGATTCCTTTGGCTACAGATGGATATAATGCTAAAGCTGAGAAAATATCTTATGTGAGGGTCTTAATTGAGGTGGATATTTCGAAAGTCCTGCTAGATACCATTGTTGTTGAAACCCTTTCTGGACCTTGAAATTAACCTATTGAATATGAACAAAAGACCCAAATTCTATAATAATTGCATTAAACTGTGACATGCGGAAGATGAATGATTGTATAAACATGCCCCATATAGGAAAAAATATGCGACTGAATCAGAAGGATTGGACATGAACCATGGGAAGGGTAAAGGGAACAGGGGTAAAAGAAGAAGGATGGTTACTAAATGCAAACCTATTCAGACTCGGAAAAATGATGAAGCAACTGAAACTCCTAAGGTGGCACAACCTTCTACTAAGCCTGATCCTGGACAAAGGAGTGGGAGGCAACATGTGGAGACAACATCAATATAGAGGGTACAACATCAACTATTAAAATTGATCCTGGGCAAAGGAGTGGGAATCAACATGTGTTGGAGAGAATATAGTAACATCTATTGGAATTGATTTCAAGCTATGGAGTGGAAATAAACATGTGGAGGAATGTTCTGATAGTATACTAGAGAATCAATTGCAAAACGAAAGGAAGAGTGTTGGCAACTACATGTCATTCCTTCCCACATGTTCATCTCTACTTGGAATGTTAGAGTCCTTAACCAAGGCCATAAATAGAAGGAGATCAAACTCTTTTGGAATAAATATAGAGTAGATATGTTTGGAAACAAGGGTCAAGGAACATAAAGCACCCAGATAAGAAGAAAAATAACTTATGGATGGCTAAATGCACATAATTATAGTAGTTGTGATAGCAATGACAGAATATGAATATTGTGGAGAGATCATTTGAAAGTGCAAATCATTGAGGTGCATGAACAATTGGAAGATCCGGGGGTGCAGACTAGATTACATGTTACTATTGTTTATACAAAGAATAAATTGTAGAAGAAAGAGATCTTGTGGCAGAATATTATATAGATCGCATTGCAGCAACAACTTCCTTGGGTTGTATGTGGAGACTTTAATAGTGTCTTGAGTTTAGAAGATAGATTGGATCCTTTGTTACACAATGGGAGATACATAGATTTCTGAATGTCATAGATCAACTACAACTAACAACCACCAGAGCTACTGGGTAGCATTTTACTTGGTGCAACAAACAGGCAAGTGATAAAAGGGTCTAGTAAAATTGATTAGGCTTTTGAAAATATATAGTGGATACAACAATTTGTTATGTAAAAGATAATTTTTGAATCTCTATGTCTCTGATTACTCCCCAATATTAATTAAGTGTAGACAGTACTATAACGGTCATCCTAAAGTCTTTAAATTATATACTGATGTGATGGAACATCCTAAATTTGATGCAATTCTAAATAAGGCTTGGGGTAGGAGTACTAGGGAGTGTACAATGAAGCATATATGGAGGAAATTTAAGAACTTCAAAGATCAAAGTAAGAAAATGAATGCATATATAGTCTCATATAAACAAAAGCTAAATGTTTTGAGGGAACAATTCGATATCTTACAAACAAACCTGCAAACAAGCAACTTGTATCAAAGCGTCATAGAGCAGGAGAAGAAAATCTTAATAGATATTGAGAAGTGGAGTAATGTTAAGGAGCTTGCAATAAGAAGAAGAAAAACTAGGAAAATATGGATAGATCATGGGGACTCCAATACCAAATACTTTCATGCTCAGTGGAAGTTTAGAACCAGCCACAATAACATATCTTCTATATTTACTGAAGAAGGAAACAAGCTGACAGACCCTAAATTAATAGAAGATGAGTTTATTTCTGTCTTCAAATGGCTGATGGGGAATAGAGCATCTACTTTGACATGTTTAAATACTAAGGCGGTTAGAAGTGAAGATTGCCTATCCATAGCACAACAGACCTTATTAAAAAGGTCACCCCAGAAAAATTTGAGGCTATTAAAGAGATGCCCAAAGATAAAGCTCCAGGATTTGATGGATATCCAATTGAATTTTTCACCAAGAACTAGAATGTGGTCAGGAATAATGTTATTTACAGTTGTTAAGCACTTCTTTCATATTGGCAATTTGTATCTTGCTATCAATGTCACAAGTATAACACTGATTCCTAAAATTTCAGCACCAACAAAAGTGAAAGATTATAGGTCTATAGCTTGTTGCAGCACTTTGTACAAAATCATTTCCAAAGTTCTTACAAGGAGAATAAACCTAGTGAATTCAGGGTTGATGAGTAAAGATCAATCAGTATTTGTTGAAGAAGAAGTACAGCGGATAACATCATGGTCAGTCATGAAATATTCCAGAACTATAGTAGGAAGTATATATCCCCTAGATGTGTGTTCAATGTGGACCTGAGAAAGGCTTATGCCACTTTGGAATAGAGGTTTTTAGAGAAGATACTAAGGGGTCGTTTGGTAGGCCGCATTAAATAAAATAGTCCATGTATTATAGATGGTATTATTTAGTACTATGTTTGGTAGAAATTAGGTCTATGTTATACCTCCTACATGGTATTATATGATGTATTACTAATACCTTCTATTTGGAGGTATTAGCAATACATGGGATATAATACCATGGGATAAGTCTACTAAAGACAAAAATATCCCTCAAAACATTTATTATTTATTTATTTTCTTGATTTTATGTTTTATGATTGTGCAAGTAAATTTATTTAAATAAATTAGCTTACAAATTATTTAACTCTCTCTAAATAATTTGTAAGCTAATTTATTTAAATAAATTTACTAGCACAACCATAAAACATAAAATCAAGAAAATAAACAAATAATTAAATGTTTGTGCGGTTTTCTAATATTTTGTATTTTCAACAATTTATAACATTGAAAATACATACAAAAATTACAACTTGCAATTTTATTCGTAAATGTAGATGGTTTATTCAATTTTACTATTGTTTACCGTCTTTTCAATTTTAAAAGTTGATAGTTTATCTTTTTTTAAATTAAAAATTGACATTTGTAAGTGATCAATTTAATAAGATGACAATTATTTATCCTCAAATAATTTAAGGAAAAAAAGGCAAACATGACGATAAAATTATTCTTTTCTTAGCTAGTTAGAAGGTCATAAAAAATATTATCCGGCAATTATTTACCTTAACCCAATTGCATAAGAATTTAAGGATATAATTGGAAAGAAGTTTTTTATAAAGTTTTAATCCAAACATAAGATGAGGTCGAAAACAATGAACCAAACACTTGATAAAAATAATCCCTGTATTACTAATCCCTGCACTATTAATCCCTGCATTACTAATCCCATCATTACTAATCCCTGCATTATCAATCTTTGTATCAAACGACCCCTAAGTGATTTAGGATTCCCTGCTAAATTTGGTGCACTGTATTATGACTTATATTTCTACTGTCTCTTATTCCTTGTTATTAAATGGTGGACTTACTCCCCTCTTTTCAGCATAAAAAGACATTAGACAAGGGGATCATATGTCCTTTTATCTCTTTATCTTGACTATAGAATACTTGGAAAGAGAACTCAACCAAGTGGCTTTAAATGGAGATTTCAACTATCATCCTAGATGTGAAAGAATGAACATATATTTGTTGATGATTTGTTGATGTGTTGCAGGGCTGACATTGTAATCATCAAATTAATGCATAATGCTTTCATGAAGTTCTCTAAGGCATATGGATTACAAGCAAATAATGATAAAAGTTCTATATATATTGTTGGAGTAAGTGATCAAACAAAGCAGGACATTATAGAAGCATTGGGATACAATGCGGGTACTTAGCCATTTAGGTACCTTGGTGTACCCCTATCCTCAAAGAAATTGATTGTTGCTGCTTTTTTACCACTGATTGAGAAGATCACAACCAAAATTACTTGTTGGTCTATCAAGTTATTGTCATATGCCAGAAAAATGAAATTAATTAAAGTAGTGTTGTTTGGGGTTCAAGCTTATTGGGCACAAAAATTTCTCATCCCTAAGAAAGGTTATGAAAATAGTTGAGCAACTTTGTAGAACATTTTTGTGGGCAGGTACTATTGAGAATAAACTTGTAACAGAAATAATATTTGCGGTAATAAAATCAATAAAAGCGGAACACAACAATACGGTTAATCAACGAGAATAAAAAGGAGAAATAATGACACCAAGATTTTACGTGGAAACCCTCCTAAATAAGGGAAAAACCACGACCCGAGAGGAGCAACAAATATCACTATAGTAAGGATTTTTACACTTGTAGGTCTGAGTAAAACTCCAAAGACCACTACACACTCAAAAGAAATAATCCTCTTTTGATTTTTCCACCTCACTACAATATCGCTCGCACTCTCTATTTTTCCTCACAGATTATTTTCCTCTGTGATGCCTCACTCTTCTTTTCTCTCCTTTGTATTTTTTTTCTTGTACATTGAGAATGAAGAATTGTCCTCCCTTTTATAGAGAACAAATACACTACCTTCCAAATGTGCTACAGAAGAAAAAAACAATTTTTCTTCTTCATAGCTTACCAACTCTTGCCAAACTTTGAAATTGAAGAAAGAACAATTTTTTCTTTACCAACTCTGCCAAACTTTGAAATTGAAGAAAAAAACAATTTTTTCTTTACCAACTCTGCCAAACTTTGAAATTGGCAGAAAACAATTCAAAGTTTGGTACATGGGGATGGACCCCACAATCTCCCCCTCCAGACCCATTCACCTGAAGGAGGTAGCTCTAGGTTTCTAGCTTGAGTGCATGCCTACAAGTTCTTTGCATAGCTCAATCTTGTCTCTTGATACCACCTTGGTCAGCATATCTGAAGGGTTTTCACTAGTAGGGATCTTCATGACCTGCATAGATCCGTCCTCTATCTTTTCACGAATCCAGTGATATCTCACGTCGATATGCTTTGTCCTTGCATGATACATGGTGTTTTGCTCAAGTCTATTGCACTTTGACTGTCACAATAGACGACATACTCCTTCTGATGCAATCCAAGTTCTTGAAGAAATCGTTTCAGCCATACCATCTCTTTGCCAGCTTCAGTAGCTGCAATATATTCTGCCTCAGTTGTAGAGAGTGCGACACACTTCTGCAACTTTGACTGCCATGATATAGCTTCCCCTGAAAATGTAAACAAATATCCGGTAGTGGATTTTCTATTATCGAGTTCACCTGCCATATCAACATCAGTATAGCCCTTCAAGATTGGATCAGATCCTTCAAAACACAAGCAATCTCTTGTGGTACCTCTTAGGTACCTGAGTATCCACTTAACTGCCTCCCAGTGTTCTTTTCCAGGATTTTCAAGGAATCTGCTAACAACACCAACTGCATGAGCAATATCAGGTCTTGTACACACCATTGCATACATCAAACTCCCCACTGCTGAAGAATAAGGAACTTTAGCAATTCCTTCTTTCTCCTCTTTTGTTGTAGGACACATCTGTTTGCTCAACTTCAGATGACTCGCTAGAGGCGTGCTAACAGATTTAGCACTCTTCATGTTGAAGCGTTCTAGTACACGTTCAATGTACTTCTCTTGAGATAGCCACAACTTTCTTTTTGTTCGTTCTCGAACAATCTTCATCCCTAGAATTTGTTGTGCTAGGCCCAAGTCTTTCATGTCAAATGACTTGGACAAATCTTTCTTCAACTTTGCAATCAGCTCTTTGTCTTGTCCTATAATTAACATGTCATCCACATACAACAACAAAATAATAAAATTATTGTCAGAAAATCTTTTGAAGTATACACATGGATCAGAATAGGTCTTTGTGTACGTTTGACTTTTCATAAAAGAGTCAAACTTTTTGTACCATTGCCTTGGGGCCTGTTTCAACCCATAAAGACTCTTATTCAATTTGCACACCATGTATTTCTTTCCAGATACTTCAAATCCCTCTGGTTGTTCTATATAAATCTCTTCTTCCAAATCTTCGTGAAGAAATGCAGTTTTCACATCCAATTGCTCCACTTCAAGATCTAGACTAGCTGCTATGCTCAAAATAGTTCGAATAGAAGTCATTTTGACAACAGGTGAAAAAATTTCATCAAAATCAATACCTTTCTTTTGTTCGAAGCCTTTTACAACCAATCGAGCTTTGTACCTGACCAGCTTGCCATTTCCATCTTTCTTGAGTTTAAAGACCCACTTGCACTTAAGCGGTCTTTGGCCTTTTGGAAGTTCAACTAGCTGGTATGTGCCATTTTTCTGTAGAGATCCCATCTCTTCGTGCATGGCTTTCATCCATTGGCTCTTTTCTGGATGAGACAACACCTCCTTAAGATTTTCTGGCTCCCCTTCATCATTGATGAGGACATACTCTGAGGTAGGGTATTTGGATGACTCTACCCTTTGTCTTTCTGATCTCCTCAGAGCTTGAGATTGTTCTTCTTCTTCTGGGTACTCCATTTGCTCGGTATTATCACCAAGTTGCTCCCCCTACTCAACAATCTCATCAGGTTGCTCTTCATGCTCAGCAACTTCATCAATCGTACTTTCTGCACTTATGGTATGGTTAGAAGAAGAAGGAATGGTAACAAGATTAGGGACTATACCATTCTTTTTCTTGGTCTTCTCGGATAGATCATCAGCAGTTCCAACTTCACTTTCTCGAAAGATTACATCTTTACTTCTGATGACCTTCTTCTTTACAAGATCCCATAGTCTGTACCCGAACTCGTCATCTCCATATCCGATGAATATGCAGGGAACTGATTTATCATCTAGCTTGGTTCTCTGCTCCTTCGGTACATGTGCAAAATCTTTGCAACCGAACACCTTTAGGTGCGAGTAAGACATCTCTTTGTTGGTCCAAACTCTCTCCGGAATGTCAAACTCCAATGGAACTGATGGACTACGATTGATAAGATAACACGCTGTCCGAACTTCTTCACCCCAGAATGTCTTGGGTAATTTAACCATTCTGAGCATGCTTCTCACCTTCTCAACAATGGTGCGATTCATTCTCTCAGCTATACCATTGTGTTGTGGGGTTCCAGGAACTGTCTTTTCATGTCTGATTCCATGATTTGAACAGTACTCTTCAAATTCTCTTGAAGTGTACTCACCTCCATTGTCAGTTCGGAGACGTTTTAGCTTCCGACCTGTCTCTTTTCTACCAGAGCATGAAACTTTTGAAATACTTGAAACACCTAATCTTTGGTTCTCAAGATATAAACCCACAATTTTCGAGAAGCATCATCAATAAAGGTAACAAAGTATTTATTACCTCCTATCGATTCTATCTCTATTGGACCACAAACATCAGAATATACCAAATCAAGTATATTCGACTTTCTTTCTGTCTGAAATGAGACTCTATGTTGTTTACCAAATAAGCAGTAGTTACAAGGTTTTATCGTTGTACCTTTGGCAAAAGAGATGAGTGATTTTTTGGAAAGAATTTGCAATCCTTTCTTGCTCATATGACCCATTCTTTTATGTCATAAATCTGCAGAATTCTCTTCGTGAGCCGCATTTAATTCACCTTGGCATATTTCTGCATTTGTCCTGTACAACGTACCACGAGCAACTCCTTTTGCAATCACCAATGCCCCTTTAGTGAGTCTCCATTTTTGATTTGCAAAGTAGTTCTCATATCCATCTCGGTCCAAAGCAACTCCCGAGATCAAGTTCATCCGCAAATCAGGTACGTGGCGCACATCTTTCAACACTAATGTGCATTCAACATTTGTTTTTAAGCAAATGTCTCCGATCCCCGCAATCTTTGAGTAACTTGTGTTACCCATTTTCACATTGCCAAAATCACCGGCTACATATCTGCAAAAAATATCTCTTACCGGTGTGGCATGGTATGATGTTGCTGTGTCGACCACCCATTCCGACTCTACACCTGCCAAGTGCATGCATTCTTCTTCCTCATTTATGAGGAGAACAACACTGTCATTATTTTGCACCATGGCAGTTGTGTTGTCATCATTCTTCTGGCCGCTGCTTTCCGCTTTGCCCCTTTTTAGATTTGGACAATCTCTTTTGAAGTGTCCTAGTTGATCGCAATTATAGCAATTTCTGGCCTTCGATTTTGATCGGACCTTGGACTTTCCACGAGCTCCGGATCTACCATGGTTACTTGAGCTCCTTTGGTAACTTCTGCCTCTACTTTCCGTGATGAGAGCCTGTCCGTGATTTTCAGGCATTTTTCTCATCTTCTCATTAAGAAGGTGACATCCTTTAACTCAATGGAGTCCTTACCATGTAAAATGATTGTTGCTAAAGTATCGTAGGAAGATGGCAACGAGTTTAGGAGCACTATGGCTTTATCTTCATCCTCGATCTTTACTCCGAGGTTTGCTAGCTGCGTGATTAGTCCATTAAGTACATTTAAATGAGACATAAAATTTGTACCTTCACTCATATGTAGCGCATATAACTGTTTCTTTAGGTACAATTTATTTGTCAGCGTTTTGGACATGTATAGATTTTCTAACTTTGTCCAAATGCCACATGCACTCTCTTCATCGATGATGTTATTAACTACATCATCTGTTAAGTGCAATCTGATTGCACTGGCAGCCTTTTCATCCAGTTCTTCCCAATCCCCAAGTTTCATGGATTCGGGCTTTTTGGATTTGCCGCCTAGTGTCTTGTGCAAACCCTGTTGGATGAGCAAGTCTCTCATCCTTCTCTGCCACATTGAGAAACCGCTATCACCGTTGAATTTTTCTACCTCGTACTTTACTCCAGACATTTTTTTTACTGAGTATAGTACAATAAGCTGCAAAAAAATATTTCTGTAAATGAGCAGAACCTGTGCTCTGATACCAATTATTGGGAATAAACTCGTAACAGAAATAATATTTGCGGTAATAAAATCAATAAAAGCAGAACGCAACAATACGGTTAATCAACGAGAATAAAAAGGAGAAATAATGACACCAAGATTTTACGTGGAAACCCTCCTAAATAAGAAAAAAACCACGACCCGAGAGGAGCAACGAATATCACTATAGTAAGGATTTTTACACTTGTAGGTCTGAGTAAAACTCCAAAGACCACTACACACTCAAAAGAAATAACCCTCTTTTGATTTTCCACCTCACTACAATATCGCTCGCACTCTCTATTTTTCCTCACAGATTATTCCTCTGTGATGCCTCACTCTTCTTTTCTCTCCTTTGTATTTTTTTTCTTGTACATTGAGAATGAAGAATTGTCCTCCCTTTTATAGAGAACAAATACACTACCTTCCAAATGTGCTACAGAAGAAAAAAACAATTTTTCTTCTTCATAGCTTACCAACTCTTGCCAAACTTTGAAATTGAAGAAAGAACAATTTTTTCTTTACCAACTCTGCCAAACTTTGAAATTGAAGAAAAAAACATGTTTTTCTTTACCAACTCTGCCAAACTTTGAAATTGAAAAAAAAAACAATTTTTTTCTTACCAACTTTGCCAAACTTTGAAATTGACAGAAAACAATTCAAAGTTTGATACATGGAGATAGACCCCACATGTACAATGACAGTATTCAAGAAAGCTTTGGTGTCTTGGGCTAATGTGTGCCTGCCAGGGTTGCAGGTGGACTAAATGTAGTGAATCTTTGTATTTGAAACTCAACTGCAATTCTAAAGCTATTGTGGAACATCAACAAGAAAAAGACTGTCTTTGAGTTCAATAGGTGCACAACTATTATATCAAGAAGGGTGATATTACTTAAGGCCAAATCCCTATAAACGTTTCATGGGTGGTGATAAAGGTATTGGAAGATAGATACCACCTGACCACTAGACTACAAAGCCATGGAACATTACATCAACAACTTGGAGATGTTCAACAGAGGGAAATTTTCAATCCATAAAATGTATGTCAACTTAATGTGGGTTCATCCTAAAGTAATTTGAAAACATCTTGCAATGCATCCAAAGATACATCCTAGATACAAGTTTATTTTATAGTTGGCTATACATAAGCAACTGACAACGGTTGAGAGATTGCAAAAGTGTGTCATGAAGGTTCCTCCTGAATGTGCCTACTGTGGGCAACAGTTAGAAACATTCACACATTTGTTATATGAATGTGTTGTGACCAGGATGATATAGGGGAGATTATTACATTGAATAGGGTATAACAGACGGGAGAATGGAGTGATGTGGATGAGGGAAGTTGCAAAGAGAAGACGTGGTCAAGCTGAGATAACTAGTTGCATGTTTGCAATGACTGTGCACAAGGTGTGGCAAGCTAGAAATTTTATTTATTCCAACAAAAGTCTCTTTCATCTGAATTGATCATTAAGGACATAGGATACACATACATATAAGAGGAAGAAATAATATAGCATGGAGGGAGTGTATACAACACACTACCCCATTTGAATGTCATAGTTTTTTGTTTTTTTTTTAATTACTTAATGAAATAGTTGGATGTATGTAGGAGCAGCTTGTCTAGGCTGCTGGAACTATAATTGTACATGATTTCGGCTATAAATGAAAATTCTAATTTTACCAAAAAATAATATTCCCTCCGTTTCAAAAAGATTGGCTTAATTTGACTTGGAACGGAGTTTAAGAAAAGAAAGAAGACTTTTTAATCTTGTGATTCTAAATTAAAGTTATGTCAAATGTACAAAAATGCCCTTTAATCATGTAGTATTAAACATGTCACGTGGAAAGTTAAAGTTAAAGTGTTGTCAAAAAAGGAAAGGGTCATTCTTTTTGAAACAAACTAAAAAGGAAATAGGAACATTCTTTTTTAAACAAACTAAAAAGGAAATAGGGACATTCTTTTTTAAACAAACTAAAAAGGAAATAGGGACATTATTTTTAAAACGGAGAGAGTAATATGTAAAAATAAAATTTTCTTTAGAATTTTGAAATATTATACACTTCTAAAATATTTGAAAGCATAATAAATAAGTTTTTGATAAGCATTTAATTAAATGCCTTTTTTTAATTGAATATAATCTACACATAATTGTAAACATTAAAAATTTTCATATATTCAATTTCCTTTCTTTGAAATATTTTATTCTTCTTTTAACTTTTTTATTTTTTCTCTTCCATTAATTTCTTATTTATTCACTTATAATTGATTTGAAAAAAAATTATGTGTATTTTTTTAGAAAGATAATATTATTTTTTTTTGAAACAGTGTCCTTTTTTTTTTTTTTTATAAATGTTTTGATTTCTTTAATTTTTTATTTATTTAAAATTAACTTATCTTAAATACAATACATTTAGAATTAAATTCAAAGGAAAAGAAAACATAATAAATAAATATTTTAAAAAAAAATAATGAACCATTTTGTCTAATTCATTATATGTCTACTAAATTTGCGATGGTCTGCTGAGCACGGACCCAACATGATTACATAACATGTATAATTTAAGCACTTGAAATTAAAAATTTACAACTCAACGGAGAATATAATCACACATATTCATAGCAAATATATAGTTATTATTAAAATTTCGAACCTATTTATTGGTATAAGAATATCGTAAAAGATATACTTGTGAACCATTGCACCAAGAAATTTCTGGAGCACGACAATCATTAGGTCGGTCCTCTTGCTAATAATTTTTAAAAAATGCCTGAAAATAAATGATAAAGCTAAAGTACTTATAGTTGAATGGTGCCAACAAAATATGACCAAATAAGATTGAAAAAATATATAAAATTATAGGTGTTATTGCTAACCGTATCAAACATCCAGATTTTCACAGTAATTTTCTGTTTTTTCTCTTACCTGTGGAGGATAAAAAAGACCTGGAGAGTGCATAACAATCAAATACACAATTCAATAACCTAAATCCTAATGATCAACTGAACCTCGCAACTCAAGCTTTATCACTCTACTGGTCCAACACGATAAGAAGTCTTACAAGATTATCGTATAAAATCAGAAGTGATAAAAGCAGGAAGCATTGAGAAATTTTAAAAAATTTAGTGAGGAACATAATTTTTTTTAAAAAAAAAATAGTACATCGGATAGCAGATATCTCAAAGGGTAGTTAAGTGTGACATAAAAAAAGAAAAAAAATAATGGATTGTATTTTGTCAGCAATCGTATCTAAGTTTTTTTTTTGTTAATTTTTTATTGTACACCAGATCTATATCAAGTGATAGTAGAATGAGAATAAACATTCACCATTATTTTCACGATATTTGAATCGAAATGGTGTTCTTCTTCCCTAGATTTGAAGAGTACTACAGTTCAATGCAAATGTAATTCCTAATTAATAAAGCACAAAGAATAAAGAAGACAACAATATCTGAGTTATAGAAGGTAAAGTTTAAAAAAAATTTGATTCTTGCATAAAGAGACAAAAAATGGAGGAACTTGAATTTTCAATTATTGCATCAATTAGTCAAAAAGGAATACCAAAAGAATAGAGGGGTTTTGAGGAGACGACAATGAAGAAATAAGCGAATCCAACTCCTTCAAATATTAATTTGACATCTTGATAATTAAATCATCATTTTGCAATTAATTTGCGAACAACAACACTACTCCGTTATGTTGTTCCACAACAAACCAACAGTAACAAACTTCTATATCTATAAAGAAAAAAAGAAGTAAAAGAAGCACATGAGAATTGAGAAACTTACCCAGAGAAAGATGAAGAGTGGTAAAGAACATCGAAGAAAAGAGAATAAGAGGAACGAACAATTCTAAGTGTTCTAAAACAATGTGTAGTTTGATAAAAGAGAAGTAACATTACTTGATTCTGATTGTGGAAAAAAATTTGATGGTAAAAGACGTACAAATAACATAACCTAACAAATAAATCATCTTATTTTAAGATATATTCATCAAGAATCAACAAATAGCCTACATAATAGAGGACCCTAAACAAAAAGAGGCAAAGATGTCAGATCTGGACACTGCTGAACCGGAAGAGATTGCTCAGGATGAGTGTTTGGGTAACAAAGCCAAGGAGGGTGTAGTCAAGGAGAGAACTCCCGAGGAGAGTGATTTGGCTCATAGAAGCGAGGATCTGGAAGAGAGGGTCAACTATGGCAGGGTCAACCCCTCGGATTTTTTCGTTCTTGGCCTCTATTCACACTTAAACATCATATGCTTGTGTGGATAGCTACTGAAAGGGTGTATGGCACGACGAAGCTTTGCGACTATGCCATTTTTGGCGTCGGTGATCGCCGACGAGAAGGTGACGGTCGCACATACCCCTGCTAATTCTTTTTCTAATACAATACTAAGGCCGCATATCTGTACTCATTAGTAGGAAAAAGCCCTTCACTTCAAAACAATCAATCAGGACTGGTGTCATCCGCGCTTCTTCTGACTATTGAAAGTGGAAGTTCAAGCTTTGAAGCAAGCATCCCGTCTATTCCTTAATGTTAGCTCAAACACTAGGCAATAGAACGAAGTTAGTTCCTAATTTTCACAGCTTTTGCAGTGCTTCTTCTACCCATCTCGATCAAAAGCCCCTTCTTTCCTCGTCCGAGGGACTTTTTCTTTAGAATTTCTTAATAGAAAGAGGAAATCCGCTGTTCGGAAGACCCAGGATTCTATTTTATCATCAATCCAATCCCCGTTTTTTCTTTTTCTGAAAAATGAATAGATCTCTTTACTTGTATGACTTAGATGTCTCGTATTTTCTCGAAAAAGTGATTCTATTGATGGGATTTGGTATGAGATCGATGAGATTGATATTCCAATCTTTCTTCTTAGAACGTATTGATTTGACCCCACTGATTCATTAATGAATTTTTACAGGTAAAATGCCGCTGACAATGTGTTGAATTGGCAGGTTACCTGATGAAGAAGCTGGGAAGGTACCAGCTGCCTGCGAGGTGTTAAACCAAAATGCTAAAGAGAGCGAAGGGGAAATCATGAACTACCTTTCATGTAATGTAGTACACTATAAGAGAGTTAGAGCACTACAGTGGACACAATTAAAAAATAACCTTAAGGAAAGGGCAACTATAAAATAAAGAGAGGTGGAAGCAGTTCTGATAGGCGGGACAAAGCGCTTTCAATGGTGATGAAAGAGGGGGAAATGCCCCCTTTGAGTTCTCGAGTGAAAGGGTCCAAGCCATAGGAAAATATCCAGTTTGTCTCGCAACATATCTAGTTTATCCTGAAGCAGCATTTCTCGAAGTAGCATTCCCATAAGTAGAGGATGAAACCCTTGCTTGTTTATCCCGACGAGGGTTTATGAATCACTCAAACGAGCCTTTCTAGCCCGCTGGATCTATCCAAATTCAAAGCCCATCAAAGACTCTCCTACATGAAAGGATCTGAGTCCATCCAAATGATATTAGGCAAAATCCTATTCTGGAAAGAATGGTAAAGTAAGGGATTGTTGTCTGTTCAGAGATTTCATATCTCTCCCACGTGTGATTCATCCTAACAACTATCGATTAGGTTAAAAAAGTGCCCCTACACATGAAAAAAACGGCTTTATTCCCCTTTCAAGTTGGAAAAAAAGAATTGTATGCTCCTGGATTAAACATAAGAATCCAATTGTGCCTTTCTTTGGATTGATTCATTCGTTAGTGTCCACTTGTGATTTAACCTACGGCTGATTTAAGAATATATCACAGACAACTACTTTCATTTAATTAAGGGGTCCTACTCGAGTGGGCCAGATCTTGATGTAGATAGGAGCTCTCAAGTTGAGGCGGAGAAGAAAGCTTACGATTCTATTTCACACATTACCGGTGGATGCTACAACCGCTATCATTTTGACTGCAGTATGGGAATGAAGGTCGAGGAGGCAGGGAAGAAAAGGTTATTCGCTATTGGCTTACCCTTATATCAGGCCTTGGTACGGCCTATACATGATTGATGAAGGTTTTGTCAAGGTTAAAAATGAATGGTACCTATAATCAGACCCAACCGTTGCATCTACTTATTTTGGGATGAAGACATGTCGGCCTTACGATTGCTAATTGAGGCCTAAGGTAAAGCTGTATTAAATGTAAAGTCACCCTTTGCTCCCAAGCGAATAAAAGAGAGCATGTTACTTCAAAAACAGAGTTACTCCTCTCGTTGTACATTTGAAATTCGCATCAATAAATATCAAGATCTTGAAAGTAGCGACAACAGTGGATGGTACTCATCAAATAAGTCTATCATTAAACAACTTGACTGCATTATGCATATAAAATTCATCCAACACCTACCAAACTTTGACTTATTCTTTGTGAATTTTGCGCAAACATTCATCATATTTGGGCTGCTCCGCTCCTCTACTTGTTCTTGTACTATTTATGATACATTATTATTCTTTCTCTTTTCTTTTTGATCAACGCCTACTTCTTTTATTTTTTTATTTTTTTTGTGTTACTTTCTTGCAATATCGTTCTTCCTTTTTTGCTGCATTTTTTGACTTTTAGTTCTCTCAATTGCTAGTTATGCTGAATTATAATTTTCAATTTGGGGTGTGTTTGGTATGAAGGAAAATGTTTTTCATGGAAAATGTTTTCCTAGAAAATGTTTTCCTGGAAAACAAGTAGATTTTGGACTTATTTTCTCATGTTTGGTTAGTGAGTGGAAAATATTTTCTGAAAATGATTTTTAGTGTTTGATTTATGAATGAAAAATGTTTTTTGAGAAATATCTTTTGTTTCTACTAGAGTAAAAAATAATTTATGAAATTGAAAATATTTTTTAGAAACAATTTTTTTTTTTTTGGGGGTGTGGGAGAATGTGTTTGTATGCGGGCAGGTGAAAAATAAAAAATTGAAAATGAAAATATTTTTTTTTTAAAAAAATTAATATTTTTGGGGTTGGGGTGGGGTGGGTTGGGGTGGGGGGGCTGGGGCGGGTAGGGGGTGGGTAGGGGGGCTGGGCTGGGGCTGGTAGGGGGTGGGTAGGGGGCTGATAGGGGGTGGGTAGGAGGGCTGGCGGGAGGCAGGGGTAGGTGAAAAAATAATTTTTGAAGTTGAAATTATTTTTAATAATAAAATTAATTTTTTTGGAGTGGGGGGAGGGCTGGTAGGGGTTGGGTAGGGGGGCTAGGGGGGAGGGAGGTAGAAGTTTTAAAATAAAAATATTTTAAAAAATGAACTCACATTTTTTTGGGAGGGTGGGTGGCTGGTGGTGGGTGGGTGGGGTGGGGTGGGGGTCAGGGATCGGTGAAAAATAAAATTTTGAAAATGAAAATATTTTTTAATGTTGTTTTGGGAAAAAAAAAATGTAATTTGAAGTTGGAGGAGAGTTTTGGAAAATGTTTTCCTTAATTTTTTAAGGGAAGTCATTTTCCTTAATTTTGAGGAAAATGAGTTGATTTGGAAAACATTTTCCAAGACTTTTGTTCCAACCAAACATGAGAAAATTGGAAAACATTTTCCAGAAAATGTTTTCCTTCATACCAAACACACCCTTGATGACACTCATTAAATATTGATAATCACTCGGGCTAACTAAAAATCCATTACAAAGTACTACTGGATAGAGAACCAAATTGATGAAATTTAGTTTATAGCAAAATTCTTGAAGTTCCTAACTATATAATATAAGCATCAATACATAATTTCGATATTAATTTTTTTTCTATTTCTGTTAACCTTCATTTTTTGTGAGCATACTTCCTTCTTATGCGTCTTGATTGCCTCAGAAAAGTTCGGTACAATTTTTTTTTCTAATTTTAATGAAAAAAATTAGAAACTATAATAGAATAACTTTAACAACTTAAAGCTTAAGCTAATTCATAAAAATGATGTCATATGTTGATCTCTCAAACACTAAATAAGAGTATTCTTTGATAATTTCTTCTCAAGAACTCCATAAAAGAAATAAAATTATCTAGAAGACACTCATAGCATCCATAAATATCAGAGAGATAATATTTTCACATCCATTATAAAAACAAGACAGTTTAAGTAAATGAAATATACATGAAAGCAAATGAAAATAATTTTAAAAGTCATTATTTATCATAACAATGTATTGCTTAATAATATTGCCCAGTAATAGTAATTAATATACCAACAGGGTCGTTGAATGATATGCAAGTCATAACACTCCTACGTGAAAAAGAAAAATAAACAAAACTTGTTTTAGTATTTTAGTCATACAATGAAACATCTTAGTTGCATAAAAATTGCACTGATATCATGAATTTTTCATCAATTAGAAGACCACTCTTTGCTTTAGGCACGGTCAATAAAAGAAAAAATCCATTAGTTAGAAAATATAGAAGGCAATATGGTCTGTGAGGAGTTCAGACAAAAACACCTATAAAGACATTACTCTTGGAGATTGTATGACTTTTTAAGTGTCTTAAAGTTGTGGTTTACTGATATTAATTATAACTTGATTAACATATGGTCATCAAATCTATTGTGTCATAATTGTTCGCAAAAACTTGAAAGTTAAGTTTTTTGAGGTACAATTATATGCAAAAAGAAACTAATTAGAGATGTCTAATCAATATCCAAAGATTAAAATTTGAAAAAACATAACTTGTCTCATTATATTAACTTTCAAATAGTAAAGTATCAACATTTTCATTCCACAGTGTTGTGTCATTTACCAAAGTCAAGAACACAAGGTTGTAACTGATTGCTAGGGAAAAACACATGTAATTTGTAATCACTTTCAGCGGGCGGTAGAGAATATATTTTCAAATCTACTCATCTAAGTAAGGCTAACTTAGAAATTTAATTCAAAAATAAAATGTATTCTTTTTTTCTTTAGCAAAACAGGGAATTTTTATATATATTAAGGCATTATAAAGGAAGTAGTAGCTATGATATTTGGAGCTATATGAGCTATAATATTAGCATCACTACTTGATACATCAAAACGAACATTTAGGTTCCCCAACATAGATAGTTTGGACCATGTAGCCAGTGACATTCTACTAGTAATTGTCACTCCATCTTTGTAAGCTTGCAAACTGGAGTTGCTGCCAGGATGGGAGAATTATTATTCATACTTAATATACTACCTTCCTTAACTAAAAAATTTGTCAGTTTATTCCCTTGTCGAAAATTGTGGCGTACCACTAAATTCCCCACTTCTTTAATAGAGACCTGCAAGATTCAATAGTATACTGTAAGTTAAGATGAGCATATTGGAAGAGTTCAATTACCTCATTGTTGTCAATTTCTACTTCAATTGGATGGGTTTGCTTCTCAAGGGCCAGAGTCAGTCCAGTGTGGAGAGCTTGTAGTTCTGCCATTACAGTGCTATTGGCGTATATTACTTTGCTAAAACCAATGACACAATTACCATAAGAGTCTCTAATAACACCACTAATTTCACCCATGTGTTTTGTTTGGACAAAAGTCCCATCCCTATTTAACTTAAATACATTAAGGGCTAGGGGAAACCAGCGAACTTGATTTCATTTTTGATGTCTGTTGATAATGAGTAAATGGTCATGAAAATGAACTCTTTAGCTCTCATAAGAGTGAGAGGAAGAGATATAGTAGGAGTGGACACAGTGTTGGGACGGAGATATGAATTAGTAGAAAATCTGTCATAAGAGCGAATCCGGAGAAAGAATTTGATCTTGTTGAGCGTGTTCAACGACCAGATCCATTGAAAATTATATTCTGGAGTATTCGTGGAATTTAGTAGACGACGAGCTGATTTAGTAAGGAACATTCCATTAGATTAAAAGGACAATAAGGTAATGTCCCTAGTGTGATTTTTTAGCGAAACAGAATTGGTCTTATTAAAAATGTCATCAGGAATGACTATAGAGAGTTTTCCCCAGTTTCACTTGTCTAGATCCCAAATATTGGATACCTTAATAGTAATACTTGTTGCATTGTAAGGGTCCATGATTAAGGTTACGAAGGGGAGGAATATGGGGATCCAACTATGGTTCCATAGGTCTATGGTTGTGCCGGTTCCCGCTGCCCAAGCTAACCCTTGCGCACACAGTTTTCCTCCTTCCAAAATATTTTGCCAAATAAAAGAAAAAGATGAAATCGAGGTTTTAGAATTATATTTATTAAGGAGAGTTATGTCCCACATGGAGTTAGGGTTAGTGAGAACTCTGCACGAAAGACTTGCAACGATTGAGAGATTTTTATCAATAGCTTCTGAGAGGCCAAGCTCGTCTTTGTGTTTGGGCCTGGTTATCGTATCCCAACTAAGATAGTGTAATTTCCTCTTTTGGATAATAGATCCCCAAAGGATATATTTTTGATCTTGTCAATGTCCTTACATATATGCTTATACGTTGATGACATGCTTATATTTGGTACAAATTTAAATTTTGTGACTAATATCAAATTATTTTTGTCGAATAATTTTGATATGAAAGATCTGTGTGAAGTAAATATGATTTTGGGAGTTCATGTAATAAGGAGTAAAGATGGTATAATGTTGTCACAAGAATATTATGTGAAAAGACTTCTTAAATTTATTTGAATGGTTTGAGGTGACACCTGTAGTTACTCCTTATGATATTAATTCTAAATTGAAAAAAAAATTATATTAACCAGTTGCTCAGTCTAATATGCACAAATTATTGAAAGTCTATTGCATTTTATGAATTTCACTAGACCTAATATTGCCTATGTTGTGTGTAGATTGGTTAGATAGGTTCATAATTCCATAATGAGCATAGGTTTGCAATAAATAGACTAATAAAATATTAGAGAGAAAAATGAATTATGGTATCATTTATAGTGGATTTCCTTCTACTTTAGAAGGGTATTGTGATGCAGTCTGAATTCCTGATTCAGATGAGACTAAATTCACTACTGGATATGTGTTTATCTTAGGTGGTGGTGCAATATCCTGAAAATCATCTAAACAGGATATTATTGCTAGATCGATTATGGAGTTAGAGTTTGTAACTCTGGAGCTGGCTGGTTTTGAGGCTAAGTGGCTAAGAAATTTCTTAGTGAATATTCCTTTAATAAAGGATGAATTGTCAGTTAATCCCTTCTATAAAGAATAAATTATTCATCCATTCGATGAAGGATGAATTTGTTGATCCCTTCGATGAAGGATGAATTGATGATCCCTTTGATGAAAGATGAATTATTGATTCCTTTGATATAGGATGAATTGTTGATATCTTTGATAAAGGAATGAATTGTCTCATGTGTTTATACACTGAATTGTGAAGCCACAATTGTTATTGCGAAGAATAAATCTTACAATTGTAAGAGCAGAAAAATGAAATTAAGGAATGGTGTAGTTAAGCAGCTGCTAAAAGATGGAATAATTGCAATTGATTATGTGAAGTCAGATTGAAATCGGTCAATTCACTGACGAAACCCGTCGGAGGAAAATTAATTCTCTAGATTTCAATAAAAACGGGTTTAAGGCCAACTGATAGCCAATAAAGATGGTAACACAACCTATGTGATTGGAGATCCCATGAAGTAGGTTCATATGGATAATAACAAATCGATATTGGCTCTGCGCACTTACTGAGAGTGTTTGAACTACTACAAAAAATGAGGGATGAATTATTACCTCTTAATGAATTCATAGTCCTTAATCACGGAAGGTGTATTTAAAGCAGTTTGCACTTGATGAAATCACCTATATGAGAAGTGAAGTGTGGCCTCTCCTATGAGACTTTGACCGAGTCTCTAGAGCTCTCATGAATACCAGGCACGCACATGGACTATTGGCGCAAAATCGCGTTGAACAACAAAATTACTGTGGTCAAAATGTGATTGATAAAGTCTCTAAATAATTAGAATTATTTGGAACATAGAAATATTATATTTCACCAGTAATTCTGTAGATTAAATTTTATCGATCTAAGTTTGGTTGATAGTTCGAAAGACACCAAACCTATTGCATTTTGTCCTGAAAATCCAGCAAGTTATATTTTTATGAAATCTTTTGGATTAAGTGGGGGATTGTAAGCAAATATTTTTATTTCAAAATATTATTTTATTAAATATATTTACAAAGTCAAATAATTAAATTGTTTTGAAATTGTTTCTTGGAGAAGTGACAATTACTTTTATTATGGCATGATTTTCCATCTCTTTGACAACTCTCTATACATGTGTCATTTTTGCATGTAAATATTTGGACAAGTGGCTTGTCATGGTGTCATTTCCCCCCTTTTCCTATAAATACTATTGCTTCTTCTTTAGAAAAAGTGAGCAGAGAAATACATTCTTCTATTGTACTCACTCTTTCGTTTCCTCTTTTCTAATTGGATTTAAATTTTAATTAAGGTTTTATTTTTATATTTTCTCAAACAACTTGCTGATGTTAATTAATTTGCTGATTCCTGTAGCCTCTATTTAAGAGAGGAAAGTGTTTGTTTAATTAGGGAAAATATTTTACACTGTTGAAATAATTTCTTAGGACAGTGCCCAGCACGACTCAAATATTAATTTTATGTACTATTATTATATATCATCGTAATACTCCCTCCGTTTAAAAAAGAATGACCCTATTTCCTTTTTAGTCTATTTCAAAAAGAATGACCCCTTTCCTTTTTTGGCAACACTTTAACTTTAACTTTCCACGTGACATGTTTGAGACCATAAGATTAAAGGGAATTTTAGTACATTTGACATAACTTTAATTTAGAAGCACAAGATTAAAAAGTCTTATTTCTTTTTTTAAACTCCGTTCCAAGTCAAACTAGGTCATTCTTTTTTAAACGGAGGGAGTAATTTTCATCTTATTTTCAGGACTACTATTTGGCTAAATAACTAAGCTATTTATTGTTATTATTGTGAAATTTTCTTAATTTCCCCCAACATTCTAAGAAACTATTGCATATAATATGTATCCTGAAATTATTGATGGTATTGATGATACTGATGTTGTTGTTACCCTGACTGGTATTGTTCAAGTCATTCAGTATGAGGCTTACAGTAAAGGAAATTACAGTATGTAAACAAATATGGTTACAAATCCAATGTTAATAAAATAACCTTCATGAAAAATACACCTCAATGTAAAAAAATATTGAAAAAAATCGACAATCCCGCTAAGCTAAAAATAAATTTGGCTTTAATGAATGATATGATTATTGCGGTCATTTCAAAAATAAATTTTGGGGCAAATGTGAGAAATTGGGTGATAGAATCTGATGCTACTATGCATATTTGTATAAATAAAAAAGATTTTGTGTCATACACCCCAGTTGAGAAAGGAGAAGATATTGTTTATCTTGGTGACTCAGGGACAACTAAAGTTCTTGAAAAAGGAAAAGTTCTTCTCAAGCTCACATATGGTAAAACTTTGGCATTGAGTGATATATTGCATGTTCTTAATATCCAAATTAATTTGATTTCTGTGGCATTATTAGGAAAATGTGGAATGAAGGTTTCTTTTGAAGGTAATGAGGTCATATTAACTAAAAATTTTTTTTTTCCAGGTAATGAATTTTGTATCTAGTGCTTATTTGTGCTTAATATTTGTGATAATTTTAGTGAATCTGCTTTCGCTTATATAATTGCGCCTATTTCTTTATGGCATTGTAGATTAGGACATGTTAAGTGTCATATATTAAAAATTTGCGATCTCTTGGTTCAATACCTGATTTAAATTTAAATAGTTTTTATAATTGTGAAATATGTGCTGAAACTAAAATTACTAAAAAAGTCATGTTTTCAGTAAATAGAAAAACTGAACTATTATATTTGATCCACACTGATTTGGGTTGAAACAGACTATGACTAGAGGTGGTAAAAGATATTATATAACTTTTATTGATGATTTTTTCATATTTACTAAGTTGTACTTGTTAAGAAATAAGAATGACAGGTTTAATGCTTTTATTGCTTATAAGTGTGAGGTTGAAAATCAACTTGGTAAGAAAATCAAGAGAGTAAAAATCTGATAGAGGTGGAGAATATGTATCTTTTAAATGTTTTATGTGAAAAAGTGTAACGACCCGCTAGGTCGTTTTGAGAACTAGGACTATTTTGATTCCTTCCGAAAAATTTAGAGGGATATTGTAAACTATTCGAAGACTAAGAGTATCTAGTTGATTAAAATTTTAGTGAAGAATTAATATAGTTAATAGTTAGTGGGTCATATCTATAATTCATTTAATACCTTTATACTTGACCATGTATTGAAATAAATTAGTGGGGTTAAAAATTTTATATCATAATTTGAGGAAAATAAAAATTGGAGAAACTTCTCCTCGGCATCTGAGAAGAACACGTTCAGGTACAACCACCCTTCTCAGAATCTGTAACTTTACGTTGGATTGGTTGATAATCTATTTTAGTATAAATTGATTCATTATATTTATTATATTGGTGGTGTTAGATTCAAGAAAATCTGTCAGTAGGGTTGAAATTGTTTGTTGACAAATTTTTCTTTCTTTTGCTGTACATTGGGTGTTAGTAAATGGTGGAGGGGGACAATTTATTTGCCAATCATTAGGCAATCATGCCAATGATTGGCATTGATATGTATTATTATTAAAGGGTTAGACAATTGACCGTATAAAATTGGAGAAAAGAAAGAAGATGGTCTTGTTCACAGTGCAATTCTTATTCTCTTAAATTATTTTTATTTTATTTATTTATCAAATTTAGTTACTAGTTTTTAATATATTGAGATAGATAATTAAATATTAGGTGTATATTATATGATTTAACATTGAATCTAGGGTATTTGGAGAGGTTAAGGTTAGGTTCTTGGCTTGAAATTTGACAAATTGGCATATAAATTATACCAAGATTTGGGCTTGATTGGAGATATGAGTGAGTTTTGGAGTTTAGATTAGACATATAAATTGAGTACCCATGAACTCGCTTACTTACGAATATTGCATCATTGGTAGATCGTGAACATTCCAAAACTTTGCGAAAAGGGAAGGAACTATCTTGAGGATTCGTGACACGAGTTTGGCACTTGAGGTATGTTAAGACTTTTTTAGACTTGTTGAAGGGTGTTTTCCTAATTAAAGATAAATATTTTAAAAAAAAGAAGATGAAATAGACAAATGGGTAAGGGCGAAAGATGGGGGTCTCCTATCAATGGTGTGACGGGCATTGGTACGAGTACCGGTGTTATAAAAGGAAAAGTTTCTACTATAGAATGTGGATTGTAATTTGAGAATGCCAAAGCATATGGGCATTAGCTGATATATTATTGACTTGAAATTCTTGCGTGATTGTGTTTTCTTTATTACACCCGTATAGTTGTGAAAATTGAGGTGATTATATATTATGCTGATATTTGAGTGATTGAGGTGCATCATCATCCCCTTATTGAAATAATATTGTGTACATGCATTGACATGAGATTGAGTATAAGTTGGGCACGTGGAGATCGTTCGTGCTGGGGATGGTGAGATGTAAAGATTGTACTTTGGGCACGTGGAGATCGTCCGTGCGGAAATTGTTTGATTTTATGATAGTGCGTTGAGATCGTCCGCACAGACACGTAGAGATCGTCCGTGTCGGTATATGGACCTCGCGAGTCCCCCATGGGTCATGAACTCTCGATGTATTTCCGAGGAGTATCATGTATATACGGTTGAGAGAGTACTGGGTATTTCTGAGACATATCATTTCATGGCATCATACTGCATTGCATTTCATCACATCCTTCATTCTTGATGATTATGTATTTATTTGATGGTTGGAAATTTCTTAATGTTTGATTACCTCTATTTGATGAAACGTGACTGGTGAGTGAATTATAGACTTGTATAATTACAGAATTAATTTTTCTTATATAAACTCCCGTCACTACTTCTTCGTTGTCGGTCAATGAGATATACTGGGTACACGTGGTTTCGTACTCATACTACACTTGTTGCACTCTTTGTGGTGCAGATTCGATTCCGAGTAGGAGCACATCTCGTGGAGCAAATTAAGTCCGAGCTTGGAGTGTCTTGGAGTTGTGGTGAGCTGCTTTGCTGTTCCGTGGCCCACACCTCCCTCTATCTTTTATTTGTTCTGTTATTTAGTATTTAGACAGGATATCCCTTATGTTAGATTTGTCATTTTAGTTCATACTTGCATCGTATTTTAGAATCTCTTGTACTTAAGACACCAATTCTTGGGGTGGTATATTTTTTTTAGTTTTTGTATTTCGTACTTATAAGGAACTCAATGTTGGAGATTCTTGCTAAGTGTTTACATTTTTACTCATTTGTTGGTTAAGTTTTGTTAATATGTTGGGTTGGCTTACCTATTGATTGGGAACATAGGTGCCATCACGACTTGCGAATTTGAGTCGTGACAAATTTGGTATCAGAGCCCTAGGTTCATCGGTCTCACGAGTACAAGAGCAATGTCTAGTAGAGTCTTGCGGATCGGTATGAAGACGTCCATACCTATCTTCGAGAGGCTATAGGACATTTAGGAAATATTCTGTTCTTTTATTTATTATCGTGCACACTTGACCTTGTTGAAATTCTAATCTTGATATCTCATTTTCTCTCAGATGGCGAGGACTCGTACATCGACAAGTGGAGGTCAGAATCCTATTCCTGCGCCTACTTCTGGGAACAGTATCCGAGGTAGAGGCAGGGGACGAGCTCGAAGTCGGGGTAAGGGCCGTAATGCAGCACCTGTGGAAGGTCAAGTACCGATAGCTACCCAGGGCCGTGATAGGACCGTACCTCCTGATGCAGATGTTATTCATGGGGATGTGCAAGATCGTGTCGAGGGGGATGGGCAAGATCAGGCTCAACCCAGTACTATTGCCACCCCAGTGCTTCAAGATACCTTGGCTCGTATGTTAGGACTCCTAGAGGGGATGGCTCAGGCAGGAGCTTTGCCTGTCACTTTTGATGGCTCACAGACCCGTGTTGGAGGTCAGACTACAGATTCGATAGTTGCTCCAGATTCTCAGACTCCCAGGACTCAGCCAGCTGCTGCTGTAGCTCCTCGTTTGGATAGTATGAGTTTCCAGATATGACATCACATTTGGCGAACAGGCCTTCTATGAGCATTGATGAGCAAAAAATGTTTGGGAGGTTCAGACAAATGAATCCTCCTACTTATACTGGTTACTTAGCTGAGGATGCATATGAATTTATAGTTAGTTGTCATGAGAGGTTGCATAATCTTGGATTAGTGGAGTCTCATGGAGTTGACTACACAGCATTTCAGATGACTGGCTCTGCCAAGCAGTGGTGGAGGAATTATATTAGTAGTAGGCCAGCTGGATCTCCTCCACTATCCTGGACTCAGTTTACTCAGGTATTTCTATCAAAATTTGTTCCACGCAGTGAGAGAGAGCGCAAGAGGGCTGAGTTTGAGGGTTTGCAGCAAGGTGGTATGTCAGTTGCAGAGTATGAGGCTAAATTTCATGCCTTGGCTAGGCATACTTCGATGATACTTCCCACAGAGGCTGAGAGAGTGAGAAGGTTTGTTAAGGGGCTGATTATTCCGATCCGTCTAGGAGTTTCTCAGGTTGCTGCTTCTGGTGTTCCATTCCAGAAAGTGGTAGATGCTGCTAAGGAGTTGGAGATGATTCGGCGTGAGGGATTTGAGCAGCGAGAGGGCAAGAGGACTCGTTATTCAGGTGATTATGGTGGTGCTCCGCCTAGGAGTCGAGGTTACTTGGGCAGAGGTTATCACCCTCAGTCCAGCAGACCCATTCATGTTGCTATACCAGCGTCTGAGGCTGGTTACGCTGGGCATAGCTCTTCGAGCTCAGTGCATACTTCACAGGGTTCATCTTCTTGACATATAGTTCGTGGAGGGCATTCTGGTCATTCAGGTTCCTCTCATCAGCCTGCGTCTCGTAGAGGCTATTTTGAGTGTGGTGATATGGGACACTATGTGAGAGACTGCCCTAGGACTAGACGTGGTGGCTTACATCAGGGTTCTCAGGCTTCGACTTTCAGGGCTGCACAACCTCCAGATAGGGGTGGTGCACAGAGTGGTAGAGGTGGTTCTTACTTAGGTAGAGGTGGTTCTTCTTCTGGTCGATGTGGTGGTCGTAGAGATTCACAATCTGAGGGAGGTCGTTCTCATTGTTATGCTTTTCTAGGTAGGCCAGAGGCTGAGGCTTCAGATGCTGTTATCACAGGTATTATTCCGATTTGTCATCGACCAGCTACTGTATTATTTGATCCAGGCTCTACTTATTCTTATGTGTCCACATATTTTGCTCCTAGTCTGGATATATTATGTGAGTCCCTTGATTTGCCGGTACATGTTTCTACTCCTGTCGGGGATTCTGTAGTTGTAGATCGGGTGTATCGTTTATGTATTGTTACCTTGATGGGGTATGACACTCATGAAGATTTAAAGGTCTTATATATGGTAGATTTTGATGTGATTCTTGGTATGGATTGGTTATCTTCTTACCACGCAATTTTAAATTGCCATGCCAAGACAATTACTTTAGCTATGCCTGGAATTCCTATAGTAGAATGGAGAGGTTCTCTTAGTCACCCTCCTAAGGGTGTGATATCTTTTCTGAAGGCTCGTCAGTTGGTAGAGAGAGGATGTTTGGCTTACTTGGCGCATATTCGAGATACTAGCGTTGAGACTCCTATGCTTGAGTATATTCCAGTGGTGAGTGAATTTTTGGAGGTATTTCCGATGGATTTGCCAGGTCTTCCACCAGATCGTGATATTGATTTTTGTATTGATGTGGATCCAGGCACTCAACCTATTTCCATTCCTCCTTATCGTATGGCACCGACCGAATTGAAGAAGTTGAAGGAGCAGTTGCAGGATTTGTTGAGCAAGGGTTTTATTAGACCGAGTGTATCTCCTTGGGGTGCTCCAGTGTTATTTGTGAAGAAGAAGGATGGATATATGCGTATGTGTATTGACTATCGACAGCTGAACAAGGTAACCATCAGAAATAAGTACCCGATACCTCGTATTGAAGATTTATTTGATCAGTTGCAGGGTGCTTCAGTTTTCTCCAAGATTGACTTGAGATCTGGCTATCATCAGCTGAAGGTTAGGGCGGAGGATATCCCTAAGACATCTTTTCGAACACGTTATGGCCATTACGAGTTTTTGGTGATGTCTTTTGGATTGACTAATGCCCCTGCAGCTTTTATGGACTTGATGAATGGAGTGTTCAGACCGTATTTGGATTCCTTTGTTATTGTATTCATTGATGATATATTAATATACTCACGCAGTAAGGAGGAACATGAGCATCATTTGAGGATTGTGCTTGGGATTCTAAAGGAGAAAAAGCTTTATGCAAAGTTTTCAAAGTGTGAGTTTTGGCTTAGTTCGGTAGCATTCTTAGGATATGTAGTGTCCAAGGAGGGTATAATGGTGGATCCTAAGAAGATTGAGGCAGTTAGAGATTGGGTCAGACCTGCTTCAGTTACTGAGATTCGCAGTTTCTTAGGCCTTGCAGGTTATTATCGACGGTTTGTAGAGGGTTTCTCATCCATTGCATCTCCATTAACTAGATTGACACAAAAGGAGGTGACATTTCAGTGGTCTAACGAGTGTGAGGTTAGTTTCCAAAAGCTAAAGACTCTATTGACTACTGCTCCGATTTTGACCCTACCCGTGGATGGAGAGGGTTTTGTTGTATATTGTGATGCTTCTCGAATTGGTCTTGGTTGTGTATTGATGCAGAAGGGAAAGGTGATAGCTTATGCTTCGAGGCAGTTGAAGGTTCATGAGAAGAACTACCCTATTCATGATTTAGAATTGGCGGCTGTTGTGTTTGCATTAAAGATTTGGAGGCATTATCTTTATGGTGTGCATTGTGAGGTGTTCACGGATCATCGTTGTCTCCAGTATATATTCAATCAGAGGGATCTCAATTTGAGGCAGCGTAGATGGTTGGAGTTGCTCAAGGACTACGATATGACTATTCTTTATCATCCAGGCAAGGCAAATGTTGTAGTAGATGACTTGAGTCGGAAGGCGGTAAGTATGGGTAGTTTAGCCATGTTACAGGTTGGCGAGCGTCCTTTAGCTAGGGATGTCCAATCCTTGGCCAATAGCTTTGTGAGACTTGATATTTCAGAATCTGGTAAGGTGTTGGCTTATATGGAGGCTAGGTCATCCTTGTTGGAGCAGATTCGGGCTCAACATTTTGATGATGGTGATTTATGTAAGATTAGGGACAAGGTGTTAAAAGGAGAAGTCAAGGCTGCAATTCTTGATAGTGAGGGAGTTTTGAGAATTAAAGGTCGCATATGTGTTCCTCGTACATGTGATTTGACTAGATTGATCATGGAGGAGGCTCATAGTTCGAGGTACTCTATTCATCCGGGGGCTACTAAGATGTATCGTGACTTGAAGCAGCATTATTGGTGGTGTCGTATGAAAAGGGACATAGTAGATTTTGTATCCCGGTGTCTGAATTATCAGCAAGTGAAGTATGAACACCAAAAGCCTGGAGGTGTGACACAGAGGATGCCTATACCTGAGTGGAAGTGGGAGCGTATTGCTATGGACTTTGTGGTAGGATTGCCACGTACCTTGGGTAAGTTTGATGCTATAAGGGTCATTGTGTATTGACTGACTAAGTCTGCACACTTTGTACCAGTTCAGACTACCTATAATTCAGAGAAGTTAGCCAAAATCTATATTCGAGAGATAATTCGTTTGCATGGGGTTCCTATTTCTATTATTTCAGATCGTGGCACTCAATTTACATCTCATTTCTGGCGGTCTATGCAGAAGGAGTTGGGCACTCGGATGGATCTTAGTACAGCCTTTCACCCTCAGACTGATGGTCAGTCTGAGAGGACTATTCAGGTTCTTGAGGACTGTTGCGGGCGTGTGTGATTGACTTTNATATATTCAATCAGAGGATCTCAATTTGAGGCAGCGGAGATGGTTGGAGTTGCTCAAAGACTACGATATGACTATTCTTATCATCCAGGCAAGGCAAATGTGTAGCAGATGCCTTGAGTCGGAAGGCGGTAAGTATGGGTAGTCTAGCCATGTTACAGGTTGGCGAGCGTCCTTTAGCTAGGGATGTCCAATCCTTGGCCAATAGCTTTGTGAGACTTGATATTCAGAATCTGGTAAGGTGTTGGCTTATATGGAGGCTAGGTCATCCTTGTTGAGCAGATTCGGGCTCAACAGTTTGATGATGTGTGATTTATGTAAGATTAGGGACAAGGTGTTAAAAGGAGAAGCCAAGGCTGCAATTCTTGATAGTGAGGGAGTTTGAGGATTAAAGGTCGTATGTTCCTCGTACATGTGATTTGACTAGATTGATCATGGAGGAGGCTCATAGTTCGAGGTACTCTATTCATCCGGGGGCTACTAAGATGTATCGTGACTTGAAGCACATTATTGGTGGTGTCGTATGAAAGGGACATAGTAGATTTGTATCCCGGTGTCTGAATTATCAGCAAGTGAAGTATGAACACCAAAAGCCTGGAGGTGTGACACAGAGGATGCCTATACCTGAGTGGAAGTGGGAGCGTATTGCTATGGACTTTGTGGTAGGATTGCCACGTACCTTGGGTAAGTTTGATGCTATAAGGGTCATTGTGTATTGACTGACTAAGTCTGCACACTTTGTACCAGTTCAGACTACCTATAATTCAGAGAAGTTAGCCAAAATCTATATTCGAGAGATAATTCGTTTGCATGGGGTTCCTATTTCTATTATTTCAGATCGTGGCACTCAATTTACATCTCATTTCTGGCGGTCTATGCAGAAGGAGTTGGGCACTCGGATGGATCTTAGTACAGCCTTTCACCCTCAGACTGATGGTCAGTCTGAGAGGACTATTCAGGTTCTTGAGGACATGTTGCGGGCGTGTGTGATTGACTTTGGTGGTCACTGGGATCAGTTCTTGCCATTAGCGGAGTTTGCTTACAATAATAGTTATCATTCGAGCATTGAGATGGCACCATCTGAGACTTTGTATGGTAGGAGATGTCGATCTCCAATTGGTTGGTTTGACGTATTTGAGGTTAGACCGTGGGGTACAGATTTGTTGAGGGAGTCCTTGGACAAGGTCAAGTTGATCCAAGATAGACTTCTCATGGCTCAGAGTAGGCAAAAGAGTTATGCAGATAGGAAGGTTCGTGATTTGGAGTTAATGGTTGGAGAGAGAGTTCTACTTAAGGTTTCACCCATGAAGGGTGTGATGAGATTTGGAAAGAAGGGCATGTTGAGCCCAAGGTTTATTGGTCCTTTCGAGATTGTGGAGTGGATTGGTGAGGTGGCGTATTAGTTGGCCTTGCCACCTGGTTTGTCAGGTGTCCATCCTGTATTTCATATTTCGATGCTGAAGAAGTATCATCAGGGTGGTGCTCATGTGATTCAGTGTTACTTGATCAGAATTTGACTTTTGAGGAGGAGCCGATTACAATTTTGGATAGGCAAATTCGGAAGTTGAGGTCAAAAGAGATTGCTTCAGTGAAAGTTCAATGGAAGCATCGTCCAGTGGAGGAGGCTACATGGGAGACCGAGTCAGACATGAGGAGCAAATATCCTCAGCTTTTTGAGCGTTCAGGTTAGCTCTTTTCTTTTTCCGTTCGAGGACGAACGTTTGTTTAAGTGGTAGGTGATGTAACGACCCGCTAGGTCGTTTTGAGAACTAGAACTATTTTGACTCCTTTTAAAAAATTTAGAGGGATATTGTAAACTATTCGAAGACTAAGAGTATCTAGTTGATTAAAATTTTAGTGAAGAATTAATATAGTTAATAGTTAGTGGGTCATATCTATAATTCATTTAATACCTTTATACTTGACCATGTATTGAAATAAATTAGTGGGGTTAAATTTTTTATATCATAATTTGAGGAAAACAAAAATTGGAGAAACTTCTCCTCGGCATCTGAGAAGAACACGTTCAGGTACAACCACCCTTCTCAGAATCTGTAACTTTACGTTGAATTGGTTGATAATCTATTTTAGTATAAATTGATTCATTATATTTATTATATTGTTGGTGTTAGATTCAAGAAAATCTGTCAGTAGGGTTGAAATTGTTTGTTGACAAATTTTCCTTTCTTTTGCTGTACATTGGGTGTTAGTAAATGGTAGAGGGGGATAATTTATTTGCCAATCATTAGGCAATCATGCCAATGATTGGCATTGATATGTATTATTATTAAAGGGTTAGACAATTGACCGTATAAAATTGGAGAAAAGAAAGAAGATGGTCTCGTTCACAGTGCAATCCTTATTCTCTTAAATTATTTTTATTTTATTTATTTATCAAATTTAGTTACTAGTTTTTAATATATTGAGATAGGTATTTAAATATTAGGTGTATATTATATGATTTAACATTGAATCTAGGGTATTTGGAGAGGTTAAGGTTAGGTTCTTGGCTTGAAATTTGACAAATTGGCATATAAATTATATCAAGATTTGGGCTTGATTGGAGATATGAGTGAGTTTTGGAGTTTAGATTAGACATATAAATTGAGTACCCATGAACTCGCTTACTTACGAATATTGAATCATTGGTAGATCGTGAACATTCCAAAACTTTGCGAAAAGGGAAGGAACTATCTTGAGGATTCGTGACACGAGTTCGGCACTTGAGGTATGTTAAGACTTTTTTAGACTTGTTGAAGGATGTTTTCCTAATTAAAGATAAATATTTTTTTTAAAAAAAGATGAAATAGACAAATGGGTAAGGGCGAAAGATGGGGGTCTCCTATCAATGGTGTGACGGGCATTGGTACGAGTACCGGTGTTATAAAAGGAAAAGTTTCTACTATAGAATGTGGATTGTAATTTGAGAATGCCAAAGCATATGGGCATTAGCTGATATATTATTGACTTGAAATTCTTGCGTGATTGTGTTTCCTTTATTACACCCGTATAGTTGTGAAAATTGAGGTGATTATATATTATGCTGATATTTGAGTGATTGAGGTGCATCATCATCCCCTTATTGAAATAATATTGTGTACATGCATTGACATGAGATTGAGTATAAGTTGGGCACGTGGAGATCGTCGTGCTGGGGATGGTGAGATGTAAAGATTGTACTTTGGGCACGTGGAGATCGTCCGTGCGGAAATTGTTTGATTTTATGATAGTGCGTTGAGATCGTCCGCACAGACACGTAGAGATCGTCCGTGTCGGTATATGGACCTCGCGAGTCCCCCATGGGTCATGAACTCTCGATGTATTTCCGAGGAGTATCATGTATATACGGTTGAGAGAGTACTGGGTATTTCTGAGACATATCATTTCATGGCATCATACTGCATTGCATTTCATCACATCCTTCATTCTTGATGATTATGTATTTATTTGATGGTTGGAAATTTCTTAATGTTTGATTACCTCTATTTGATGAAACGTGACTGGTGAGTGAATTATAGACTTGTATAATTACAGAATTAATTTTTCTTATATAAACTCCCGTCACTATTTCTTCGTTGTCGGTCAATGAGATATACTGGGTACACGTGGTTTCGTACTCATACTACACTTGTTGCACTCTTTGTGGTGCAGATTTGATTCCGAGTAGGAGCACATCTCGTGGAGCAAATTGAGTCCGAGCTTGGAGTGTCTTGGAGTTGTGGTGAGCTGCTTGGCTGTTCCGTGGCCCACACCTCCCTCTATCTTTTATTTATTCTATTATTTAGTATTCAGACAGGATATCCCTTATGTTAGATTTGTCATTTTAGTTCATACTTGCATCGTATTTTAGAATCTCTTGTACTTAAGACACCAATTCTTGGGATGGTATATTTTTTTTAGTTTTTGTATTTCGTACTTATAAGGAACTCAATATTGGAGATTCTTGCTAAGTGTTTACATTTTTACTCATTTGTTGGTTAAGTTTTGTTAATATGTTGGGTTGGCTTACCTATTGGTTGGGAACAAAGGTGCCATCACGACTTGCGAATTTGAATCGTGACAAAAAGAAAGTACTATTCATGAAGTAACTCCGCCATATTCAGTTGAATCTAATGGAGTAGCTGGAAAAATAGAACTTTCAAAGAAATAATGAATTTCATGTTAATTAGTTTTAATGCTCCTGATGATTTGTGGGGTGAAGCTATATTATCTTTATGTCACTTACAAAATAGAAGTCCTCATAAAAGAACTGGTAGAACTCCTTATGAATTGTGAAGGTTATAAACCTATTTTGAAATATTTAAAAGTGTTGGTGGTGGTGATGGTTGGGCAGGGGGTAGGGGTCTTACTAAAGTTATGTTGTCTGAACCTAAGAAGAGAAAGATAGGTTCTAAAACTGTTGATTGCACGCTTATTGAATATGTTGAACATAGTGTTGCATATAGATTTCTTGTTTTGAAAAGTAATGTGCTTGATTGCAATAATACAATTGAGACAAAGAATGCTGAATTTTTTGAACATATTTTTCCATTGTATGATAAAATTTCTCATACACCCGTTGAAAGAAATCATGAGAATACCTGGAAGAACTGCGAAGGAGCAAAAAGTCAAGAAAAAAATATTTTCTTATGGAAATGATTTTCAAAGTTTTCTTGTTGGCAATGAACCATTAAATTATTTTGAAGTTATATCTTCTTCTGATGCTAAATTTTGAAAAGAGGCAATAAAAATTGAAATTGATTCAATTATGAAAAATAAAACATGGATTTTAACTGACATACCTCCTGGTGCAAAACTTATTGGTTGTAAATGAATTTGCAAAAAGAAACTGAATCATGATGGATCCATAGATATATAAAAAGTTCGATTAGTAGCAAAAGGATTTTCACGAAAATAAAATATTAATTATTTTGATACATTTACACTAGTAACTGGAATTTCTTCTATTTAAATTTTAATTGTCTTAGCATCAATTCACAAGCTTTTTATTCACCAAATAGATT
>CM040629.1:84639529-84797029 GCA_022817965.1 Solanum lycopersicoides | reverse complement strand
TAAAATTAAAAAAAGGACGGGGGATGGGGGTGGGGTGGGGTGGGATGGGGTGGGAGGGAAGCGGTGGTGTAGTGGGTAAGTAAAATAATTTAAATTTTATTTTTTAAAAAATAATTTTTTTGGAGATATTAATACTATAATCTTTAATTTTTAATTAATATTAATAGTTTATTATTTGATTATTGGTAAGGTGGAATTTTTAGTATAACTTACAAAAACTCATAGTGTAAACAATAAATTAAATCCTATCCCTACTTTTTTTCTAATTACAATAATCACTTAAATTTTGTACCTTCCGGATACATTAATTCACCATCCGAATATATTAATTTAAATACAAAATAAATCCTTCGATTGCGCTAAAAAATGGAGTAAATTTGAAAATTAATTAAATCTCATAAATTATGTTTATGTTTCTTCTTACTCTCAGTCATACAGATGTAAATTCTAATAGAACGAAGAAATTCAAATTTTCAAATTGTTTCCCCCGTTCAACGAAGAAACTTTTCAATTTTGATTCAAAAATTTTTGTCGAAATTTTGGGTAAGCGAGGTGCGTTATGAAGGATACAAAAGTGATGGAATTGTTGTTGGACAAACGATATCCTTTTGAATCTTCAAGTTCATCGAAAATCCTTTCAATTCTAATTCAAGATTATAAAAAAATTTAAGTTTTAAGATTGTCACGATCCGAGCCTACGCTCCAGACGTAATATGGCGTACTTGACCCCGAAGGTGGTCTCATACAAGCCGTTAGCATAATCATAACATAAAATCATAGAAATGATGCACAAATAAAAAATTTCTTACAATCGAAGTCTTTTCATAAATAGGAAAGAAATTTAGACATACATAGTTTTCACAAACTATCTATTACAATCGAAGTCCAAAAGAAATAGGGTCATGGCCCAAACAATCGAAAACTTAAAGTTCTAACGTAACAAGAAAGAAATGAAAATCAATTTGACACTTGTCCTCGAATCCACGAGGACTCATCATAAGCCTCGGAGAAGTAGAATGTCCAAGCTTTAATCAAAGGAAAATCCTTCAATGACCGGAACCTACACTTTGTAGAAAAGGTGGAGAAAATATGGATTAGTACAAAAATGCACTAAGTATGATAGCCATGCATAAAATTCATTAAAACATGCAAAGGGGGACTTTTAGTTGAAAACCACGCATTTGCTATTTTTGAGAATCTTTATGCACATTCTAACATATGTCTCAAATCACAAGCATGTTCTTTATTCAATTCATTGTCACAGTAAAATCCTTTCTTAGGTACCCTTAAGTTATACTTGTGTCATGCATGGATGACATCCCATAATACCACCCACGCTAAGTATTCTTCTTAAGCCACCACATTTCATACAAGACAATATTCATACATTATAACTCAAATGAATGAAAGTCAATCATAACAACTATTCATTTAATATACATAGTTCATAAGTCTTCATTAGCATACAAAAACTACACTACAACCCTCTCAAAGTCCACTTGTGTCATGTATGAATGAAGAGGTCACATACCCCCATTCATACTAAGTCAATCTCTTTGAGAAGTCATAAGTAATAATTCATATTCATGTTCTTATCATGTAGAAATATTTAGCATAACTGACATAGACCATGTGAGCTACATGGAATTCGGTGTCATGTAATCCAAATCGAAAGAAGGTGTCCTACTTGTCTAAGGTAGAACTAAAATGTATTTACTTTTAGGTGGATCCATTGGCTAAATTTCTATGTGGCCACATAATTACGGTATAAAGAGTTTGCTTTCAGAAATTCTACCTAGTAATTGCGGAGGAGCTTTCATCTCATGAGATCATTTATAGAAAATTCGGCCTGTTGAAATGACGGGAAGGCCTCTACCTCACTTTCCTATCCACTCGTGCTAAGCCTTATTTCCCAAATTATTTGTTTAGTATTTGAATTGAATTTACATGCATGAGAGAGTATATTTCCCTTTATCCAACACAACTCACAAAATAGCTCATAGATTCAATAGGTGAGAATGTACTTTCAACCTTAGAATCATCATTAGTATGTGAGTAAACCTTGAGAATAGTCTTTCAATCAACACAAGGAGATCACCTTAGTCATAGATACTTCATGCATATTCATGTGTAAGGGCATGCATAAGGAAAATATCCATCAATTCAATACCACAATATAAACAATAATCATAGTCTCCACTTTCTAAGTGGATCATAAGCTCATGCACAATTCTCTTCAAGATGTATTTCCTCACAAATTGCCCTTCAAGGGTCCTAGATCATGATTCATCAACACAACCTATAATTACTATGATAGGCATGCATATTAGCATGATTCAATAGCTAAAACATAATACTTTCAATCATAGCATTCATATCTCTATAATTTATTCAAGCCACAATTCATGAAATTGAGTTATGGGGAAATTCATGGGTTCATGGGGAGGTACATCAATAAATCACCATAAGACAAAAATAACATCATAATATAAGACAAATTGAACTTTGAAATCGTTTTAAGAAAGAACCCATGACTAGATTGAAACCCTAGGTTTTAGGGGAAATTCAACTTTGAAAAATAGAGTTTTGAAGGGCTTCATGGTTGAAAGATTAACCATGAATCAATACTACCATACCTTGGTTGTAGAATCGACACAAAATTGAAGAGAAACGATGAACTCTTGAGCTCCAAACCTTGGCTTCGTCTTCTCCAATGGTGATTTCTGGAAAGAGAATTATTTGAGAGAAGAGGGAGTTTCTATTTTTGAGTTTTGTCAATAATGAATTGAAAAAAAGTAATTAATTATAGTTTTAAAAGCCTTTAACTTTAAATAATCAATATAAACCGCCCCAAACCATAATTAATTAGGAATTTACTACATTGCCCTTAACTAGGCAACCTTAGGGGGTGACCTACAAAATCGGTGGGGTCACGACCCGTGGTGACATTCCGTCGTTTGGTTAAGAGAGTGGGAGTGGGGGAAAATGGGGAGACTAAGTCTCCACCCATGACCCCCACCTGCGGGGCGTGGGTCCACCCACGGTTCATGGGTGCCCATTTATGGATCATGTTGTCTTTTGATAGCTTCTAGGGCCTTCTTTTGACGTTTAAACCCAAAAATATCTATACTAAGCACCCGGGGCGTATTCATGACTCTAATCATTAGATTAACCTCCAAATAGGTCACTAGTTTGTTAGGCTCTAGTTTAGGCTTACTAGTTTTTACCGGGTGTTACAAAGATTCTTTCTATACCTAGTTCAATGAAGATCCTTTCAATTTTGATTCAAAATTGTTGAAAATTTTGAGATTCAAAATTCTTCTCCTCGTTTATTGAATATCCTTTCAATTTTGATTCAAAATTGTCGACAATTTTGAGAAGATACATTATGAATATCTTTGCTACTTAGCATTTTACTATTTATGTATCTTGTTTAAATTGATAAGTATTGTATTGATATTGAATACATTAAATAATTATTGCTCATAAGATGTTAGATTTGAGATTGATACATTACTGTGTGATAACTGCTATGTAATTGATACATTTAGTATAAATTTGAATTTATGTATCATATCTAAAAAAAAATTAGTGCATGATACAAGACTATTTAAGTATCTCGTTATACTTAAGAGATAAGTGCAACTTAACTACGCAACGTAATATTAAAATAACAATAATAGAAATATAACATTAGATTTTATGATATGCTTTTAACTTATAAAGCTAATAAACTTAAATAATCATAATTATAAAGGTTAATAAATAAAATAGATTTTATATAGGATAAAAAGAAGAAAATAATTATTGAGTTTAATTTTTAAATCAAAATTGAGGATTGTAAATGATTTCACCTTAAAAGAAAGGGAAAAAGGGTCAAATATGCCCCTAACTATCCGAAAAGGTTTAGATATATTCTCCGTTTAAAGTTTGACTCACTCATACCCTCGCCGTCCAAATTTTGGCCCAAATATGCCCTTATGGGCGTTAGTTGATCTTCTGGACATATCCAACTCATTTTTATTTTTTTAAATACCACATGAAATTGTCATGTCTTTTTTACCTTATTACATGACATTTATATGAAAATGAAAAGAGATCAATTATGCCCCTAAAAAATTCGGACACATAAACACCTGATCCGACCCATAAATCAACCCATTTAAAATAAACTATTCGACCCATTTTCAACAATTTTGTTTAATTTTTAATTTTTTCGATAAATTTCGAAAATGAGTAATTGATTAATAAAAGATAGAAAAAATATAATTTTTTATAAAATTAACGCCAAAAATTCACAAATAAATATAGTAACCTTAAATTCAACAATTTTAACACTTTTTTTAAATTTTTATTTTTTTTGATAAATCCAAGAAATGAGTAATTGATTAATAAAAAATATGAAAAAAATATAAAATTAACGCCAAAAATTTTAAAATAAATACAGTAACCTTAAATTCAACAATTTCAACATTTATTTTTATTTTTTATTTTTTCGGCAAATCCCGAAAATGAGTAGTTTATTAATAAAAATAGGCAAATATGAAAAAAAAATCAAAAAAGTTATGCCAAAAGTTCACAAATAAATATAGTAACCTTAAATTCAACAATTTCAACAAACTTGTTTAATTTTTATTTTTTTGATAAATCCAAAAAATGAGTAATTGATTAATAAAAATAGGAAAGTATGAAAAAATATAAAATAAAAAAATTGTTGAAACTGTTAAATTTAAGGTTACTATATCTATTTGTGATTTTTTGGCTTTAATTTTATAGTTTTTTCATATTTTCCTATTTTATATTAATCAATTACTCATTTCGAGATTTATTAAAAAATAAAAATTAAAAATAATTGTTGAAATTATTGAAATAAGGTTACTATACTTATTTTTGAATTTTTGGCGTAAATTTTTTTAAAAAAAAGATCATATTTTTTCTTTTTTTATTAATAAATTACTCATTTTCGAGATTTGCCGAAAAAAATAAAAATTAAAAAAAAGGTGTAGAATTTAAAGGTTACTATATTTATTTGTGAACTTTTGACGTTAATTTTATATTTTTTTCATACTTTTCATATTTTTTTATTAATCAATTACTCATTTTTGAGATTTACCGAAAAAAATAAAAAATTTAAAAAAATATTGAAATTGTTGAATTTAAGGTTACTATATTTATTTGTGAATCTTTGGCGTTAATTTATACTTTTTTCATATTTTTGCTATTTTTTATTAATCAATTACTCATTTTCGAAATTTATCGAAAAGAATAAAAATAAAATAAAATAGTTAAAAATGAGTCGGATAGTTTATTTATAGGAGGTTGCTATTTTTTTATTAATCAATTACTCATTTTCGAAATTTATCGAAAAGAATAAAAATAAAATAAAATAGTTAAAATGAGTCGGATAGTTTATTTATAGGAGGTTGATTTATGGGTCGAATTAGGTGTTTATGGGTCTGAATCCTTTTCATTTTCATGTAAATGACATGTGGTAATGTCAAAATGACATGACAATTCCATGTGACATTTAAAGAAATGAAAAATGAGTTGGATATGTCAAAACATATCAACTAACGCACATAAGAGCATATTTGGGCCAAAAGTTGGACAGTAAAGACATGAGTGAGCCAAACTTTAAACTAAAAGAAAATATATTATGTATAGTTATAAGTTATAAATGGAAAGTAAAAGAAAATATATTATGTATAGTTATAAGTTATAAATGGAAAGAAGAAAATACAGTGAAGAAAGCGCATGGCGCGCATTGGGTTTCATATTTAATGCATTAAAAATCAAAACCAAACCCCAAATGATGATAGATGGAGATGTGGGTGATAACCATGAAATATCGCACATTGGTCCCCAATTGCTCACCAAAATTTGCCTCCTTCATTTTCGTTAACATTCCTCAAAACACTAATCTCACTTTTCGTTTTCAATTTTTCCTTCTCTCTCTTCCTTTTTTTTTTTTTTGAATTCAACATGTATTTGATTGATTTGTAGTTCAATGCGGGTGAAGAAATTAATAGTGAGTATATTTTTTCAGTGGTTAGAATAAGTGATATTGGTTTGGCTAAGATGCAGGGTGGAATGATGTTTGCCAGGCTTGATGATTCGCCCATGTTTCGTCAGCAGGTTGAAAAAAGATTCAATTTTTAAAGTTTAGCATATTGTGTGTACCAAAGCCAGTTGCTGTCTTTGGAAATGATGATGATTTAGTGTGCTTAATGAACCAGTAATCAATGATTGATTAAATGCCCTTTTTAGGTTTACAATATGATGTAGATGAAGGATGACTACTCTTTATTTTATGTCATTATATCTTAACTCATATTTATGCACACTGAAACTGCTACATGACAATTTGAAAACTACGTGGTGTTCTTGTATTATACCATGTAATAACTTTATCTAGTTGTATACACTCAAAGTTGGATGAAAACTGTTTACGAGTTAAGGGATAGTATGTTGAGAAAGTTATGTAATTATGATTGGGCACTGTAACGGGCATTTTCTCTCTCTCTCTCTCTGTACATATAAATGAGCATCAGTGGATGCTAATCAAACAAATTGATTTACCTTTTCCAAAAACCTGATGCAATGGACACTATCGAGAGCCTTGTCTTTATTGGAGTGCATTTGCTGAACTGTTTACGAGTTAAGGGATAGTATGTTGAGAAAGTTATGTAATTATGATTGGGCACTGTACGGGCATTTTCTCTCTCTCTCTCTCTGTACATATAAATGAGCATCAGTGGATGCTAATCAAACAAATTGATTTACCTTTTCCAAAAAACTGATGCAATGGACACTATCGAGAGCCTTGTCTTTATTGGAGTGCATTTGCTGACACTGTTTTTTCTTATGTGATATAAGAAGTTATATATCACAATTAAGGTGTTTTTGAAGAGGGATCCAAGGTCCAAGAATTCGTAGGGTATAGTACACGAAGTTTGCTAGGATGATCTTCGCATTAGTGGATATTCTTCTTTGTAACTGAGAAATCTTGACAGATTGGCACACTTGTTTTCCTTGTTACCAGCATGAAAACATATCGTCCAAGGTTCAAATGCAATGTATTATACATGGGATAGATTGGATTGGTATTCTATATGAAAAATAGCATGTGAGCACCTTTAAGTAAAATGAGTCGTGCTTACTATAGAAGTAATAGTAGCAGTTTGATGTGTCTTCTGCAATAGAAGTTTGGAAGCATTTTCCATGGCTAAGAAATATGCTAATCTATTCTTACTTTTCTCTGACCACAAGTGTGGGTCCTTAAGTTTGTACTTGGCTGACCAGATCCAAGCTTTTGAGGAAGATGCTGAAACATTGAGGGATAAATGTCTAAAGTTTTATAAAGGATGCCGAAAGTACACGTAAGTCTCTTCATCTTGCTCTATCTACTTGTCTTCATATTTATGTTTCATGGAACACTTCATTATTAAGTCAGTCCATGTAAAGAGGGATCAACAGAGAAAGAGGACAACAATTGGAAAAGAGGAGGACATGTATATGAAAACAAGAAACTAGATAACAAAGTTCTAGCAAATAAAAATATTATAACTTTTTCGCACATAAAATATTATAACTTTCGCACATATTTTATGGCTATTTTGTTGACAACACATACTTAATCTTTGGATTTTAAGATCACATACACCTTGAGGACTACATTAAAAAAAAAAGAGAAATGGAAGGATTTTCCATGTCCGGACATGACCTGAATGGAGGTTCTTCTGAGTGGATGATTTTGTTGTGATTAGGTATTGATGAGGGGAATAAATAGGTCAATTATATAGTAAAAGAAAATGGATAATTATGGATCCCAAGGGTGTGGCCTAGTGATCAATGAAGTGGTTGAGAGTCATGAGGTTTCAGGTTCGAATTTCAGCAAAGATCAAAATACTAAGTGATCTGTCCTACCCTTGGTAGATAGAGTTACCTTGTACTTGTTGCTGGTGGGAGGTGACAAATATCTCGTGAAATTAATTGAGGTGCACAAAAGCTGATCCAAACATCACGACCATGATTTTTTTAAAAAAAAATGGATAGTCGTGGAAGTGCAATAGAGAAGGTTTGATCCCAAAGCCACACTTCATCATCTCCTACGATTCCCATTATGTTTGATGTTTATCAATCTGTATGTTACTCATCTTCTTTTAATAGTTTTGAAATATTCACCATAATAAATTTAGTTAATGTTAAGTCTCATGCAGTTACACTATCTAGTTATATCAATGTTGCATCCCTTAAATAATTTTTTATAACATGAGGTGAATAGCTATTGCATAACTGTCATATGTTTTTTTCTATTCATCCTGCAAAGCATATCATGGTCGTATCCTGCCTGTATTCATTTGACAGTGCTTTTACTCTATCTTTATATCTTTTCCTCACTTATGCTATGTTGTTCCTTGTCGTTGCGGTTTTCCTTGTTTCTTTTGGCAAGTGATCTTTTACTTCCTTTTCTAAGTGTCTATCTGTCTACATTTGGCTCTTTTAACTATTTAAGCTTAAAATTGAATATTGCAATGTATTCCACTTTACGAGCAGAAAAGATAAGTTGTACCATTATTTGCTATGCTTAATCTTAATAGTTATACAGTCTTCTTTCAAGGTTGTATGATTTTATTCCACAGATAATCGTTTAACTCTTGGACAAGTATTGTGCTATTTGTAATACTCATTCATTCCTTTTTTAAATTTATAGAGAAGGGCTTGGGGAAGCATATGATAAAAACATAGCTTTTGCCAGTTCTCTTGAAACCTTTGGAGGAGGGCACAATGATCCTGTTGCTGTTTCATTTGGAGGTTCTGTTTCCGCTTGATCTTTTCAGACAACTAGTCATATAATTGATATGTTCTTTTGAATACATTCATGGGAGGATCATTAAGCATGATCAAATAAACACAAGCATCATGAGAAAGTTTAATCTTATACTTACAGAGCTTGAAGTTGTGGAGACATCATTACAAGCATCATCTAGAGTACACTTTTGACCAACAGAAATAACATTTTTCATCAAATGTATTTTGTTAGGACGTCGGACTACTTATGCACAAAAAGTGTATGGATTTTCAAATTCTAAGTCATGAATCTATCTTAATCAAGTTCTGGTGTATCTTGCCTAAAAATAAAAAGGGGAATGGAACAGATTTACATCTTCTGCTACCCTTATCAAGCTCAATTAACTTTTATTACAAACATAGTATTCATTTCCCTCAGAAAGTTGTACTTACTACGTAACAAAGAATTTAGTGTCAGATCCTCAGCCATTGTATATTGATACACATAATTTTCCTTCTTAGGCCCTGATATGGTACAATTTGCTATCGCTCTGAGAGAAATTGGAACATATAAAGAAGTTCTTCGATCACAGGTAGCAGTTGCATTCCTATGTTTTCTGTAGTTTAGCTCTTATGCTATTTACCGAAATGTTACTAGTGGTTTAGAGTCTTCTTTCCTGCAAGGTCATGTTCAATTCCCAAATTTCTATGCATAAATTTTTGGTTAACATGCTGCATTACTTGAAGTATCTCGACTTTCTTATGTGAATCTGACTTTAGAAGTGTATTTTATTCTAGAATTTTGAAGTCTAGCTTACATTTTCTTGTGACACGGTCTAAGTTACTATTGTGTGACTTCTGAAATATCATTGTCTGCTTGCAATCTTCTACTGACATTGTCAATTTTTTTTCTTAGTTAGAGCAAATATTAAATGATCGATTACTACATATGGCTAGCATTGATCATCAAGTAAAGGTACCACTCATATCTTTTGCTTCAAATCTTCTATCTACGGCTAGTTGGGCATTGACAAGAAAATTGAGTCCATTGAAATTTTCTTTACTCTCACTAGAGATCTTTTGTTGGGGCCTACTTGTTTTTAATTTTTTTTTTTACCAGATATAATCAGAAAACACATACAATTTTAGAAAAGGATTTTAATAAAAACTTGTTATCTAGAATAGAGTGTAAAAAGTCCCATTATAATAAAAGTAAAAAAGTCCACCTTTATTTTCTTAAATTTGAAGGACATTTGTTCATTCTCGATAACTAGCTGTCTCTCTAGAAGATTTTAGCTTATTGGGTCTCTTAAGGAGTTTCATTAGGCTATTTTGGAGTTTTTGTTTTCCTGATTTGTTTTAAATGAATAACAAGCAACTAGTCTCAACAGACAAATCATTTCCATTTTCCTGAGGCATTCCATTTTCTTGGTTAATAGGTTTTCTTATTTATTGAATGGTGCACGTTGGGATAAATGTGAATTTAATTAAAAAATACATACATTTCGATGAAAACCTGAATCATCTAGAATAGATCATGTAAAATGTCCCGTTATATAAAAAAAAGTAAAATATCGACCTTTATTTTTTTAAAATTTGATGCACATTATTCCTTCTTGATAACTAGATGTCACTCTAAAATATATTATCTTCTTGGGTCCCTTAAGGAGTTTCATCAGGCTACTTCTCTATATATAATTAGGTTTAATTTTTGGATGAATACTAATTTTAACGGACAAATTATTTTCATTTTCAGAGCTATTGCCTACTTTTTCTTGGTTAATAGATCTCTTTATTTACTGAACGACATGATGGCTTAAAAGTGATTTAGAACAGTGCATTTACAATGGTTAATAGATCTCCCGCGCTTACCTTGCACAATACATATATACATGCATCTTTAGCTTGATGTTGCATGGATTTCCAATACTTTCAGGAAGCTCGGAAGCGTTTTGACAAAGCTGATGTAGCTTATGATCAGGTGAATATATCATTCCTTAAGTCACATTGTATATTTGTCTTGTCTCGACTCACATGTTTTTGTGATAATAACCCATTCAATTTGGCAAATGCAAAATCTTATAACATAGTGATTTCCTATTGAAACTAAATGTAATTGTTGCCTAATTTGATACACGATCTTTTCCTTTGAAATGACGGACTTAACTAGCACCCAAAAATACCATTGTTAAAAGGATAGTGGGTGGCACCCAAGGCCTAGCTCGAGTGGCAAAAGGTGGAGGATTCGTGGCTTAGGTCACAAGTTCAAGCCCCACACCATGCAACGCGAAAGCTAGTATTTAAGTGGAGAAGGGTAGAGGGGCGGGCCAATTATCCACCGAGTTTAGAAGGCTGTGATTGGTCCGAAGGGCGGGTCACAGGCAGATTTCTCGGTTATCAAAAAAAAAAGATAGTGGGTGCAAAGTAATAGAGTAGGTTTTGCTGTTTGTTAGAAAATAATCCTTTTTAACGTTGACATTTTGTCCTCATTATCAGACATTTACAGAATTTGATCTAGTAAATTATCCTTTCATAATGGAGGTTTTCAAGAAAATGGATCTCTTGATATTTGCTTTCTGCAATTATGTTCAAGGTCCTAATATCCTTGGTTAAGGTCCAGCACAAGAGGATCGCTTTTCCCCTTATTGCTTCCATGTCTAAACATTTATAAATATCTTAATATTTGTTTACAACCTACTGAAAAATGAAAATCACCCTGTACTGTGTAAAATTCCCTTTGTTCAGGTCCGCGAGAAGTTTCTATCGTTGAAGAAAAATACTAAACTGGATATAGTTGTAGCCATTGAAGAGGTACACACATATTCGTTCTTATAATTGAAGATCAGTTTCCCTATTTGTGTTGTTGATTAATAGTTAGTTTTACTGTTAAAAGTTTGTCATTTTAATTTGCTGGAGATCTGTTATAGGAACTTCATTATGCAAGGTCAACTTTTGAGCATACCCGCTTTAATCTGGTAAACTAAGTCAATTTGCAATCATTCAATTCCCTCCCTTCTCCCACAAACCAAACACACACATATACAAATATCTATATATGTTCTTAGGGACTCAGTAACTAAATAGTGATTCAATAACAAATAGCAATGATATAATAAATATATCAAATATAAGATCAGGTTGGAACTCTTTCTTCCATTGAGGCCAAAAAGAAGTATGAATTCTTGGAATCAGTTAGCTTGACAATGGATGCTCATCTTCAGTTTTTCAAACAGGTCATGTTCTGTTTTCTTTCGAGTGTCAAACAGGTCTTGAAATAATTGAATATAAGAGTTATTCGTATAATGGAGTGCATCATGTCTGAATCTGAGATACTATGTCGTTTACAGGGGTATGAACTGTTGCATCAGATGGAGCCATATATCAATCAGGTTACTATCTAGTTCTAATACTAGTTCTGATATAATGTTTGTTGTTACATAATATGGTAACAAATTATAGAGTGATTGTAGAATATTACAAAATAATAAGAGTTATTGTAAAATATTTTCTTTTATTTGTTTTGATTGATTTCCTTTTATAGGATTCCTGGAATTGTATAAATACCTTGTATATTCATGAATAGAACTACAACTTCTTTCAATAGATTACATGGTAGCAGAGCCTAGGGCTCAAATTTATTTAAAAGTTCGTCTCTTTTCCTGGTAGCCTAAGAAAGGCTTGGGTCACTCATTAGGAGTGACAAATTTATCTCACCAGCACCATAAGAAGAGACAAGGGGAGATTTTTTGTCGGTAAGGACATCTAGTCTAAGTGGCAGCAAGTGAACCTCACGCACCACTTGCACCTCATTTCTGTCTTCCACTCGCTGGCGTTTGGTCCAGCATATCTGTTTTTGGCTTACTGCTTCGGCATCTTCTCATCAATCAGGACACATTCTGGTATTCTTCTATTGTTGAATCTCTATTTGAAGGTTTGTACTTCGTTTTCCCTTTTGGTATTCGTCTTTTGTTGCTGCTGAGACTCATAAATCTGGGTTCGGGAATTGGTTAAACAACCGTTGTTCAGTCAAATTTAGACATTCTAGTTATAGATCTTTTGTTGCTTGTATCAGCTCTCTGACATGGTTGAATATTATTTGGTTTGCTGCCCCGTACTTCTAGTTTGCTAATTCTACAACACATTGTGTTTTTTTTCAATCTGGTACACTTGTTTGAGAGGAACTGGTGGGTTAGACTTGATGAACTCCTTTTGTTTTCTGTCAAGACTTACACTAGATATATTTGTGAGAAAAATGACTAAGAAGACATTTCTTGTTTCGGCTGATGAGTATGCAAGATACTCTCATTTTCAAAAATCACTTAAAGAATCCATTTCAGTTATTACATTTGCGGAGTCAAGGAAAACATGTCTTTTCTCCTCATGGAATAAATGGGTGACTGATTCAGGTGCCACAAGTCACATGACATGTAATTCTAATATGTTTTCTAGCTTTCGATCACATAAAACACTTTCTTCTGTGACGGTAGCTAATGGTTCAACTTGTAACATTGTGGGATCAGGGACCGTTAAACCAACCTCAACTATCACCTTGTCATATGTATTAAGTCTACCAAAGTTGGCCTTTAATTTGATCTCTGTTGTAGAATCACCATTGTAGAATCACCAGAGACATTAATTGTTATATCTCATTCTTTCCCGATCATTGTTTGCTTCGTGATCTTACGACAAATCAAGTAATAGGTAAGTGGCATATTATCCGATGATCTCTATATTCTGAATGAATGAGAGCCTCGATTGGGTGCCTACTCCTGTGTTGTGTCTCCATTCGAAGCACATTGTCAGTTGGGACATCCTTCATACCTATGTTAAAGAAGTTTTGTCCCCAATTTCAAAATGTTTCTTCCTTAGATTGTGAGTCATGTCAATTTGCAAAACACTATCGCATCTCGGTAGGTCCAAGGGTTAATAAGCGGGTTGGGTCAGCTTTTGAATTAGTTCAATATGATGTTTGGGGACCATGTTGCTTCCAAGACAGGGCATAAGTATTTTGTTACTTTTGTGGATGATTTCTCTCGAATGACTTGGATTTATTTTGTGAAGAGTTGTTCTGAAGTGTTTACTCACTTTTGTGCCTTCCACACTGAAGTCAAAACTCAATTCAGTGCTTCGGTACGTATGCTAAGGAGTGATAATGACAAAGAATACATGTCAGAATTGTTTTGGTCATTCATGAGATAACACGGTATTCTCCATTTGTCTTCATGTGTTGATACACCATCTCAAAATGGAGTTGCTTTGAGGAAGAACAGACATTTACTTGAGACAGCTCGAGCCCTTCTATTCCAAATGAAGGTTCCTAAACAGTTCTGGGCAAATACAGTCTCTACAACTTGTTTTTTGATTAACAGGATGCCATCTAGTGTGCTTGTTGGTAACATGACTTATAGTGTTCTTTTCCCGAATAAGTCTCTCTTTCCGGTGGAACCTAAGGTTTTTGAAAGTACATGTTATGTTCGAGATGTTTGACCATCTGTTACCAAGTTGGATCCCAAAGCATTGAAATATGTTTTCCTTAGCTATTCTCGACTTCAGAAGGGATATCGTTGTTATTCTACTGAACTTGGAAAATATTTGGTGTCAATCGATGTGGTATTTTCAGAGAGTACCCCATTTTTCTATGCACCTCCTGTTTCTACTAGTCAGGAAAAGGAAGATGAGTGGTTAGTCTATCAAGTTACCCATGCTTTGAAAGAACAGTTAAATGATGTTCCTCCATCTCCCAGTTCTTCTGTTGAGCACCAATCAACTATTGTGCCTTCAGAACCAGCTCCGTCTGTGCTAGCAAAACTGTCAATTGTTCAAGTTTACTCGGGGAAGAAAGAGACCAATGTGCCAATTCCTTCATCATCATATCTTCCGCCATCTGATTCTTCAGAAAACCTTGACCTCCCTATTGCTCTTCGCAAAGATACACGTACTTGCAAATCCACATATCACATTGCTAATGTTGTTTCCTATGACCACTTATCCTCTACGTCTAGATCTTTGACTATCTCTCTAGATTCTATCTCTGTGCTTTGCATCATCCTGGATGGTCTGAGGCAATGCTCGAGGAAATACATGCCTTTGAGGAAAATCACACGTGGGATTTGGTGGATTTACCGAAGGGAAAGAAATAAGTGGATGTAAGTGGGTCTTCACAGTTAAAGTCAATCGAGATGGTTTTGTGGCCAGACTTAAGGCCAGACTTGTGGCTAAAGGCTATGCTCAGACATATGGGTTGGATTATTTAGACACCTTTCCGGTGGCCAAACTCATTTCTGTTCGGCTATTTATTTCCCTAGCCTTCTTAGAATTGGCCTTCACATTAGTTGGATATCAAGAATGCAATTCTTCATGGTGATCTCCAAGAGGAAGTGTATATGGAGCAACCACCCAGTTTTGTTGCTCGGGGGGTATAGAAAAGTTTGTTACTTGAAGAAGTCTTTGTATGGCTTGAAGTAGATTCCTCGAGCTTGGTTTGGCATGTTTAGTGAGGTAGTTCAGGAGTTCGAACTAAAAATGAGCAAATGTGATCATTTTGTATTCCACCGACACTCCGTAGCTGGCACTATCCTACTTGTTGTATATGTTGATGACATTGTCATCACTGGAAGTGATTATATGGGAATCTCTTCTCTCAAGTCTTTCTTGCATACTATATTTCATACAAAGGACTTCTTAAGAGTATAAGTAAATAGAAGCAAGAAGGGAATTTTTCTATTCCAGAGAAAGTATATTCTTGACCTGCTTGCAGACACTGGAAAGTTGGCTGCCAAACCTTGCACTACTCCAATGGTCCCCAATGTGTATCTTATGAAAGATGATGGCGATCCTTTTGATGATCCTGAGAGATACATGAGGTTAATTGGGAAGTTAAACTACCTCATTGTGACTCGTCCGGATATTGCCTTTGGAGGAAGTATTGTTAGCCAATTTATGTCAATGCCTACAGTCAAACATTGGGAAGCTTTAGAACAAATTCTTTGTTACTTGAAAGGAACTATTGGACGTGGCCTATTGTATGGCAATCATGGTCATACTCGTGTAGAGTGTTTTGTTGATGCTGATTGGGCAGGATCCAAAATTGATAGAAGATCTACAATAGGCTATTGTGGTTTTGTTGGAGAAAACCTAGTATCGTGGAAAAGTAAGAAACAAAGTGTTGTGTCTCGATCTAGTGTTGAATCCAAATATAGAGCTGTCATGTACGTGTGAGATTATGTGGACTAGGGTGTCAAAAATGAACCCAAGTATAGGTAACCTGCCCAGCGCGCCCAGAATTTTAAGGGTTGGGCTCAAGATAGTTTGAATTGGGTTCAATCTCAACCCACTCAAGTCTAGCCCATTTTAAGAGAATCCTCAATTGAACCCAATTCAATCTCCAATTCAACCCATTTTAAAACTAGATATGTTCCTATATTAAAGGTAAGAACTATTATATATTTAACATCTTTTAAAATTTATCTATCCATTTATTATTTATTTATAAAAGATATCTTGTGGAAATTCAATTGTGATTATAAAAGTTAAATATCACTATGTTAAAATTATTGAGATTAATCGGGTCAAATTGGGCGGGTCAAGACCCAACCCGATTTCTATCTCAACCTAATTTAATATCTCCAATTTCAATCCAACCCGCCCATTTGACACCCCTAATGTGGACACATCATCTATTGTCTGAAATTTGGAGTGAAGCATTATACACCAACAAAACTCGGTTGTGACAATCAGGCTGCTCTTCATATAGCCTCAAATCCGGTGTATTATGAAAGGACTAAACTCATTGAGGTTGACTGCCATTTTATTCGTGAGAAGATTGAGGAAAATTTGATTTTCACAGGCTACCTGAAAACGGGAGAGCAATTAGCTGATTTGTTCACCAAGGCATTGAATGGAACTCGAGTCAGTTATCTTTGTGACAAGTTGGGCATGATCAAATATCTATTCTCCAGCTCGAGGGGGTAGTGTTACAGAATATGGTAACAAACAAATCACAGAGTGATTGTAAAATATTACATAATAATAAGAGTTATTGTAGAATATTTTCTTTTATTTGTTTTGATTGATTTCCTTTATAGGATTTCCTGTAATTGTATAAATACCTTGTATATTCATGAATAGAACTACAACTTTTTTCGTTAGATTACATTTGTGCAATACCTTTTTCAATGAGGGCATTCCACCTTTTTAGATTGGCGGGGACGGTAACTGGTGCACCTTCATTATACTAAATTGTTATGTTCAGTTTCATGAAGTATGAGTGACATCTCTTATAGATCTCCTCCTTCAAAATATTTAAATTATATGTTCTTCAATCTATTAGAGACACTCATTGCGAGCTTTTAATTCCATAAAATAAACAGGTACAATAATCATGGAATACATTGCACACATGTATATTGATTTCATATTAGACCACAAGAAAAACAAACTAAATTACAAATGACTAGGTTATTTTTAAAAAATGCCAACTATGCTAACACGTGCTTCTGTTCGTGAGCCTGAGGTTTGTTTAGTAGCCCACAGTTTGTAGAAGGAAGAAATTAGGCCCAAATTTATTGGCCTAATCTAATAGCTTAGTTCCAGAATCAGGAGCAGTGTACCAAGGACTATTGCCAATTGGGCATACAAAGAACATACAATCACCCTAATTGGTATTTCCTATTAGAGATCTCATCTAAAAAAATGTTTTGGTGGCAGATGGATAAGGTGGATGATTTTTACATAAGCACTGTGGAATTCTCTATTCTCATCAATGGATTCCCTATTGGGTTCTTATCATCACATAGAGATCTTGTCTCCTTTCTTGTTTATCAATGCAATAGAAGGCTTAGATGATATGCTGAAAACTCTTCAAGAAAAACTCTGGAATAAGGGCTTCAACGTATGAAATAGAGTCGGGGCTGATATTGAGATTACACACCTTCAGTATGCCGATGATACGCTGGTCTTTTGTGATGACAGTAGAGAACAACTTAAGATACTCAGGGTGATCTTTGTTCTCTTTAGAACAATCTCTGGGTTACACATTAACTGGAATAAAAGCTTCCTACATTGGCTCAATCTGCTTTGATTTGCTTGAGCCAAAGGTCTTTCAGAAACAACCTCTCTACCTAGGAGAGGTATTGGTAAGGTCTGCATACACTTTATGCTACTCAGACCCCACTTTATGGGATTTCACTGAATCAGGTTAATGAGGCTACTGATATAACTTCATTGGCTAGGACTCTTGGGGGGAGGGTTGGTGAACACCAGTTGTATACTTGGGCATGCCCCTGCACCCCCGGGAGCATAAAGCTGATCCATATGTATATGGAATGGGGTGGGAGAGAAATGTGAAAGAAGACTAGTGATGAAGATCCATTACCTTTCATTAAGGGAGAGATTAACTCCCATTAATTGTGTTTTGGATGTCATGTATACTTTCATGATGTCCCTCTTTCCTCTACTTGATAGTGTTATTGAGAGGCTTGATGTTTATTTTTGAAAATGGTAACTTTGTCTATTCCTCGAAAGTCGGTACACTAATCAGTATTTACAACATGTACTTCAAATTCTACTATCTTTTACTAAATTGAGTCCAATACATCAATTAAGGAGATAGTATCATTTGAGTATAATTGATTACACCAAAAACATAGTAGCATAAGACAATTTAGTTTGACTTTTTGCATACTATTCTCAACACTATCGAAAGCTCTAGAGTTTCTTTCCTTCCATATTGCCCACCATATGCTAGCTGGGACAATTCTCCATCTGTCTCTATTCTTGGATTGCTTTCCTGCTTCCTCCCAACTCTGAATTGCTCTCTTGGCAGGCATGGTCCATGACATACCCTTAAGACTCAGGAATAACCTCCATAGTTGACTTGTGATCTTGCAGTGTAGAAAGAGATGGTTAACTGTCTCAGCAGTTTCCCCACAAAAGAAACATCTAGAACATAATGGTATCCCCCTTTTCTTTAAGTTGTCTTGAGTCAATACAGCCTCCTTGGCTAACAACCAAACAAAACATGCCACTTTGAGTGGAATTTTTGACTTCCAGATTCCTCTCCGTGGCCAATGACAATGAGGCTGATTGGTGTGGTTCAACCAGTTGTATGCACAACCCACCTTAAAGCTGCCCTTTCGATTGCCTTTCCACCACAAAATGTCCTGACCTCCTTCCAGTCCATTAAATTGCCCAATGGTGTTAAAAAAATCTGCTACCCTTTGAATCTCCCAATCATTTAATTGTCTTCTAAAGATGAAGTTCCACCCTTGAGGAGTCCAGTGATCTACTATAGTCTTCTGTTGGTGAGATACTAGAGAGTATATATCAGGATACAAGGCCTCTAGCCTACCTGCCTCATGCCAAACATCTTTCCAGAATTTTGTTTTCTCTCCATTCCTCACTTTGATCTGTGTGTTAGCCCTAAACTCGTACCACAAAGATCTAATGGATCTCCATACACTAACCCCATATGATGGAGTCACTTCTTTGGTCATCCAATTATCTTCCTCTTTCATATTTTGCTTTAATAACTTCCTTCCAGTAGGTCTGCTCTCCATTGTTGAACTTCCATAACCATTTCATCATAAGGGCTTTGCTTTGATTCAACAAATTCCTTATTCCGAGACCTCCATGCTTCTTTCCCACTATCACATCATCCCATTTAACCAAGTTGTAGCCTTTCCTCTCACTGTTTCCTTGCCAAATAAACTTTCTTCTGATTTTATCCAACCTAGTGATTACACTTTTGGGAATTGGGAATAATGACATCATATAGGTTGGTAGTGAATCAAGAACAAAATTAATCAAGGTCAATCTGCCATCCCTGGAGAGATATTGTGATTTCCATCTTGCTAACTTCATTTCACATTTCTCGACCACATTGTTCCAGATTTCATATGACTGAGATTTGGCCCCCAAAGGCATCCCAAGATATGATGTAGGCACTGCTCCAATTTCCCCTCCCAGAACCGCATTTAAAGCTTCCATGTTGTGTACTTCATTAATTGGATAGAGGTGGCTTTTCCTCCAATTAATGTGTAGACCAGAGAACCCTTCAAACAACACTAGGATCACCCTCAACATCTTTAGTTGGCCTTCATCAGCATCACATAATATCAATGTGTCATCCGCGTATTGTAGATGGGTAATTTCCACATTATCAATTCAGGTCTGCTGACTTCAAACCCTCTAAGCCATCCCCTCACTTTAGCTGATTTGATCATATTGTTCAGCCCTTCCATAGCAAGTAGGAAAAGGAAAGGAGACAAAGGGTCTCCCTGCCTTAGTCCCCTCTCTGCACTAAAGAAACCAACAAGGGATCCATTCATAAGTACTGAGAATCTCACAGTAGTGATACAATCCATTGGATCCACTTCCTCCCGAATCCCAATCTCCCCATTGTGGTCAAAAGCTATTCCCAATTAACATGGTCATAGTCTTTCTCCATTTCTAGCTTACAAAGTATTCCTGGTTTCTTTTGCTTTTGTTTGATGTTTTAAGAAGGAATTTTCTCTGGCAAGGGAAGAAGAGTGATTCTAAATAAAACCACCTGGTCATATGGGATGCACCAATAGAATAGGCACGGGGTCTAGGAATAAGGAACCTTAAAAACCATAATCAATGCCTCATGATGAAATGACTTTGGAGACTTGCATCCAGTGAGCAGACTTTATGGAAAGAGGTGATCAAGTTAAAGTATGAAATGAATGGTAATTGGACAACTAGAATGGCACAAACACCTATGGAGAGCTCCTGAATGTCTGGGAGATCTAGAGATCAGTAGATTTCTTCAAAATTTTGGGACAATTCAAAGGGTCATCTGAGTTAGAAGAGTGTCTTGTATGGCAGATCACAAGCAAGGCAGATTCAATGTAAAGGAGGCTTACAAGAAATTCAATATTTTCAACAATCAATTTGATTGTCAGCCATGGAAGCTAATGTGGAAACAAAAAATCCCTTATAAAGTTTCATGTTTTACTTGGCTACTTGCTAAGCAGGGGGTGTTGACTCTGGAAAATATGAAAATGGTCTTCCATTTGTGTTCAAGATGTTTTCTAAGTGGAGAGGAGGCAGAGTTAGTCACCTCTTTCTTCACTGTAGGATTACTAGCCAAATATGGAAAACCATCATCAATATGAAAGGATTGAATTGGGTGATGCCAACTTGCCAAGGATGATTATATTTACTCTTAAAGTTTGATGTAGCTATCATAACATGAAGATGAATTACATAGTTTTGTTTCGTTTTCGGTGTGAACAAGAGTATATGAAAGATTTAGAACAAGTTATGGATGTCCTAGGAAAGAAATACTTTTTTCTTATAGGGCTAAAGCTCTTCCTATATTCTTTTACCACCCGCAACAAGGATGAGGATTTGCAAAAAATATTGAAGTGAAAAAGTCAAATTGATCAAACCATTTCCTCTTTTGCATTTCCTCTATTTGGTAGTGCAGGGAATCTCATGTGGTCTTGGAGAAGTTTGAGGGTTAATATATTCCAATTAATTAAGCTTAAGGATGCATAGACGCACTAGTGAGGAGGTGCGAGAGGTTGATTATAGAGGGTACGAGGAGAGGCAGAGGTAGGCTGAAGAAGTATTGGGGAAATGTGATTAGACATGATATGACACAACCTGAGGTTATCGAGGATATGACCCTAGATAGGAGGTGTGGAGGACACGTATTAGGGTATAAGGTTAGAAGGTAGTGTAGCGTTGTCTTGCTTAGGGTGGCTAGGGTTTGCGATGGTACTAGTTGTATCATTGTAGTTCTTGTTTCTTTATTTTTATCATTGTTGATTATTTGCTAATGGTGTTTCAATTATCACATGATTTTATTGTTGTTTTGGCTCAGCTTTGGCAGACTTTTGTTCTGTTTCCTTGTCTTTTGCTATATTCTTTTCTTTTCATTATCTCCTTCTACTTTATACTGGGATTTGTTTCACTTGAGCCGATGGTCTTTCGGAAATAGTCTCTCTACCTCCATGAGGTAGTGGTAAGGTCTGCATACATTCTACCCTCTCCAGACCTCACTTGTAGGATTTCACTGAGTATGTTGTTATTGTTGTAAACCTAGGGATGTTATTATTTTCTCTCCAAAAAGTTTAAAAGATATAAAAAATTTAAATACTCAACAGGGTCCAATACATACACTAAAATCTCATGAATTGATCTTTGTTAAATTGATTTTGCAACCACATAACTTCTTTCAAATACTTGTCTGTCTGTGGTTATACTAGGTCCTGACCTTTGCACGAAGGGCTAGAGAAAGTTCGACACATGAGCAGGTAGTTCTCAATGAAAAAATGCAAGAGTATAAGAAGGAAGTTGATCAACAAAGCAGGCGGTCATTAAATAGTCCTTACAATTCTTCAACTGCTGAAATCACACAACATTCTTCCAGAAGTTCCCAGAAAGTGATAGAGGCAGTAATGCAGTCAGCTGCAGAAGGAAAGGTACATGCTTTGAGGCTTCACCCCTATTAGCAAATACTCCCTCCGTCCTAATTTATATGAGGTAGTTTGACTTGACATGAAGTTCAAGAAATAAAGACGAACTTTTCAAACTTGTGGTCTAAAATAAGTCATTGTTATATGTGTGGCTATAAATCATCTCATAAAAGGTAAAACATGCATTTTAAGGTTAAATTATTACTAAATATAGAAATGTGTCATTCATTTTGGGCTGATAAAAAGGAAAGTGAGTGGTATAAATTGGGACATAGGGAGTACCATTCTGTGCTGTTTTTGCGATTCTTGTTATTACTTCCAAGAGCTCTTCTGATTACTATTTCTACAGCTAAGATTTCAATAGTGTAGGTAGAAACTATAAAACAAGGGTATCTCTCAAAGCGTTCCTCTAATTTAAGAGGTGACTGGAAGAGAAGATTCTTTGTTCTAGATAGCAGAGGAATGTTGTACTATTATCGAACACTGAGGAGCAGGTCCTCTGTAAGTTATCAGATAAAATGTTTATTGGTATACTACATAAATGTGCCCTTTAGCTTGACTTTAGCTATCATGTATGCCCTCCAACTTTGGGTGTGCATAAGTAGACACCGTATAAAGTTGAAAGTAGACACACATTTCCTATGTGGCATAATATATGTAGGATGCGAATTGTCACATAGGATGCATGTGTTTACTTGTTCAACTTTTAAGTTCCTACTTGTACACATCCAAAGTTAGAAGGACAAATGTCGGCGGAATCTAAGTTAAATGACACATTTTTGTATTATGCCATGTTTATTTGGCAAGTTCTTCTGGTCTCTATTTATGCTTGCTCAAATGTGGATGATGCAGTTTCAGGGATCTTCCAATCCACTCTCTTCACATTATCATGGAGGTGTACATGATGAAAAACCTGTTGCACATCGCACAGTGAACCTACTGACATCAACAATAAAAGCGGATGCAGAGCAATCGGATTTGAGATTTTGCTTCAGAATAATTTCACCAACAAAGAGCTATACTTTGCAGGTGAACTAAGCAAGTACTGCATTGAGAGAACTTGTTTTCAACATAATATGTCGTTAAAAGTTCTCAGTAGTTTTATCTCTTTGCATTTAGGCAGAGAGCATAGCAGAACAAATGGTGTGGATAGAAAAAATAACAGGAGTTATTACCTCGTTACTGAGTTCTCAGACACCTGAAAGGGTAAAATATTAACATTGATATTGTTACTCCAGTTCCGGTTTTGTTGTTTCCTAATGATACTGGTTCATGTTGTCAGCATTTCTCTATGAGTCCCTCTACCAAAAGTAGATCCATAGGAAGTCCCATGAGTCAGGATCAAAGAACAATTGAAGAGTGCACATCTGGGAGGGATTTCATTGCTAAGAGTTCCATATGCCAATCCAAAAGTGCGTCACACCTCCCGAGCATGAAAGTAGATAAACCAACTGATGCACTGAAGAGGATTCCTGGGAATGATAAATGTGCTGATTGTGGTGCTCCTGATCCAGACTGGGCTTCTTTAAATCTTGGTATTCTTATATGCATTGAATGTTCTGGCATTCACCGTAAATTTGGTGTACATATATCAAAGGCAAGTCAACTTTCTTCCTTGTACAACCAAGCTTCTTACTTTTGTAGTATAATCCTACTTTTAATTTTACTCTACTTTGTCTTATATTTGGGGCAGAAAGCCTTACTAAACTTCTCCCTAGTGAAAGTACTCGCCTTCATGTTAAACCCCACATGTTTCCTGATATGCATTATCAGATTATGTATTTGTGTAGTGTTTCTATTCTATAATTGTTGATTGATTGATTAGCAATTTCCTAACTTAATTATAGGAGTAGATTGGTATTGTAATTATAAAAGAAAAATGTTTTTGGATTGGTATGCTGGCTACCTCCAAAAAGTTACAAGATAAATCCATAATTACATAGATCCTAGGAAATCTACCAACTGTGCTACTTCTTCTATACCATCTTCTTTACACCAAAAAAACATGTTAATGCAATTTTCTTTAACTTTCTGAATAGTGTTAGTAATATTCTCATGACACCTGAGGTTTCTTTCTCTCCAAATAGCCCACCAGACGCAAGTAGGTACTATAGACCACCATCTTTTTTGGGTCCCTCCCCCCCCCCCCTCCCTCCTCATCCAGCAGCTCAAAAGATTGGTAGTATGTTCTGGGTCTCTTGAGAAATGCTGAGAACCATATGCCACACCTGAACGGTAACCCTACAGTGTAGGAATAAGTGGCTGTTAGTTTCTTCGTTCTCATGACAAAAAACACAAACATCTAGAAGCCTCTTTTCTTGAGCTTTTCCTGAGAGAGACATGCCCTTCTGGTGACCAACCAGGTGAAGCATTTCACCTTGGTTGGGTGTTTCCCTTCCATATTTGTTTCCATGGACCACGAATTCCCCCTGAGTGAGTCATAATCTCCCTCTTATTATACAGTCTATTATAAGTATTGATTGTGTTATTTTGCCTTTCTTCCTTGTCAAGATGTATTGTATTTTCTTATATAGTTTAAAACTCATTGTACAAGTACTCATTCTATTGGGATGTAAATTCATTAAGAAATATATAGAAGCTTACTCTTCTTCTTGAAATCCTGATGTATCAGAGCCATTGCTGCCTTTTTGAGGTGACTTATCTCCCTTTGCAACACTACGGTCCTGTTCATATCAAAGCGATCAAACTTTTTCTCCTCCTCGTGGTTGTCCGGTTACTCAGAGACCCTTTTAGTCAGTTTTCTAAAATAACAACTCTGCCACGAGCTTCCTCTACCTCCGACGACTAAACCCCAGTCAGCAGCTCCATTAAAGACCTCGCCATGCGCCCCACACGCCACGCTCCAGCCACGTGTTAGGAACTCCTATCTCTACCTAGACAGGCTAAAGGTTAGGTGAGAGTGGGATATGATCGTTAAGATACTATAGTTTATACAATTATATTCAATCTCATTATGTTTGAACTTATGGAAGGGGTTGTCCACTTGATCATTCCTAGGTTAATTGTCATTGTTCTACTGTTTCCTAGTTTAAAATATTTGAGATTTTTTCTATGTTGTTTCTTTCTCTATTCTCCAAAACATTATACGTTTTCAAGGAATAATGTTCCGACCAGTTGTCCTTAGCTTCATAATAAGTCCAGATCTACATGGCCTTTAATTTTAATATAAATGGTGATTATTGGAAAGATTGAGACAGGTAATTGAAAGTTGAAAAAAAGAAAGAGCTTAGTCATATTCTGTAAATTTTGGAGTATCTATTCAATAAAAACCTAAAGTAAGTAGGATTGCAAAGTCCTTTATCCATTTCCCTTTTCTAGTTTGAATGGACTATACTACACTGCTTCATTATGCACTGGACTTGCTCAGAACATTGCTTTTTTGTATGATTACACGAAAGTTGAAGTGTTTCTTACAGTTCAACTGCAACTTTGTAATTAGGTAAGATCCTTGGCACTTGATGTTAAAGTGTGGGAGCCTTCTGTCATAATCTTATTCCAAGCACTTGGTAATGTGTTTGTGAATTCTATTTGGGAGGGTTTGTTGCATCCAAGAAGAAATTTCCAGGCAGATGAAATACCGATGCGGTAACTTTGAAAATTCATTACTATGTGAATTATTTTCGTTATTGTTCTTTAATGAAAAGTGTCATCTGATTGGTCTAGGTGTTTGGAGTCCCATAAGCACAAGCAGTTTTCTTGCAAACCGAGTGAGGATGATCATATTTCAGTGAAGGAGAAGTTTATACATGGAAAGGTACCACTAAATATAGCTAACATGTTCTGCAAGCCGCTTCTCTGTCTTAACGGAATAGCTTCACATCTTATATAATACTTCTGTTCCATGGCAATATTTCTTTCTTGTCAGTTCCAGAAAGAATGACAGCTTTCTAGATTCAGAAACATTAACTTTAACTTCTCATTTATCCCTAACAACAAGCTTTTATAGCCACAAATGTTGTGGAATACGTACGACAAGTTCCAAAGTCTTATAGCCACACAAATGTTACGGAATGTTCTTTACCACTAGTCTCAGAAGTGTTCATTTCTTTGTTGAACTCTGTGTTATTCAAACTTTGCCTCTTATATTGAAATGGAAGAAGTATTTGTTTTCCCTATAGTCATTAATTTTGTTTATCCCTCCAGTTCAGTCATTTGATTAGCCGTTAATGTCACCAGATTGGTGGATATTGCACATTATGCTCCTCCTGTTGACTCACTATTTATGTAGGCATTCTATCAGTACTTATTCTCTCCCACTTCTACATCATACCGTAACTCATGAGCCTTCTGCTGTACGGCTGCCGCACCTGATCAGTGAACTAGCACTGCACATTCTGCCCATGTGAGCAACCGTGCATAGGTCTTATCTGGGACTTAATTCTTGCCTACCTAAAATTCTTAGCATAGCACATGGAGCCTTCTATGGTATGGCTGCTGCAATTTTCAGCACCGTTGGGCCAGGGTCTGGTTTGAGTTGAACAATTGATCAAAATATTCTCTTCGTCTCTCCTTGATTTCATTATCTTCTGTCAATGCTTAATGAGAATCATCTTTAATACACTTCACCTGGTTTAACTCCTTACCGTTCTTCTTTGCTTGCTAAGTCTTCTTATGGCTGCAGTATGCAGAAAAAAATTTTGTTCACAAAGTGGAAGACAGTGAGCATCTGCTTTCTGTTGCACAACAGCTATGGGAAGGTGTGCGTAAAAATGACAAGAAAACTGTATACCGTCTCATTGTTGTTTATCAAGCAGATGTTAATGCAGTTCACGGGCAAGCATCACTTGGTATGTCTTTATCTAGTGAGTTATTGAGATTGCAGTGACATGCAAACCCTGATCATAACTTTGGTTTCTTAGGCAGTGATTGTGCGAACTCTTTGAACCCACGAGGTGGAAGTGCAGACCTTTCCTCTGATGGATTTTTTGATGGCTGTTCCCTGCTTCACCTAGCCTGCCAAACTGCTGATATTGGCATGGTGGAGCTGCTTCTGCAGCATGGCGCTAACATAAATGCTTGTGATTTGCGTGGTCAGATCCCACTGCATCATAGTTTCTTAAGAGGAAGAACTGAAATTGCCAAACTATTACTTTCAAGGTAATGGTTTGTTTCTAAGAACAGTGGTAGTTCCTTAGTTTCTTAATTGTATCCAGTCTGGTAATATAGTTCTCGCAGTAAGGCTGATGCCCGGCATGTGCATTTGGATAAAAATTTCTAAGGAGCTTGACAATATAGGTTAATATGTCTTGTATATTTATATAGTTTAAACCATTGGGAGGTCCACAGTTATTGTGCTTACAATCAGATCTAGCAGAGAAAGAGGTGCTTTAACTGGGTAATGCCACATATCTTATTGGTCGTAGTAAACTAGTAATTATTGGCGACATGCAGTTGTGAGAGCAAGAGACGTACAAAAGCCACATTTGCAGATTGCTGCTAAATAATAGAATTGCAGAAGATAATAGAATAACTACATAGATTGAAGCCAAGTAGTTATTGAAATTTAAATACAAGCATATTAAAGGGGATCCTATAAAGCAGTATGGGTAGCTTCTGCACTTTTAATTGGTTTTAGGACAGAGAACTAGTTAGATCAAAGCTGTATGAGTGCATGATCATCAATCTCCAGCTGAATTTCCAGGCACAACAACGACGTTCATGCTTTTCAGAATCAGAGGGAAATTATTGACTTTCTATAAAGGTGTCTGACGCTTAACATTCACATATCTCAAAGGAGTTTGGAATTATTGAATGTTTCCTACAATCAATCACTCAACCGTAATGATTCCAGCGTGGGAAAGACTTTATAAACAAGCAAACAAACAGCAACTGTGTCTCAATCCTAACTAATTGGGGTCAGCTATATGAGTCCTCTTACTACCCCATTTGCACATGTTTCATTCCACTATTCAATATATGTATATGATTAGACTAGTTAAGTTAGGCTTCTCTATGTGTATCCTTACACTGTCATATATCTCTAAGTCAACTTAAAAGACTCGTGTGGAATACCAGGTTAATGTAAGTGTGTCAATAGGGATTGACCTTGATCCATATTGGTTGACATCACCTATATATGATACTTGCTTCCAGTATTCTTCTCTTGCTAAATCTGCATTGATCTCGAGAAATTAAAGGTCTTTTGAGACAATTTTCCTCCTCCTGATATTAGATCTACCTTAGTGTCTTTTAACACCTTCAATCATTATGGTGTTCCACCTACATAATAATGCATTTGGAGGTCTACAGAGAATATGACCTGACAATCTTAAGCTACCTTCTTTCATTTTTTTCATCTACATTTCTTACCTTGCACCTTTCTGTTGTATGTGACCATTTCTAATCTTGTCTAAACTCGTAGACCATGCATCCATGTTAACATCTGTATAACGCTGATGGTCTCATAACTATTCTATAGAATTTGTGTTTCACTGTTAAAACAAAGAACTGTTTATTGATGCTAATGTTTTGTTATATTTTTTGTTTTACAAAGGATAAACTTAAAGGTTTGTGTTCACTGTAGTACAAGATGAGGAACTGAAACCTGTCCTCTAGGAATTATAGAGTATATTAAACAGTTTTACCACGCACAAATTGTCATACCAAGCTAGAGTATAACAAATCTGTCTGAAATTTTAAAACTGCTCCAATAAATCTGATTAAGGCCCAACAAATGGTAGTTGAATACTGTTTTACTTCATCAGATAGCAGGACAGTAGCCGACTTAACAGATAAGTTCTATCCCTTGACTTGGCTAGAGGATTCTGCTCTTTGTAAAGATGAATGACATTCAAGTTGTATATCTTGAATCAAAACTTTCTACTGCTTGTACTCCCGCACTCTTTCAACTTTTTGTGGCCTCAGATTTAGAGGAGAATTGACGTTTTGAAATGATAGATAGTTCTTATATTAATCAATGAAGTAATGTTGAAGATTAGTAATGTTAGAACAAAAATACTCAAGAAACTGATTTGAAAAATAAAAATAGAGTGAACTTATGAAATTCTTGTGTATATTAATCTGCAGAAAGTCTGAATTTATACAAAGAAAAAACATAAACATTAAAACTAAAATAAGAACATGTGCCACTAACTACCATAAAAGAGGCCACTAACAGCCATAATGGGGCCACTAACTTCAGAAAGTTGAGCAACTAAAGTTGACTAAGTCTAGCTAGAAAATAGGATGCACTAACTGAAATAAGTAAAAACAGTAAAAATAATAATAAGCTGAAAAAATGCCAATTGTCTAACACTCCTCCTTGGCATTTTTGTGGCAAACACCAATTCTTTGCCTCAGATCTTCAAACCTTTCCTTTGGCAATGACTTGGTGTAAATGTCAGCTAGCTGGTTCTCAGATGAACAATGAATAAGCAACACTTCATTAGATTGTTGGACTTCTCTAATAAAATGAACTTGATCTTGATATGTTTAGTTCGACCATGAAACACTGGATTTTTTGAGATTGAAACTGCTGAACTGTTCACACATGATCTTGGTAGCTTCTGTTTGTTCATGGCCTAAGTCCTTCATCATCTTCCTTTCAGACACGCCATTTTGTTGTGGAGTGTATGGTAATGTCAATTGGCGTTCAATACCTGTGCTATTACAGAACTCCACAAATTAAGAAGAAGTATATTCTCCTCCATTGTCAGACCTTAAAGCCTTAATACTAAGATTACATTGATTTTCTACTAAAGCTTTAAATTGTTTAAAAACATCAAAGACTTCACTCTTCAGTCTTATGAAATAAACCCAACACATTCTGGTGTAGTCATCAATAAAGAGGAGAAAGTATTTGTTACCATTCAGCGAAACTGTTTTCATTGGGCCGCAAACATCCGTATGAATGAGCTGAAGTTTCTGGTTAGCTCTCCGTACTTGATTTTCTTGAAATGGCAATTTTGTTTGCTTTCCCTGTTGGCAAGTTTCACAAACTTGAGCATTAGAAAGAAATTCAGGCATATTTTCCACTAGCTCCTTTTTTTTCATCTCGGCGATGCTTCTCAGATTGAAGTGACCAAACCTTTTGTGCCATAGGTTTGTACATGTTTGTGAAGTAATAGTGTAAGCCTGCTCAGTTATTTTCTCCCAATCAACTGAAAACATTCTGTTGCTCATCTTGACATAAAATAACTCTACTCCAGAAGGGTCAGAAACAACACATTCACGATTCTTAAAATGCAGAGAATAATTATTTTCAAGCATTTGTCCAACACTCAACAAATTTTGACTCATATCAGGTGTGTACAAAACATCAGAAATAGTTTTGATACCTGATATTGTTGAGATAGACACTGTACCTCTGCCTTTGACTTCTACTGCCTCACCGTTTCCCACTTTTACTTTAGATTTGTAAGTATCATCGAGGAATTTGAACAGTTCAACATCATTGCACAAGTGATGTGTGCAACCACTGTCAAGAAGCCATGAATCAGAGGATTCACTGATTGAAAAGTATGAAACTGCAAAGAGTTGCTCTTCATGTGCATCGGCAGCTTCTGCTACTTGTGCTTGCAAAGCACCAGAGGCCTTTGCTCTTGATTTGCAGACCTTGGATACTTGGATACGTGTCCCGTCTGCTTACAGTTGCCGCATATAGCATCGACTCTCCACCAACAATACTTCTCCAGATGTGTATTTCTTTTACAATGTTTGCAAGGAGGGAACTTCTGCTTCACATCTCCACTATTGTTTCCTCCATCATGCTTGCCTTTATTCTTTTGGTGGAATTGTTGCTTTCCTTTTTGCTTTTGTACAGAGAAAGCTCCTTCACTGAACTTTTCCCGTCTCATAGTCCTCCTTTGCTCTTGTGCTTGAAGAGCACTCATTAGTTCACCTAATGAAAGTTTGCTCATGTCCTTGGATTCTTCAAGAGAGGAAATCTTAGATTCAAACCTCTCAGGAAGAGTCACAAGAACTTTCTCCACAATTCGTTTATCTGTAAATTCTTCACCAAGAAGTCTAATGTTATTAACAATTAAGGAGATTCGATCAGCATACTTACTGATAGTTTCATCCTCCTGCATATTCAAGGACTCAAACTCTCTTTTCAGGTTCAACACTTGCATTTGACGTGTTCTATCGCTGCCTTGATATTCTTCTTTCAACCTATCCCAAGCCTCTTTTGCAGTTTTGCAAGCCATGATTCTGTAAAACACAGAATCTGCCACAGCATTCTGCATAAGCGACTTGGCTTTAGATTTCTTTGCCTTCTCTTCGTTGTTGGATTTGATCTGAGCCAAGGTAGGATTTGCTGGTAGAGCAGCAAGTGGTTTATCTTCCGTCACAGTTTCCCAAAGTTCATAGGCTTCCAAAAAAGCTTGCATCTTCACAGACCAGATTTGGTAATTTTCACCAGTGAAAGTGAATGGTGGATTTAAAGGTAGGTTGTTGGATGCCATTTGTGTTGTAGGTTAAAACTTTTTTTGTCCTGTAAGATCAACTAGAGGCTCTGATACCACTGTTAGAACAAAAATACTCAAGAAACTGATTTGAAAAAATAAAAATAGAGTGAACTTATGAAATTCCTTGTGTATATTAATCTGCAGAAAGTCTGAATTTATACAAAGAAAAAACATAAACATTAAAACTAAAATAAGAACATGTGCCACTAACTACCATAAAAGAGGCCACTAACAGCCATAATGGGGCCACTAACTTCAGAAAGTTGAGCAACTAAAGTTGACTAAGTCTAGCTAGAAAATAGAATGCACTAACTGAAATAAGTAAAAACAGTAAAAATAATAATAAGCTGAAAAAATGTCAATTGTCTAACAAGTAATGCCACTGAAATTGAGAAAGGACAATTTTAATCATTTTCATAATGCTGCTGAAATTGAGAGCTTACTTTTGTAATAAGTTGTATAACTTCTATGTTGTTTAACCAATATGATTTCTTGCAAATAGGGGGGCCAATCCACAAGCTGTTGATAAGGAAGGCAAGACTCCTTTCCACCTTGTCCAGGAATCAGCTCTCGATGATGTGGAGATCATTGCCCTGCTGAAAGTTGCTATAGGATAGCACCACAACAAAGATCAAACTGAGGTAGACAACTTAGTATTGCATCCCAGTAAGAATATTTTATCTTCAAGAACGAAGTTTGGAGTTATACGGAAGTGCTAAAGCTTGCTCAATCCTTAACTTCATTCTGCCAGCAGAAATTCTGATAAGGCTTTTGAAATGAAAGTTCCAGAGAAGTGGTGCTTTTTCTCCCGGATCTCAGAGGTTAGGAATTACATATCAAGTATAACATGGCTTCATGCATGTCATTTCATTAGGCTGCTTCTGTTGTGTTTTTCATTATTAATTCTTTTTCCCCTTTGGTTTCCTTTGTCATCCATGTTGTGCAGATGTTGAAGTAGGCAGTGGAGCAGTTGTACATGTATTTTGAATCGACTGTGAAACAGAATAAGCTAAGTAGAACTATATTTAAGTGGGAAATTGGCTCAGTGATGAAGCTGAAGAAATTGGTGAGACATGATGAATGAGGCTATTTATTATGATTTCATTTTAGAGGAGTATGGAAGAATGTTTATCACCAATAGGCAATGTATAGCTTTCTTGTATTGAAAAGTATTTGTATTGCAATAAGAATTGTAAATATAAACTACTATTCTCTCAATTTTAATTTACGTGACAACATTTTATAAGAATTCAAAAAACAGATAAAAAAAAAAGGTAGCTTTCTAAATATAGAAACAGTTTGATTTGATTCCGTTCATATTGATTTTACCTCTTAATGATAGTTTATTATAGCCCCAGATTAAAAAATGTATTGTGACATGTATAACACTGCAAAAAGTCTTATAGCAATTAGTTTAAGAGGTGTGTTTGGGAATTTCTCGGGTTCATATGATTTCATGTTCTCTGATACGCTCAAATTATATTTTTTTTATTTAAATATAAAAGTAATAAGGTTAGAGTTTGAATTCCACATAGAATCTGGTGTGAATATTAGTCTTAGTTGTAAGAATAAGTGTCTTTATTTCGTAAAACAATTGTGGAAAATAAAATTTAAAAGAATTTATTTTGTTATTACTTAGTGACCAAAAACTGGGTTGTTATTAATAAGAATGTGAAACTAAGGTTGTGGACTCTCATTTTAGGTCAACATCTATCAACTATAATCTCTATTAGATCATTTCAAATTTTAAATTTTAAATTTAAAATAATATATTAAAAGAAAAAAACTATGAAATATATATGAAATATTTTTAAATTATATCAAAGTAAATATTTTTATGTATAAAATAAAATTTTAAAATTACATACATAATGTCAGGATGGTTTGGTCTCAGGTTGAATTTTTTTAGTTAAAATCAAACCAATCCAAATATAGTCGGATTTTTTTTTCAATACCAAATCAAGTCAAACCAAATCACTAGTTGAATTTTTTTTCTATTGGACTCGATTTGTGATTTGGTTCGGTTTTCGGTTCGGTTTTGTACACCCCTGCTATTTCAACATGGAACATAACTTTCATTTTTTTTTTTTGTATAACTTATCTAAATCTCATAGTGTAAAACATAAATAGCATTCTATCACTACTTTTTTTCAATTTACAAAAATCCCTTCAAAATCAATGTTATCCGGATACATAGAAAATAATCCAGATACATTAAACTAAATCAGTTACACTTTTAAAGAAAAGGGAATCAATTTTGAATTTGATTTCCCCAAATCAAGCTAATCAATTTGTTATCAATCTTTCTCAAATGGTAACAATTTCAATTAATTCAAAATTCAAATTTTATTCTCTCAATTTTCCTCCAAATCCTCCTAGCTTCAAACAATTCAACAAATTCAAAATTCATTTTTTCTCTCTATTCATCGTCTCATGTTCATTCAAATTTGTCAAAAATTTGATAAGATACATAATAAGTAGTTGAAAAATAATTTCTTTTGTGAATCTCAAATACCACATTGCAGTATATCGATGAGATGAGAAAAACTTGAAAATTCGATATATAGTAGAAGAAAATCACAAGAAAATGTTGATTTTGCTGCTTGACATACTCTTCATCTCATCTCGATCGTGGCACCACAGTAAGAGATGGTCAAAGAAGTTATTGACCACTTCAATTTGTATTTCAAAATACATTAGTTGATGTATTCTAAAATTGTTCTTTTCATTCTTTTTAAAAAAATCTCAATTTATTGAAACAAACTTGTCGACAAATCGTATTGATACAACATGAATATGTTCATCTTGTTGAGACATTTCGAAACCTGAAAAAGTGAGGTGAGCTATGAATGATACAAAAGTGATGAAATTATTGTTGGTCAAAAAATTGATTTGTGAATCTCAAGTCAACCATTGCATTTGAATTAAGGATCGATGAGTTGAAGAAAAAATTGGCTATCTGATACATCGTTGAGGTGAAGAAATAAGAGTTTGAATTTTCAATGTATTCGTTATGGATTGATGCAACAAACAGAAAGGCTGAAGAGATGCATAGCTTTGATGAATTATTCATACCTTTTATTATGTTGTGTAATCGTTTTCTGAATTTTATTTCTGAGATAGATGCATTTATCAAGACATTACTATTTATGTATCTCGTTTAAATTGACAAGTGTTGTATTTCTATCAGATACATTAAATAAGTAATTGTTGTCCATAAGATGTAAGGTTTGAGGTTGATACATTACTTTGTGATAGTTGCTAAGATACAATTAGTATAAATTCAAATTTACGTATCATATCTAGAAAATTATATATTTGTTCATGAAATAATAAAATGTTGTGTATCCGATACATTATATCATGTATCAACTTTATAGTTTAGTAGATGTGATATTGTGTTTCATAAAATTGTGTATCTAACACACAATCTGTGCAGTTGTGTTTGATAAAAAAAGTTGTATTTGATATTAGAATTGTTTAAAAGACAGAATGTTGTGTACATAATTCATTATGTTGTGTACCTAATACATGATTTAATATATGTATTAATGTGCTTCATGTTTATTGTATTAGATGCACATCTGCAAGAACTTCATATTTTGTCTCGAACTAAACAAACTTTTGATAATAACATTTGTGTATCACCGTTTATGCATCTGATACATAATTGTGTGACACTTAATGTATCATGTATTGTGTACATATACATATCCTTCTAAATTTAAATAAGATAGAAGATACATAGCAACACCTAGATACATGATAAATGATACATTTGGTAGAAGTTTTATATCAAGTATCAAAACTAATTAAGTTTATGTATCAAAACTAATATTTTGACACAATACACTGTGTATGATAAAATTATGATGTATCATAGTGTTAAAGCAAATGCATTATACATTAATTTAAGAAATAAAATTGACTAGATAAAAAATCTAGTTAACGTATCCCAAACTATACCCGTAAGATAATTTAGTAATTTGAACACGATACATTGTACATAATGAAATTATAATGTATCATAATGTTGAAACAGAGACATTATACATTAATTTAAGAAACAAAAACAACTCGATACATTAAAAATCTGAACTCATATATATATATATATAAAATGAACAAGAAAAAATCAAAAAAAATAATCAACAATCTGATCTATTTTGACTTCTCCTTCTCAGCTATTACTTTAGAAGACAAATGTATATCAACTTTTTTCTACATTTACTTTAAAACCCATGAATCTCGATCCAAAGTTCTTATCAAAATCATCAGTAGATCGACTTTTTTGCCTTTTGAGCGTTTTTTTCGCAATCTATTTAGAAGACGAAGATACATCCTTCTTCGACTAGTTGAGTAATACCAACACTAAAAGAATGATCCTGATCCATATACATCAAGAAATAAAGACTAAAAATAATAAAATTGAAAAAGATGACTGAAGGAAACACAGTATATCAATTGAGTAGTTTGAATTTGATTGACCGAAGAGAGAATCCTTTTGAAAATAAATTTGGTATGAAAATTCTAACGGATAAGATTATAGAGAATCCTTTTGAAGATCGAATTGATATGAAAATTATAACTGATAAGATTGTAAAGTGAAATTAGGGAGAGAATAAAAGAGTGAAAAAAGTAAGGAAATCATGTGTCAAGGCTGGATACTTATGTATCTGATTGACTTAAAAAAAAATTTGGGGGAGGGGGGGGGGGGGGGATAAAGGATTTTGAAAATATTTTAAAGGAAAAATTAGTCTACTAGTCAAAATCAATAACTTAATTAGTAAAAACCTCAATACTTTAAAAATATTAGTAAAATGTCAAAAATGTCATTATTTTGAAAAAAATATGTATCCTAATTAAACCCCTATATGTACTCCTATACACATTTTCCAACTAATTTTATATAAAAATATATTTTATTTACCTTTCCTATGTATATCCCATCGTTCACGTTGCACAATTATTATTTTTAAAAAAAATTAAATTTTTAATTCCCATTGTTCACGTTTTCCCGTATCTCTCTCTTCCAAATTTGTTTCATATGTAAAAAAAAAAAAATTCTCTCTCTTCCATATTTTTCTTTTCATATTCTCATCCAACTTTCAAATATTTTTTCTCTTCTACCGTATTATTTGTTATTTTTTTATCTTCAAAATTTGGATTCACACTAATCCCACTAATTAAGGTATTTCATCGTTATCTTCCTTTTTTTTTAAGATTTATTTTTTGATTTTATTGTTGTCTACATCTTTCATATTTGGTGAAAGTAGAATAATTCTCGTTTAAACCTCTAAAACAATCTTTAATGGATGTATCTAAGAGACTTACTAGAGGTATTCATCTTAATCGTCAGATTTCTAGTGATTTTTCATCCTTTAATCATTCGTTTCTAAAATGAGAGAAAAGAGACGATCTAAACAAAGTCTTCATCAAATTCAGATTTAAAACGTAATATCTTCGTCTACTCGTAGGGTACAAGAAAAGGACGAAGAAGACCAAATAGTTGATGAAGAGGTATTTAATTATTTTTGCATGTTGAGTTGAGTTGAAGTTAAAGAACAATTTGTTCAATAATGTGTATTGAATATATTTATAAATGTCTTATGTACGGTGTGCAATATTTGTTAGTATGTATTTTGTATTTCCGTTGCTATTTTATTCTTGTATTTTATGGACAATTATTGTTAATTCTGATAATGTATCAATTTTTATTCATTCCTTTATATTTTTCTTAAAGGGAAAATTAGTCTACTAGTCAAAATCAATAACTTAATTAGTAAAAACCTCAATACTTTAAAAATATTAGTAAAATGTCAAAAATGTCATTATTTTGAAAAAAATATGTATCCTAATTAAACCCCTATATTTTCTCCTATACACATTTTCCAACTAATTTTATATAAAAATATATTTTATTTACCTTTCCTATGTATATCCCATCGTTCACGTTGCACAATTATTATTTTTAAAAAAAATTAAATTTTTAATTCCCATTGTTCACGTTTTCCCGTATCTCTCTCTTCCAAATTTGTTTCATATGTAAAAAAAAAAAATTCTCTCTCTTCCATATTTTTCTTTTCATATTCTCATCCAACTTTCAAATATTTTTTCTCTTCTACCGTATTATTTGTTATTTTTTTATCTTCAAAATTTGGATTCACACTAATCCCACTAATTAAGGTATTTCATCGTTATCTTCCTTTTTTTTTAAGATTTATTTTTTGATTTTATTGTTGTCTACATCTTTCATATTTGGTGAAAGTAGAATAATTCTCGTTTAAACCTCTAAAACAATCTTTAATGGATGTATCTAAGAGACTTACTAGAGGTATTCATCTTAATCGTCAGATTTCTAGTGATTTTTCATCCTTTAATCATTCGTTTCTAAAATGAGAGAAAAGAGACGATCTAAACAAAGTCTTCATCAAATTCAGATTTAAAACGTAATATCTTCGTCTACTCGTAGGGTACAAGAAAAGGACGAAGAAGACCAAATAGTTGATGAAGAGGTATTTAATTATTTTTGCATGTTGAGTTGAGTTGAAGTTAAAGAACAATTTGTTCAATAATGTGTATTGAATATATTTATAAATGTCTTATGTACGGTGTGCAATATTTGTTAGTATGTATTTTGTATTTCCGTTGCTATTTTATTCTTGTATTTTATGGACAATTATTGTTAATTCTGATAATGTATCAATTTTTATTCATTCCTTTATATTTTTCTTAAAGGGAAAATTAGTCTACTAGTCAAAATCAATAACTTAATTAGTAAAAACCTCAATACTTTAAAAATATTAGTAAAATGTCAAAAATGTCATTATTTTGAAAAAAATATGTATCCTAATTAAACCCCTATATTTTCTCCTATACACATTTTCCAACTAATTTTATATAAAAATATATTTTATTTACCTTTCCTATGTATATCCCATCGTTCACGTTGCACAATTATTATTTTTAAAAAAAATTAAATTTTTAATTCCCATTGTTCACGTTTTCCCGTATCTCTCTCTTCCAAATTTGTTTCATATGTAAAAAAAAAAAAATTCTCTCTCTTCCATATTTTTCTTTTCATATTCTCATCCAACTTTCAAATATTTTTTCTCTTCTACCGTATTATTTGTTATTTTTTTATCTTCAAAATTTGGATTCACACTAATCCCACTAATTAAGGTATTTCATCGTTATCTTCCTTTTTTTTTAAGATTTATTTTTTGATTTTATTGTTGTCTACATCTTTCATATTTGGTGAAAGTAGAATAATTCTCGTTTAAACCTCTAAAACAATCTTTAATGGATGTATCTAAGAGACTTACTAGAGGTATTCATCTTAATCGTCAGATTTCTAGTGATTTTTCATCCTTTAATCATTCGTTTCTAAAATGAGAGAAAAGAGACGATCTAAACAAAGTCTTCATCAAATTCAGATTTAAAACGTAATATCTTCGTCTACTCGTAGGGTACAAGAAAAGGACGAAGAAGACCAAATAGTTGATGAAGAGGTATTTAATTATTTTTGCATGTTGAGTTGAGTTGAAGTTAAAGAACAATTTGTTCAATAATGTGTATTGAATATATTTATAAATGTCTTATGTACGGTGTGCAATATTTGTTAGTATGTATTTTGTATTTCCGTTGCTATTTTATTCTTGTATTTTATGGACAATTATTGTTAATTCTGATAATGTATCAATTTTTATTCATTCCTTTATATTTTTCTTAAAGGGAAAATTAGTCTACTAGTCAAAATCAATAACTTAATTAGTAAAAACCTCAATACTTTAAAAATATTAGTAAAATGTCAAAAATGTCATTATTTTGAAAAAAATATGTATCCTAATTAAACCCCTATATTTTCTCCTATACACATTTTCCAACTAATTTTATATAAAAATATATTTTATTTACCTTTCCTATGTATATCCCATCGTTCACGTTGCACAATTATTATTTTTAAAAAAAATTAAATTTTTAATTCCCATTGTTCACGTTTTCCCGTATCTCTCTCTTCCAAATTTGTTTCATATGTAAAAAAAAAAATTCTCTCTCTTCCATATTTTTCTTTTCATATTCTCATCCAACTTTCAAATATTTTTTCTCTTCTACCGTATTATTTGTTATTTTTTTATCTTCAAAATTTGGATTCACACTAATCCCACTAATTAAGGTATTTCATCGTTATCTTCCTTTTTTTTAAGATTTATTTTTTGATTTTATTGTTGTCTACATCTTTCATATTTGGTGAAAGTAGAATAATTCTCGTTTAAACCTCTAAAACAATCTTTAATGGATGTATCTAAGAGACTTACTAGAGGTATTTATCTTAATCGTCAGATTTCTAGTGATTTTTCATCCTTTAATCATCCGTTTCTAAAATGAGAGAAAAGAGACGATCTAAACAAAGTCTTCATCAAATTCAGATTTAAAACGTAATATCTTCGTCTACTCGTAGGGTACAAGAAAAGGACGAAGAAGACCAAATAGTTGATGAAGAGGTATTTAATTATTTTTGCATGTTGAGTTGAGTTGAAGTTAAAGAACAATTTGTTCAATAATGTGTATTGAATATATTTGTAAATGTCTTATGTACGGTGTGCAATATTTGTTAGTTTGTATTTTGTACTTCCGTTGCTATTTTATTCTTGTATTTTATGGACAATTATTGTTAATTATGATAATGTATCAATTTTTATTCATTCTTTTATATTTTTTTTACATTGGCAGATATTCAATAATTTTAGAATACATTTTACATGAATATGCTATTTTAGATTTTATTAATGAACTTTAATTGAATTATTTGTATTCACCGTAGTGTATTTGTTGGATTTGTGTTGTATGCTATGTAATTTTCATGTATTTGTTGTATTTTTGTTGTATGTTCTTTATTAATGAATTCATTTTGGGTGGTTTTGGATTCAAATGTTTTTATATTCATTATACTTTGTGAGAGCCTTATTTGTATCAATAAAGTAAATATACACATTGTAATGCTATTTGAATGTTTTCAAAGTTTTAAGGATACATTTAACATGAATATGATATTTCAGATTTTATTAATGAATTTTAATTGGATTATTTGTATTCACCGTGGTGTATTTGTTGGATTTGTGTTGTATGCTATGTAATTTTCATGTATTTATTGTTTTTGTGTTGTACACTATATATTTATTAATGAATTCATTTTGAGTGATTTTGGATTCAGATGTGTTTATATTAATTGTACTTTGTATGAGCCTTGATATACACATTGTAATGCTATTTGAATGTTTTCAAAGTAAATACATATTAATTGTATTCACTGTATTCTTACAGATATCATTTACTCCAAAGGTGCATTGCGATCTTCGATTTTATATTTAAGCTTCAGACAGTTATATTTCAAATCAACACCAATCTGCTTAGCTACTTCACCAACTAAATCTTTAAATGTTGCATATTCTTTCATTATAATTGCCTCTATTGTGTAATCAACATAGCAATTTTCTTAGTTTCATCTCCCCCCCCCCTCCCCCCCCCTCCATTTTTTCTTTGTATTCACACTAAAAAAAAACTTCTCAAGTCAGGAATAGAGTTGTTAACAAAGTCAAGATTAAGTAACAAATATATGTATTCACAATTGTACTGCATCATGATATGAACAAAATTTTATCCAAGTAACAAATTTATGTATTCACAATAGTACTTGCATCATGTTATGAACAAAATTGTATTTTTCATATTTCGTTGAAGTCTGCCAACATATATGTATTCTAAACAAATATTGAGATTGTATTTATAACAGTCACTAACAAAATAAATAACAATCATCATATCCATTTTGACAAGGGTTAACTGTTTTTTTGTATCCAAGTACTTGTTTCATGTTATGAACAAAACTTCATCATAGTAACAAATATATGTATTCACAATAGTGCTTACATCATGTTATTAACAAAACTGCATTCTTCATATTTCAAAGAAGTCCCTCAAATATATACGTATACTACACAAATATTGCAATTGTATCCATTTCAGAACAATCACTTACAACATACATTACATTGATCATATTCATTTTGATAAGGGATACAACTTATTTAAATAAATTAAAATTAAATGAAATTGCTGATTGTCGTCAAAAAGTTGTATCTGCTCCATTTCGTATTCTGTTAGGGATACAATTTATTTCAAAATGTTAATCAGGTCTTCAAACAAAAACATTAGTATTCTCATATTAAACAATCAAAACAAAAAGTCAACAAATCAAATATCCATACGTTATTCATAGTTCATAGTACCAGTATTTTAAAAGAAAGGGGCGTGAGGCGAGACGTTTTATACAGTACGGGGCGAGGCGTAAGGCCCGAGACACAGGGCATAAGTCCCATGGATCTACAGGGCGTAGTCTCATGTATATTCAATTTTATAGTTTTATTACTAATTAAATTCCTTTCAATAATTTTACAAATATTTTTTTATGAAAAATTTATAATATATAGAAATTATATTATGATTTTTATTTGAGATAAGTATTGATAATCTATAAAGAAAAAAAATATTATAATTACTATTTGAGAAATATCATTACACCAATAATAATAAAACATGACTATACAAGTATAAATAATCTAATATCTGAACTTTCTAATAATAAAAGAATCATTTTTATAAACACCACTTTTTCATGAATAAAAATAAAATTACTTTCAAATAGTTAAATAAAATATTATAATTTTGAGAAATGACAAAACCATGAAGACCAATGATAAGTGAAAAAGTAAAATTTCGCTACATATTTTTAAGATAAATATTACGTAATATATAATTACCTTCATAGTGTTACAAATAGTAAATATGTGATACTACATTTGTTGTTTGAGTTACTCTCAATCTTGTTATCTTTATAGATTAAAAAGTTACGTATCATTCATTTATTCAAGAATTATGAGGGTCAACAATGTTAATTAAAGATTTTAACACATAATTTGTATAAGATCTGTTATATGAGTCCCCAAAGTTGGACGTTGGGTGTACTTAGGGCGTACAGTCGGGCGCTTAGGGCGTAAGTCTTGTAAAACTAAGTCCCACAATTGAGTATCGAGGCGTTTTGCTAGAACCCCGCCCTAGGGCGAGTCCCAGAGAAGTCTTTTAAAACACTGGTTCATACAATTTACAACGAAAACAGAATACGAAAGAAAACAGACTACTTATTTTCGTATTCTATCAATTTCAATTATACGAAAATAGAATACTAATTTTACAATTATTTTTAATTAAAATTTCAATTTTTTCGTATTCTATCAATTTCAATTATACGAAAATAGACTCCAATTCTATCAATTATAAGCAATTAGAAAAAGAATAAGGAAGAAGCAATTACCTCGTCAAATTTGTATGGGAATCTTGAAAATCAAAATTTGAGAGAATCATCAGCTATGGGAGGGTCCATTGATTTTTTAGAGTTTTGAATTTTTGTAACTGATGAGAGTTTTAAGCAATACTTCATCTGTAGTATTTTTCTCTCCCCTTAATTTCTCCTTTCTGTTTTTAAATATTTGTCTTCTCTCAATTAAAACAAATAGAAATAAATAAAAAGATACATAATAAACTAAAACTGTGACATTTTTACTAAATAATGAAAATATTGACAATGAGTCCTTAAATGTCAAAATATTGACATTTTAAAAAATTTCCCTATTTCAAAATGGTAAGGAATAATGAAAATTATGAAAAATAAAGAGGTTGTAAATTATGTATGTTTATGGGGCATATTGTAAATAACATATGTTTGTAAGTGTTGGCACTTAAATGTCTTCAAAGAAGACAAGTGTCCTTACACTTGACAAATCTCATTACATGCACCTTGACATTTGTCAAGATGAAAAGCAATTTGTTGGCCTATAATATGTTTGTTAACATTGAAGAAAAGATAGACTTCCTCATGTTTTGCTCTTCTTTCTCTTTATACTTTCTTCGATTTAATTTATAACACGTTATCAGCACGAAGCTCTAATTTCTTTCAAATATATCAGGTATAATAAATCATCTCTTATATATTTTTATTTACATGCTAATTCTTTCTTACTTATTTATTTATTTTAGTTAAGTTAACTTGATGATCTTTATTTGATATATCTAACTCTACTATTATTTAGTGTGTTATATTAATTTTAATATGTATATAATTTTCTCTCAACTACTCTTACAAAATAATATCACCATAATTTTTATTTCTCGAACATCCTAAGATACTACATAAAGTTTTATTTATATATGTTATTATTATGTACCTAACAATAGAAATATTATTTATATCTTTTTATATTGCTAATTTATTTATGTGTTTATATATTGCTGACTTATATACCTTAAATTCATATGCTACTTTTCGTAATTTTTTTTATATCATCAATTTCTTTTATTTGGCAATATTCAAGAATTTATATTAATAGTATAGTAAATTAGTTTAACAGTGACACCAACGAATTACTAAATTATTAGTGTAAAAAAATTGTCTCATAAGAATGTACTAATGATTGATTAACAATACTTTATGTCACTTTCAAAGAGGTCTTTTAATGATATTAGCATAAGAATTTATTCATATGTATTTGCTTTAGAAATTTGGTCTTAGTCAAATTTATTATTTCTAACTCATCTTCCTTTTTAGCTTTTATCATGTCAAATATATCAAAGCTTGAGTTTGTGGCACTTGACATTACTGGAAAAAATTATTTGTCATGGGTCCTTGATGCTGAAATTCACCTTGACGCTAAAGGTCTTGGCGATACTATTAAACAAGAAAATAAAGCATCAAGTCAGGATAAAGTGAAGACGATGATTTTTCTCCGACATCATTTTCATGAGGGATTAAAAACTGAATACTTAATTGTGAATGACCCTCTTGAATTATGGATTAATTTGAAGGATCTATATCACCACCTAAAATTTATGGTGTTACCAAAAGCTCGATATGAGTGGATACACCTTCGATTTCAAGATTTTAAAACTGTAACTGAGTATAATTCTGCTATTCATAAAGTAAGTTCCATATTAAAATTATGTGGAGATACTATCACTGATGATGACTTACTTGAGAATACTTTTTCTACTTTTCACGCTTTAAATGTGTTGTTACAACAACAATACCGTGAAAAGGAGTTTAAGAAATATTATGAATTAATTACATGCCTACTTGTGGCTGAGCAGAATAATACTTTGTTGATGAAAAATCATGAAGCTCGTCTCACTGGGTCTGCTCCATTCCCTGAAGCGAATGTTGTAGCAACACGTAATCAGTCTGAATCAAGAGAAAAATAATTCTCGTGGACGTGGACGTGGTCGTGATCGTGGACCAGGACGTGAAAGTGATAGAGGACGAAATAATTATCATCATTATGGTGGAAATAGACATGAGAATAACAAAGTTCCTCAAAACAATCCTTCTCGGGGAAAAATTAATATTTGTCACAAATGTGGCATGAAAGGTCATTGGGCACGTGAATGTCGTACGCCTAATCATTTTGTGAAACTTTATCAAGCCTCTCTCAAAAGAAAAGATAACAATGTGGAGGCGAACTTGACCTTTCGAAATGATGATAATGAAGCAGCTCCCTCAAATAAATATAATGATATTGAGGCAAATCTTGCATATAAAGATGATGATTTTGAAGGCCTCCCAAATATTACTTGTTTGAAAGCTGAAGACTTTTATGAGAATATTGATTGAATAACTCATCGTTTAACTGGGAAAAATCATAAAAAATAATAATAATTTTCTATTATGTTTACTACTATGTTGTTCTTCTTAAATGTTTTTCTTAAGGCATTAATTCTTATTAATTACTATAATTTTAAGTATAATTTCTTAAAATTTCTTATGTTGTTAGTTTTTCATGTTCTTATTATATCTTTTATTTTTATGAAGAATATGGAAATTCCTCAGTCTTCAGTTGAATCCAAAATCAATCATGATGATATATGTCATATAGATAGTGCCACAACACATACAATTTTAAGAGATAAAAAATATTTCTCTTATTTAATTATGAAAGAAGCTAATGTAAATATAATATCTGGTAGTACAAAATTAGTAGAAGGCTCCGGAAAAGCTAACTTAGTACTTATCGGACGAACAAATTTGATAATCAATGAAGCATTATATTGTAAAAGTCTCAAAGAAATTTATTAAGTTTCAAAGACATTCGTCAAAATAACTATCATATTGAGACTACAAGTGATGAAAAGAATGAATATCTTTATATTACTACAATTATGTCGGGTAAAAAGTTTGTACTTGAAAAGTTACCCGCTCTTTCATCCGGCTTATACACAAGTATTAGCATGGCTGAAACACATGCCATAGTAAACAAAATGCTTACTAAATCAAATGATTTTATTATTTGGCATGACCGATTGGGTCATCCCGATTCTAATATGATACGCAAAATAATAGAGAGTTCACATGGACACTCTTTGAAGAACCATAAAATTCTTCAATTTAAGGAATTCTCTTGTGCTGCATGTTCTCAAGGCAAATTGATTACTAGACCATCAATAATCAAAGTGGGAACTGAATCTCCAGCATTTCTGGAACGTATACAGGGTGATATATGTGGGCTCATTCACCCATCATGTGAACCATTTAAATATTATATGGTTTTAATAAATGCATCTACAAGATGGTCACATGTGTGCTTATTATCAACACGCAATGTGGCATTTTCAATGTTACTTGCTCAGATAATAAAGTTAAGAGCACAATTTCCATATTATACAATTCAAAAAATTTATCTTGATAATTCTGGTGAATTTACATTCCAAGCTTTAAATGATTATTGTATATCAACTGGGATAACAGTTGAGAATACAGTTGCTCATGTTCATACTCAAAATGATCTAGCGGAATCATTGATTAAACGTCTTCAATTAATTGCTAGACCAATGCTTATGAGAATAAAACTTCCCATTTCATTATGGGATCATGCTATTTTACATGCAGCAAGTCTTATGCCGATCAGAACGACAAGTTATCATAAAATCTCTCCATTACAATTGACTTTTGGTCACGAGCCGAACATTTCTCATCTAAGAATATTTGGATGTGCGGTATATGTTCCAATTGCTCCACCACAACGTACAAAGATGGATCTCCAAAGAAGGTTAGGGATATATGTTGGGTATGAATCTCCTTCGATTATAAAATATTTGGAACCTATGACTGGAGATTTATTTATGGCAAGATTTGTTGATTTTCATTTCAATGAATCAGTATATCCAACATTAGGGGAAGAAAATAAGCAGCTGAAGAAGGAAATAGATTGGAATGCATTATCACTATCTCATTTAGATCCTCGTACAAATAAATGTGAACAAAAGGTTCAAAAGATAATCCATTTGCAAAATATTGTAAATCAACTGCCAGATGCATTCACTGACCTATCAAGAGTTACTAAATCTCATATTCCAGCTGCTAATGCTCCAATTCGAGTTGACGTCCCGATAGAACAATTAATTAATACAAATGAGTCTAAACCACGCTTAAAATGTGGTAGACCAATCGATTCCAAAGATAAAAATCTTCGAAAAAGGAAAGAAGCTAACAATCATGATGATCATAATATGAAAGAACCTGCTCAAAAAGAGCAAAGAGACATAATAATTGATGAAACCTTGGAAGAGGTTCAGGCGCCTGAAAATAATGAAGAAATCTCAATAAACTATGTCTCATCAAGAAAAATATGGAATCGAAATGATATAATTGTCAACAATAATTTTGCTTATAATGTTGCTATAGAAATAATGCAACAAAATGAGGATCTTGAATCAAAATCTGTCGAGGCATGTAGACAGAGAAATGATTGGCCAAAATGGAAAGATGCAATTCAAGTTGAATTAGCTTCGCTTGAAAAACGCGAAGTTTTCAGACCGATAGTCTGAACACTTGAAGGTGTAAATCCAGTGGGGTACAAATGGGTTTTTGTGCGAAAATGAAATGAGAAAAATGAAGTCGTAAGATATAAGACACGACTAGTGGCACAAGAATTTTCGCAAAGACCTGGTATTGATTATATGGAGACATATTCTCCTGTGGTGAACGCAATCACGTTTAGGTATCTTATAAATTTGGCAGTTCATGAAAAACTTGACATGCATCTGATGGATATCGTTACAGCCTATTTATATGGCTCACTAGACAACGATATTTTTATGAAAATTCCTGAAGGATTAAAAATGCCTGAAGTATATAAAGATTCTCGGGAATATTGTTCAATAAAATTTCAAAAATCTTTATACGGATTGAAACAATCAAGACGCATGTGGTATAATCGCCTTAGCGAATACCTATTAAAGGAAGGGTATAAGAATGACCCAATTTGTCCTTGTGTATTTATTAAAAGGTCAGGATCTAAATTTGTCATTATAGTTGTATATGTTGATGACTTGAATATCACTGGAACTCACGAAGAGCTTTCAAAGGCAGTAGAATATTTGAAAAAGGAATTTGAAATGAAAGACCTTGGAAAGACAAAAATTTGTCTTGGTCTACAAATTGAATATTTTAAAAATGGAGTATTTATTCATCAAATATATACTAAGAATATTTTAAAGAGATTTTACATGGATAAGACACATCCATTAAGTACCCCAATGATTGTGAGATCACTTGATATTAATAAAGATCCATTTCGACCTCATGAGAATGACGAAGAACTTGTTGGTTCTGAAATACCACATCTTAGTGCAATTGGTGCATTGATGTACCTTACTAGTAATTCTCGATCAGATATATCATTTTTTATAAATTTATTAGCTAGATTTAATTCTTCCCCAACTCGAAGACACTGAATGATATTAAACATATATTTAGATACCTTCAAGGGACCATCGATATGAGATTATTTTATTCAAAAGAATTCGATTCACAATTAGTTGGCTATGCAGATGCAGGATATTTGTCTGACCCACATAAAGGTCGATCTCAGACAGATTACTTATTTACATATGGAGGTACATCTATATCATGTCGTTCAACAAAACAAACTATGATTACTACTTCTTCAAATCATGCAGAGTTAATAGTCATACATGAAGCAAGTCGAGAATGCGTGTGGCTGAGATCAATAACTCGACACATCCAGGGAATATGTGGTCTTCCCTTAAAAGGAGACATCCCAACAACCTTATTTGAAGACAATGCCGCTTGTATGGCTCAACTAAGAGGAGGATACATCAAAGGAGATAGAACAAAACATATTTCACCAAAATTCTTCTTTACTCACGATCTTCAAAAGAAGGGAGAAATAGATGTTCAACAAGTTCGTTCTAGTGATAATTTAGCAGATATGTTCACCAAGGCATTACCAACTTTAATCTTTGAGAAACTGAGATACAAGATCGGAATTCGTCATCTTCGAGATATTAAGTAATGTCTTAATCAGGGGGAGTAAATACGTGTTGCACTCTTTTTCCCTTAACCAATGTTTTATCCCACTGAATTTTCCTGGTAAAGTTTTTAATGAGGCAACAAATAATATGTATTACAAATAACTATGAACATTTTTTTTTGTACATAAACATCCAAGGGGGAGTGTTGTAAATTATGTATGTTTATGGGTCATATTGTAAATAACACATGTTTGTAAGTGTTGGCACTTAAATGTCTTCAAAGAAGACAAATGTTCTTATACTTGACAAATCTCATTCCATGCACCTTGACACTTGTCAAGATAAAAATAATTTATTGGCCTATAAATATGTTTGTTAACATTGAAGAAAAGATAGACTTCCTCACGTTTTGCTCTTCTTTCTCTTTATATTTTCTCCGATTTAATTTATAACAAGAGGTATATATAGGTAATTTATCCCTTTTTGTTTATAATTTATTTAGGTTAAATTTTGCATATAGCATTTTTTATAGTAATATTTTCAAGCTATTGCATTAGATCTTGAGTTACAATATATGACATTTAATATCTCAAGTTATAACATATTATTAAAAAAAAAGACTAATTTAAAATAATTGAAAACATTTGTTTTTTAAATAAAATAAAAAGGAAAAAAATGTTAATGTATTAATTGGTAAGTAGCACGAATTGTGAGATTTGAATTAATTTGAATTAATAATAGATAATTAACAAATTAACACATATTAAGAAATTCAAAAAAAATTTAAATTATTCAGTTTCCTTAAAATGCTCAAATTAGTTTAAATCAAATTAAAATATGATTTTATTTCTTTTTTTTCTCTCTCACGTTTTTCACTCTCCATCCGTGTTTGCATAATTTTTTCTCCCATTTTTTCTTGACTGATCAATTTTTTTTGTTGTGAAAAAATTGTGATTTGTTGTGATGGACAATAACTTATCAATATTAATTAAACATGGTGGAAGATGGGATCCGTCATGTTGGTATTTATTATAGTTTTCTTATTTGTTTTTAGTAATATCTGTTAATAATAAAGTTTGTGATGTTTTTGTTTCACAACACATTTTGATAGGTAAGTAGTACTGTAAAAAATGTTATATAATAAAAATGCTATAGACGATTTTTTAGACCAACAACATGTTACATTATATACGTTTATTAAAATTGAAAATATGAGCAAAAGTTATTTTCTGAAAATATAAAACAAAATGATATTACATTGTGTTATTTTGTATTTCAAATTCATTGTATTAAAAGTGTTGTAAGATTGTACGATATTTATTTTTTTGTTTGATAATTTTTTTGTTATTTGTGGATATGTGTAATATTAATGAAATTGTTGGTGAAAAAAATCGTATAAAATTGGTCAACATGATGTTAGTTGTCTGAATTGCATATTAATATGATATGAAATATGAAATGCTAGTTTGTTTGTCTGTTTCTGATTTGCAATTCAATGTTGTATTTTTTTCACATTTATAGTATGAAATGTGTATTATTTTGATATTAAATGTATATTATTTTTGTTAATGTCATATTTTTTTGGAACTGTTTATAATGAGCATTGATTTTCCATGTTAGGTGATACCATCGACGGTTGATATGAATGTTGTTGTTGAAGGACCAAAGAAGTACATAGTAAATTTAAACACAAGGTGTGTAGTTGCGGAAGATTTCACCATTATGAGATACCATGTGATCACGTAATTGCAGTTCTTACATACAGTAAACTGCATGAAGCATATTTTTGTTCTGCCTTTTATAGCCTGAAGAACTTCAGAGGTGCATATGTCATTTCTGTCACCTGCGAGAGTACGTGGGATATATCCAGTTATATCTCAGAGCCTAAATTAATGTCACCCAGTCCAAGCAGAATAGTTAGAAAATCGCATGTTGAACGCTGAAAGAGTTTGATGATGTGAAATTCAAAAGTTCAAAGGTTACTTGCAGTAGATGTCGTCAAGTTGGACATAACAGGAAGACATGTTCAATTATCCTGTTCAAAAAAATGATTTCTTGATTTTTACTTTTTGTTACACAACATGTTTTGTGTTATGGGATGAATTTGGTATAGTTAATATATAAATAGTTGTGATTTCTTAATATTGTCAACTATAAATAATATTGAAACACAGTTTATGTCCGTTTACAAAATTTTATTCCTATACTAATATATAGCTAAACAAGAATCATACATAGTTTATACAAAAAGCATATATATGGAACAACTTTTTAAACATATAATTGTACAATGAAACTCTTGTTAAAATAGCTCATACATAGATCTACATAGTTCGTACAAAGTTTATACATATGGATAAAAAAAATATGATATTTGTCATACTAAAACGATAATAAATTAAAAATGTGATATCATGTTCATACTAGTAGTAATCAGACTTCATACATATTTCATCCAGATAGTAATCAGACTTCATAAATAATCAATAATTGAAGAAAGATTCATACAAAAAAACAATAAATTAGAAATGTAATGTCATGCCCATAGAATTAGTAATCAGACTTCATACAAAAAAGGCAACAAATTAGAACTTTAATGTCACGCCCATACAATTAGTAATCAGACTTCATACATACATCAATTATATATCAATTCAAACATTGATAATTAAAAGGCTTAATTTGCAAGTTATATTGGTAAAACCCTAAATTACCAATGTTTGAATTGATATATAAATTGATGTATGTATGAAGTCTGATTACTAATTGTATGGGCATGACATTAAATTTCTAATTTGTTGGCTTTTTTGTATGAAGTCTGATTACTAATTGTATGGGCATGACATTACATTTCTAATTTATTGATTTTTTTGTATGAATCTTTCTTCAATTATTGATTATGTATGAAGTCTGATTACTATCTGGATGAAATATGTATGAAGTCTGATTACTACTAGTATGAACATGGTATCACATTTTTAATTTATTATCGTTTTAGTATGACAAATATCATATATTTTTTTAATCCATATGTATAAACTTTGTACGAACTATGTAGATCTATGTATGAGCTATTTTAACAAGAGTTTCATTGTACAATTATATGTTTAAAAAGTTGTTTTATATATATGATGTTTGTATAAACTATGTATGATTCTTGTTTAGCTATATATTAGTATAGGAATAAAATTTTGTAAACGGACATAAAATGTGTTTCAATATTATTTATAGTTGGACAATATTAAGAAATCACAACTATTCATATATTAACTATACCAAATTCATTCCATAAAACAAAACATGTTGTGTAACAAAAAGTAAAAATCAAGAAATCATTTTTTTGAACAGGATAATTTGAACATGTCTTCCTGTTATGTCCAACTTGACGACATCTACTGCAAGTAACCTTTGAACTTTTGAATTTCACATCATCAAACTCCTTTCAGCGTTCAACATGCGGTTTTATAACTATTCTGCTTGGAATGGGTGACATTAATTTAGGCTCTGAGATATAACTGGATATATCCCACGTACTCTCGCAGGGGACAGAAATGACATATGCACCTCTGAAATTCTTCAGGCTATAAAAGGCAGAACAAAAATATGCTTCATGCAGTTTACTGTATGTAAGAACTGCAATTACGTGATCACATGGTATCTCATAATGGTGAAATCTTCCGCAACTACACACCTTTTGTTTAAATTTACTATGTACTTCTTTGGTCCTTCAACAACAACATTCATATCAACCGTCGATGGTATCACCTAACATGGAAAATCAATGCTCATTATAAACAGTGCCAAAAAAATATGACATTAAAAAATAAAATAAAAATATTTAATACTAAAATAATACACATTTCATACTATAAATGTGGAAAAAAAATACAACATTGAATTGCAAATCAGAAACAGACAAACAAACTAGCATTTCATATTTCATATCATATTAATATGCAATTCAGACAACTAACATCATGTTGACCAATTTTATACGATTTTTTCACCAACAATTTCATTAATATTACACATATCCACAAATAACAAAAAAATTACCAAACAAAAAAATAAATATCGTACAATCTTACAACACTTTTAATACAATGAATTTAAAATACAAAATAACACACTGTAATATCAATTTATTTTATATTTTCAGAAAATAACTTTTGCTCATATTTTCAATTTTAATAAACGTATATAATGTAACATGTTGTTGGTCTAAAAAATCATATATAGCATTTTTATTGTATATATATTTTTTATATTAATATTTACCTACCAAAATGTGTTGTGAAACAAAAACATCACAAACTTTATTATTAACAGATATTACTAAAAACAAATAAGAAAACTATAATAAATACCAACATGACGGATCCCATCTTCCACCATGCTTAATTAATATTGATAAGCTATTGTCCATCACAATTTTTTCACAAAAAAAGTTTAATCAGTCAAGAAAAAACGGGAGTAAACATTCTGCAAACACGGATGGAGAGTGAGAAACGTGATAGTGATAGAGAAAAAAAAGGAAAAAAAATCATGTTTTAATTTGATTTAAACTAATTTGAGCATTTTAAGGAAACTGAATAATTTAAATCTTTTTTGAATTCCTTAATATGTGCTAATTTGTTAATTGTTTTATCGGAAAATATTATTTTATATAAGTTTTTGACTTTTTTAGAGTCGCCACTTAATTTTGAGAAAATTAAGAAAAATGTTCTTCCATTTAATAAAAAAATGGAAAATCAAATGAAAGATTTTTTAGGGGTTCGGGAATTCTTATTAACGTCTTAGGAAGGTTTTGAAAGCACCTAAGATGTCCGCTTACTTGCGGTTATCCGACAACTAATTTGGTTTAGCCAAAAATTGTTAACTTATTTTGAATTGAAAATTTACTTAGAATTGCCAAAAGTTATATTAAATACTAACCTATTATCTAAGCGAGTTAATTAATTTGCAAAATTTATTATCTTTAAGTCCGTTTAGAAATCGATTGATTTGATTAATTAAAATGAAATAGCGCCTCGGGAGACTTGAGCCTTTAAACCCTAAAACTAACGGCAGAAATTTAACAAGAAGTAAGAAAAAACAACAACGTAAAGAGGAAAGAGAAACAGAGAGAGCTGGATCCAAATCCGGATTTTTGTCCGCCTGGACCGGTATTTGGACCCACCTGTTTTGGGCTTTGACCTATTTTAATTTTGTACCTGTCCTAAGTTAATCAGATAATTAATACAAAATAAATACGAAAAAATAAAGGACGACAAGGCGGCTTAGGCCCCAAAACAACAATATACAAAATTTAAGAAAATAAACTTGGACATTTATGGCCCACTCTCTTCCTCTTCGGCTCCTTTCACTTGGGACCTATACGCCTTTCGGAACTTAGTTTTTCTTCTTGATAGGCTAACTCTAAGGCAGAAGGGAGTATAGGGCCTTTTATGGCCCCTTGGTAGTGCAAGAGTTCAAAATAGACTCGGATGGATCATATGCATCGAAAAAGAGAAAATAAATTAATATCTATCGGCAGATTAACAAACTCAATTGAAAATTAAATAACAATGCCTACAGAGAACATGGATTAAGCTTCACAAGGCAACAATGTTCAAACCAAAAAGCTCTAACATTGATAGGCTAGTTGGAAACAATTGCAGTAAATTGAAAAAGGAACATGACAGCTTGGATAAGATTTGTTATAAAAAAATTAGACCAAAGCTAGAGTGGTTGGATAATATTCTATAGCTGAAGACAAGATCACTTAAAAAATAAATGAAAAAAAATCATGGCTACGATGATCAAAAGAAGGACAAGCACCACATCTCGACATTTAAGCAAACTGCTTTATCACACAAAAATTTACAGTGATTCACATTACAACAAGTATTAATAGGGACAAATTTCAAAATACATAAGCATAAAGGATCAATTTTGGCAGTAACTTTGCAAATTAGAGAATAATGACGTGCTTGAAGCTTAAACACATTGTGAACCAAATAATGCAAATTCGATGATAGAAGAATATGGAACATGTTCAAACATAAAGGAAGAAGAAGCAACAAAACTAATATAAATTAGAAGAATCTTATGTCACTGTTACAATCAAACTATGAAGACGAACTAAAACAAATACATCATTTTATACACTGCAAGTTAACGCAAAGAAACAAAAAGGACACATCAAATTTGGAATATGAAACTGTATGGCAGTCACACCTAACACTACAAAAGTTTTCCAAAGCTAAGTAACAGTGATTCTATGATTTTTACAAATAAATAAGTTATTGTATCAAACAAATAATAAATAGTGTAGCATACAACTTCCATATTAGTTAGCTTGGAGATTGTACTCTTGTGATGGAAAGAAGACAACGTAAACAGTAGCAAAGTAATTCAACAGTAACATATATTCATTCATTTCAATTATGAATTGATCGATCAAAGACACAATTTTTAAGAAAGGCGATTTAGATGAATTACGGGAAAATTGAGCTTAAATGTCTTTCAACAAATTAAAGAAAAGGAGGCCATTAAAAGAAAACCAATGCTCAACAACAAATGACCATTTTAATCAAATCCAAAAGCAACACCCTCCATGACAATACAAGGTCAAGCCTATATCACCAACTTAGGACAACAATATATTCATAATGAATAAGCTTAAACAACGATTTATCACGTTATAAAATAGATTTAGCATTACAGAGGTCTTAAACTAAGCTAAAAAAACACAAGGAAGCATCCTGAAAATGTTACACTAAATAAAGAAGCTTATGATATATTTCAAACATGCTGGAAAAAAATAATAATAATAACGAAAAACATATAATAGCGGAGAACTTATAAAATAGTGAGAGATGCGGAAGAATCGAAACATGAGTCCTATGTCGAAAGGAGATTTGCTAACACAAGAAGAAAACTCTAAGCTTTGGCACTAAACTATATATGTATATATGTTGATATGGGTGAAAAACTTAATCAAAGCGAGCTTCAAGAATGAAAGTAAAACAATATGGTAATAGTTTTAATACACTCAATATACTTAATAGAAAATGTCCATGAATACCAATAAAGAAGGACAAGTATTGACGATACAAATAGGGACTTAAGACGAGTATAACAAGTCGCGAATTCATGAAACACAAAACAGCAAAATAAGCTCAGATGAGTATCAAGCCATCTCGAGTGCGAAAATAAACAACAAAAATGATTTATCAAACAAATTCTACCACTAAATTGCAGCCAAACGACGAGTCCGAAGATATCACGGTCTTCTCCATTTTATCACGTAAACAGATTCCTATTTTCATGAACAACCTACTTTAATCTTAATCATGAGAATGTTCTATTCGAAACCAAAATGAAACTTTCAAAGTTCTATCAATATTAAACTACAGAGAACAGAAAATACACAAAAATAAAAATAAAGTAAAAAAATAAAAATCGATAGAGACTTTACGCTTTCTAGCACAATACCGTATCAAATGACTTATATAAAGGAAGAGCTCACCTTCTCCGAGGCAGCTTTCTAGGACTAGGCGAGCAAGGAGGATAATCTTTCACCACCAAACGCGACCTTGAGTTCGGACAGCCAAACAAGAGACTCGAGCTTTCTTGGTGTCTTCGTACTTATGTCCAACTTTCTCTCTATCGGTTCAAATTTTTAAAACTCCGAAAAATCATTTTCTCCTCCTTTGTGAACTCTCTCTGTAAACTCTTAAAAAAGAAAGACTTCAGCTAAAAAAAAACTTCCCAATTCGAAATTTCTCTCCCAGCCAAAAGCCAACCCCACTAATGAAAAAATAGGCTTAAATAGATGAGAATGAGGGCCGATTTAAGGGGGAAATCGGAGAGATTTTGGGTGAAAAATTTCAATTCTCCATTTGAATTCCCCCCCCCCCCCCACAAAGATAAGGCTGCCAGACAGCTTGAATTTGTACTAAATTGTACAATCTCTCAACGGATTTGAATGGAGGATCATTCGATTAAGGGAAAAGGACGAACATGGAAGGAGATGGAGCCACCTGGACTTGTCCTCCAATGTTCTCGTACGATTCGCAGAGGAGATGGGCGCGCTTTGAACTCGATTCATGATTTTGGTTCGCTGGGCTGGGCGAATTCCTGGGTTTCCCGTTTCTTCGCTGGACTGCTCGAGGAAGAAGAGGAATAACGCTTGGGGTCGGTTTACTGGGACTAATATTGTTCTATTGGATGGGTCTTTGGTATTGGGAATGTGCTTGTGTTATTGAAATTGTAATTAAGAATAAAGGGTTGCTGATAAGAGTGAAAAATGGGCCAGGGAGTAGAGGAAAATGAAATTGGTGATCCAGAAGAATTGGGTCCAAGTTAATTGCAATTAGTCCATTTGATTTAAGAATTTAGTCAAATCGAGTTTAATTAGTGATTCGGCTAAATATTAAATAAAATAAATTAATGTAAATTAATTAATGAGCTTCTTAATCTTAATAAAATAAAATAATAAATTTAATTATAAATCAATCAATTAAAATATATAAACTATTATATAACTAAACTAATTAACCAAATATTTAATTAAAACAAAAAATTTAAGACGATTTTCGAATAATCATAAAATATACCAACTATAAACATATTTATGTGAAACAAATATATTATATAAAAATTGTAAAAAATTAGTTAAAGTAACTGGCAAACTTTATTTATTTATTATTATTATTTGAAATTTTATAAAATTAATTATTTTAAATTGTTTTAAAATTTAAGAAGCTCAATGATTAATTTATATTGTGGAGGTCCAAAATTGGGTGTCAACATTAATTATTCATTATTAATCAAAATTAATTCAAATCCCACAATTCATGTTACTTACCAATTAATACATAAACGTTTTTTTCCTTTTTATTTTATTTAAAAATAAAATAAAAAGGTAACTGTAAAAATAAAAATAAATATTTAAACATATTAATTAGTATTTAAATAATTACTTATAGTTTATTTTTAATTAAATATATTTTTAATTGATATGCTATAACTCGATAATAATCTTCTATAAGTGATTTATTTTTAAAAAGTATATTTATTTAACTCGATATATATAGTCGTAAATGTGTATAGGGTTTTATTTATATATAAAAAATAACACCCCACACACATTTAAGATGATATATATCAAGTTATAAACATACTCTTTAAAAATAAACTACTTATAGCAAATTATTATCGAATTATAGCATATCAATAAAAATATATTAATTAAAAAAAATTATAAGTAATTATTTAAATAATAATTAATTTATTTAAATAATTACTTTTATTTTTTCAGTTACCTTTTTCAAACCAAACTCTTTAAATTTTTACTGATTAATTATACAGTTACCTTTTACAGTTTTTAAAATAAATAATAAATTATTATTAATTAAATTTCACATTATATAGTTACCTTTTTAAAGACAAAAACTAAATAACAGGGATTTGATTTTAATTTACACCCTATTTTATCGTTACCCAATAACTATCCACCCCCATCTAACCCAATACACGACATCTTCCCCCAATACACTCAATCTTCCTCAACACGCCTAAATCATCATCTCCCCCAAATCCCATGTTCACCATTGATATTACTCTTCAAACATCAATCTTCAAACACGCCTCACTCATCATCTCTTCCATCAAGCCTGAATCATCCCCATCCCCATTATCCCTTACATATCAGTTCATCCACAAAATCAAACATCCATATTAAGTTAGTATAGAATGTCGAGGAAAGGTAGTGAAACCCCACGTAAAAGTAGAAGATTGGTCGATGAGTCAATATCTGAGGACCTTCATGTTCCTTCATTCAATATTTTGTCACAAACTCAAACACAAAAATTAACTGGAAAAGAGAAGTCTAGGTCAGTTAAATCAAAGATGAAAAAAAAACAAAAACAAAGAGGCAAAGGAAAGAGGAAAGAAGAGGAAATGATAAGAAATTCAAACATCATCTGAATTCGAGTCTGATTTTGCTGACGAATTAATAAATACAAAATCAAAAAAAGCAAAAGGCATTGAAATTGGTAGGTCGACAAGAACATCTTCAAAAAAGGCGTCAGAGATACAAGCCACAAATAAACCAAAAAAAGTTGTTAAGGTCAGTAAAAAGATTATTTCAAATTTCGATTAAAATGTTCTGTGTAAGTGTGTTTAATTTTGATTTTATTTGTCAATAGTATACTACATGAAATTTGTATGATTTATGTATGAGTTGAGTTTTTAGTATTGTATATTATAATTATATATGAATATTGTATGATTTAATGTTGTATGATTTGTAAAGATATAATAGGATTACAACGTGTATGATTTTGATACATAATAAATGTATTAATGTTGTATGATTTTGTGTATGAAATAATTACTATATTTCATTATAGGAGTGTATGCATTAATGTATTAACTTTGTATGCTATGTGTATGAAATAATTTTATTGTCCATTAGAATATCAGTGTATGAATAATGTATGTTGTATGTCGTATATTTTTTACTATTATTATACGTATTACAACTGTATATTTTATGTTTTGATTTTGATGTTTGAATTGATGTATTGATACTGTTTGAGTTGTAGTTTATAGTTTAAAAGTCATAAATTATTTTGTTTTAAAAATCAAATATGTATTAATACTGTATGCATTGTGTATGAACTGATGTATAATTTTTGTATGCTTTGTGTATGAATTGAATTGAATGTCCATTTAACATAGCAGTGTATATATGATTTTCTATGACATTATATAGTATGTAAACGTATTAATTTAGTTTTACCAATTTTATAGGAGAAGAAGGTACAAACACATTTGTCTTCATGTATCAACATGAATGTGTTTGCGGATCTGTTGACCTTCCTAGGTCAAGACAAGTTTCAACAATTTTTACAAGAAACACCGTTTGAATTTTTTTACGATTTGCATAACATAAAAATTTAATGTCAGTTGTTACGACATATTTTTCTTGTTGAAACTGAAAATGACAGGGATGACATGTTTGTTATAAATGTAAATGGTACAGAGTTACATTTTTTGTTAAAAGAATTTGTTGTTGTAACCGGTCTGAAATCTGGACCAATTTCTAATTTTGTGTCTGATCCATATGTTCCAAACAGACTTATTGCAGAAAATTTTGAAGATTTTGATAAAGTACCCAAGTCAAATTTTTACCACAAGTTTAGATTGGAAAACTTTTGAGAAGAGGATGACCATTTAAAAATCAGAATTCTGTATTTTATTTCTTCTTTTCTGACTGCATCAGACCCTTCAAAAACAACAATTTCAAAATTATATTTTGATTTAGTTGAGTCTGGACAGTATGCCACATTTCCTTGGGCGAATGAGTGTTTTAATTAAACACTTAAAGCGTGCAGTCAAAAATTGAAAAAAAAATCTTCGTCATTTAAGTTCAGTCAGTTCCACATAGCATTGCAGGTATGGTTTTATGAGTGTTGTCATCCATTTGACAACACAATTGCTATTCATGCTTCAGATCGCACACCACGTATCCTGAACTGGAAGACAATAAATGATGTTATTTTTTTTGACGATTTGAAGAAAACAATTTTCAGAACACATGGCAATCATGTAATTTTTTATTGAATGTTATTAGAATCATTATAAATTAATATACATTCTAATTTTTTTCTTTGCTACAACATAAATTTAAAAATATTATTTTTTCTGAAGAAGAGTTAAATCTCATGGACGACACCATTTTAAATCAATCTAGCAGTCACCAAGATTCGAAAGAGCACGGAAAGTTGGAAAATCATGGCGTTGATATTGAACAGAAATTTGTAGACTTGAAAGTCGAGATTGCAGAGGTACAAATACAAATTTACAATTAAAATATTGTTTTGATATTACACTATACATATCAAACACTTATTATTTTTAATGAACAGGTTAAGACGGAGTTGAAAGACCTCAAAGTCACTGTTAGTTCCAATCTAATTTTAAAGAAATAATATAATTACTTTATATTTTATTTTATTATTTTAATTTTTTTTATACAATGATAAGGTTGACAAGCACATGGTTGATATCAAGACTTACGTCGATAACTCGACTAAGCTGATAATTCAAGAGATTAGATTGTCAAGAGGTCAACAAATACCAGAGGCACAACAACAGGTATGAATCAATGTATTTACTGTGTATGAATATCGTTTGATAATTGTATGTATTGATGTTTTAATCCTAATGGTTTATTTATTTATGATCACTGTATCAATTTTAAATGAACAACATAAAAAATATCATATATATATGTGAATAATGTATATATGTTGTCTCTATTATGTATGAAAGGGTTTATTATATATATACATGAATTATGTATAGATGTTTGTATTAATCATGTATGAAAATGTTTTTTAAAATATATATGATTAATGAATAAATGATGTATTAAATATGTATGAAAGTTTATTTGGTATGAATTCTGTTAATTTAATTCATACAAAAAAATCAGAATACATTGATATTTGAATATATTCATATTGTCGGAAAATTATTATCAGGACAATGCCAATAAAAATATTGCACAATCTGATAAAGATCCAACAGCTATGCCGACTGTTTCAATGGAAGAACACGTCCACATGTCAAACACAGCTGGTACGATATATACATTATTATGAAATGTATCTTAATTTAAAAAATTATTTTTACATAATGATTTTTATTTTATGTACATGAAGCTCAAAAGTCAACTGTGGTTCTTTCAACGTTGACGTACCTGGAACGTCAACGTCAAAACCACCAACTTTGGACGATTATCCTGATTTTACTATGACACAAATCATCGCACTTGATTCAATTCTTAATGCTACCACGACTCTAAATGTGCAAACAAGACATAAGAATCCCGACAAATATGAATCTTCTCCTTATATTAGAATGTCGAAAGGCGAAAGCAGTTCAAATAGAGTACCTATATTCTTTCCAATCAAACATCTATTTCAATGTCACAATGGATTTGATGTTCCAGATGACATGATTGAGGAGTTCAACAAATGGGTTTTCAAAGATGTTCAAGCAGGCGTGGCAGATATAAATGTCTATAAACAAATTTATTTTATTTAAATTCATAATTTCACAATTTATATAATATTTATTGTAATATACACAGGAAAGCAGCATATTCAAAGGTTAAAAATACATTTCATCCTCAAATGGACTTTGGCGTTATCAAAATCGCAGAAAATGATTTTTTCCATATAATAAGTCAACCGAACAGACCTTGGGAGGACGGGGTAAGACATAATTTGATTCAATATTGAATAAGTATTTTATAACAATTGAATAAAGTTTATACATTTCATTAGTATTTGTCGAATTTATGTGTGCATTGATGTACCTATGGTTATTGATTTGTTATTTATGTGTGAATTAGGTATGAAACATATATATACATTTTTAATATATAATTTCTGTATGAGGTATCAACTGTGTTTTATTTTATGTTTTTTTGTTTGTAACAGCATATTAGTACAATTATGTATTATCTCCGAAAGAAGGCAAAATACTTTCAAACAGTCACTTCTTACAGTACTGTTGAATGTTGGTTTATGGCGTGGATTGATAACATTGAGAAACAGTGAAGACAGTCAGAATGCGACATGAGATACATTTTCCCGGACCACGATGTTGGACAGTGCATTACAGGATTTAAGCTGCTTGCTAACATTCCTTGGGATAGGGTTGGCGAAGTAATCATCCCTGTCAATATCAGCGAGAAATTTCATTGGTTCCTTGTTGTATTCTGGATCAAACTTAGATGTCTACATGTATATGATTCGATGATGGGAGGATCTGTTCACACCAGAAAAGTTAAAGAAGTTGTTGCTAAACTGGCAACCATGATTTCATTATTTCTGACGAGCACAGGATTTTATGGCAAAAGGCTTGATTTGTATGCGAACAATCTCCCTGATTATCAACAGAAGTATCACCCTCTCAGTATCAAACAAGTGACAGATGTTCCTCAACAAGAAGACTGTTCCAAATATGTATATTTGCTATATTATATTTACTTCATCTTAAATTACATCAGTTGATAGTTATTATAAAAATTTTCTGATTTCAAATTATTTACAACGATTGTGATCTATACACATTTCTGTTTGTCGAATATCTGAGCAATGGTGTTTTTGATATATATGATATTGATATCGATTCAACATATCATCGTAAGAGGTATGCTACATTACTTTGGCATTATGCAAAATCAAAGAATGATGAGGGTGCAATAAGTGAAAGTGAAGTTACGGGCACCGTTGCTAGCAAGTATGGTGGATCTCGCACGCCTAAAGAACAAGTTATGGACACCACCAATTATCCTACTCCAAGACCCCGTAATAGAAATTAGAAAACTTCATTGCACCCTGTACATTATTTTGAATGACATGTTTTGTTAACTTTTGAACTATTTATGTTATTTCCCAGTGCTTTATTATTAATACTGATTATTTTATATAAATTATCAATTTTACCGTTATTTTGGACAACTGATTACTACGTTATATACACATAAAATCACATAAACATATTTGTTGACACACATAAATATGTATGCATATATATTAATCATTATAAAATAATATAACATCCATGTATGCATATTGTATGAAATATATTTAACTATATATGCCATAATATATTATGTATGAACTTTGTAATTATGTATACAATATATTAATCATTGTAAAATAACGTAACATATATGTATACATATTGTATGAAATATATTTAACTTTATATGCCATGATATATTAACTGTTATATATAATTGTAGTATGCTTCAATGAATATTAGCACTTATTAAATGTGTATGACTTTTGTATAAATTTCGAAAAACTATGCAATATATATGAACATTGTATGAATAATATGTGAACATTATATAAATTATGAATGCCATATTGTACTTTGATATATAGAACAGAAACAAATGTTATATATATGAACATTGTATGAATACTGTATGAACATTGTATAAATGGCAGTATGCTTCAATGTATATTTATAATTTATTAAATCTGTATGACTTTTGTATAAATTTCTCATTCACTATGCAATATATATGACTTTGTATGAATACTGTATGAACATTGTATACTGTATCTCACATTTCAAAAAATTGTGTTTTATTGTTAGTTGTATTTGACATTTTTTTACGAAATCAAAATTTATAAATGTCAATCATAACAACTGCACTCAATAAAACAAAACATGTGTCTAACATTCGAAACAACATAAAAACAGATGTAACAGTAAGAAATTATTATTTTTGCACAGGATAATTTGAACATGTCTTTCTATTGTGTCCAACTTGGGCATCTACTGCAGGTGATTTTTGTCCTCTTGAATTTCACATCAGCAAACCCCTTCCGGCGTTCAAATTTTGGTCTTCCCGCAGATCATTTTTGGACCGGGTGACATCATTTTAGGCTCTGAAATATAACTTGATATATCACATGTACTCTCGCATGGGATAGGCTCGACAGGAATGGCACAAGCATCTCTGAAATTCTTCAGGCTATAAAAAGCAGAACAAAAATCTGCTTCATGCAACTTTCTGTATCTGAGAACTGCAATTACATGACCACATGGTATCTCATAATGTTGAAATCTCCCGCAACTGCACATCCTTGTGTTCAAGTTTACTATGTACTTATTTGCTCTTTCGGCTACAGCATGCAGATCAACAGTTGAAGGTATTACCTAATTAAAAGTTAAAATGTGATATTGTCAATATACATGCCACTAAATATTGGAAGTAAAATACAATTATTTATTATTCAATACATTAAAACACATACCCTCATATTGCAAGACAAAGCAATACTTTTTTTTAGATAAAGATCATATTTTTTTGTCAGATCAGATGTTGTCTTATCAGCCTCCTCATTGTGCTTGTGAATCTACCTCTGAATTGTTACCCTCATAAATTCAAGAAGTGAAATTACCGGCAACCTCCTTGCTAACCTGTTAACATTATTCAATGACTCGGCGATGTTTGAAGTCATGGTCCATGTGCGCTTACAATTCGAGTAAACTCTTGACCATTTGCTATAACCAATATCAAACAAGTATGATCGTATGCGCGTATCTATCTGGTCTATTCTTCCCATAATTGTCTCAAACTGTTGTTTTGTATAAGCTTTTGCCAATTTAAAAAATAAATCTTCAAATCTTAAGTTTTTCTATTGAAATTCTTCAACACATTGACTGACAGATGCCATATGCAGGCATGATGTTCGAATTCAGGATATACAGTAGCAGTCCCTTTCTATATGTTTTCGTTTTGATCCGACATAAAACACATGTTTTGTCTAACTTCATACGCTTTCTTAAACTGTTCAAAGAACCAAGTCCATGAAGCATCATTTTCGGAATTCACTATCGCATACGCCAACGAAAGTATATGATCTGATCCATTTGTTTTTAAAAATATCACACAAATTAAAAATACAATATTTATAACATATTTTATTATATGTTATAATCAGAAAATTAAATAGGATAAAAAAATACCTCCCGGATTCATTGTGCTGGCAGTAAACATTGTATCACCATATGAACATTTTAATCCCGCCCCATCAACAACTACAATTGGCCTACAATACTCAAACCTCTAATACAAACTTCTAACGCAACAAATGCGTATAAAAATTTATCACCTTCTTTCCTTTTTATTTCCAAAACAGATCCTGAATATGTTTGCTCCAAAATGTACAGATAACCTGAAATTTTTATAATTATATAATGCGACAGTTTACAACATCATATGTATAATTTAATGGATATACAAAGAACACTTAATTGTTACAAAAAGGATACATACTTTCTCTATACATCAAGTATACATACAAAAAGTATACAAATTTTATACATAAAGAATACAAGAAATAGAACAGTCCAGTTCATTAGGATAACATACTATATGTTCATTTTTTCCATTTAAACAATTAAAAAAAATTTAAATTCATTTTTTATATCGAAATTAGGCATAGGACTCGGCTGGATCTCCGCGCACCAACTTTATTGCTTTTTCTTTAGCTCTCCATGCCTGTATGTACGTCAACGAAACGCCATGCAATTTCAACATATCAGCAGCTATATCTTTTGGAGTATATACCGTAGATGGATCAATATACTTTTCCATTATCAAGATAGCTACAACGTCAGTTATCCCCTGACGTCTTGCATACACTTTATCTCTAACAGAACAAGTGTGCTGAGCATTATACTTTCTAACTTTGAATAAATTTGATTTATTCAAACTAAATGCCCTCATCATCCAAGAATAAGTATCAGAAATACAATTCAGGTGATAACTGTTTCAAAATTAAGAAAATTTAAATTTAAATTTTATACAGTAAAACAAATCAAATAAAAAAAATATAACTTAAAACAGTTGTGTACACTTACTTAGATGCATTACAACGCGCAACACGAAAATTAAATTTTTTGACAAGTCCAACATATCTCATAACCTCCTTAAGTGTTTTTCTATTATTGTAAATCTGATTATCAGCTACAAATAGGTTGGAATGATCACATATTACATCATTATCTATTTCACTATTCTCATTGACAACTCCGTCTAAATTCATTCCGATCAAATGGATAGAATTAATGAAGTATAAATCAACGTTAGTCTGTGTTAAACTAACCTTCGAATTTATTCTATCAGTAATAATAACTCCATGACCTTCATTATACATCTCACGATCTTTCAAAGAGATGCACAATGAATATTTTGTAAAAAAATCCAAATTCACCTTCTTCTGATCTAGAAAAACCTTTACCCCAACATCATTATGAATATTAATAGGTGGACACATATCGCTAACAATATATTTTATCTCAATAGAATTTATATTTTCTTCTATATTAAGTTGAGTTATTATAGCATTAACTAAACCACTATAAAGAGTAGACGCATCATATATGATGCCCTCCATTTGAAAATCGACATATTTTTCTGTTTCACAATATTAAAATAACATTTAGTGCAACATAATATATAATTGCAAAATAATTCATACACACTTCATACACATTTAATATATCATTCACCGACATATACACTACTTCAATTAAGCAAAAAGAATATAGTTTCTATACAAAATTAATACAAAACATATATTATAATTTCAACAGAAACATATATTGTAAGTTTAACAAAAAATGGACTATCATACACAATTGATACAAGTTTCGTATAAGTTTCATACACAATTAATACAATTTTCATATTTCACTGGTACACAGAATTATATTTACTTACTTTTTGACTATTTTCTGAACAGACTTTACCATTAAATATAAATTTCATATAAGTTTCAGACATTATTAATACAATTGTCATACTTCATCGGTCCAAGGAATTATATCTAATTATTTTTTGTCTAGTTAATAAACACACTGTACGTTTTCTATTTTTTTCACAAATCAATTAACACGCGAATCTTCAATTTAATTACAACTCAAACACATATACATTTACATATTGTTTTTCAAATACGCTATACGTAACATAACTGTTTCATCCAAAAAAAAAGAAGATACAAACTATATTTCAGATCTTACAATAATCAAAAAATTCGAACACTGTTATACATGTAAAAAACAACAATTCTAATTAAAATCAATAATTCATAATTAAAATAAACAAATCATAATTAAAACCAACCTGATGAATTCTACTTTTCACCATGTTTAATTAATATCGACACAATGTTCTCTATAAAATCAAATCAAATTGTTTTCAACGCCAAAATTATTCAATTACTAAAAAGAAAACGAAACTAAAATCTGTAAATCTGAAAAGAATCGTGAATTTTTGGGGGAAAAATGACTTGTACATTGATGCCAATCTGATAGATCTTTTTAAGGAATTAAATAAAAAATTAATCTCATTTAAACTAATTAGAGAGAATTAAGGCAACTAACTAATCTGAAAAATTTTAAAATCCCTTAAAACGTGCTAATCTATTAACACCAATTAATAATTATATTTAATTTAATTAATAAAGGATCCCATTTTCCATTATTAGTTTGTCTGTTTTTTTTTTCATTAATTTTTTTTAACAACTCTTTTTAATAATTTAAAATTAACATTATATTTTTTAATAAAATATTATAGCTTGAAATATTAAATGTTATACACTGAAATACAAACTCTAATGCTATAACTTGAGAATATTACTATAGAAAATGTTATATACCTAATTTATATTTTGTTTAGTTAGTCAGAATTTGGGCCCAGATATAAGTCGGCCCATTTTTTGCAAATCCAGTCCATACCCGACCTGCTTAGTAAAGTATACAAGTTTGCCTCACTCAGTCTCCTCTGCAAATTAGGGTTTGGCATCTCTCGCCGTCAGTTGATTTTCTTTAGTAACAATCAATCATGGCGGAGCAGACGGAGAAGGCGTTTTTGAAGCAGCCAGGTGTGTTTCTAAGGTGAGTATTCTGACCAATCTGTTAAAGTCCAGAACTTGGGAGGGATTAGCCTAAGATTTGCGTTTTTTATGATTTCGGCAGCTCTAAGAAGACCGGGAAGGGAAAGAGGCCAGGAAAGGGAGGCAATCGATACTTCAAGAGTATTGGCTTAGGATTCAAGACTCCTCGTGAGGCTACTGAAGGTTCGTATTCATTTTGCTCAATTTCTCTGCATTGTTGACTTATATTTTAGATATGAGATTTCCTATTTGCATAGCTGTGTGTGAGTCTAAATAACAATTGGTGTTGGTGGAACGCCAAATGCCAAATTAGATATTTGTAGTCGAGGAATTATCAGTCTTTGTTGACGGTCGCTTTGGGATAAGAGTGTCTTGATGAACCTACTTCGTACTAAAGGCCTTAAGAACTTGGAGCTACTACTTCTAGCTTAGACGTCACAAATTTAGTGTATTTAGAATGAGTTGCGATCTCAACCTGTGATTAAGAAGTTCTTGCTGGAGAATATGTTATTATGGTCTGAATGGAGCCAAACATTAAATATGTAAGACTAGTTTAAGATTTCCACTTCCCATCTATGCGAAGTAGTTTTTTTTTTCTTTCTACGTCTTCTTGATGTGTTGAGTGCCAACTAGTTTAGGATTAAGGTTAATGTACAAATTGTTCATGCCTTAAGTAATGGGCCTACTTGCTTTAAATGGCCAAACAGTCACTTCTATTATGTTTCTGCAGCTTAGTTGGCATTTGCTAAATCTTTCTAGTATGAAGTTAAAGTTTTTGCGATGTGGTTGGCACTTGGTAAATCTTTCTTTAAGTTATAGTTCTTCCATTGTAGTTGCCATTTGGTAAATTTATCTATTATGAAGTTATTTTGCCATGCATCTGAAATGCATGAAATATGGTTTAATGCAATTTGAGTACAAAGGGGAAACATCGTATACTTGTAGTATAACTTCTTATTAGCTGGGACTCGAGTTAGTAAGACGACGCGGAGTGCAAGTTATCCATGTGTTTAACCAGTCATGTGGCCTTCTCTTGATTTTCTTTAAAATATTTTACAGAATTTCTGGTAAAACCGAAGCATTTAGGATTGAAGCAATTCTGTTCTTCTCCATAGCTTCTTCTCTTGAAGCTCTTGATTCTGCCTTTACTTCACATAAACCTGATACTGGTTCTCCAACTATTAAACCTTCGACAGAATTAGGCTTCTGGGTTTACGGGCCAAGTTGCAAGTTGCAACTCTTTTACTTGGACTTTTTGTTCCATTTGTCAAATCGAAAAAGACCTTCACGTTGCTAGCGTTTGTTTACATTTATGGAGCTTACATAGGGTATGATACTGTGAATAAAAACCTTCACATTACTGTCATTTAGTAGTGGGTATGGGTCTCAATAGTGTGATGTTTATGATGTGGATGTCCTTAATATGTCGAAGAAGTGCTGAATAAGTGGCTGTATAATTTCGGAGGAGAACGCAGGGGATTGAATTTTAGCTTATTTATTCTTTTTTGTTTCCCCACATCAACCTGACAAGATTAAGACCAATAGCACACGGTAAATTTCTTATGTAGCATTCCAAAGAGACGACATGTACTTACGTTTAAGTAAAACTTGTAAATAAAAGATACTTCCTAAATAGCTATTTATGTGACCTTTATGTGGACATGTTGCTTGCTAGCTATAATGTTTTCTAGATGTTGGATAGTTGAGAATGACTTTAAAAACAAAGATTTCCTCAGATTTCAAGTTTATCTTTTATATATGTTGCACCAAATATCGTTTGATTATTTCATGGATTTCCTTAATTTCATCTTGTTCTGTGGTCTAACCTTATGTTTGGCCTATTTAAATATAGGTACGTATATTGACAAGAAATGCCCATTCACTGGCAATGTTTCTATCCGAGGTCGTATCCTTGCTGGTACGTGCCACAGTGCTAAGATGAACAGAACCATCATTGTTCGTCGCAATTACCTACATTATGTCAAGAAGTATCAGAGGCAAGAGCTTGTCACTTATACTATGTTTGCTACTTCACTTCTTCTTTTGTAAGTTTTAACACATAAGTTATTTCAGATACGAGAAGAGGCACTCCAATATTCCAGCTCACATATCACCGTGCTTCCGTGTGAAAGAGGGAGATCATGTTACTATTGGACAGTGCAGGTTAGAACCATCTCATTTTGATTTTTCTATAGTATTTTTTCATCATTTGCTGTTATGGTAGGTGATTCCATTTTCTGATTCACAGGCCTTTATCCAAAACCGTGAGGTTCAACGTTTTGAAGGTGATTCCAGCTGGTTCTGGTGGTGGCGGGAAGAAAGCTTTCACCGGGATGTAATATGTGTGCCTCCATTTCAAATTTTGTTTCTTGTAGGAATATTACGTCTAAACGCTTCTGCGTTTACTGAGTTGTTTCTTCAAATTTTGAAACTTAATGTTAGTAAGTTCTGTTTTATTAAGCCTCTGAACTAGCTTATAAAATGTTGTTTTATTGAACCTTATAAAAAGGATGTTTGGTGATTAAATAGCAGCTGTTTTCTAGTTTTACTAACAGGATTGCTAAGCAACGAATCAAACACGATATTAAATATATGCACTGGCAATGTCTGAAGTGTATATAATTCGCCATTTAAATGTTCTCAATTAAAAATTCACGTTATACATTTCTGAATAAATATAATCACAAATATGTGGGTTTAAAGTTATATGTTGTTGTAGTTTAGACAAATATTATTAGATTCTAGCCATATAAATTATAGACGCCACATGTTTTTACTAGTCTCTGAGTTCATAAATTTGCAGTTTTTTTTGCATTGCGGATATAACTTATATAGTGATATCAAAATAGAAAGAGAAATTTACATAAAATCTCACCGGTTTAGAAGTTAGATATTATGAAATGTTCAGATGTCTAGCTAGATACATGTATTTTTGAAGGAGCCAGGTAGTTTTCAATGGTGAGAGTGCTGAACGATGCTATATGTTTTTTCTGTTCAAGTCCGTAAGTTATGAGAAATTTAGTCTAATATTGGTTTAGGATTCAAGATCTTTAAAAGGGTATAAAAACAACTCCTAGTGGGATTATCTAAAGCGCGAGCCCTACGTTGCATTCAATCACCCTCCAAATCAAGAGGCACCATCTGCCTTGTTATGTCAACTTTGATCTCGATCAAGCCACATTGATAATTGTATGTTATATGGTCTAGCTCATGATTTGATCAAAGGAGGAGATCATGTTATTATTGGAGAGTGCATGTTAGGACCTTACTTTGATTTATCTTTAGTAACTTTTCATCATTTGTTGCTATTGTATGTGATATTAATATTTTATACTTTACATACCTTTATCCAAAAATTAGGAGGATTCTAACCGGATCTGGTGATGACGTATTTTCTTTTTTACCGGAATATGAGCTTGAGTGCTTCTATTTTAATGTCTTCATCTAGGAATGATGTAAAGACTTCTTATTTCTTATTCATACATATAGAAATATGAATGATAACAAATAAGAAATGTTGGGAGAAATTATTCTCTTCTACTCTCAAATAGTAAGGGGTGGTAGCAAACTATTTACTCGTTTTTGATGACTATGGTAACGACATATGTGTTAAACATAAACAAGAAGCCGTCTTAGCTCAGTGGTAGAGCGCGTGGCTTTTAACCACGTGGTCGTGGGTTCGATCCCCACAGACGGCGCTACTTATATTTTATTTTTCATAATTTTTGTTCTACTTTTTTCTCCTCAATTTCCCAGCTTGTCATCTTCTTTTTCCCCTTCCCTATTATATAATTTATTTTTAAAATGAAAAAATTAATTTGACTAACTTTGTACTCGAAATTGTTGCCAATTTCTACTTTTATCTAATAAATAAGATAGGATTTGCAATACTTCTAATTTTTTCCATTATATCATGAATATTTCAAAATTTTAGTAAAAATCTAACATTATTTAAGTAACATAAATAAGATCATCGTTTCGGCTTTCAAATATGCAGACCGGCTTAGAAGGACAAGCATAAATACCTTAGTAAATTTAGGTATTATATATGTAAATAGTTTGAAAAGACTAACGTCATTTAGGTTAGTTGATATTTTATGTGTGGAGAATCAAATGAAGTTGATGAGCATCTATCCTTACATTGTCAAATTGTTTTGAGATAAAGTCTTTATATTATGAGTTAATTGATTTTGGGTTCACGGAAGCAACAACTTCTTTATTAACTTAGGTCGTCAAAGCTTGTCAAGACTTGAAAAGTGGCTCAGAATTTAGCATGAGTCACTTGCTCGACCAAATGATCGATCGAGGCTTGAGGAACCTTGAGATTCACATCATTTACTACATTTCTACTCACATAAGCTCTTCGAAGAGACATATTCTGAAAAACATAGGACAAGAGTTGGGAGAGAGACTTTTATAGAGATGAACTCTATGACATGACTTTAGACTAGTGAAAGAAGTGAAGTTCCTGAATTCTTTGTAGCCTTCTATTTCATAAATGTGGCGTACAATATAAGTTCGCTCGCTTCACATTTATGAACAATGCTCTATTCAATGCGGCTTTTCAGACCTAAGACATTTTCTAAAATTTTTTGCTCTGAATATCAAGTTCTGTCATGATCCAAAGTATACCCTAGGCTTGACATGACATATAAGACCCTAAGAGATACACAAGCCACTTGACATGCATAAACACAATAGAATATAACATAAGAGAGAGTAGACAATAAAAGTCTCATATCATATAATAAGTCTAAACATAAGTACGGAATACTAAAATTTGTCTTGACAAGCAAATATAAACCAACATAAGAGTGGCCGGGACGTAACCCATACACTGTTGAAGAAGAAGGAAGCTGACGATTGGAACATGTCAAAGGAACAGGTCCAACGCAGCTGCCTGACGTGTCTGCAACAAGTGTTGATGAAGAAGAAAGCTGAGAATTGAAACATGTCGAAGGAACAGGTCCAACGTAGCTGATGGACAAGTTTACAATACTGTTGTACAATTAGAGTCGCACTAGGATTAGACTACCTATGTCAATTAGGATTGTATTTCGTCTATAATTATATTACGACTAGGATTACTATTAGAATTATAGTACAACTAGGATTTAGATTATTTATAATAACATATTATATTATAGTAGTAATACGTATTGTAGTAGGACTCTAAGTATAGTTAACTTAGGACTCTACAATTCTCTCCTATATAAGGAGTATGTACTTAACATTATTATTTATCAATACTACAAATATTGATCAACATATCAATACTACCAATATTGATCAACTTATCAATAGATCAATACAATTACATTAATTATCAATACAATTCTTGATTTCTCTAAGTCCTAGACGTGAGATTTTTACATGGATTTCTATATGGCATCAGAGCTTAAAGCTCTTCCGCTCTCTAACTATTGATCAAAAAAAAAAAAAAAAAGAACAAAAAAACCACACGTTGCAATGGCCACTTCTACCAAAAACCATGTCAATCTCCTTACTTCACCAAATAATTGTCGCTTGCTTCATTAAAATTAAGCCAACAAATTACCTCATAAAGAGGACATATATATTCCAATTGATTCATATCACAAAGAATGAACCAAGTAAAAGTAGTTGTTTCACTGGACAGACTGCTAGGAAATTTGTAGCGGCTAAGAAGGATGCAAAAGATAGTGACAATATTTATGATTGGAAGGAGAAAGATGTGTTTCTAAAGAGTTGGATCTCAGGTACCTTGACCAAAGAAAGCATGAACATAATTGTGGGCTGCTCAACTGCCAAGGAGATGTGAAAAATCTTTTTAAAAAAAACATATATTCAAGCAACAAAAACAAATAATTTTGCTAAAAGCTTAGGTAAGACACCATAACCCACCCTTAATCAATTTGTTAATGCTCTTACAGGATTTGATATAAGGGAAGAGGAAGAAAAAGTGTCATAACAAAACCATAACATGATATTATCTGCCCAAAAAGGCAGGAAAAGAGGAAACAACAACATCAACACACCGAAACATTAACAAAATAAGTTTTTGCTGGGTATTCAAAGTTTTTTTTTTTGCTGGATATTTGGCAACAACAACATCAATATACTGAAGCATTGACAAAACAATGTTTGTTGGGTATTCAAAGTTTTTTTGTTGTTGGATATTCAAAGCAAGCTAGGAGTAACCGTTCCTCTACTCACTAGCTTGAGGGCAAGTGTTGAAGAAGAAGGAAGTTGACGATTTGGAACATGTCAAAGGAACAAGTCAAACGCAGCTGCCTGACGTGTCTACAACAAGTGTTGATGAAAAAGGAAGATGAGAATTGGAACATGTCGAAGAAGGAACAGGTCCAAAGTAGCTGATGGACGAGTTTACAATATTGTTGTACAATTAGAGTCGCACTAGGATTAGACTACCTATGTCAATTAAGATTGTATTTCATCTATAATTATATTATGACTAGGATTACTATTAGAATTATAGTACAACTAGGATTTAGATTATTTATAAAAACATATTATATTATAGTAGTAATAGGTATTGTAGTAGGACTCTAAGTATAGTTAACTCAGGACTCTATAATTCTCTCTTATATAAGGAGTATGTACTTAACATTATTATTTATCAATAGTACAAATATTGATCAACATATCAATACTATCAATATTGATCAACCTATCAATAGATCAATACAATCAATACATTAATTATCAATACAATCCTTGATTTCTCTAAGTCCTAGACATGAGATTTCTACGTACACCACGTACAAAGTCTCAAAGGAAAACAACAAAATCAATAAAAGTTTTCATGGCCTTATCCTCTAAGTATGAGAACTCACCATTTCAATAGTAAACGAGCGATCCAAGTTATCTACGGGAGGACAAGAAGCGTCGAACCCTATATTTTAAAATAATATAGAAACACATATGCATTAGTTTATGTAATGTACTAAGTATGGGAAAATAATCATATATTATTATAAGAGGGAACAAAAAAAGTTAAAAGTTGATTTACAATTTTACCCTTACTATAAATTAAAATGTTATAAAAGCATTTAATTATTTAGTTTAAATGTTAAATTGTATTATTTTAATAAAAATATAGATGACTTTTGCATTTTCTTAAATTAATTTTTATTAAAATATAAGCAAATAATTAAATGTTTGGAATGTGAAAAGATATATTTTAATTGTACATCTATATCCTAGAATAATTACCGGCATATGAAAAGAGTGACCCCCCATTTATCCGATTAATGCCACTGATTTTATTTATTTTATTTATTATTAAGATATTAAAAGTGTGTTATTATATATGAATGAATTAGTAATAAATTATTGAGATGACTTGCAAATTGCCTCATTTATTACTAATTACAATGATTTGTGTTTTTCATCTTTTTAATTATTCATTCAAACTAGACTAGATTCCAAGTTCAAAGCAATAATTATTAGTGGTAATGTTAATTCTCTTACTAAGTCTAACTATGATTTGTATTTTTCATCTTTCCATCTATCTATATATTAAAGACTATAATTTAGAACTGAAAAATATAGAATTTAAACAGACATTTTTACTACTATTTAAGAACTAGGTGATAACCATTGAAAAATGAAAGAAATTGTCATTCAACTGATAACCAAAAAACTATTCCATCTATGATAGGCAAAAAAGACATGAAAAAATAGAATACATAAGGTGGGGAGAAGAACTTGAAGACTTCTTTTTAGACATGCCTAAGTCCTCATATCTCTTTCGATATATATTCTCCATCACGAAGATTATTGTTGTTTCTAATTTCTTTTGCATTTCTAATAAACTCATTGTGGTGTTGTAATCTTTTAGCTATTATTTGAGCTTTTGAAATAGATATATGCATGAAGTTCAGTGTTTAAATTATATATCTGTCAGTTTTATATTTTAAATGTAATTGCTTTTAATTTTGTATAATTTTGATAGTACTGTCTTTTAATTTTAGAACCTTACTTAAATAATATATATATTTCACTCTATCGTTTTTCATTAAAATAAAATAGGCAATCTTATCAATAAGTGTGCATATATTTTTAATATCCATTTATGGCTATAAAAGGTTATCACTGATATTTAGATCATAAAAAAGACTTGTACAAAGTTAAAGAAGACTATATTATATTAATTAATTTCACATACTTTTTGCTTGATGCCAAATGTGCAATCCCTTTTTATTTATTTTTGTTGATACATGAAATATAATTGATAAAATTAATATTGTTGATTTAAACATTTTCTATTTGATAGCACAATTTTAAATTATATAACAATAGTAAAAAATAAACGTTGCTCAGAAACTAGTAAGAATAGAAACATGATCATATGAGGACTATAACATGATATGCATGACTTGGCTAAAACATAGTGAGAAATTACAAATCATGAACAAGGCAATGCATATTTAAAACATAGTGAAAGCTTTCATAAAAACCTTTGAAAGTAACTTAATTCTTTTTTTAGGATATATACTTTTAATCGACATAGACCATGTGAGGTATAACATGAAATCCGGTGTCTTACTTCCACACCAAAGAGGGATTTCCTACTTGCAAAGGTAAGGACCATAAACTTCTAACTTAGGTGGATCCACTAGCTTGGTAACTTAAGACAAACCTATGAGAGCACATAGTTAAGGACAAAGAAATTGTTACTAGATAATCAGTCTCTACTAACGGAAAGACATTCATCCCAAAGTCCTTAAAATCCCAACGAAATTAATTAAAAACATATTCATACCTTTATACTTGGATAGACACAATTAAACTACCAATCCAATCATAAGTCATCATAGATTAGCTCCTTTAAGTCATGATTTATATATATGTGAGAAAACCTTTCACAATCACGATTTCATAATATGTGAAAAAACCTTTCACAATTCATCGATACTTATCTCAAAAGCATCCTTAGTTCATAAAACGTTATTTTCATAAAACATGCATAGCTTTCATGAATCATATTCATAGGTTCATAAGATTTCTTTATAATTCATCATCATAATCAAGTATAATGTATGGTTTCATGTGAAATCAATTGAAAAACATGTATTAGAATCAAATCATGCATAATAAGATTGAATAATAATAAAAAGGGACTCGTGAAGATTGACATAAATCCTAATTTAATTGAAGATTGAAGATCTTTTGGTACCCAGTGGATGAATGGAATCCGTTGGTGAATTCTCAAATTACTGAATAATAAAAGACCTTAAAATCAATGGAGATTGGAGAACTTAAATCTTTAAACCCTAACTTTCTTCCTTGAGTTCGAGAGAGAACTGGAAGGGATGAACTTAGATGGATTTTCGGAATTTGAGAGAATTAGAGGGTTTGGATAGTTTTAGAAACTGAAAGGTGGTTATATGATTTAGAATTAAGATCAAACGACATATTATAGGTATTAAGTGCATAGAAAAAGATCCAAACACCCATAAGAAATATGTGTCGGAAAACCTACGGTCCGTAGGACTTACTATGACCCTGATCAACCGTAGAATCAATTTCTGAAACCCAAAAATCTATACAAATTCTAGAGAACTATCTATGGTCTGTCATCTAGTCTACGGTCTGTAGGCCTCATTCATAGACCTTAAATTATCAAAATCACCTAAGTCCAATCATTATTCAATGAGACCCTTCTACGACTCTTAACCAAACTATGAATCATAGTCCTTAACTGTAGAACATTTGTCCTCCAAAATCTCTAAGTGTTAAACCATTCTATGGATACCACATACGATCCATAGTTTATTTGACGGCTCATCTTGTCAAGTCTTAACTTATCATTAGATACTTCACATTTTTCCAAAATTCATATCTAGTGTTTATGAGAGGCATCTTACACTCTGTAGAAAATAACTAAGACTCGTAGATCGACTCATGGAATTGAATTTCTGCAAATCTTTTCAACCCAAACTATGATTTTCAAGATGTTACAATTTCTAAGACTAATAAACGATGTTTTGTCTTCAAAAAAGGCTTTTCACATTAAAAAAAGTCTTCATGTTCACAACTTTCAAAATTCTTAAACTATTTAGAGCTCTAAAGGAACCATAGCAAATTTTTCCTCATAAGTCTTCTCTGCTATGTATGTGAGATTTCAATGAAGTATTCCTTTCACTCGCATGCCTAAAACACTTCTGTTTTCAAGAATTTTAAAATTGTTAGAAACAAGTTAAGGATTTTTATGAAATTATGATCTTACTCTATAAATTTCTATTTTCAATGTGTTACTTTGATTTTAAAAGCCTTATTTCACTGGTCTGACATGATTTCTGTGGTCTCTTATGCATTTATGAAGTCTAAACATAAAAGAAGTCATACTATGATTTACAATCTAAATACAAAAAAATTTTAAGGCATGACTTTTGGGCTTACTCTCACATGTGATATAAATGATAAGAGGTTTATATACCCATGATTCATGAGAATTATATGAATATATGTTATTTTGGGAGGAATATTTAGTAACGAGAGTATGCGGTTCTAGAAATTTTTAGTTAACTACGTGTCAATGCAAGATTATGTTTCACCGAGTTTACAGTTGACTTTTAGCCCTTTGAGGCTCATGTATGTTAGTGGATCCACATAACATAACAAAAAGATTCTATACCTCGGTAAAGTATAGGACAATCCATATATCTAACCAGATTAGAAGTTGGGTGTCATGAGCTCAAATGACATAGGTCGGTTATAAGAAACTCCTCAATTATGCACTTTTTATGATATGCTATTTTATGTCCATGGTAATGGAAGGATTCTGTTGTAAGTTCAGTCTATAATTATGCTTTTGAAAGAAGATTTTAAAATTGATATTCATGCTTGGACTCCTAATGTTTGAATTTAGGTACATATCTTGATAAAAAAATCCATTCACTAGCAATGTTTCTATTCGAGGTTGTATCCTTGTTGGTACATGCCACATTGCTAAGATGAATAAGACTATCATTTCAATATTTCAGCTCACATATCATCATGTTTGCGTGTGAAAGGAGGATATCATGTTACTATTGAACAATTTATGTTGAGACCACATTAATTTGATTTCTCTAAAGTAATTTTTCATCATTTTTTGTTATTGTACGTGATGAAATTTTGTGCTTTATAGACCTTTATCCAAGCTTGAACCTCTTGTGGTGGTGGCGGTATTTTTGAACGTGAGTTGAACGCTTTTGAAAAAATTGTATATAATAGCAAACTATTAATTCAAATTAAATGTTATAAATATAGTTTGATTTAATTGTACCTCATAGCAAACTGTTGTTATTTCGCCTCTCTCCTAATGAATCTTGTTCGCCACTCTCGTTCTCTCCCTCGTCTCTCTCGCTTTTTATACAAATGCAGATGTATAAAATGCGTTTAATTTGTGTTTGTATAAAGCGAGAGAAAATTGTATATATCATATATTTTCGTTCTCCTCTCCCAGATCTCGCTCTCTCACTCACCTCTCTCACTTTTTACAAAAACGCAAATGTATAAATGTGTTTGTGTTTGTATAAATCGAGAGAAAATTGTATATATACATATGTTTTCATTCCCCTCTCCCAGATTTCGCTCGTCATTCTCCCAGATCTCGCTCTCTCACTCGCCTCTCTCACTTTATACAAACACAAATGTATACATTGTGTTTATGTTTGTATAAAGCGAGAGAAAATTGTATATACAAATACAAATGCATATATTTTTGTCTTATACACTTATGATTATAAAAAGACGATTTTCCCTTGTCAAATTCTTTTGTCTTTCTCTCTTTCTCACTTTATACAAACACCGATTATACAATTGATCTTTTGTATATGTGTACCAAAGCAGATTATGCAACTGCTTTCTTTTGTATATGTATAGCGAAATATACATATTTATATTTGCTATGGAGCGCAATTATACAAATTATAATTGTAACATACAAATATGTTTTTTGTATTTGCTATATGTGAAAGTTGTTCTTTAATATTTACACCTAGAAATGACATCAAGTCTTTTAATGCTTTTGCTAAATTCTAGTCTTCATTGATATTTCTTTGAGTTTCACATCTAGAAATTTAATGCTAGTAATAAGATTTTCTTCCTATTAAACCTCTATGTACTACTCATAGTTTAAGAGGTATGGTTATTGAACCTCATTTTAATTTACTTTTTTTGGTGATTTAGTCTTATGGTAGATAGTCATTTGCACAATGAGTACTTAAAGTATCAACAAGTTCTCTTCGTTATGAAAATGTGAGACCATAATGCTGGAATGTATACTATTAACCATATGTTAAGAAATAATATTTATTAGAGAATAAATATTTGCTCAATTTCAATAGATCATATATTGTTTATGGTGTCTATTTACTTATATAGTAGATGATTTAGTGTGTAGAGCTTTAGTTTATACACAGAGGATTAAATCATCGGTTCTTATTAGTATAAAGTTTTTGTTCACAATCTAGGATGAAAATTGGACATGCAATCGAGTACGATTGTAGCACAAAGATTATATGTAATTTGTCCTGATTATGGGAACGGTATAGTTCCAACTTCTTGTGCTAGTACATTTTGTATGTATTGAACGGGACCGAGTAGAGATAGTTATTTTAGACTGACTGACAAATAAACATATTCTCTAAACTATTAAATGTACTTATATTCTTAATCCTGATATAACTATTCTGATATGTATGTATTAATTATCGTTTTGATTTATTAAAATGTGAGATTCTGAGATGGGTCAATATGCTTGGTAAGTTGGATGATAATAATATATATTGGTGAAATAATAAGTTGGTTGATGGAATTGATGTCTCGTTATGGAGATTGATTGATATGCCTTTTTGAGAAACTTATAAGTTTTCATCGTGTCAAATCTTGCAAGTGAATTTATGAATCCGACACATGAAATAAGTTAAGCAATGCTCTAAAGAAAATTAATCATTAAGTTAAATTCGTCAGTAATTTAATTTATTGATTAATACTTGAAATTTTAACATGGGAAATTACATAAGTGTTTAATGGGGAATTACGAAATATAAATAGAGGAGTGCAATTACGAATTTCTAGTAGAATGATTTGTAATTTATCATGGTAAGAATAATTCAAATTAATTATTTGAAATCATTTCCATAATAGGAAGCCTCGGTAATTAATTTTGTGGTCCCTATGGTGCCATATTTAACTAGAACTTAAAATCCTATTTCTATGGGAAAAGGAAGAATAATATAGTTTTTTTCTAGTCTTATAGAAAAACTAGATTTTCTATTCCTTTTTGGATTAGGAAGAATTCTCTCTAAATAGGGATTCTCCTAACCTAGAAAAAAAAAGTAATTAGTTTCTATTCGATACTTGTCCACCCAAGTATTGAGAGAGTTTGGATGTGACTTGGGATCACTGTAGAAGACCAAAGCTATTGTTTATCTTGTAGATTTACTTGAAGGTCCGTCTATCTTGTAGATTTGCTTGAAGGTATTTGTTCACGCTTTAAGAGGTATTTATCGAATTAAATTTCAGTATATTTATGTGTTCTAATATGATATATGTTTTAGCATAAACGGTATTGATTATCTCTTAGTCATGCAAACAGTAAAGATAATAATATGTTTCCGCTATGCATATATATTTTCTAACACATAAGCTACTACACTTTCTGATAACCGTTAAGAAGATTAATACAAGTAGTAAGAGTAACCATAACTACGTTTGAGTGCTTAGCAGATTTATTTGTGATATGACTGACAATGATTTTTCTTCGATATTCATCTAATTTCATCTTTATACCAAGTAATAATGCACTCCTTATATAATATATATATTATTTTCATATGTAATGGTAACAAAAATTTATATATATTATAAGTTTTGTGTAATTTTATTTTCATATGCACATGAGATATATGACAAAATTAAAAGACCATATGTGTGAACTTACTTATATTAATGGTCCTAAACTTGAATAACGATATGGTAGGGTGACAACTAATTATTGCACACTATGAAGTTTTGATTTACTTTAAAAGATAAAAATTATTTGGCATTATATGAAATGTGGTCAAAAAGGGCAATGTGTGAGAAAATAATTATATCAGCTATAGTTTGAAATCAATTTTGATATATTGATTGATATTATAGTTATTTATAAATCTATTTTAAACTCTATGTCTTCATTATAAGAATTTATTTGCAGGTAAAAAATATCAAAGATAACACATAAAAAATGTTGGAAAAGTCATTCTCTTCTACTCTCAAATGGCAAGGGATGATAATAAACTATTTATTCGTACTTTTTATTAAGTTTAGATATTGATAAAAATCCATGTGTCAAATTTAATCAAGAAGCCGTCTTAGCTCAGTGGTAGAGCGCGTGGCTTTTAACCACGTGGTCGTGGGTTCGATCCCCACAGACGGCGCTACTTATTTTTTTCTCATTCAACAAGTTTATTTTGCATAATTTTTGTTTTAATTTTTTTTTTCATTCACTCAGTAAGTTTGTTTTGCATAATTTTTGTTTTAATTTTTTTTTCATTCACTAAGTTTATTTTGCATAATTTTTGTTCTACCATTTTCCTCCTCGATTTCCTATCTTGCCATCTTCTATTTTTCCTTCCCTACACCTCTTACATAATTTATTTGTTTTTAAAAATAAAATATAACTTTAAACTTGTTATAAAATCAAACTCAAAGTAATATAAATATAAAGAGAAGAAAACAAGAGAAGTAGATGAAGAAGAAGAATTTTTCTCTTTTCAAGCTGTCTTACAATAGTGAATGATATTTCTATTTATAGGTTAAAAAATCAATCCAAGGTCACCATGTTGAATGTCAAATTAGTAGATATATTGTTATCTCAAAAAGGTTTATATCATCTAGGATACACATCCATGATAAATATAAGTTTATTAATAAACTCAATGAAAAATTCACTTAGTTTAATAGATTTATAACACTCCCTCTTGGATGTCTATAGATAATATGTCTCGTTAAAACCTTACTAGAAAAACCCTTTGTGGAAAAAAATTCTAGTGAAGAAACAAGAGTACATATATATTTTACGCATTATTTGTTGCCTTAATTGAAAACCTTGCCAAGAAAACTCAATGGAATAAAATAATATCATACTCCCCCTGCTTGAACATCACTTAATTTCTTGTGATAATGTCATTCAATCTTATATACTAGCTTCTCAATGTTGATATTGACAATTTCTTTGAGATCAAATCACATTCACGAAGATGTTGCATATTTAAACTCATTCTGATATATCATTTTCTGATTTTATGGACATGATTAGGTTTTGAGCCCAGCCAAATACATTTTTGAAAATCATCTATTGGTGACCTCGTTGTTGCAAGTAAATTCCTTATTCAACTTGTTCATTGCAACAACCATCTCGTGGACACTTTCATTTGCAATTAGTTGTATTGTAGGATAACTTCATATATGTCCTTGATTTTACTTCAACATCTTCTCGTTGGGAAGAAGTGAAATCTTTTCAATAAACTCACTGCAAAATATTTGATCATATACAACAAGGTTCATTAGTATCCCAATTGACTGATATATGAAGTTTCATCACTAAGAAACTCGTTTTATTGAGATCCTCTCCAACAACTTTTGATGAGATTTTCTTGCTTTCAGAGGGGCTGCAATTTAGCTATTTATTTCATTATTAATAGACATTTCAGTTTATTATTTAGGTAGTCGTGTCTGACCTATCTTAGTTTAGTAGAGGTTTTATTGACAAGTTAGCGAGCCAGTTAAGTTTTGATCTGTAGATGTTTTAAATAATATTATTAGGGAAAATGCACAAGTACCCCCTGAATCTATGCACGAAATTTCAGAGACACACTTATACTATACTAAGGTCCTATTATCCCCCTGAACTTATTTTATAAAATAATTTTCTACCCCTTTTCGGCCTACATGGCACTATCTTGTGGGCCCAGCGTTATGTTGACATTTTTCTTCAAGCTAGTGCCACGTAGGCCGAAAAGGGGTAGAAAATTATTTATAAAATAAGTTCAGAGGGGTAATAGGACCTTAGTATAGTATAAGTGTGTCTCTGAGATTTCGGGCATAGGTTGAGGGAGTACTTATGCATTATCCCATATTATTATGATGATTCATACTTATATTTTACACTTCCATAAGTATGTTTGGAGGTGTGAGTGTTTATCATTTTTAAAGCTTTTGCATAAGTTTTTAGTCTTATGTTCAGTAATACGTCAGGCTAAAGATTTGCTTTAGGACAATAATGATTTTCGAGTGTCAGCCACGCCTATGATATAAGTTCAGCATGACAAAAAATCAATTTTTTAAAAAATTTAACATACAGACTCGATCACTTTTGGACTGAATTTTTATAAGTATAATGTTGCGCTTTTTATTTTTAAGACTTGCTAATAAAATTTGTCGGCTATTATTAGCTATGTTTTTGCTAATTTTATAAATAACATGGACTTTGGCTCCATAAATTTAATTGAAATTGTTACAAGATTTACTTAATTAATGACCTATTTTTTCATGCTATGAAAAGTTTTTTTTTTGGGTAATATGAAAAGTTTATAAGCAATTAAATCGAATTTAGAGGTTGATTTTGAGTAGAGTTTGGTACATCATTTATGGTTAGAAGTAGATCATTAATGTTCAGATTACATATTTTTCTAACAAGATTACTCTCTAATTTGATTCCAAATCATCTAGCACATACGCTGGGATCGTCTTGTATCTTTCATAAGAATGGCATTTTTTAAATTTCTAAATATTTTAATTTAATTAATTATTTACTTAATGATAAGTTTTTATGGTTATATAACAAAATTAATGTAGATATCAAAATTTTATAAGACTTTACAAAATGTGTCTAGTTTAAGTTGGGACTCTATAAGGTATATTTAATTTTAGTTAGAGTTTTTGGAGGTTACTTTATCTTTAACTCTAACTCATGCCTATAAAAATGGTGATATATTCTTTTGAAAGTATGTCTCAATTTTTTTTATAAATTCATGAAGATTCACAAATATCATATTAAGATGTGATTGGACTCTCCACACTATCGTTCTTCGAGAAATACACCACTAATGCATCGAATCATGGAGAAATTTTTTAATAAACAAAATTTGTACCCACATTATTTTGTTCAATAAAATTATGTTTCTTCATATTTTACTTGTGGTTTATCTTCTTAATTAAAATTTATCGTTACCAGTAGGAGTGTCAAACGAGCGAGTTGAGTCGAATATGATTCGATAAAAAAACGAGTTAAATAAGAATGGGTAAGTTACTCGACTCGACTCATATTTTAAATGGGTAAAACGAGTTTATCCAATGGATAATATGGATAACCATATTACCCATATTATATTAGAGCTCTTGTTAAAAGCTTTAAAAAAAAATAAAAATTATCACTTAACTCCCCCTCCCCCCATCTCCCAAAAAAATGTAAAAAATAAAAAAATAAAAAATTCCACCCAACCCCTACCAGCCACCCCCTTCCCCACACCCCATCCCAAAAAAATATTACAATTTTTTTTAAAAAAAATCATTAATTTTTTTTTAAAAAAAAATACCCCCCCCTTACTACCAGCCCCCCCCCACCCCCACCCCTATCCAAAAAAAACATTAATTTTTTTTAAAAAAAACATTATTTTTTTTTAAAAAAACATTATTTTTTTAAAAAAAAAATTCATTAGATTTTTTTTAGAAAAAAAATTACCACACCCCCTACCCCTACCAGCCCCCCCTACACCCATCCCCCCAAAAAATTAACAGAATTTTTAATTTTTCATTAATATTTTAATTTTTTTTGATTTTTTTTTTATCACCGTTCCTCCTTACCCCTAATAGCCCTCCCCCTCTTACCCCCTACCAGCCCGGCAGCCCCATCCCTATCCCAAATTAAATGTAAAACAAAGTCTCATATTTTGTTATAGATTTTTTTTAATAATAAAAAATAAATTTTTTTTACTATCCAACCCTTTGTCACTTTTTTATTTATTTGCTTTTACCCACTTCATCCATTTAACTACTCATTTTTAAATGGATAATATGGGTATTACTCGTTTTTTTATCCATTTTCAAATGAGTTGGATACCCATTTCATTTAATATGGGTAATATGAATAGATACCCATATTATTTACCCATTTTGTCATCCCTAGTTACCAGTTACAAATTTCAAAAAATTTAAGTCATGTATATTAAATTACATTATACACATACAATACACCACTAATGCCTCGAATCACGATTTTTTTTTTAATAAATAGATTCATACTCGCATTATTTTGTTAAATAAATTTATGTTTCGCATAATTTACTTGTGGTTTATCTTCTCAATTTAAATTTATCGTTATCGGTTACAAATTTCAAAAAATTTAGTCAGATATAATTACATTATATACATATACAGTTAGGGATCGGACATATCAAGCGGATAATTCACTTAATGGTTTGACCTATTGGATATCGCTTTTTTAAATTTACTAAATATGTTAGCCAACCTATAAAATATTGGTTGATGCTGCAACATAATTGAAAATTGTCAGATGGTATATCGGTTAACATCTAATCGCTACGATACCTTTTCTTTTATAAACGCACCTCACAAAAAGAGTGACTTTTTAGCAGTAACAAAATCAATGAATAAATTGATCTATATTTTTAACTGGTTGTCTCATTTTATTTTCAGTGAAAGTATCTTTGTCGAATTGATAGACTGCTGCATACTTTTCATGTACATGTCCTCAGTACTTCTCTAAGTTTGCTGACTTGCTTCTATTCTTTAAAAACAAAATAGAATATTATAAAAAGGTAATATAACTTAACAACTTTAACTTTAGGAGTTAGGACAAAGTAAAAAAAATAATACATAATCACTCTTATATATCATGATAAAAATATTAAGAATATCAAATGAGGTTAATATATCTAGAATATTATTGTAAGCGAAATGAGCTAATATACCTAAAATAATAATGTAAGTGTGGTAACTATGGATTAATTGTTTATTTGATAAGTAAATTGAATAATATACCTAGAAACACAACCTCAAGTTTTTTTTATAATAACTTAACCAATATACTAAACTTTTAACTTGTGTTAGGAGCTGTCAATACTTGTATATATATTTGTTAAATCAAAATTTGACGTTTATTTACAATGTAATTATTTCGACAAAGGAATATAATTTGACAACGCTTACCCAAGAGTAGGTCCGCACCTCAAGAAATTTTCATAATAACTCAGCCACTATCCTAAACTTTTAACTTGCATTAAGAGTTGTCAATATTTGTGTATATATTTATTAAATCGAACTTTAACGTCTATTTATGAAGGGATATAATTTGACTACCCTTACCAAAAAGTAGATTCACCCTTATCCCTAACCGTTTATCCGATTATATAATACTCGTGCCGGCAAAATGAGCCCATATTTTGGTGATCCGCCCAAATCGTCCATATTTAATGGGTTGCGTGAGTGATTTTTTATATGAATAAAATATTGATTGATACCCATATTTGACCCATAAAAATATGGGTAAAATATGAATTAACCAAATGAGTTAAGTTTCTAACTTTTATTCACTTAAAATTCTTGATATCACTAAAAATAGTGTAACTTCTCTTCTTTTTTATGATATTCTATAGAATTAACTATTCTTCTCTCTAATTGAAAAGGTGAAGTTTTGACCATCCAAAAATATATAATTTAAATGTACATTTTTTTTGTTAATTATAATCATATTTTATTTATTTATTTAATTTTATATTAGATAATTAATAATAGTGTAAAATAAGCAAATTATATATTAGTATTGACATTGCTTAAAGTGCATTAAGCATGTTTATTTACTTTGAAATTAAAAATATTTTCATCTTATTATTATATAACTTTATTTTATATTGAAAAGTTATAGAATTATTTTTATTTTTATGATAAAATAAAACTAAATACAGCATGTGTTCAACATTTTCATCTTAAAAAAAATATCTTGTCCATATTAAATTCTTAAGTAAAATACTATTTATTCATGAAAAAATGGATAAACTAGTATTTACCCAACCCATTTTTTCTCATATATGATATACACGGATTGAATGATTACCCATTTTATGTTTACCCATTTCAATCCGTCCATATTTGACTCAATTCACCCATTTACTATCATTATTTAATACCCATAAACTAATAAATCAACTTTATAATTAATTTATGAGTTATTGATTCATTATAAATTCTCCTATAATAACACAAGAATGGGGTATAACTTGTAAGTATGTATATTTTCTATAATACGTGTCCTAGGAATATGCTTATCCTATTTTTGGAAAAATCCACCATCCTACTTTGTCCGTTAATAGTAGGACAAACGCCATTTCCCGTAAAAACAGAACAACTTTCTGCTAACGTCAAAGACAAACGTCTGTTAATTGTTCAACCAATAGGAATTCGACAACATGAAACGGCAAAAACTTTTGACACCGTTAAATACGCTTTTATTATTTGTCCCCCCATCCACTGTCTTCCCAACCGGTCAATTCCACAGGCTACAGCCGGTTTCAACACTAGTTAACACCTTAACCATGGTTAAATCCCTCTTCTCCTCTTTTTCTGTGTTTTCTCCATACTATCAATCCCCAAATTCCTTGAAGATATACAGAGATAAAGTTGCTTTTTCTGCCGTTTCTGAATTTGTTCTTCAGTTTTGCATGTTCGGATTGTTCAAGTAAAGGCTTCTTTTGAAGTTGATTTTGCGTGAAGGGAGATTTTCCTGTTTTTATTTTGTTGTGAATTGATTTGTACTGGAAGTGTTTGGAGGATGAGAGATCTGTGTTGAGTGTATGTGTTAAGGAAATGGATACTTCTGAGAATTGCCGGAATACTGCCGGCGCCGGAAAAGGTAATTTTTCTGTAATTAAAAGGGTTTACCATATGCAGCTGCCTCAAATTTGTTTCCTAAAGGACATCAATTCTATTTTACTAGTGAAAATTTCTGTAATTTCTATAATTTTCATTTCTATGTTTTGTGTATGAAGTTGATGCAGAGAAAGCCTTGTACACGGAGCTATGGCGAGCATGTGCAGGTCCGCTTGTGACAGTGCCATGTGAAGGCGAGCTGGTGTTCTATTTCCCACAAGGTCATATTGAACAGGTTTGCGTCTATATGTGCTTTCTAAATTGAGATTACGTGCTTAATTTCGTGAGCCATAATTTTACCAATGAATCAACTAGGCTTTATTTGGACTAGTTTGGATTTTTATTTATTTATTTTGGTCCATTCATCATTCATGCCTGTTTTTAGTTGATGTGTTTGAGTTTTTATGCTAGGTTGAAGCATCAACAAATCAAGCTTCAGACCAGCAGATGCCAGTATATAATCTTCCTTCTAAGATCCTCTGTCGTGTGATTAACGTCCTGCTGAAGGTAACATTTTTGTTGAATACAAAGACTTGTTGTTTGGCCTAACTTCCTTTTAGGATTTCCTGATGAATGATAGCCTATCAAGGATTCTGTAATCTTGGTGATTATGTTTTGACTTGTGTGTGTTCACAGGCTGAACCAGATACTGATGAGGTGTATGCACAAGTGACTTTGTTACCAGAACCAAATGTAAGTTTACAATGTGCCGACTAAGAATTACTTGTTAGTTCTTTTTGAAGTTCCTATGTCGTTTTGAGACTTATTTCTGATCTTTGAGTTGGACATCTAATTTAATGGAACATCCTTGTAGCAAGATGTGAATGCGGTATCAAAGGAACCGATGCCCTCTACGCCACCACGATTCCATGTGCACTCTTTTTGTAAGACATTAACAGCCTCTGATACCAGCACTCATGGAGGATTTTCTGTCTTGAGACGGCATGCTGATGAATGCCTCCCGCCTCTGGTTAGAAAGAATTGTTTCTCAATGCAGCTATGGTGCCTGTATTTGGATAATGTAAGTAACTTATGGTGGTTAATTTTTTGTAATAGGATATGTCTCGGCAGCCTCCAACACAGGAGTTGGTGGCCAAAGATTTGCATGCAAATGAGTGGCGCTTCAGGCACATATTCCGGGGTATGATGCTTTGCATTCTTAGTCATTCTGTGTCTTTAAATTTTGTGACATGTACCACTTCCCATTCCTTTTGCGTCAATCCTTGCAGACGTAAAAGATGCACTATCACAGCGTTGCTTTTTTATAGATCATAGGCTAATTTAATTTGTATGATCATATCTTCATTGAAACTTATTTGTCTATGTATCACGCCAGTTACAATGTTGGAATATAGTGAGTGTAAGGCAATATATTGTGACTTCAGATACCTTTGTAACATTATTAGCTGATAGTTTGGCATAAATATGGAGGGATAGGGAGGGAATCCCTTGTGTTTTAGCGATAAACCAAATGCATGTCATATTGTTTAAGTGGTTTATATAGTTAACTCAAGGAAGAAAAACTATGTTATGATCTCTCAATAATGAGATAGAATCAGTGTGAGGAACAAAAACATTGGATTTCTTTCTGTAGGAGAAGGATGAGTAAAGAAAAATTGCTACTGTAATTCAGAGACTAATCAAAAAAATATTTTTGCTTGTGTGGTCAAGGGTGTACTTTTGAACCTTTTGTCCCCTTCGTAATTCCTTTTTTCGGTTGCATGGGGAATTTGTTTTGAGAGTGTTGAGATTTGAGCACTGTTGCTTGATGTAAGGTGTGATATTACAATGCATTGGTTGGTTGTTCTTGCTTTGTTTACTGAGTTTTATTTTCATGCTATCATCAGGCCAGCCTAGAAGGCACCTTCTTCAGAGTGGTTGGAGTGTCTTTGTTAGTTCGAAAAGGCTTGTTGCAGGGGATGCATTCATATTTCTTAGGTTAGCATTGACATACCGTCTCTTTTTTCCATTCTCTTGTGTTCATTAAATTCTAAAATGTTGGGTCACTCTATTGCTCTATTGTTAGAGGTGAGAATGGGGAGCTTCGTGTTGGAGTCCGACGTGCCATGAGACAGCAGGGTAATGCTCCATCATCAGTGATATCTAGTCATAGCATGCATCTTGGTGTCCTTGCGACAGCTTGGCATGCCATTCAGACGAAAACACTGTTCACAGTATATTACAAACCAAGGTAAGTGATTCAAAGAACCAGGGAAAAATAGTTTAAGCTTGTTCCATAAATTGAGATCTATATGATGAAAGGATTTGGCTTTGTTACCTACTTATTGCTCTGGGATTTTCCTTCCTCACTGCTTTAGTATTATGTATCATAGGACGAGCCCTGCTGAGTTTATAGTTCCATATGATCAGTATATGGAGTCTCTGAAAAACAATTACTCCATCGGGATGAGGTTTAAAATGAGGTTTGAAGGTGAAGAAGCTCCAGAACAGAGGTACATTAGCAGCACTGGAGGGATCGTTTTCCTTCTTTAGTATTACATGCGATTCTATGTGGTTTAGACTTTAATATTAATCAAGCATATCTGTGTTATGGGCTTTTCAAATCAAATTCATACTATTTAGTGATGTTTTGCATTAAATAAATTACTTTTCTCAAAACCCTTATTTTGTTGTTTACTCCAAAATTTTATAGGTTTACTGGAACTATAGTTGGCATTGAAAATGCTGACCTCAAAAGGTGGCCCGAGTCGAAATGGAGATGCCTGAAGGTAGAATCCACTTTCACTTTTTTTTTCTGGTTGGTTATCTTTCTCCCATATTTAATACTGATGTATCATTCTTTCTCCCCTGATTTTAAGGTTCGATGGGATGAAACTTCTGCTATTCCTAGGCCAGACCGAGTTTCACCCTGGAAAGTAGAGCCAGCTCTTAGCCCTCCTGCACTTAATCCACTTCCAATACCAAGGCAGAAAAGGCCTCGATCAAATGTTCTGACCTCGTCTCCTGATTCTTCTGTACTTACTAGGGAAGGTATATAACTTGCCCTTATATTTGAATTCCATACCCTGAACTGAGTTTATATCTATGTTTCAAGCTGAGTGTTTCTTTTGTACTTTTGGCACTTTCTTAAGGTTCATTCAAAGTAACTGTAGACCCTTCACAAGCCAGTGGGTTTTCAAGAGTTTTGCAAGGTCAAGAAATATCGACCTTGAGAGGCAATTTTGTAGAAAATAATGAGTCAGACTCTTCTGAGAAGCCACCTATATGGCAACCATTACTGGATGACGAGAAGGCTGATGTTCATTCTGCATCAAGGAAATGTATATCGGATAAACGGCGTCCTTTAGGGAGGCCTGAATCATCTTTTACAGATCTTTTATCAGGTTTTGGGGGGCAATCGAGTTCCTCTCATGGGTTCCATTCACCCACTGGGGGCCAAACAGCACCTGCTAGCTGGGTTAAGCGACAAGCACTGGATAAGGAAACTGATTTCAGCTTACTGGGAAAACAATGGTCTCTAGTGTCTTCTGGTCTCTCACTTAATCTGATGGATTCAGGATTGAAGGGTGCAGATACTCTTTATCAAATGCAGGGAACATCTAGACTCAATGGTTTTAACGAGTATCCAACCCTCCCTGGTCATAGAACTGACAATCAGCAGGGAAATTGGTTAATGCCCCCGTCTGTGTTACCTTATATTCAGATGTCCGCTCATTCTGGAGAAATTATGCCTAAACCCATGGCTTCACCACAGCCCGAAGCCATGAAACCCAAAGAAGGGAACTGCAAACTATTTGGCATTCCCCTTGTAAGTAAATGTGCCACCATAGATCCTTTCGTGTTGCGGAAAAATACTCCGATTCACTCAACAAGTAACATGCATTTTGGTATACATCCACATCAATTCCCTATAACTGAATCTGATCAAAGGTCTGAGCAATCAAAGGGATCAAAGCTACCAGATGATGGCATCATTGTTCATGATCAGGAAGAACAATTCCAAACCTCTCACCCTGGTACTCGAGATAGAGAGGGCAAAGGCCTTGTTAATTCAACAAGGAGTTGCACCAAGGTTTGCACCTAGGCTTTTTGGCTTAACTTTTGCTTATGACATTTTGTGAAACTTCAATAATTTGGGTTATTTTGATTTAAGGTTCATAAACAGGGTACAGCCCTTGGAAGGTCTGTGGATCTTGCAAAGTTCAACAACTATGAAGAATTGATAGCTGAACTGGATCACATTTTTGATTTTAATGGTGAGCTCAAGGCTCGAAACAAGAACTGGCTGGTTGTATATACTGATGATGAGGGTGACATGATGCTTGTTGGAGATGATCCATGGCAGTAAGTGCTCACCTATTCTTTGTGATGCATAAAGGATGGAAGATGGTTATTTTTTCGGTGCTTCCTAAGTCTTGCAGTTATCTGAATTCTTTCGCCTGCTTTGTTACCTGTTGTCTTTGTGAAACAGGGAATTTTGTGGTATGGTTCGCAAGATTTTTATCTACACGAAAGATGAGGTGCAGCGGATGAACCCTGGTACTCTCAATTCAAAAGGCGAGGAAAATTCTTCTGTTGCAGAAGGTTCTGATGCTAAAGAAGTGAAGAATCTACAGCTTCACACTGATTCCAGTCCGGAAGATTCTTAGAGAATAGAGAGGTCCTCCTTAATTGAGGTATTGAAAGTAAAATGCTAAAGAAAATATCTGTTGGCTCATTTTTAGCTGCTGTTTGTGTGACTATAAATCATCTCATTAGGGGTAAAATGGGAAGTTTAAAGTTAAATTGTTACTACTAAATATAGAAAGGTGTCATTTTTTTGGGATCGACTAAAAAGAAAGATTGTCACATCAATTGGGACAGGGATGTGGGGTGACAGTTGCCCTGCTGCAGTATCTAGTTCGTTGACAACTTTTAATCTAATTTGACAGGTTTATAAAAATCTGTGGAAAATACTACATCCACCCAGCTGTTGGCATTTTTGGGGATTCTGGAAGGTGGTTACCCACATCAAGTCCCTTTTACCTTCCGGATGGCTGGTCTCCACATTGATGCAGCTTCTGTAATTCGCAGTTTCGACCCTTTTTGGCGCCAACTTATGGTGACTTATCTATATACAGAATACATGAATTATCAGCCTGGTCACAATCTTGCTTTCGCTTATTTCCCTATGTACATACCCAGTTTTAACAATTTCTCTGGCAGCTCTAGATGTAAATAAGAAGTTGATACAACAGCATACCTTGTCTACTGTTAATTTATGTACAACTGTGGTAGCCAACTGCTGTGAGTACCCTACATATATCAGGTTATCAGCAGTTGTGGCCATCCGGGTGAACATATGTCATGCAAATTTTGGTCTTATTGATCAAGTTACTGCTTCGTCCCTTTTGATTAACCGTGATTGACGCTCACATAGGGCCAGCTCCTTCTGCAAACATCGGGCAATTATAGTAAACAGTCAGTATTTCTGAAGTGGAGCAAATTCCCCAAAGCTTGGAGACACCATGGTGTGGCAATTTGGTGCCGTTTTGTTACCAGAGTACTGGAGGCCCAGAGCTTAGCCTGACAACATAGAATTGGCTCAGTGTTGATCAACAAGGGTGCAGAACACAGCTTATCATTGTGGGGGCATTTGGAGGCAGTGGTGACAGTTAACGGGATTGGTACATATAATGTTGAGAACTTATTTCATGTCCAGCCTCTGGTTCTTTGAGAATATCCGATGGTGATCTCATTGAAACTTCATATTGCAGACAGCAAGTAAATATAGGTATTTTAAAGTTATCTTCATGCTATTAAACAAGCATATGGTTCATGGATCTTGTGCCGGCCACCCACATAATCCCATGGAATCAAGAGTCCAGGCTCCCGCGACTGTTCTTTTAGTGTCTGATGTTATCCCTTGTAGACATCTCTGAAAACATATAGACGTTGCTGGAATTCCTTGTATATAAGAAAAGGTGTCACTAATTACCTTTGGTAAATCATTGCGTCTATGAAACAAGCATCGTAGTGCATGGCTTTTGTGTCCAGCCATCCGCGGATGGTGTTGCTGAATATACTATGGTATCGGGGCTTCTGTTTGCTGCTGCTTGTCCAACTTCTTTAAGCAGAAGTCATATCATTTAAAGCTTTACTTTGTTAATCTCCATCCTCCGCCCCTTCTCCCTCATTGTATGAACACATTAACGGAGCTCGACTAAAATTGATCTCTTATGATGAATTTGTTAATATTTGTGAAATGTGTTTTGTTGTCCCGAAGGAAAGTAGTCAGATATTTTGAAGTGACCAACAAAAATATTTTCTTTGAATGTGAACAACTCCAAAACTTATGACCGAATCTTCTTGAAGAAGAGATATGAACTCGTACTCTCTCTCTCTCCAGAGAAGGAAAATAAGGGAACAGCAGACTCAGAGACGTACAACCTATGTCAATGCATTCAACTACTTATTGGTAGAATACACTGACAATTGCTTAAATTTATTACTAATAAACTCAACATATTCTACACGTGTTCTAAAAGCATTCATAAGTTTACTTATAATATGTTACCTCAATTAATTATACATATCAATGTCTATCTATAACTTGTAATAAAACCTCACTTGATGTTGATGTGTATATTTTGTGCTTAATTTATCTTCAAACTAGACGCTTCTAAAACACACACCTCCAAAATGAGCAGGAAGTATCTTTCCTAGCAATTTTAAGGTCTACTGACGTATTTAGCCTACATATTAAGATTATAATACATTCATAATATAAACATTACTAAAATCATCATTATATCACCCCCTAAACTATTGTGATCTGAGCCAGATAATAATAATGAGAAAAGAGGTAGACGTAGAGAACTACATAAGATGAGTGATACGAGGACAACTGTCGCCTACAATAAACTAGATATGTTTTTTGATAAGGAGTGTCTTGTTAATACAACACTTTCTTGTGACCAACTACAATCTTAATCCAGTATACTTCTGTAAAATCATTAAAGATCAACATAGAAAGGATGCTGCCTTCTCGACGTGGCAAGATTTACCCGAGCATTCCCACAGATAAACTCAAAAGTTGCTTCATAAGCCCCACAAAGCTTAGTGGCCAACACAAATGAACTCTTAAAAGACCACAGACAGACTGTTGAGCTAAAGTGTGATCACCTGATCTAAACTGGGATAGGTTCAGGAGCCGGATCCGTGGGAGCACCACTACTTCCATTGAGGACAGTCACATTGCCATCTGAATCAACGTCCACAATAACTGAATCACCTTCTTTAATCTCACCTGCAAGCATTTTCTCAGCCATGCTGTCCTCTAACAGTCTCATAATAGCTCTTCTCAGAGGTCGTGCTCCATAGCTAGGGTTGTATCCCTCGTCAACCACCCTGTCTCTAAACCTCTCTGTCACTTGAAGTTCTATTTCCTTAACCTTCAACCTCTCAAATACCTCCTTAAGCATGATATCAGCTATCTCCTTAACCTCTAACTTAGTGAGCTGACGGAATACAATCATCTCATCCAATCTGTTCAAAAACTCTGGCCTGAAGTACTGCTTCAATTCTTCAGTCACTAAGCTCTTGATGCGATTGTAACTGCTATCCTTCTCATCAAAGTCGAGATCAAAACCTATACGACGGCCACCTTTCTCAATTACACTACTTCCAACATTTGATGTCATGATGAGAAGTGTGTTCTTGAAATCTACAGTTCTACCCTTGCTGTCTGTCAATCTTCCATCTTCAAGAATTTGAAGCATCATGTTGAAGACATCAGGATGAGCCTTCTCAATCTCATCAAAGAGAACAACTGTATAAGGTCGACGCCTAACAGCTTCGGTCAATTGACCACCCTCTGTGTAACCAACATAACCAGGGGGGGATCCAATGAGCTTAGAGACAGTGTGTCTTTCCATGAACTCACTCATATCAAGCCGGATCATTGCTTCTTCAGAACCAAAGTAATATGCAGCCAGTGCCTTTGCCAGTTCTGATTTCCCAACACCAGTGGGACCGGAAAAGATGAAACTAGCAATAGGCCTGTTGGGATTCTTGAGCCCAACTCGTGCACGTCGAATAGCGCGACTAATGGCTTTGACAGCTTCATCCTGGCCAATGATACGTGTGTGAAGTGTTTCTTCCATCTTTAGGAGACGGTCAGATTCGTCAGTGGAGACCTTCTCAACAGGGATACCAGTCCAAGAAGAGACGATGTGCTGAATATCTGCTTCTGTCACAAGAGGACCTGTATCTGCAGCCTCACTTTCAGCCTTGCTCACCTCTTTGTTTTTGTCTATGAGGGCTGTGATCTGTGCCTTAAGATCCATTTCTCTATCACGTAATTCCCCAGCCTGTCCATTAATCCAAAATCATCTCATTAGGAAATTCTATAATTACAATACTTGATAAGAAAATAGTTCAACGCTATACCAGCAATTTTTAAGGGGTTCTTTAGATGTACATAATAAATTCAGTACCTTTTCGAAATCTTGACCACGGACGGCTTCATTCTTCTCCTTTGTAATCTGACGAAGCTCTTTCTCGAGCTCTTTTGCTTCCTCGGGGAGCTGGAGAGCAACAATAGAGCATTGTCACTCAACAAATAGTAGGGCAATGATAGATTAAAAGAGAGACTAAGTGAGCATTTCATGCCTGAGCATGGCGAAGTCGAACACGAGAACCAGCTTCATCAATCAAATCAATTGCCTTATCAGGCAGAAATCGGTCACTGAAATGTGAAAACGTAAGTGAAAAGATGTATCACTTAGCAGAATAAGGAAAAAAAACTTTTCACGAAAATCAATATCGTGGAATCTAGGACAATCTTTTCTAGAGATAAGCATAAAAACCTAATTAGATGTTGATAAACAAGGTTTACTTCTATTATCACACTGAACTATCATAAAATAAGTTGAACTTCAGGTGTACAGTCTTAAAGCAAACATATTTCTACAAGGACCAATGCATCAACAATTCAAGACGAGAAAAGAGTAAAAAGGTATAAGGAGACATAGGAAAATGGTAAGAGATTAGATACCTGATGTACTGGTATGAGAGCTGAGCAGCAGCCACTAAGGCCTCGTCAGTGTAACGAAGTTTGTGATGAATCTCATACCTCTCACGAAGCCCTTTCAGAATCTGTATAGTTTCATCAACAGTAGGTTCAGGGACCTTAACTGGTTGGAATCTCCTCTCTAGTGCAGGATCTTTCTCAATATGCTTTCTGTATTCATCCAGTGTAGTAGCTCCAATACACTGACAAGAAGCCAAGTAAATACTATTGAGTTACATGTAGAAGTTTTTTCTCCTGCTTTAACTGAACAGTCATTTTTAACCTTCTTATGGGGCGGTAAAATGCATGTTAAAACAATGATATATCTTCTAGAACATTGGGTTGTTAACAGAAATATTCTTAGTTCTCATTTTTAATTTCTAGTGAGAACAGAAAGGAAAGAACAAGCGAAGGAGGAACTTACCTGTAGTTCACCTCGAGCTAGGGCAGGTTTCAAGATGTTTGCAGCATCGATGGCCCCCTCTGCTGCTCCAGCTCCAATCAATGTGTGCACTTCATCGATAAATAGAATTATTTCATCACTCTGTTTAATTTCCTCCATCAGCTTTTTTAGCCTTTCCTCAAACTCTCCACGGTATTTTGTCCCAGCAACAAGCAATCCCATATCAAGAGTTATCACCTAATTATCACCAAAAAGCAACTCTTAGGAACAACAAGAAAGGTAGCTATATCATAGAACGAAACATTCGACAAAGTTTCAGATGGATTAGTTTCACAAAAATAGGTGGTGGACCTTTCTCACTAGAGTTCACTTCAGTTTGATAGTTTGAGCTAAGAAATTAAGTTCAACAAGGGATACTAAATCATTTTTGCTCAATTAGTTATAAGCATAGATCCACAAATCAATCTACTCAAAAGAATTATGCCTAGAGAACAAGTAGCACGGAAGAATTTATATATAAAAAATTTCAAGAGAACACAAAGACACTGAAAATATATTTGACATTTCAATTTAGTGGAGACAGAATGCACATTCATTTGAACCAAATCCTTGTGAATCAAAAATACCACTAGACTGCACCCGCATGACCCAGCTCAGCTTCTGGATTCACCATATGCGACAACAAATGGGAGAAGAAAGGACATAGGTAAACATCACATTCTGCAAGCGATCACACATGACGTACCTTCTTCCCCTCAATTGTTTCAGGGACATCACCGTTTGCAATTCTTTGTGCCAAACCCTCAGCAATAGCTGTTTTGCCAACACCTGGTTCTCCAATAAGACAAGGGTTGTTCTTAGTCCGCCGACCCAAGATTTGAGTGACCCGTTCAATTTGCGGCTGTCTTCCAACAACGGGGTCCAATTTTCCCTAGAACCAAAAATGGACAACTAAATTATTCATAACTGTTCACGTATCATAACAAATATAATTTTTTAAATTACCTCTTCCGCCAATTTTGTCAAATTTGTTCCGTACTCCTCCAGTGTTGGCATTTTTTGGCCAGAAGTTCCACCTCCAACGCTAGCACCAACAGCCTCATTACTCTCACCAACCATTCGGATCACCTATTTTTAGAAGAAGGTGAAAACCAATAAACTCTGGTTATGATGAAGCCAAACAATCCAACTTCCCACAAAAGCACAATATTAAACTACCCAGAGGAAGCATGTGAGATCTACTACTTGCCTGAGTGCGGATGTTGCTGGGGTCAGCACCCAAGTTTTCAAGGACACGGGCAGCCACACCTTCACCTTCACGTAGCAATCCAAGTAGCAAGTGCTCCGAACCAATATAGTTATGCCCTGAACCAACCAGTTCATAAATGGACTAAATATTTAGACAAATAATCATGCTGGTGCATGTAGAAGACCAGAAAGGCAAGCAAAAGAGAAAGAAATTCAATGACATTTTAACAACTCCAATTTGGTACCGAAGAGAAAACCAAAGGTGTCAATGAAGCAACATGAGAATAAGACTCAACCGGAGAACCACTTCTAGACATGTCCCAAAGGTAATACAACAAATATAGACAATCAAATAAGGATACCTAGCTGGCGGGCTTCCTCCAGAGAGAGTTCCAGAACACGCTTGGCACGAGGGGTAAAAGGGATCTCAACAGCAACAAACCCACTACCCCTTCCAATTATCTTTTCCACTTCCACACGAGCATCTTTCAAATTGATCCCCATCGATTTAAGAACCTTGGCAGCAATACCAGTTCCCTCACCAATTAGACCCAACAAGATCTGCTCAGTGCCAACAAAATTGTGACCAAGTCGTCTGGCCTCTTCTTGTGCAAGCATAATGACTTTTATCGCCTTCTCTGTGAAGCGCTCAAACATTGCTTTTGGTACAAATCGGCAACCTCGTGGTCGTCTTACATAAGTTGCAGCAGCTACTTTGGATTGGAGAGTTTGGCCAGATCTAACTAGTGTATCTATTGCATTGCATCCCCGCAATCCTGTAAAATCCCTCAGTGTAAGTGAAGATGATTGTGCATTGCATAGCATTGTAACAGCTCTTTTTGTTTTCCCAGATCCATTGAATTTGGTTGTCCTTTCACCAGCAACTGACGATGGGATGCTTGTTGACTGAACTAGAGCTCTAGCCATGATGGACCTGCCCAGGATGAGAAAATAATCAGAAAAGCGCTCCTCGGATAATCAAAAAATATCAAATCTTCCAGATGACAAACCCACAACAGTATATGAAGTCAGTGACACATCAAGCAGCCAACATATCAACAAATTATCAAATTCAAAAACTGATAACAAGTGAAGGTTCATATTTTTCAATCCAGAGGAAGATAAAAACAGTGAGGCACAGTACATTAGCAGAAAGATAACTGAAACAGAGAGTTCCCCAGAAGAAGTAGAAAAAGAGTATCCATACTCGACAGGAGTCGATGCATGACATATAGATTCTATGTAACAAAATATGTAACCATCTGTGTGAAACATGATTCAATGACATAAACCAAATTTAGTCTACCCTCCAAGATATAAGAACTGAAACACTACACAACTGCTGAGTAGTATGTGCGCAATCCAGGATTGAGTAGCCAAAGTTTCATGAATAGATTGAACAAATAAGAAAATATACACAGAGATATGTGGGGTTTGCAAACTAAATAGATGATTATAATAGGTTAGCATTGTGTAGCATTATCCCCCATTTTTCTCTTCCTTAAAATTTCCCTAATAGTTTGTTGCAACACATTAGTATGGGAGGTTTGTTGGTCCTTTTTGCAATTGAACTCAACACCATTTGTACCGAAGATTCCCCCCTGTTCCGCTTTCACCACTCTGCTACAGAGATCTTTAGAAGGCTTAAAAGAACCTCGGCAATTTTGATCAGATTATTCAAATTTTCAGCTCTTAGTAAACCCTAGAGAGACTGCTTAAAGGTCTGTAAAACTGATAACCCAACAGTTTCAGTACAAAATCCTAACAACACGAACGATAGTACAGGAAAGAAAAGGAAAAAGAGTGAAGAACAAGAAAGATATGACGTAGCAAATGTCAGGACTCAGGAGACACATTCCAAGGCGAGGTATCAAACATGCAACGTCATTCTTATGAAAATGAAGAGAAGTTGGGGTGGGCTAGGGGGATTTGATATTGAGCAAGGTGAATTTACTGCTGAAAAATCAACAGTGGCAACTGTTGAATTTGTAAGAGACAGTATTAGGAGTAGACAAGAAGTGAAAGGACAAACCTTTGGACTACAGAGCTTGATCCAATTGTTCTCTTTTGGTTTAGTTAAATCCATGTGGATGCAACTGAAGTCTATTCAAGTTGTTCAATATTGATGCATTATAATAAATTGCCGACAAACAATGTTAGGGAAACAAACATGAAAAATATGGGGAATTGGGTGAAATTAGAGAATTTAGTTGGAAGACAGATATTCCTATATAGATATGAGGGAAACATTCCACATACAAGATATATATTATGATTCTCTCGAAAATCTACACAGTCAACAACAACAAAAAAAGTATGAAGTCTGAACCAAATTGAAATTGACATTCCCATGATCGGGAAATCAGAACCAACTGGAAAGGATCTTTGTCTCAACAAAAAAGGTTAAGACCAAAGGGCAAGTGAAACATCTACTCCCTCAAGATAGTCCTAGTTACACGGGATGATCCTAAATACCAACTAAATTGGATACTTTGAGTATTTAGTGAAGGGGTGAGTCTGTGCGCTAAATTCCACAGCAAATACCCACAACCATTTGAACTGCTCAAAAGAGTTTTGAAAGGGTTGAGCTACTTCAAATCCCTATGAAGATAGACATTCTACAAACGAGCCAAGAATCCCACCACAAGTACTACAACACCCAAACCTCAATCCCCAGCTAGTTTTGGTTAGCTATACAAATCCTCACTATCCATTTCACTCCAGTTTAAACCCATCTCATTCCAATACTCAAAACATGTTCAAGCAAAGCTCTTCAAACACTGAAACAAAGTCCAGTTAGTATAAACTGAAGACATATCTACCAATCAACTATGCTTCAGTCCCAAATTAATTTTGGCTACAACCTACAAGAATCCTCTATATTACCCCCACTCTATTTGGTCCCATTCCATTCTAAAACTACTAAAAAAAAAATTAGCCTTGATAAAGAAAATTGTCTTGTAAGACGCAAAATAAGATTTTTCAAATTCTTAAATCTTACCTTATCCTTAAGTTTGATTTACAGAAAACTCGACTACAAGAAATTAGCTCAAGAAACAGCTCAAAGCAACTCAACTAACAAAAAAACAACACACCCACTCAGTGTAATCCCAAAAGTGACTCAAAGCAACTGAAAAACAAGAAAATCAGCTAAAAAGTTGCAAGCTTTACCACTGAATTAGAAAATTAGCTTATCTTTTGCGTATGTAGTCAGCGAGAATTTCAATAAAAAAGGGTATAATTTGAAACAATAAAGAGAAACCCAAATATGAAAACTATAAGATACGAATAAATCAGCCATAAAAGATTAGGTAAAAAGAAAGACAACCTGAAGTCCCAGAAGAATCTGGGAGATTGTTGAAGAATATAGATGGAAAAGGGGAAGATGGGTTTAGAGGAAAATGGGATTAGGGTGACTGGATTGGAGGAGAAGAGAGGAGAGGGGATGTGGGTATATATTATTTTTTTATTTAAGAAGATAATAGATGTGGATGATAAATAAGTAAGCGTTATCTACCCCTTTCTCATATTAATTTATTAGCATTTTTTTTAAAGAAAAAAGAGTATAGCATTTCTCTTTTCACAAGTCACTCCCTAGCTCATACACCTAAAATATCTCTTTCTCTTATTTTTTTTTTTAAAAATGACAAGCAAGAAGTGGTAGACCTAGAATTTTACACAAGTGGGTTTAATAAATTACTTCAATTGATAATAATAATAATAATCGACATGAGAAATTAGTTTACCATTTTTTTGGCATGGGATTTAGTATGCTATCACAAAATGAACAATTCTTAAAATCGAGATTCGTTTTTCTTTATAAAAATGGGTGGGGTGGGGGGTTCAAAACATTTATTAACAAAAATGGGAAGTTGATTTGGAAAGAAATTGTTGTAGATAGTAGAAAGTTGCTGGTGCAATTTTGTACGAGGCCAAGTATGGACCGTACATAGTGCTGTTGTGGATGATGTCCTCAAAGTTTGGAAAAATGTCAAGTCTCAGATGGGTTTTTACGGACCAACAAGGCGATTTGTAGAGTAAAGTACGACTCATATATATTGCTTGTGGGTTGAGTTTCAAACTTGGTGAAATTCGATTACCTTGGATCTACGGATGGATTACACAACTCGTAGTTGGGTGGTTGTAGTTGGCCTTTAGAACTTGTACTTTCAATAATTTGGTGCATGAATGGCCAATATGGCCCATAGGTGGAAATACAAATCGTACATGACTGTTCGTGGTTGAGGTACTAGACTTAGGATGATTTCCAGGCTTGAGTAGTACGAGGGGTGTTTAACGGATCACAATTGAGGTTTGTGGTCCTTGGTTAAAGATGTTGGTTTCAGCAGTTGGATATATGAAAGACCAATACGGTCAATAGTCTCATGTACGGTTTGTACATAGGATCTGTAGAAGTGTTCCAACAGATATTTCTCAGGGCTACTTGGGTATTTTTCTACTCTTTTAATATTTAAACTAAGTTGTTTTTAGACTATTCCTAAGCCTTTTAACTATTTTTAACATTTCAAATTTCTCCCCATTCACTGTAATTCTCTCGGAACTCCAAAAGATCTTAAGTCTTCTTCTCCAATGATTCTCTCAAGGTGATCTAAAGTTTTTTCAAGCTTCAAATCTCCCCTTACAAGTTCAAATATAGGGTTCATCAAGGTATGTAGGAAATTCATCAATGGAGAAACCTCAAAATCTCTTCTTGATTCTTACCCAAATTCTAGGTTTTTTGTGATTCATGTATGAGTTCAATTGATTTAAGGCTTTTTTTAAAATTATTTTGATATGCATGATTTGATCATAATTACATGTTTTCCATGATTTTCTCATGAACTCATGCTATAAGACAATTTTGATTATGATATCATGCTTTGATGATATGGATGTTTTATGAATTGAAGAGATCATGATTCAAGAATACTTTCGAATAAAGTGTTAACATAATTTTATGAAGTTAGGTTGCTTTTGATTGAACTATTCTCATTATGAAAAGATTATCACGATTTAGATGTTATCGATAAAGTGTCTCTTATGAATTATTTATATTATGAAACCAGTATATTTTAAAGGAGTTATTCTTATGATTATGAGCTTTCGTGAATGATTTGTTATACTAGATTCTGACCATTTCAAAGACTAAGATTATGAATATGATATAATTATGCATGTTTTCTTTTGAAAGCTTACTTAACAGTGACTCAGACTAGTGACAATTACCCAGGTCCCTGAACTATAGCGCCCCGTAGGATGTCCCGATTGGACAATAGCTAATGAATCTTTCTAAGCTTAAGAATATGGTCCTTACCTTGACTAGTAGGACAATCTCTTTTCGGTGTGGGAGCATGTAACACCTCAGAATTTGGAATGTTAAAAGAAAAAAGAAAATGCAGATTTTTGGCACCAAGAAAAGTTCTATGAGTCTAACCTACAGATCGTAGGAAGTCCTATGGGTCGTTGGAAGTAAATTGTAGAACATAATGTTGAGTTTTGGAAATTTAAGTTTCTGGAGTTTAAACTACAAATGAATAGTACGGGTCGTAGGATGGTTGATGAGTCGTAGATGGGTTTCGTAGAAAGGTTCCTGACTTGATGAAATTTTGGACCAAAAGTTGGGTTCTGTGGATGGTGTCTACGAACGTTAGGAAATTCAACGACTCGTAGATCGGTCTCATGGGAAATAAGGTGAAATTGAGTTTTTGAAGTTGATTCTACGATTGACTAGTACGGGACGTAGAAAGTTCTACGGACCGTAGAAACCATCTGACAATTATTTATCTTGGTCGTGCATATCATGTTTTCGATTATGTCCCCTGATGATCATATTTTTCGTTTTATTTCATGTCCCTCATACTTAGTCCATTTTGATACTAATGTGTACTTGTGCCTGAATTGTTTCACAAATGTAGGGTCCGACGATCCTCCTCCTCCCGGTCGTAGCTAATTGACTTGACCATTTGAAGTTCAAGAGTTGGTGAGTCCACATGTTCTAAGGACCATGTTACATTTACTTTGCTTTCATATGTATTTAGTTTTTGGATGTTGTATATGGTGTACGAGTTACGTCCCGACCACTTCTTAAGATGTTTATAGCGACTTGTCAAGACTATGATTAGAGTTTCACTTTATGTCAAAATTCTTTTATTGATATGAGACTTTTTAACTTTATTTCTCGTATCTTCTATTATTATGTTGTATACATGTCAAACGACTTGTGTAGGGCCTATCGGGGTCTTACAATCTATGTCATGTCTAGGGAGTACTTTGGATCGTGACAAACTTGGTATTCAGAGCATCTGAAAAGCCATTTTGAGTAGAATCTTATTCATAAGTATGAAGTGCACCACATTTATGAATAGGATCCTACAAAGCGCTTAAGAAACTTTATTTTTTTCTTTACTCTAAAGTCGTACGACAAAGTTGAACTTTATAAAGGTCTCTTCCTAACTCATGTTCGATGATTTTTAAGATATGCCTCCTCGAAGAGATAACAAAAAAAGAAATATGGGTGATAATGTGGAGCCCGAGGTTCTTCAAGTGTTGATTGATCATTTGGTCGAGCAAGTGTCACATGCTGAGTTTCAAGCCACTTTCCAAGTGTTGGCTCAAGATATGACGACCCAAGTTGGTTGAGAGGTTGTTCTCTTGTGAACCCAATTGTGGGTATAGCCGCAACAAAGGTAAGAAACTTCACTATGATGAATCCCTAGAAGTTTTATGGGTCCAAAGTTGAGGAAGATCTCCAATAATTTGTCAAAGATATCTACAAGATCGTGAAGATTCTAGGAGTTACACCGGTGGAAAAGGTAAACTTAGACGCTTACCAACTTAAGGGTATTGCTCAAGTATGGTTCAATCAATGGACAGAGGAGAGAGGAATGATGTGGTTCCTCTTGATTGGGAGAAACTCAAATGGACTTTTCTTGATAGATTCTTTCCTTTTGAGATGAGGAAAGCGAAAGTGCTTGATTATATCAACCTATGACAAGGTAATATGAGTGTGAAAGAATATGCATTGATGTTCACTCTATTGTCTAAGTATGCTCCTATCATAGTTGTCGACTCTAGGGCAAGGATAAGTAAGTTTGTGTCGGGTTTGTCTGTGATGGTGGTCAAAGAGTGTCGAACTGCCATGTTGATTTAGGAGATAGATATCCCACGTTTTATGATACCTAGCAAACATATTATAGGATAAGAAGAAAAAGGAGGTAGGATGGACATGGAAATTCTCAATTCTGACAGAAGTTATCCGGTCAAAATTCTTCAAATGTTTTGGCTCCAAAGTTCCGCAAAGATAGGGCATCTAACCCTAAGTCTCAAGGAGGTGGTGGTAGTGGATCTTTTATTCTCTCTTGCCAAAAGTGTGGCAAGAGTCACTCAAGAAAATGCTTAGATGGTACGGATATTTACTATGGTTGAGGGAAGAGTGGTCATAAGGTAAGGGATTATCCCGTGTAAGCTGGCAAGGTTAAGGATGTCCATCAGACTCAGCCTAATAGTTCTGGTTTGGGTGGTGCTCTTCGTCAGAATAGGTTCTATTCTCTTCAGACTCAATATTACCATGTTGGTTTCCTACTAGTTTCTGGAATGTTACATTATCTCCAAATTGGGAACATTCGTCCTCGAATGACGATCTAGACACCTTACAAAATTAAAGACTAAAAACTAGCAGCCCAACATGCATGAAACATCAAAATAATTCACAACTCAAAAAGAGGAAACTTCAACTCCATCTAAAACATCAACAATGCAATACAAGGAAGTAGGAACTACATCTAGCAACCCAATATGCATGAAACTCAATATTTCTCATATTCATAGGAGGAAATACCTTCTCCAACTAAAATCACGTTCAACACAACATCATGAAACCAATATGCAATTACTTCTCAAAACATACTAAAGCATGTTCATCAACCCATCTCATGAAGTCAATGTCACGACCCGAGAGCACCCTCAAGTCGTAACATGGCGTACTTGACCCCGCTCATACAAGCCTCATAGCATTCATAACATTCGATATAGAAATAGTGCGAAATTAAAAACTCATTTAAATCCAAAATATCAAAACTTCATTCGAAAGAAAAACTTGAAATACAACATAAGTCTACATCTCACATGGCCATCTTAGACACAATGTCAAAACATACTAGGGGCACAACCCTTTACAATCAAAACAATTACTAAAATGTCTATTACATGAATAAAAGAAACATAAAGTCTTGTCCTCGAATGCATGAGGACATACCAAGTCTTGGAGGACTACAAATCCAAGCACTTTAAACTAGCTAGAAGGAATCACTTGCTCGAATCTACACTTGTAGCAAAAATAAGAGAAATATGGGTTAGTACACAGAAATGTACTAAGTATGATGACCATGCAAAAACATGCTTTAAAAGGGACATTTTGGTTAGAAACCATGCATTATGTCACTTTTTAGAAATATCATGTAAAATAGCATATAAGACATCAAATACAAGTGAAATCGTCATACAAGTCATAATATCACATTTGACAATATCAACATGAAAAACTTTACCTTCACCTTAGAATTTCACTTTAAGTAACCCTTATGATATACCTTGTTCAATGCATGGATGGCGTCCCATACCACCATCCACACCAAGGCACCATATTAAGGTCACCAAGAGTGAACTTACCATTGCACTTTTTTCACAATATCCATACAAAGAGACATATCATTTCATAAGACATGAAAAGGGAAAATAACTCATAATATAACCCGAGGATAGTATGTATATCATATTAGATATTCAAGAGACAACATTCTTTAATAACTTCATTTAAGGTACATTCATATAATATCCATTAAGATTTAGAGAAACTCACTATGACCCTCTCAAATCCCACTCGTGCAATGTATAGGTAGCATCCCACACTACTAACTACACTTTGTAGAACCTATCAGGGAACCATAATGAAATCTCACATGATGGGAATAAGCATTTAATCGACATAGACCATGAGAGCTTGTCATGGAATCCAGTTTCATAAGTCCCCACACCGTAAAGAGGTGGTCTACTTGCCTAAGAAAGACCAGTACATATAGCTTAAGTGGATCCACTAGTTAGACTTATGCGGGCACATTGTTTATGGGATAAGGTAGACGATCATTGAAACTTATGCCTACTTTGGTAGAGTTTCCATCTAACCAAATCCACTATGTGCTTAGCCTACATTCCCATATAATAGTTCATTAATTTGACATTATCACATATGAGAGGTGTTATTGGCCTACCGACTCTGATTACATTAATTAACACATGAAAGGGGGCCTTAAGCCTACCGATTCGAGTTCCATTTAGGAAAGCTCATCAACTACCCTGGAAAGGGTTTCATAGGCCTACCAGTTCAATACTCATCATGAACCTTCATGGAAGGGTGCATAAACCTACCGATCCCAAGGTTCATTATTAACATGTGTGGAAGGGTGCCACTAGCCTACCAATCCAAGGATTCAACAATCAACTATACATTCATTTATACAATAACATGATGCATCAGCCCTACCAATTCGAGGTATACATTATATTGAAGAATCCTTCATATTCTATCATCAACATTTATAAGTGTCAAATTGAGAACTAGCCTTTCAATAATGACACATTTACATTCAAAACATGATCACATTAGCTTCATTGAATTCTCATTCATACATACAATATCATGATAACACTTCAATTTCTCATATTATGCCTTCAAGACTCACAATGTACATACAAGTAAACACCTCCACCTTTTAAGAAGATCAATAATTAAAAACCAATTCTACTTTAACATGCAATTAGGTCACAACTTGCCCTTTCAAGGTCATGATAACAAATCATCAATACACCAACAATTCACCATAGTTAAGGATATATAATGATACAATTCAATAACCCTACCAATTAAGACATATTTCAATCATAGGGTTTCATAATCATCAAACCCACTTTATAAAGGCACTATTTAGTAATTGAGAGAAATCATGGGTTCATGGAGTATTTTCACCAAAAGTCGTCACTTAAGCACCAATCCAATCAATATATGACATTAGAAACCATTTGAAATCATTTGAAGAGAGAACCCATGAGATTGAGTAAAATCCTTGTTTTTTCATGAACTTGAAAACTTTGAAAATTTACATTAAATGGACTCTAGGGTGAAAACTAACCATAGATGAAGGATCACCATACTTTTACCAAGATTTACCCAAGAAATTTGATGAAGAAAGCTTTGAATCAAAACCCTAGCTCCCACTTCTTCTTCATCCTTGAGTTTGAGAGAAATATTGCGAGAAGAAGAACTTTGGGGTTTTGATTTAGGTCTTTTGATTAATGAGGTAAAATAGGGTCTAAAAGACTTAAAACTCTATAAATATATGATATATATCTATTTAAAATGACCCACATCAATAAAACTTAAATAATAATTTACCAAAAAGACCTTCACTAGGCAGCCTCGTCCGGGCTCACGACCACCCAAATGGGTCGTGAAAGGGGACCACGGCCCTTGGTGGCGCCCGTGGTGCTCTTAGGCAGTAGATCCTCTTTGCTTGCCAAGCCTTTATTATCCTAAGGCATGGTCATGGAGCCTCCCACGATCCATGGTGGACACCACGAGTCGTGGTAGAGGTCGTGGTCTAACCTTATTCTCGTGGATACAAGGCCTTGGAGCCTTGACACCAAGTCACCTCTGCGCCCCATTTCACGGCTCGTCAAGGGCACCACGGCCCTTGGTGGCGCCCGTGGTCCCTTGACCAATGTCTCCTCAACCTAGAAACATCTCCACCAATCCAAGGCATCCCCACGAACCTTCCCATGGCCCGTGGTCATGATTACGAGTCATAAAGTGGCTTGTGAAGGGGATCCTTGACTTGACACCTTATAGGTCTTACTACCTAGCCACCACGGGTGGCACCATGGCTCGTGGTGACCACCACGAGTTGTGAGGACCCTCGTGGCCTAGGTAGGCAGTAGCTAGGCAATGTTTTAGGTAGCCTAGGTTCCCAAACCATGGCCTACACCCAAAACCCTTAGACCTTGCCCTTAACTCTTAACGTTAACCCCCACGTTGAGGCTCTAGTTTAACCTATAATTTTCCGAGTCGTTATAGTTAAATAGGAAACTCATACAAGATACATAACAACATGAGGAGCATAAATCATGAAAACCCATTTTCTTACTAAACATGAATTTCATCAACAACATGCATAACATAAGGAAATCATAGAAAAGCTCATACAACACATATGACTTCCAAAACACTAAAACTCAAGAGGAAAAAATTACCTCAAGATTAAATAGGAGTAGAAGGAAAATATGAGGAAATCGGGACTTCATATCGGCCTCCCAAGTAGCACTCTCGACTAGATGATTCCTCCATAAAACCCTAACGGAAGCCATTTTCTTATTCCTCAATCTCTTGACTTGTCGGTCTAGGATTTCTACCGGAACTTTTTCATATAAAAGGCTTTCGTCAACTCCCAACCCTTCTAGCGGAATAATGGACACTGGATCTCCAATACACTTTTAAGTATAAAAACATGAAATACCGGGTGAACTGGGGCCAATTCATTTGGAAAATCCAACTCATATGCAACTTTCCCTATACGCTTCAAAATTTGATATGGGCCTACATAACGGGAATAAGTTTCCCTTTCTTGACAAACCTCCTCACACCCTTCATGGGTGAGATTTTCAAATAGACTCAATCATTAACTTCAAATTCTAGGTACGTTTTTCTCATTTGAATGGTGCGTTCCACTTGATCATGCATTTGAGGGTGAAAAGTCGTGCTAAGCTTAACTTTAGTACCAAGCCCTTTTTGGAGTGACTTCCAAAAATGCAAAGTAAATTGAGTACCCGATCCGAAATAATGAACAAAGTAACCCCATGTAACTTCACTATATCTCTTATGTAAAATTTAGCATAGTATTCCGTCGAATCAGAAGACTTGATGAGAATAAATGTAACGACTCTCCAAATGAAATAGGACAAACTAGAGCTTCACATGAGTTTCTTTGAGTTAATAACTTGTTAAAATAATGAATAATATATTTTGAAGTCAGTTTTAAAGAGTTTGTAAGTCAAATGTCAACGAACGATCAAGACATTCGGCAACTAGTCTTGTGTGTGCTAGTGTGTCTTTGCATGTTTTATGTGTTTTGATGTGTCGTTTGGAGTCTAAAATGAGTTGAAGGGAACCTAGAATAAAGATGGTCATGTTTAGACTCGAAACGTTTGGGTACAAATCCCTAAGGACCACCCTAAGGGTCCTTCAGGAGGACCCAAACGATTGCCAAAAAGCTGCCAAAGACAACCTCATTGACGACCCAATCGACGCCCTGTCAAAAGGGGGAGGGGACCCAAACCTCGTTGTGTGAGATTATCCCCCACTTAGAAGAGTATCTAACCCAAATGATGAAGCAGCAGGACGAGCCGTCGTCCAGTCGACGCCCCATTAATTAGGGTTGTCGATTGACACCTGCAATTTCTGCAGGGTCTTGGCCGACCTAGCAATTCGCCCCACATTCTAATTAAATGGTAGACGGTTATTTTAAGTGTTTTAATGTATTTTAAGTTAGTTTAAACACCTATACCTAGACTTAGACCCATTCTTCAAAATCAAAACCCCAAGTTCAAAAGAAGTTCTCTCAAAACCTCAACGGAAGCTTGAAGTCAAATTGGAGCTACGATTGAAGATTTAAATTGATTTCTTATACAATTTCGTGGTATTCTACTAATAAGGTATGGTAATTCTTGAATAACCTCTCATTCAAGGAGTCAAATTCAGAGGTTTTCGTAAGTGAGTCGGAGACCAATTTTCCCGATTTCGATTCTAGGCATGGGTTCATTGTCAAAATGTTTTATAAGTAATGATATTGATGTATTAATTTTTAATCAAGGTTTTAAAGATGATTTTCAATGGAATTACTAGAAGAAGCCATGGTTTGTCAAATCTCCTAAAATTGGTTTATAAAGTGGGTTTGATGAATGTGATGGGATATTGTTGAAATTGTGTTTATATTGTGTTGGATTGTTGTTATCTACTGCCATCCATGCCTAATTATGATGAATTGTTGGAGAATTGAGAAAGTGTGATCATGTCTTGGATGAAGGGTAAGTTGACCTTAAATTTTCTAATTCTTATTGAATTGATGTTGTATGGTATGATCCACTTACGACGGCGGTGTTTACTTAATGTATATGAATGTATATGTGAAATGTGATTATGGTCTTAAAGGCATTGAATGTGAAGTAAAGTGATGATATGAATTATATGTATAGAGATGATGAATTGTTGGAGAATTGAGAAAGTGTGATCATAGCCCGCATGAAGGGTAAGTTGACCTAAATTGTTCTAGTTCTTATTGAATTGTTCTTGTGTGGTATAGTCCACTTATGGTGGCGGTGTTTACTTAATGTATACGAATGTATATGTGAATTGTGATTATGGCCTTGAAGGCATTGAATGTGAAGTAAAGTGATGCTATGAAGTATATGTATAGAGATGTCTTATGAAGTTATGAATGTGTATCTTTAGGATATCATAACTAATTGAAGTATGATGTGAATGTAAAGTATGATTGTGTGGATTATGATAGATGTAGTATGATCATGTTAGAAGACAATGTCATGAATGATGGTGGTTATGTGAAGACTTTCTCACATATTCACACAATGAATGAATGAAGCTAATGAAAATGTAACAAATTAGAGTCTGCTACTGTGAAAAAATATGCTAGACGTGCTCAATTGGGTGAAATTTTCGAATTAGTTTTCTCAATAGAATTCTAATGAATGAATGGGGGATTTTGGGGTGGACATTATTCTTGAGTAGAGATGTAGTGTCTAGTAACAACCTCAATATTCCTAAGAGTTGTATAATGAATGAATGATAGGTTGAGGGTGAATACTCTTCGTGAGTAGAGATGTAGTACTCAAATATAACCTCTTGAGATGAGTACTCTTCGTGAGTTGAGATGTAGTACTTAGTAGCAATCTCTTAACCTATAGCTAGTAAATGTAATAAATGTCTAAAACTCTGTGGGGATTAATGGTTAGCACCGAGAGGATTTGACAAGGAGGTGGATACTCTTCGTGACAAGAGATGTAGTATCCAAATGTAACCTCTTGAGATGGGTACTCTTCGTGATTTGATATGTAGTACTTAGCAATCTCCTTATCCCTTAACTATGCGCTTGCATAAGACTAGCTAGTGGTGTTCCACGTAAAGTCTAAAAGAATGACCCTACCTTAGGCAGGTGGGGATCCCTCATCCGCTAGGGGTTAATACCGGGATTCCATATTAAGCTCTCATGGTCTACGTCGGGTAAATCTAGGCCCCACAAATGAATGTAATTAACTAGGTCTTCCTAATAGTGTGATACTTAGTGTAAGTGGTGGGATGGGACACCATCTATGCATTGCAGAAGTAGACATTTGGAGGGAGTCTTGGTGTGTCCTTGTAATGTTAATGAATGAATGGTTTACTATATGATGTTAATGAAGTAAGTTGAATTTATGTATAATGTTAATTAAACATGTTGGTCTTATGTCTAATGTCAATGAAGGCTATGTAAATGGTTGAATGTGATGTGCCTAGTCTAGGGTGGTTCCTAAGGAGCACTAAGTAGGAGTAGTAGAATGGGATGCTACTCTCATATTGCACTACGGTAACTTGGAGTTATCTTAGGGGATGGTTTTTATGTGGAGTTCTTAAATGCATAAATGTTTCCTCTAGTATCTCTAGTCATAATGTTGACTTGTGGAGTTGAGATGAAATGTCCTTATCTTTGGTAGTCTGAAGGATCACCTAGGTGTGTATTGAAGAGGTTGTATGGGCGGTCTCTTCATGTCTTACCTAGGTGGGTCTTAGGATAACTATGGATAAGAGTGTCTAAATGGTAAATGGGTTAAGTAATATGTTGAAAATTATGGAAGTATTACCTTGTGTGTTGATGATGACTTGTAATATATCTTGTACACTTGATTCATGAGGTTTTATCAAAATAGCATGAAAAGAATATTTCAACTATAGTGTCCTCTTTAAACCATATTTTGCATGATTGCCATACTTAGTGCTTAATTGTACTAATTCCATATTCTTCTCTATTTCTACAATTGTAGGTGGTTGCAAGTGAGGACTTCTAGATTTGAAGCTTGGGAAGTATATTTCTCTCAAAATTGGTATGTCCTCATATGTTCGAGGACATGGACTATGTTTCTAGTTTTTCTTTCATTAAAGACATTGTATAAGACCTAGTATCTTTTTTTCAATGTAAGGGGTCGTGTCCCATGATAAACATATGTGTCTAGGATGGCTCGTGATGATGAAACTTAGTTCTTCTTATGTTTTATGAAAGAGTTTCTTATTGAATTTATTGTGAAAAGTTCCGCACTACTTTCATACTTATGTAATGAATGAATGCTAAGAGGCTTGTATGAGACCTCCGAGAGGTCGAATACGCCGTGTGACACCTAGGGGGTACTCCCGGGTTGTTATAATAAATTGGGTTGATTTTGTCATTTTATCAATAATGACCTAAATAGAATCATTCTGCCTTCGGGTGCGAGGCAAACCCACAATAAAATCCATGTTCACATCTTCCCACTTCAAAGTAGGAAACGGAATATTTTGTGACAACCCTCCCATCCTTTGGTGCTCAACCTTAACTTATTTTAATTAGGACATTTGGCTACAAACTCTGCAATATCTCTCTTTATACCATTCTACCAATAGACTTCCCGTAGATCACAATACATCTTGGTGTCTTCTAGGTGAATAGAATACCAAGAACTATGAGCCTCTTCTAAGATTTCTCCCTCAACCCATCAACATCTAGAAGACATAATCGACCTTGATACCTAAGTATCCCATATCCCCCTTGGGAGAAACCCTTCATGGACTTCTTGAGTACCGACTCTTTCAATTCAGCCAATATAGGATCAAGGATTTGCTTAGCCTTCACATCCATCACAAAGGACGATTTAGACCCATTATGAACCATGACACCACCCTCAGTGGAATCCACTAGTTGAACACCTAACCGAGCCAACATATGCACATCAGGAACCAACTCTTTCTTTTCATCTTCTATATGGGCCACACTACTCATGGACAATCTACTAAGTGCATCCGCTACAACATTAGCTTTGTTGGGGTGGTAAAGGACACTCATGTCATAATCTTTCAAAAGTTCTAACCACCTTCTTTGTCGGATATTCAAGTCTTTTTGACTAAACATATATTGAAGACTCTTGTGATCGGTGAAGACATCCACATGGACTCCATACAAGTAATGTCTCCATATATTCAAGGCAAATACTACCGCCGCTAATTCAAGATCATGGGTCAGATGATTCTTCTCATGTACTTTGAGTTTCCTTGAAGCATAGGCAATCACTTTACCATTTTTCATGAGGACATATCCCAACCCAACTCTAGAGGCGTTACAATATACAACAAAACAATTCGTACCCTCCGGTAAGGTCAACACTAGAGAAGAAGTAAGTCTATCTTTCAACTCTTGAAAACTTTTCTCACAAGCCTCCGACCACTTAAACTTACCTTTATTTTGAGTCAAAGCCATCAACGGAGAAGCAATGGAGGAAAACCTCTCAACAAACCTCCTATAGTAACCGGCTAAACCCAAAAATCTTCTAATGTCGGAAGGAGTTAGAGCTCTAGGACAACTCTTGACCGCATTTGTCTTCATAGGATCTACCTCAATACCCATTCTTGACAATATGACCAAGGAAAGCTATGGGCCTTAACAAAAACTTACACTTGCTAAACTTTGCAAAAAGTTGTTAAACCGTAAAAACTTGCAACACAATTTTCAAATGACCCATATGTTTATTCTCATTCCTTGAATAGATCAAAATATCATTGATAAGCACAATCACAAACATATAAAGGTATTGTCTAAACACCCTATTCATCAAATCCATAAATGCCATCGGGACATTTGTCACCCCAAATGACATAACCACAAATTAATAGTGACCGTACCGGGTACTAAAGGTCGTATTTGGAATATCAACCCCTCTCACCCTTAATTGGTTATAACCCTAACGAAGATCAATTTTGGAGAAATAGCTAGCCCCTTGAAGTTTATCAAACAAGTCATCGATTCTCGGACTGGGATATTAATTGAAATGGTCACTTTGTTTAATTGACGGTAATCAATACACATTCTAAGAGACACATCCTTCTTTCTAACAAACAACACCGGAGTACTGTGATGTTTGTGTAATCAAGACATAACTTCCAATGCAAGTGTCTATAATCGTACAATAGTTTAGTAACCCAACCAAGGGTTGGGGTCGAGTTCCAAGGGAGTGGTTTTGAGAATTAATGGAAAAATAAATTTAGTTCTAATTAGTCGTAGCTAAAGACATTATCGATTAAAAAAATGATAAATCTAAGGGGTGACGCAAGCGTCAATTAACAATGGGGTTTGTCACGGGTAAGCCAAAATAGCAAAATTGCAAAAGAATACTAATCAAGGAGACATGGTTCATGGGAGGTGACAAGAATACATGATAAATGAGATCATTGGGTACATGCTTTTAGAAAATTCATAGAATAAATGTGACTAGGCTAGACTTTAAAGGGGATAACCTCTCTCTCTCGAGCAACTTACCCCATTTCAAATGGGTTCCTCTAGAACACCCACTTGCCGCATGAAGAACAACCTTCACCTCAGTCCACTCACTCTCTCAAGCCGAGTGTGTGGGAATGACGGATTTACTCTCTCGAGCTGAGCCTCATGTCGACCCACTCCTACTGGCCATCAATTTAGTAGTCTTAGTTTCACGACCTCTCTCTTGAGAAAGCCGAAAACACATATATGAAATTATATTTGCAACTACAACCTCATTAAGTTCATCCACTACTACTAAACGAAATCACATTTAAACTATGAATAAACTATCAGCAAGCCAGACTCAACATCTAATTTAACCCATATTCATAAAATCACACCCCAAGAATTGGGGTGTTAGCTAGACATGTATAAGAGATATAAATTTATATCAAAATGAGCTTGCATTCAAATGGGTATGAAGATTTAAGTCTTGTTACAAGCCAAAAGTGAAGAATCCAAGAGACCCAAGTCCAAATCCTTGGAGAGGAAACCATTTGAAGCTTCAAGTTCTTCAAAAACCCTCTTCAAACTTAGATCTCAAAATTAAAAGTTAAAATTCAATACTAAGAATTCTATCTTTAAAATCTCCTTCTAAGCTACAACTATCAACTAGCATTTATAGTTTTCAAAGAATTGTGCTGCAGTGGATCACTCGGCGACATTAGTTGAAATCCCAGATCAACTCGGCGATTTGACCTTTGGTATAGTTCATCACCGTCTTGCATTAGCCCAAATCATCATTATGTGTTGGATCATTATTAAACATAGTACTGCTTCCCGGAACTACTCGGTGATACGCCGACTACTCCTTTTCACCACCGATTTGACCACTCCTTCAAGGATGAGCACAACAAAAGGCAAGGAGAAGAAGTTTCGGCGACTCACCAAGTGGACTCCACAATCCTCCGGCCTTCATTTCTTCGTTCTTTCCAGGCTTTTTTTTTTTTTGCCAAGTAATGTCCATGCTTTGCCTCAAACTCAAAAATACCTGAAACCCAAGATTATTTATCAGTTATTGAGACAAAATGTCATGACCCGGGAGCACCCCCTAGTCGTAACACGGTGTATATGACCTCTCGGAGGTCTTATACAAGCCCTTAGAACACTTTCATCGCATAAACATAAAATAGTGTGGAAATTTAAATCTTTTTCATAATATAACACCAAACTAAAATTAGTCTCATTTAAAGACTTTTTAAGATACAATGGAAGTACTAAGTCTCAATGTAGCCATTCTTAACACATGGATACAACACCATAGGGACACGACCCTTACAACACAAAAACAACTACTATCGCGTACATGGACTTAAAAAAACTCTTAACATAAGGCACCTTGAATATTTAAGGACACACCCGAACATGGGAATAGTAATCCAAGCTCTTCATTCTAGGAAAGGTCCATAAGCCACCACCACCTACACTTTATGTAAAAAGATGAAGAAGAATAATGTTAATACAAGAATGCCCTAAGTATGATAAGCATGCAGAAACGTGCTTTAAAACGAACATTTGGTTGGAAACCATGCATCATGCCTTTTCAGAAAAACTTCATGAATCATTGATACAATAGGCACAACATAGACCACATACATCATCGTGCACCTAGAATCCATTCATAATAACACATAGATCCATTTATCACATTTAAGACACATTCAATACATACAATGCATTACCTTCCTTTTTATCTTAACTCATTTTCTCAAGCAACCCTTACGAAATACTTAGTGCAATGTATCACCTTAAGGTTACCAAAGGTGAACTTTCATATAACCTTCATCAATCCAACCACATATATATAAAGTCATGAGAAAATCATAAGACATAATCTTCACATAAGAACCATCACCAAAGACAACCCCTATGTCACACTAGTGCAATGTGCAAGTAGCATCCCATAATACTACTCACACCAAGTGTTCCTAGGAAGCCACCCTACACTAGGCACATCATATTCATCAAATCATAACATCTTTATTTAACATTAGACATAAGACCAACATACTTCATAACATCATATAAGAGCTCATTCATTTACTACATCTTTATTCATAACCCATTTAGTTCATATCCTAGGTAAACCACCCTCACAACCCCTGCACAAGCTCACTTGTGCAATTTACACATGGAGTCCCGTTCCTCAACATATACTAAGCAAACCCATTAAGAAGTAATAAGTGTAATTCACATGTATAATCATAATTCATGTCTTGACATAAGCAAAGTCACTTTAACATGCATTTATTTCAACATACATAAACCATAGTCCTTATTTCATAAAAGAACCTAATCATAACCTCCCTAAAGTCCATTTGTGCAATTCATAAGTAGTGTCCATAGTCCTACCTACACTAAGTAAATCTTTAAGAAGTCATGACTAGATTTCATATTCTTTACTTTCGGGAGACATAGCCATAACCGACATAGACCATCCGAGCTTCATGGAATCTAGTGTTCTACTCCCACACCGAAAAGAGAGGGTACTACTTGCCAAGGTAGGAAATTCATACATAATAGCTATATAAGCGGATCCACTAAGCTAAGAAATACAGGGGCACATAGTTATAGAACAAGGAGATTTCTACTAGAAATCTTAACTTATGTGGAGGTTTCTATCTCAGGAGACAATATCTATTTTGGGAACCCAGACTTGCTAAACGTGAGGGTTCTCTTGTGGGAAGCCATACTTGCTAGACGTAAGACCCCCAGTCTCATTTTTCATGTTCACTCGGTGCTAAGCTCAAACTCCCTTTAACATCTTTAAGCCTTTATTTAACATTAGTTCATAAAGTAGGCTTTAGAAACTTAAATCCCTCATATATCATATAGCTCAAAGGTTGCTAAAATGAGGATGACCTTTCATCATAGAACTTACATTATGTGAGAATGTCCTTTCACATAATCATACATTCATAACATAGTCTAGTTTAGAGTATAATTGAGAAAACCTTTCAAGAGACTCACTTTCACTAGATTATCATTAACCTTCTTCATTTATACATTCATGTGTGCATACATATGTGAGAAAGCCTTTCACATAAACACCTTTAGACAACACATGTTCATACTTCACACTAGTTATATACTTTTCATGCGAAGATATAAAGGTGCATATGAGAATTATCCTTTCAATCAACACCCTAAATATATCATACTCATAGTTATGAATGGGTGTGTGTACATATTGGTCCTCATAATGACATAATATCAACCACATTGGTATTGAGGGAAACTTCCCTTCAAAGAATCACAACACATTTAAAATATCCCTCCAGTCATGAACAACTCACATTCCATCATAGAAGAAAGAGCACATTCAACATTTGAATAAACAACTCCTAACATGTATGAGATCACACATTCACCTAGGGATCATATAAGTAGGGGTAATTCCACACTAGTACTTATCACAATCAAGCATGTAGACCTTACCTTACTCTAACATTCTCATACACATTATACTTCACATTATCAATAAACCTTAATCATGAAACTAACATTGATGAATACATACATAACCTTAATGGCACACCTTCATAAACATATGCATCATAATCAACTATTTTACTTTACATCTATTACCTTCAAAGACATGATCACAACATGCATATATATACAAGAAGTAAACACCGCCACCATAAGTGGACCAAACCACACAACATCAATTCTTATACTATAGACTAGAAGTTAGGTCACTTACCAAATCTCCAAGCCATGATTAACATAGATCAATCCTTAACCATTCATAATCCATAGATATAAATAACAATCAAATCTAACAATACAATCCAATTCAAGTACAATTCATTAACATAAAATCATATTCATAAAGACCCACATGATAGGCCAATTTTGAGAATTAGAGGATCATGGGTTCTTTAAGAAATTCCATTGGAAATCATCATAAAAACACTAATTCAACATTAATTCATCATTAGAATGATTTAGAAAATCGTTTGACAAGGAAACCATGTTTAGATGTAAAATTGGGAATTTTTGTCTTTGAATCACTTTTGAAAATCTTTGATAGAACTCCTTGAATGAAAGGTTATTCAAGAATCAAGAGTCACCATACCTTATTGATTGAATACCCATGAAAATTGAAGAAGAAATCAGTTGAAAACCCATCTTCTAACTTGAGCTTGACCTTGGCCTCCACTGGAGTTATGAGAGAATCTATTTTGGGAGGGAAGGGTTTAATTATTATTGAAGAATGAATTCTAATTTGAAGTTTCTATATTTTAATAATCTTTAAATACCCTAAAATAGGTAAAATAACCGTCCCCCAAAACACCCAAAACACCCCTACACTTAAATTGGACTTTTAGAAACGTCCAACTCGACTTTTATTGACATAGTCACAACTGGGACATGGGTGTGCGTCGTGGAGGCACCTCCCAGAATTGCTTCTCAACATTAATTTGAGGCAGAGAGGTGCGTGCCAAGCCCTCTATGCGGAGTCAACATTTGACGTCTGGGTGGGAAGCCTGCATCGCGGACTGGCTCCCATAAACTGCTGGTCAAGCTGTCCGGGCAGTTTTTCTTGGCCAAGGTTTGGGTCCTCCTCAAGGACCGTTAGAGTGGTCCTTGGGGAGTCGTACCCGAACGTTTTAACCCTAAAAATAATCATTAAGACACTTGGGTCACCTTCACTGATTTATGACTCCAAACGACACATGAAAACATGAACGACATACCAAAACACACCAACACATAAAAGACTAGTTTTCGAACGTCTTGGTTTTACCTTGGCGTTTGACTTCTAAACTCTTTAAAACTGAATTCTAAATCTATTCTTCATTATTAACAAGTCATTAACTCATAAAACTCATGTGAGTCTCTAGTTCATCCTATTTTGTTTTGAGGGTCATTACAATATCTCCTACTTGGGAACATTTGTCCTCCAATGGCACTAAATCTCTTAAAACACTTTTAAGGTTTAGAGACTCAAGCTAGCAGCTCACAACCATACCACAACAATACAACATAATAGTCAATGCACCAAACTTACAAGGAACACCAACTTTATATCATTATATACTCAATTCAACAGAAGCAAGTAGAAACTTCATTCACTAACTCATAATGCATCAAACACATAAACTTTTCTCATGTTCTTAGGAGTAACTACCTTGTCCTAATCATGACACGATCTTTACCCTTTTTATTTCATCATAGGGTCTAATATGCAATAACTTTCAAATCACACATATGCATGATCAACATTTCAACTCATGAGACAATTAAGCAATTCATACTAGCTGCACCCTAACATGAGGATTATATATCATCTACTAGTCTTATCATTTAATCATAATACTATCAAGAACATACATGACATTTCCATGTTTACTTATGTTCACGGAGGGACTACCTTCTTCTAGTCACAACATACATACATGGCACCATAAATCTCATATGCAAGCATTTCACAAAGGTCACTTCATTTAAGGAGAAATTCTCAACTTCTAACCAAAGCATGCTCATACTCCCTTCCTCATGAATTCAAATGTGCATTCACCATATCAAGATGCATAACAACATCAGAAACATGTAATTTACTAAAATTCCCTTTTTATGTAATAAGAATCCTTCACATGCATAACATAGTGTCATCTTGGATATGCATAACATATGGAGACCATGCAACTTATACTCATATGGAAGACTCCAAAACATATACAAGCTACTAGAAACTCTTTGGTCTCAAGATTGAGTAAGAATAGAAGGAAAAGATAGGGATATCAACAACCTTACTACTCAACTCATCATCCCCAACTTGGGGTAAACCCATCTAGGAGAACCTTATCTCATCCAAGAGAACTCTAACTTACCAACCTTACAAATCAAGCACAACATCCCCCTCTTGGGATCAAGTTTATTGCAAACCTTTTAAGCATCACCTCATTCCACTTTAAGGGAGGAACAATTTCTCACTAAATCTTCACTACACTCCATTAGGTGAGGATTTCAAGAATGCAAAAATGAGTATCTATACCACTAAACTTCATATGTATCACCCAAAGTGGTTCTCATTTATGGAGAAACTTAAGGAAGTTCAAATGTAGGAATATTAAGGGCACTCTAAACCTTACCATCTAGGAACATTATCCCCCACTTGGGGTGAGCTTAATCAACTCTTTATCACATCATACCCTTATCATCACCGTTGGTGTAATTTTCCAACCAACCATGCCTAGGTATTAACTAAGCACTCTCTCCGAGTGACCATACTTAAGATCAATCTTAAAAGACAACTAACCTCTTGAGAGTTGGTCAACATTTTTTCTATTGTCCTTCCCATGAACTAAGGGGTACATGCAACCTTCCAAGTCAACCTTAGAGCAAAACACTATCCCAACTCATGGAATGAAGCCCCTTCTTCCCCTCTTAGTAGTAAGCCTACACAAGAACTCCAATCCACACAAGGACAATGATGAAACATTACTTATACAGAAGGGCAACTTTCAACTCACACTATTTACCACATTCCTCGAAAACTCCTCAAGTCTACACCATAACTTTTTACTATCATTGCACATAACCATAAGGTAACTCATTATCCGAACTAGGACTTCATTCTACCATAACAACTCTTATCATACTAGAACTACATCACAATACAACATTCTCAATATAATGCTTCAAATCTCATAGGTCACACATAGACATGATTGGCATCACAATACAATATTCTAAATATACCTTCACATATGCTCATCGAGTCACAAAAATCAAAATAAACATTAAAACTCACCTTTTCCTCCCTCAATTCCTTGAAACATCACCCCTTCCAAGTAATCATATCTGGAAGACCAACAAACAAGGGAAATAATCGAGAGATCATATGGAGTTAAGCTGTATGGAACATCATAAGAATAATGAATAAAGTGAAACTTCTATCATCCTATAGCCTCTCGCTCATAGATGTGTCACAACTCACATTGATGAACAAGACTTTACTAGACGTGGCTCATGAGTCTTTGAATCCTAAGGACCATTTCATAACCTTATGCTCTGATACCAAGTTTGTCACGACCCGAGAGCACCCCCTAGTCATCACATGGCGTATTCGACCTCTCATAGATCTTATACAAGCCCTTAGCATACTTTTATCGCATAAACATAAAATAGTGCAGAAATTTAAAACTTATAATAATATAACATAAAGACTAAAATTCATCTCATTTGAAGCCTTTTTAAGATACAATGGAAGTACTAGGTCTTTATATAGCCATTCTTAACACATGACAATAACACCATAGGGACACGACCCTTACAACACAAAAGCAACTACTATCTCGTACATAGACTTAAAAAAACTCTTAACGTAAGGGTCCTTGAATCTTTAAGGACACACCCGAAATTGGGAATAGTAATGCAAGCTATTCATTCTAGGAAAGTTCCATAAGACACCATCACCTACACTTTGTGTAAAAAGATGAAGAAAAATTATGTTAGTACAAGAATGCACTAAGTATGATAACCATGAAAAAACATGCTTTAAAAGGGACATTTGGTTGGAAACCATGCATCATGCCTTTTTAGAAAAACTTCATGAATAATTGATACAATAGGCACAACATAGAACACATACATCATCATGCACCTAGAAGCCATTCGTAATAACACATAAAGACATTTATCACATTTAAGGCACATTCAATACATACAATGCATTACCTTCCTTTTTATCTTAACTTCTTTCCTCAAGAAACCCTTAAGAAATACTTAGTGTAGTGTATTACCTTAAGGTTATCAAAGGTGAATAATTCATATAGCCTTCATCAATCCAACCACATATATTCATAAAGTCATAAACACGTCATAAGGCATAATCTTCACATAAGAACCATAACCCAAGACAACCATCAAGTCACACTAGTGCAATGTGCAAGTAGCATCCCATGATACTACTCACACTAAGTGTTCCTAGGAAGCCACCCTAGACTAGACACACCACATTCATCAAGTCATGACATCTTCATTTAACATTAGACATAAGACTAATATACGTCATAACAATAAAATCTCATTCATTTACTACATCTTTAGTCATAACCCATTTAGTTCATATGATAGGTAAACAACCCTCACAACCCCTTCACAATCTCACTTGTGCAATGTACACATGGAGTCCCCTTCCCTCAAATATACTAAGCAAATCCATTGAGAAGTCATAAGTGTAATTCACATGCATAATCATAATTCATGTCTTGACATAAGTAAAGTCACTTTAACATGCATTTATTTCAACATACATAAACCATAGTCCTTATTTCATAAAAGAACGTAACCCTAACCTCCCTTAAAGTCCACTTGTTCAATGCATAAGTAGGGTCCTACCTACACTATGTAACTCTTCAAGAAGTCATGAGTAAAGTTCATATTCTTATCTTAGTTCAGTTCTTAACTTTCGGGAGACATAGCCATAACTGACATAGACCATCTAAGCTAATTGGAATTCTGTGTTCTACTCCCACACCAAAAAGAGAGGGTATTACTTGCCAAGGTAGGACCTTCATACATAATTTCTATCTAAGGGGATACACTAAGCTAAGACCTACGGGGGCACGTAGTTAAGAAAACAAGAATATTGCTAGTAGAAACGTTAACTTGCTAGATGTGGAGGTTTCCTTCTCATGAGACAACATCTTTGTTGGGAACCCAGACTTGATAAATGTGAGGGTTCTCTGTTGGGAAGCCGGACTTGCTAGACGCCCCACTTTTATTTTTCATGTTCACTCGGTGCTAAGCTCAAATTCCTTTTTTAAACATCTTTGAGCCTTTATTTAACATTAGTTCATAAAGTAGGCTTTAGGGACTTAACTCCCTTATATATCATATCGCTCAAAGATTGCTAAGATGAGAATGACCTTTCATCATAAGACCTACATTATGTGAGAATGTCCTATCACATAATCGTACATTCATAACATAGTCTAGTTTAGAGTACAATTGAGAAAACCTTTTAAGAGACTCATGTTTACTAGATTATAATTAACCTTCTTCATTCATACATTCATGTGTGTGTATACATATATGAGAAAGCCTTTCACATAAACACCTTTAGACAACACATGTTCATACTTCTCTAGTCATATACTTTTCATGAATAAAAAGATATAAATGTGCATATGAGAATTATCCTTTCAATGAACACCCTAAATATATCATACTCATAGTTATGCATGGTGTGTGTGTACATATTGGTCCTCGTAATGACAAAATAACAACCACATTGGTATTGATGGGAACTTTCCTTCAAAGGATCACAACACATTTACAATATCCCTATAGTCATGAACAACTCACATATAGAGCATTTTAGGGATTCTAATCCACACACCTACATTCCATCATAGAAGACAAGAGCACATTCAACATTTGAATAGACAACTCCTAACATGTATGAGATCATACATTCACCTAGGGATCATATAGGTAGGGGTCAGTCAACACTAGTACTTATCACAATCAAGCATGTAGACATTACCTTACCCTAACATTCTCATACACATTATACTTCACATTATCAATAAACCTTAATCATGATACTAACATGGAGGAGTGCATACATAACCTTCATGGCACACCTTCATAAACATATGCATCATAATCAACTGTTTCACTTTACATATATTGCCTTCTAAGCCATGATCACAACATGCATATATATATACAAGAAGTAAACACCGCCACCATAAGTGGACCAAACCACGCAATATCAATTCTTGTACGATAGACTAGAAGTTAGGTCACTTACCAATTCTCCAAGCCATGATCAAAATAGATCAATCCTTAACCATTCATAATCAATAGATATACATAATAATCAAACTAACAATACAATCCAATTCATGTACAATTCATTAACATAAAATCATATTCATAAAGACGCACATGATAGGCCAATTTTGAGAATTAGGAGGATCATGGGTTCTTTGAAAAATTCCATAGGAAATCATCATAAAAACACTAATTCAACATTAATTCATCATTAGAATGACTTAGAAAATCATTTGACAAGGAACCCATTTTTAGATTGAAAATTGGAAATTTTGGTCTTTGAATCACTTTTGAAAATCTTTGACAGTACTCCTTGAATGAAAGGTTATTCAAGAATCAAGATTCACCATACCTTATTGATTTAAGACCTATGAAAATTGAAGAAGAAATCAGTTGAAAACCCATATCCTAGCTTGATCTTGATCTTGGCCTCCAAAGGAGTTTTTAGAGAATCTATTTCGGGAGGGAAGTGTTTAGTTTTGAAGAATGAATTCTAATTTGTGGTTTCTATATTTTAATACCCTAAAATAGGTACAATAACTGTCCCCCAAAATACCTAAAACATCCCTACACTTAAATTGGACTTTTAGAACGTCCAAATCAACTTTTATTGACGTCACAACTGGGACATGAGTGCGCATTGCAGAAGCACCTCCCAGAATTGCTTCTCAACATTAATTTGAGGCAGAGAGGTGCGTGCCAAGCCCGCGACGCAGAAGAAACATTTGGCCTCTGCGTGACAAGCGCACTTTGCAGACTACCTCCCATAAACAACTAGTCAAACTGTCTGGGCAATTATTAGTGGCCAAGGTTTGGGTCCTCCTCGTGGACCCTTAGAGTGGTCCTTGGGGAGTCGTACCCAAACGGTTTGACCCTAAACATGATAATTAAGACACTAGGGTCACCTCAACTGATTTTTGACTCCAAACGACACATAAAAGTACGAACGACATACGAGAACACACCAACACATAAAATACTAGTTCTTGAACATCTTGGTCGTCCCTTTACATTTGACTTCCAATCTCTTTAAAACTGACTTCTAAAGCTATTCTTCATTATTTTAACAAGTCATTGACTCATAAAACTCATGTGAGGCTCTAGTTCATCCAATTTTATTTTGAGGGTCATTACACAAAATATGCATTTGAGGACACTAAAACTATCAAAACATCGCCCTAAATCTGTCCAATTTGTGGACTTATCAAAACCCCCAACTTAAAATTTTACTTGTACTCAAGTAATACTCTAGTTCAACAAGGATGTCTCAAAAATTGCTACACAAGATTCAATAATGATGTACTCAACAAGGCTCAATTTACTTATGCAAGGATCAATTGTGTACCCAATGATTCAAGTTGTGACACACCATTACCAAATATTCTCAAGCTCGCAATACTTGTTTCAAATGCAAGTTCAAGCTCAACTAAAACATTCAAATGCCCTCATACAAAGGATGATTCCATATTCACACACAAAGGTTTAATCAAAGTTCCCAAAATCAAATACAACACTCTCTCTCAAAAAGGACACAATGCATGCTTTCACCCATAGGTTTGCCCGTATTTTCCAATCAACATTTGCTTCAACTCTCTCATGATCAAAAAGGTCTTTTAAGGCTTATAATGGGGCTGAGTGCAAAGGTATGATTATTTAGGCTCAGTGACAATGATATTCATGTAATGTGGTGCCTACAAAACTTTCTTTCCTTCCTTTTGTCAAGTTTATTAGTGCTCACAAGTCATCCCTTTATTCCCTTTTCCATATCGTGTTGGAAACCCTTTTTTTTTTTCAAATTTATTTCAAAACTTTTTCATTTTCATTCTTTTTTTATATGGAGGGGTTCCATTTCCCCCCCTCTAACACATGGATAGAAGGGATTCTTCTTGTACTCTTTGATTTCCCTTTTCTTTTCACCACACCCCCAACTTAGGATTTATGCCTAAGTTGGATATTTCAAACAGACCAAAAATCATGAGGATTATGGGAAATGGAACAAGAAAGGTCTTGTTTTCATCAAGTTTCTTCCAAATAAAGGTAAGGCTCAAGGGGTGTTCAAGAGAGGTTCACACTCTCACAAGCTGGGTCACAAAAGAAGCATATGTCAATTTGGCTCACACTTTACAAAGTTGCCTAAGATCATATCAAGAGAAAGCCTTACTTAGTCAACCAGACCAAGTGGGCAAATTCTAGGTGTATTGATGCACAGTTCAAGGTAAGCTTATCACACAAAGCATCGATACTAAAGTCAAACAAGACTTCACACTTTTCCTAGTGTGCAATGGTCATCACAAGAGAATCAATTGATACATGTCTAATCACAGTAAGATGCAAAGAGTTCACATATTGTCTATGGAACTTCATTTGGTCTCATCGTAGCCGTACATTCTTGTTCGTTCGATGGTAAACACTATTGAAGTAATTGGTATTGATCAAAACCAAGACTCAAATTTGCCAAGGAACAACCACATTCAAGTGCATACAAGAAGTGGAGAAAATTTGTAATTTTTTTTCCTAAAGGGTCAAAATCTTTTTTTAGTTATAAGAAAAAAGAGGCATAATCTCAAACATTCACAAAAAGAAGGGTATAACACAATTTAAACTAAACAACCCAAATATAAACACAAAACACAAGCGTCAATTAGAAAAGTACTCAAAAGGTCTCCTCACCTCACCACAATTATTAACATTTGTCCTCAAATGCAAATATGATTATCCAAAATTTAAAAGTAATGAAAGACAAAGAGGGAGATAAAGAGTGGATCATGTCTAAACAGTCGCTCCATCTTTCTGTGTATCACTGACTAGGGTAACAGTTTGGCCTCGGGCCTGAGTACTGTGGGTAACACCAGAAGGACCAACTCCACTAGAGACAACAAAAAGAGTGTCTTCCATAAAAGCTTGTACAACTGCATCTATCATAATTGCTTCAATTTCTGTTAGGTCCTTGTACGCAGCTTCAACTGTTTCCTCGAGTATTTCCTCGTCTGTCTCTGCCTCTGACTAAGGATCGACAGTCTGCTTAACTCTATGCTTATTTTTGGTGGTAGCAGAAGGTGTTTCTGGCACATTTGGGATCTCCATTGTTTCGAAGACCATGGACATATCAGTGGCCTTCAACCATTCCATAACAGTAATGACGACCTTTAGTGTTGTAACTTTCTTTATAGCCCTTTGGTCATGCTCTCATATTGCTATTCTTGCCTCAAATGCGTTGATTATAGCTATCATCGGTGTCACAACATCAGTGAGGGCAATTTGAATCATACCAAGGATGGAGTTCTCGAATCTGAATCATACCAAGGACCAAACCTTGCTTCACCTTTCTTCTTCTTCTTCTTCCTTAGAGTTCTAGAGAGAGGTTTTTTGGGGGAAAAGTTGATTTTGATTTGGGATGTAGAAATTATGATTTGGATGAGTTAGTTTAAGGACTTAAAAACCTTATATAGTTAGTTTTATTTAGTGCAAAATATCGTCACTTAACTTTTAATAAAAATTTAAAACCCCAAAACACCCCTAAGTGTAACTGCTAAATGGCAGTTCCCAGGCCACATCCACTCCGACCACTAATGGATCGTGGGAGGACCCACGAACCGTGCTAGAAAGCCGTGGTAGGAGTATGAGGGATGGTTTTTGGGGCCTTGACCAACGAGCCTCACCCATAAGGTGTGGGTCCACCTACTGAAGTATAACCGAAAAGAACGGAATTGAATGCAAATAACCAAGTGCTAATCATGAAGATAACATGTTCAACTGTAAACTGATATAAATGCTAAAAACCTGGTCAAACGCACTAAGATTCTAATTGTGGGAGATACTATTAACCGACCTAAACCACATGAGCTAAACGTGGATTCTTATGTATACGATTCATCAAGAGGACCCAATATACTTTGACAGGGGTATAAAGGCACGACATGCATGATCACTAAATCTGATGCCCCATAGAGGAGACTTATAATTCTACGGGGGCATATCGTTCCTTAACTATGAGGGAACGCTGAACCCTAGTCCAACTCGGTGGTAATTCTACCACAATTGAATACTTATATGACTGAAATGTAATTCAATTACTGAATATCTCAAAATGCTGAGATGCTAACTCAGAATGCAACAATTATATACTAATAATGTGACATTCGAAATCTGAGCATGATTATCTGTTTAACTGACCTGTATAATGTAATTCATGAACTGAGATAATCTATACAAACTAGGGTTCTGAGTAATATGCATGTAATTAAACTAAATTATTAATGGGTGAAAGGAACCCACTAGTGAAATCCCACTTGGTAACAAAATCTATGGAGAATCCTTTAGATTTTAGGGCTAAAACTTGAAGAACATTGTTGCTTGTTTTTGAAAGAAATCGGTGCCTCTTTATCTTTTTCATTCTAATTTGGATGATTTTTGGAGAATCAGGATTCTGGGTATGTCTGACTAGGTTATTAGACTTATACTAAGTAAAATAGCGTAGTTTAGGCATCAAACGACGTAGTTTAAGTGCTTCAGTACATAGAGAAAAGACCAAAATGACCCTAATTTAAAAAGTAAACGAAGGCCATCCACGAAGGGACTGACGGTCCTTCGTTTGGACCACTGTCCATCAACTGGATCCGTCGTTCATTGTCTGCCCGACTGGGCGTCATTAAAAAAAGCATAACTTTTTACTCTGAGCTTGGATTTTTGTAAACTCGTTGACATTGGAAAGATGATTCAATTATATCTAATTTTATAGTTCATGGGCCACCTAATTCATTTTGTGCTCAAAGATATCACGGTTTGAAGCTCACCAGTAGTCATTTTCCTCTAATTGAGTGCTAACCCTCACCTACGGTCCATAGGTCAAACCACAGACCGTATTGGTCGACCGTGGGTGGGATAAGAGAGCATCAAACCTTAGAACCCCAACGAAAGAACCAACCTACGCTTCATGGGTCCATCAACGGACCGTGAACCATGACAGTATGTGATATCCTTAGACCTTGAATTTTCCTTATGGGACTGAACCATGAGACCTCACCTACGGTACGACCTAGGGGTGTACAAGCCAAATCGTAAAGTCAAACTGAACCGAATAACCAAATAGAACCGAAAAAAATGATTTGTGGTTTGGTTTGGTGGTAGGAAAAAAACCCAACCACTCTTTGTTTGGTATTAAAAGAAAAAAAGTCAAACCGAACCCAAATTAAACCGACATATATAAAAAAGATTATTTATAATCTACTTTTTAAATATATTTTTAGTTAGTTTATAGTTTTTCATGTTTATATATTTTATTTCAAATTTGGGCTAGTAAAATTTGTGTATTAAGATCCGTAGTTACAATTAAATTTTTATAGTTTTTCAAATTTGAAGTTAACAATTTATTTTGCAAATATTTTGTTTTGTATACAATGTGACTATAGCCTTTAATCTTATTAATTTAACATAATGAACATTGATATTTCAAAAGAATATTCTGTTCTCATATGAATTTTACCGTCTTTTCGAAATTTCTATTCATTAAACATTTTTAGTTTAGCTTATCACACAGGTAAGTGAAAATATATTTGATCTCTTTTTCAAGTACCGTATAGTTGTAAAAACCCGAAAGAACCCGAAAGAACCGATTAAAGACGAAATCGATAAAACTGACTTTATGTGGTTTGATTTGGTTTTTAGATTTAATAAACCGAAATAATTGTTCAGTTTTTAAAAAAAAAATGAAAAACCAATCCAAAACAAATTGACCTATGTACACCCCTAGTTCTACCCACAGTCCTTGTGTGGTTCCGTTGGTATCGACACCAGTTTTTTGAAAAATAGGATTTTCTCCATTTTTGAAATCCGAGGTGTTACATAAGCTTCTTCTTCTCTTGAAATAGATATCCAAAAGAAATGATTTACTACTAAATACATTATTTTAATAGGTAATAAACTATTTAAGATTCTTTCTTACCTTGAGACTCTTCTTCATTGATTGCATTAGCATTACTAACTAGGATATCTTCCTTTTTAAATACAATAAGGAGGTTCAAGCTCCTTTATTACATTCCATAAGTCTATACAAAAAGGAAAAATTACATGGTAAAACAAACATATACTAGTTAATTTGTCATTATACCTAAAGTTCTAGTTAATTACCACTCGCGTTCAACATTAAGTGATAATTACTTGGGTTGGAATTAGAAATTTGTGCAATTTCCACATTTGTATAACTCAAAATTTGTATAAAGTCATTTCTATAACTTTTGTATAATATAATTTTGTATAATATAATTGTATAAATGTGTAAAGTTCAGATATTTGTGTTTGTATAAGTTTGTAATTTCGATTTTATAAAAAAATAGCTCAATTGTACAAACATACCCACAAATTGTACAAACTCAAAAATTATAGAAACCCGCAAATGATACAAACGAGGCAGCTTAAACTGTTGCTATATTTCATAAATATGCAAATTGTAGATATGGTGTATAATTAAACTTAATATAGTGGATATTTGCGAAACTTTCCCATACAAAATAGGCCAAAGAACCCCAACAAAAAGAAACAGTAAAACATGGCCCAGTCCATTAAATGAACCTGCTAGCTCTTATATCAAGACCCTAAAAAGTAGGGTTTCCAATTGAGCTCAGGTATTTCCTCCTTTATGTCGCCGTTCGAAGCTTTCTCGAATTCAACCTTCCTTTTTCATTTCTGTATGGATCATCAACTCTTTCTTCCTCTTTCTTTTTTGTTCCTCATAGTCATTACTAAATCTTTCACTTAAATGAGGCAAACATTCATATAATCATCTGATTCAATCCCTGTTATTGTAAATTCGATTTCTATTGCGCTTAGATCAAATATAATGACGTCAAAGTGAGAACGAGGATTGTATTTGAACATCAAAAGTGTTTGGTACTTATTAAGTAATACTCATTGAAATTATTTCATCCTTTGGCTAGTGAAACTTGACTTGAGAATGTTTCAGTTCAACCTCTCATACGTTTTCACTGCAAAATCTCAAGACAGACAATGCTTAATTTGTCCTTGCAATGTCTGTTGACAAATTCTTCTAGAATCCTCTATGGGCAAAAATGAATTTAGTTTTATACATCTACTAATCTAAAATACTTTGTCATTATAAACATGTTCAGAGAAGGCATAGGAGAAAATGAGATCAACAATCCTGACCAATGTTAGTTTCTTTAGGCGAGCGATCTTCAACCTCAATTCTCCTAATTAAAATATTTAGGAGAACTGAGTTCAAGATCGCTCGCATGAAGAAACTCAACATTGGTTAGGACTTTGATCTCATTTTCTCCGATGCCCTCTCCGAACAAGTGTATAGTGATAAAATATTTCAGATTTGTAGAACCTTCCATTATTACACTACCCAAGGCAACTTGGTGCACTAAGAATCCTAGATTTAAAGAACCTTGCATGATTTCACTATTCAAGGATTCAGTGCACTAAGTATCTTAGGATTGTAGAACCTTCCATGATTTCACTACCCAAGGGCAACTTAGTGCACAAAGTATTTAAGGTTTGTAGAATCTTTCATGATTTCACGACCAAAGGGTAACTGGATACCGGATTTTGAAGATTATTACTCAAAAAGTATTGAATCATTAATATAATGTTCGTTGTCATTTTATTGTCATTATATTTAATCTAAGTGTTATCCAAATATAAAGATTGAATCAAATAATTTTATAGATATTTTGCATTATTCTTGTGAAAATTTGAGCCATGGGCCTTAGTAGAGGAGCGAAAAACAAAAGGACAAGAATGAAAATGAAAGGATGATATTTCAGATAGTAATGCGAATGTAATTGATGAAGAAGAGTCTCAACAGAAGAAAGCATCCTAAATGGTTTATTATCTATTAACATAATGTATCAAGTAGTAATATATTTCTTTTGGGTATTTATTTCAAGAAATAAGTGAAGGTTGCGAGGAGCACGAACAAACCCCAACATTGATACTCGTAAGAGAAATAGCTTGTTAACTTTGTCAAACTAATTAATAGCTTGTCATTGGTATAGTTAGATACTTGTATATATCAACATGAGTATAACTTATAAGTAAGATCCTTAATCTTCCCTAAATCCAAGTAGTAACTCTCATGTTTCAATTTATGTGATTTCATTTGAATATACACAATTGTTTAAGAATATAAAATAAAGATCATTATCGAAAATAGTGATTATAAACAAGTCTTAACATTAATATATATGATCATAAGACTTACAATACTTGAGGTCTTAAAATTTCTATGGCATTTCAAATGAAATAATATTGTAGTAGTTGTTATACTTATATCAAGTTTGATACAGATTAAGAGAACAAAAAAAATAGTGGAAGTGAAGAAGATGTTTCAACGAAGAGCAGTCGATACAACATGGTAAACTTAATAGTGACAATTCATATTATGAAACTGTTATAAAAAAGACTATCACGACTCGAAAACTCAAATCATATTGTAGTACTCTCAGGCATTCATTTCTTCACTCTTTTAAGATTTTTGATCCTTTTTGTGGTATAGTGTCTATGCTTTCCTTAAATATTCAAATACATGAAACTTAATAGTTTTCATCAGATATTGAGATAAAATAAGCATTTGAGGACACATATTCTATTAAAATATGGCCCTAAAAGAGTCTAATTTGTGGACTCATCAGACACATAGTTTATGGGATAAGGAGATTGCTACTAGAAACTCGCCCTTTCTAGCGCGGGAGCTTCTATATCAAGAAGATACTTTATAGAAACCTGCACTTTCTAACGGGGGAGCTTCCATCTCATATTCAATATCCACTCGGTGCCAAGCATAATTCCCATGGAGTATATATTAAGTCTTGCCTTAAGTTTATATTTGTGGAAGAATGCATTGGCACTCAATCCAATATAATTCATAAGATAGATCATAGATTCAATAGGTGAGAATACCGTTTCAACCTTAGAATCATCATAATTGTGAGGAAACCTCCCACAACATTTCACATTCATACATAAGTGTGTACATGAGGATATTCATCCAACAACACAACAATTATATCATAAGCATATTCAATCAACACATCTAGAATAACTACATTAAACATAGATGATAATATAATTCAAGTAGTTCAATTACTAGATGCATAATTTTATCATATTCTACTTGCATCAATCAATACCCACACTTTGAGATCAAAATTGAGATAAGAGGGAAATTCAAGGATTCTTGGGGAAATCAACATAAAACCATATAAAATCATGAATATATCCATAATTAAACATAATTCAATCAATAAAAACAAATTTCAAAGGAATCCATGAGATTGAAGTCAAATCCTAACTTTTGGGATTTTCTAGCTTTGAAATTTAGGGTTTTGGAGGGACTCCATGGATGAAAACTATCTATGGATGAAGGACTACCATATTTTAGTGAAATCCAATGAATTTGAGTGAAAAATCTTGTTCCTTCAACCCTAGCTTCACCTTTCTTCTTCTTCTTCTTCTTCTTCTTTTTCCTTGGAGCTCTAGAGAGAGTTTTTTGGGGGAAAAGTTGATTTTGATTTGGGATGTAGAAATTATGATTTCGGTGAGTTAGTTTAGGGACTTAAAAAAACTCTTATAGTTAGTTTTATTTATTGTAAAATGACGTCACTTAACATTTAATAAAAAATGAAACCCCCAAAACACCCCCTAAGTATAATTTTTAAATGACAGTTTCCAGGCCCCATCCACGCCCACCACTGAAGGACTATGGGAGGACCCACAAACCGTGCTAGAAAGCTATGGTAGGGGTCTGACGGATGGTTTTTTGGGCCTTGACCAACGACCCTCACCCATGACTGGTGGGTCCACCTACTGAAGTATAACCGAAAAGAGCTGAATTGAATTCAAATGACCAAGTGCTAATAATGAAGATAACATGTTGAACTGTAAACTAATATAAATGCTAAAAACCTGGTCAAATGCACTAAGATTCTGATTATGGAAGCTACTATTAACCGATATAAACCACGTGAGCTAAATGTGGAGTCTTATGTATACGATCCATCGAGAGGACCCAATATACTTTGTTTGGGGTATAAAGGCATGACATGCATGATCACTAAATCTGATGCCCAATAGAGGGGACTTATAATCCTACGGGGGCACGTAGTTCTTGAACCATGAGGGAACGCTAAACCCTAATCCAACTCAGTGCTAAGTCTACCCCAATTGAATGTGTATATGAAAAAAATGTAATTGAAATATTGAATAGCTCAAAACGCTGACATGCTATTTGAGAATGCAACAATTATATACTAATAATGTGACATTCGAAATCTGAGCATCATTATATGTTTAACTGACTTGGAAAGTGTTATTCATGAGCAAAGAGATTCTACCCAAACTAGGTTCAGAAAAATATGCATGGAATTATACTAAATTATCAAGAAACAAGTTATTTCGATCAAGGAACCATAATCACAATAAATCTTAAAAATCTTGAAACCCTAGGTCTAAACAATTTATGATAATCTGAAGAACTAACTGAATTCTAGGGACCTAATGGGTGAAAGGAACCCACTAGTGAAATCCCACATACGTGGTGACAAAAACTACAGAGAATCCTTTAGATTTTGGGGCTAAAACTTGAAGAACATTATTTCTCATTTTTGAAAGAAATTGGTGCCTTTTTATCTTCTTTTCGTTCTAATTTGGATGGTTTTTGGAGAATGAGGATTCAGGGTATGTCTGACTAGGTTATTAGACTTATACTAAGTAAAACAACCTAGTTTAGGTATCAAACGATGTAGTTTAAGTGCTCAATGCATAGAGAAAAGACCAAAAGTACGCTGACATAAAAGTCGACGAAGGCCATCCATGAAGGGACTGACGATCAGTCGTTTGGACCACCGTTCGTCAACTGGATCCGTCGTTCATTGTCTGCTCGATTGGGATTCACTAAAACAGGCAGAACTTTTTACTCAAAGCTTGGATTTTTGTAAAATCGGTGGCGTTGGAAAGATGATCCAATTATCTTTAATTTGATAGTTCATGAGCCACCTAATTCATTTTGTGCTAAAAGGTATGACGGTTTGAAGCTGACCCAACAATTATTTTTCTCTAATTTAGTGCTAACCCTCACCTACAATCCATAGGTCAAACCACTGACCGTATTGGTCGACCGTGGGTGGTATAAGAGACCATCAAACCTTAGAACCCCAACGATGGAACAAACCTAAGCTTCGTGGGTCCATCAACGTACCGTGAACCAAGAGAGTAGGTGACATCCTTAGACCTTAAATTTTCCCTATTGCACTGATCCATGAGACCCCACCTATGATACATGGTTCCACCTAGGAGTGTACAAGTCAAACCGTAAAGTCAAACTGAACCGACTAACCAAATCAAACCAAAAAAATGATTTGTGGTTTGGTTTGGTTAGTTTGGTGGTTGAAAAAAACCCGACCACTCTTTGTTTGGTATTAAAAGGAAAAAAATTCAAACCGAACCCAAATTAAACCGGCATAATACACACGCGCACGCGCGCGCGCGCGCACACACACACACATATATATATATATTTGTTTTATTTATAGATAAAAATATTATTTATAATCTACTTTGTTAATATATTTTAAGTTGGTTTATAGTTTTTAATGTTTATATATTTTATTTCAAATTTGGGCTTGTAAAAATTTGTAAAATTTTTATTTTATATTAAGATATGAAGTTACAATTCTATTTTTTTAGTTTTTCAAATTTGAAGTTAACAATTTACTTTGCAAATATTTTGTTTTGTTTTCTGTTTGACTATAACCTTTAATCTTATTAATTTAACATAATGAACGTTGATATGTCAAAAGAATATTTTGTTCTCATATGAATTTTACCGTCTTTTCGAAATTTCTATTCATTAAAATTTTTTAGTTTAGCTTGTCACATAGGTAAGTAAAAATATATTTGATCTCTTTTTCAAGTACCGTATAGTTGTAAAAACCCAAAAAACCCCTAAAGAACCGATTAAAGCCGAAAATGAGAACCGACTTTATGTGTTTTGATTTGGTTTTTATTAGATTTAATGAACCAAAATAATTGTTTTAGTTTTTTTTTAAAATGAACAAATTGACCTATGTACACCCCTAGTTCTACCCACGGTCCTTGGGTGGTTTCGTTAGTATCGACACCAGTTTTCTAAAAAATAGGATTTTCTCCATTTTTGAAAATCCGAGGTGTTACATAATCTTCTTCTTCTCTTGAAATAGATATCCAAAAGAAATAATTTTCTACTAAATACATTATGTTAATAGCTAATATACTATTTAATAAATCTCTCTTACCTTGAGACTCTTCTTCATCAATTGCATTGGCATTACTAACAAGGATATCTTACTTTTAAATACAATAATGGAGGTTGAAGCTCCTTTTATTCCATTCCATAAGTCTATACAAAAAGAGAAAATTACATGGTAAAACAAACATATACTAGTTAATTTGTCATCATAACTAAAGTTTTAGTTAATTACCACTTGCGTCCAACATTAAGTGATAATTACGTGGGTTGGAATTAGAAATTTGTGCAATTTCCACATTTGTATAATTCAAATTTTTTATAAAGTCATTTCTATAACTTTTGTATAATGTAATTTTGTATAATATAATTTTTATAAATGTGTAAAGTTCAGATGTTTGTGTTTGTATAAGTTTGTAATTTCGATTGTATACAAAAATAAATAAATCTGCAGATTATACAAACGATGCAGCTTAAACTATTGCTATATTCCGTAAATATGCAAATTGTAGATATGGTGTATAATTAAACTTAATATAGTGGCTATTTGTGAAAATTCCCCATACAAAATAGGCCAAAGAACCCCAACAAAAAGAAACAGTAAAACTTGGCCCAGTCCATTAAATGAACCTGCTAGCTCTTATAACAAGACCCTAAAAAGTAGGGTTTCCAATTGAGCTCATGTATTTCCTCTTTTATGTCGCCGTTCCAAGCTCTCTCGAACTCAACCTTCCTTTTTTATTTCTGTATGGATCATCAACACTTTCATCTTGGATGCTAAGTATTCATCTTCCTCAGGTAATATCATCATTTTCTTCCACTTCTCATCTTTTTTTGTTTCCTCGTAGTCATGACTCAATTTTTCACTTGAATGAGGAAAATTATCCATAGGATCATCTGATTCAATCTCTATTATTATAAATTCGATTTCTATTATGCTTAGATCAAATATAATGACGTCAAAGCGAGAACGAGGATTTTATTTGAACATCATAAGTGCCTGATACTTATTAAGTAATACTCATTGAAATTCTTTCATCCTTTGGCTAGTGAAACTTGACTTGAGAATGTTTCAATTCAACCTCTCATACGTTTTCACTGCAAAATCTCAAGACACACAAGGCTTAATTTGTCCTTGCGATGTCTGTTGACAAATTCTTCTAGAATCCTCTATGGGCAAAAAATAAATTTAGTTTTATAAATCTACTAATCTGAAATACTTTGTCATTATACACATGTTCAAAGAAGGCATAGGAGAAAATGAGATCAAAAATCCTGACCAATGTTAGTTTCTTTAGGCGAGCGATTTTCATCTTCAGTTCTCCTAAAGATTAAAATATTTAGGAGAACTGAGGTTCAATACCGCTCGCATGAGGAAACTCAACATTGGTCAGGGTTTTGATCTCATTTTCTCCGATGCCCTCTCTGAACAAGTGTATAGTGACAAAATATTTCAGATTTGTAGAACCTTCCATTATTACACTACCCAAGGAAACTTGGAGCACTAAGAATCTCAGATTTATAGAACCTTACATGATTTCACTTTTGAAGGATTCAGTGCACTAAGTATATCAGGATTGTAGAACCTTCCGTGATTTCACTACCCAAGGGCAACTTAGTGCACAAAGTATTTAAGGTTTGCAGAATCTTTCATGATTTCACGACCAAAGGGTAACTGGATGCAGGATTTCGAAGACTATTACTCCATAAGTATTGAATCCTTTTTCATGTTCAAATATAATGTTCATTGTCATTATTTTGTCATTATATTTGATCTAAGTGTTATCCAAATATAAAGATTGAATCAAATAATTTTATAGATATTACGCATTATTTTGGTGAAAATTTGATCCATGACCCTTAGTAGAGGAAGGAAAAACAAAAAGACAAGAAGGAGAAGAAAAGGATGATATTGCAGATAGTAATGCGAATGTAATTGATGAAGAAGAGTCTCAAGAGAAGAGAGCATCTGAAATGATTTATTAGTTATTAACATAATGTATTTAGTAGTCATAGATTTCTCTTGGGTATCTATTTCAAGAAATAAGTGAAGGTTGTGAAGAGCACGAAGAAAACCCAACATTGGTACTGCTAAGAGAAATAGCTTGTTAAATTTGTTAAACTAATTAATAGCTTTTATTTGGTATAGTTAGATACTTGTATATATCAACATGAGTATAACTTATAAGTATGATCCTTAATCTTCCCTAAAACCAAGTAGTTAACGTTTCAATTTATGTGATTTAATTTGAATATACACAATTGTTTAAGAATATAAAATAAAGATCATTATTGAAATAGTGATTATAAACATGTTTTAACATTAATATATATGATTAAAGACTTATAATCTTGAGGTCTTAAAATTTTTATGTCATTTCAAATGAAATCATGTTGTAGTAGTTGTTATACTTATATCAAGTTTGATGCATATTAAGAGAATAAAGAAGCTTATAGTGGAAGTGAAGAAGTTGTTCCAACGAAGAGCAGTCGATACAGTCTGGTGAACTCAATAATGACAATCCATATTATGAAACAGTCATAAAAAAGAAAAAAAGACTATCACGCCTCGAAAACTCGAATCATGATGACACCTACTATAACCCACCCTTAGATAAGTCAACTCGTAACCCTGAACCACAAGCAACATGCATATATGGTAGATACAATAAATAATATGGAATACAAAATAAATCAATATAGAAAACAACGCAAGATAATAACTAAAGAAACTATATATACAAATCAAAAGAGCCAACCCAAAACCTGGCGATCACACATTCGAAGCTACTACATAATAGAACAAGTCGCAAAAGTGGACCAAAATATACAGACTTGTCTCAAATGAAAAAGACTAGACAAAACTAAACAAGAGGAGATGTGTACGATCTATCTCCAAAAGCTCACCCTTTTATCTTAATCCTCTTACAACCGACTCGATATTAGTATTGGTGGCTGGGCTCAGAGCAGTATTACGAAAGTGGATGCAGAGTATAATATGAGTACCAAAACAACAGGTACCTAGTAGGCCTCATAGGACCCCTATAAGTTGATTCAACATAGAAAGTAAGAAAATAATACAAAGCAAGAAATAACACGAAGTAAAGATCAAAAGAGCGAAAAGGCAACGATAATCAAACTAAAGTGCTCACGAGTCTAAGAATATATTGAAAGGAAAGCAAAAAACTAGCTAATACATAACTAGAACCCATAAGCCTAGTAAGTACACTCATGCACAATTTAAAGTAAATAACCTAAAGGAGATATGTATGATCCAAAACGCAATAAGTCACCCTCTTTTCTTAATCCTTCTACAATCAACTTCATATCAATAGTGGTTATTGGGGCTTAGACAAACATCATGAAAATAGATGCAGAATGTAGTATGAGTATCGAAACATCAGGTACCTATTAGTCATCTTAGAACACCCATAAGACGACTGAGCTTGGAAAGTAAACACAATAATGAAAAATGAGAAATAACACTAACTAAATGTCAAAATAGTGGAAAGGTAACAATAATCAAACTGAAGTGCACACGAGTTTAGGAATATATGGAAAGGAAAGCATGTAACTAGCTAAAACCTAACTAGACCCCCATAAGCCCAAAAAGTACACTTGTGCACAACTTAAAGTAAATATCCCGAATGAACCCCCATAAGCCTGACAAGTACACAAAAGAGCTACAACTCTAATGAGTATGAGAAATGGTGAATCTATAACTATGAGTACATAGCACAAACCTTGAAAAGTGGACAAGATGCATAAAGAATTCAATGGAACCATGACACTATGAATTAACTCGATCGAGGATAATATGCCTGAATCACAGACTGCGCTAAAGATAATGTGCTCAGACTTTAAATATGCGGATATACGAATTGTCAAAAAGAGTCCCACATAAAAGTCACCATCATAAGACCATTTTGGATCGACATCCACCCCAAAGGTTCCAATGAACTACTCCAAGTACGAATCAAATCCAGCCTGAAATCATCGAATGAAGCCTAAAATCAAAATGGAAAATCACTGGGGTTGTAGTATAAATGGGAATTATGGATGAAAGGTCATCATAGAAGATTTACCGCCTAGCTAAGGCTGATACTATTAGTCTTAAGTCTACTATATTAGTCTATAGGGAGCTAAGTCATCCAAAACAATGATGGAGAGTTCTAAGGCCTATCAACCCCAACACACGAGTCTAAGGAAACACTAGCCTAAGTCTAGGCTAAGGCCATTAATAGGCTGATATCTATCACAAGATTCACAACCAACTAAGAACGACTACCTCAAGGTAAGGTACGATCACAAAACAAGAATAAACATGCTAACACTCCAAAAATATCCCGACTACCACCTAAGGCATGATTTCTAACCAAAAAATATGAATCATCCACCAACAACAATGCGATCAAACAAGAGATAACATAAGGCATGAAGGAATCAAGACAAGTAGAAAGGCATGCTTCATTTTACCCAAAAAATCTCTTAAAACATGATAACTGAACATGGAACAACCTAAAAACCCATCTCAACACAATCTAATCAACATGAACTCACAAACACAAGATTAATCTAATTTGTGCGTCATAGACTACCTCAAAATTCAATCGCGCGTGCTCCCAAATCACCATTCTAAAGATTTGCCTTTCTGAAAGGCCTCTGATCACTGCCATGCAATGAATATCATAAACAAAATGTCAAAAAAAACATTTTCCATGGCCCAAAAACTCAAGTCATGATGGAACCTACTATAATCCATCAATAGGCAAGTCAACATGTAACTTGAAATGAATAGTAACATAATACATGGTAGATATAATAAATAACATGAAATATAGAATAAAATATTAAAGGAAATCAAATGAGATTTCCTTTGATTTTCGTTTAGGGAATAAGAATGGAAGCAACTATATTGTAACATCCCGCCTTATAAAGAAACTAGAAATAGAAAGAAATCAATTTTGGAAAGATTAAATTTGGAAATATTGGCACGATGTGCTAAATATGAGTTTGGGTCTAAATTTGGAAATATTGGCACGATGTGCTAAATATGAGTTTGGGTCAACTTTAAACGACCATAACTTTCAATGCATGAGGATTTAGGTGGTCTATAAAACATCAGATGAAATGACTTTGAATTATCTTTCCAACGCCACCAAGTTTTCTAATTTTCAAGCTTGTATGAGGGAGATATGCCAGTTGAAGTTGGGTTGTCCAATTAAGAAAAGTTACGTTGATTTAAGAGGGGTATTTTGATCTTTTCATTACCCAATTAAGTTATTTCGTTTTTTCATGATTTATTTGGGGTCTAAACTTATTTGGTTCAGTTTACGCATTCCAAATTAACGCTAGGGCTTCGAGAGAGGACAAAAACCAAGGTTTCATCGCGTTCTTGAGATTTCGCTTGCAGATTTCGCTAAGGGTTGATCCCTAAGAGGTATGAGATATCACATAGCATTGTGTTTGTTCACTCATGCGCCAATCATTACGTTCTTGCAACTAGAGTATATGAGTTCTTGATGAATTTTGTTGAAGTTTTGTTCGAATCTTGACTGTTCTGTTTTAGATGAGTTCTTGAGATAATTTAATGAGATTTAAGGTGGTTTTTGAGTAGATTCTTGTATACTTTAGTTAGGTATTCGAATCTAAGTGATTAGGGAGGAATATATTCGATTCTAGATGAATTAGGGTCAAAAATCGAGTAAGAGAATTCATTCAATTTTTTGGGAAAAGGGTAGGGCGTCGCGCCACTCAGTGCACCACACATTAGCATTTGTAGGCTGCGCTATGGGGTGCCGCTCCACTCACTACTTCCCAACCAAGGTTCTGCAGGATAGGGTCTGGTGCCCTGCGCCACTCAGTACGCCAGGGTCTCCAGGTCCTCTACCCTTTCCCACTTCGTTCAGTCTGAGTTTTCTCGAATCATATTTGTGCTTACTACACTCTAACGTACGATTAAATATCAGGAGATCATCTATAACTTGTGATCATGACCCTTGAATCCATAATTCAAATTCAAGGTAGATCTAAGAGTCAAGTCAAGAGAGTTCTTAGAGTCATTCAAAAGTGTTTTACAATGGTCTTAAATTTGTTCTAAAGACTCAAACATAGAGTTTGAGAAAGAGTAGAGTCGAGTAAGTTTCCATAAAAAGATGTATGATACTAAGTAATCTCAAAGAGAAAATGTCACGACCTGAGAGAACCCCCAAGTTTTAACATGGCGTACTTAACCCCGAAGGGATCTTATATAATCCCTTAGTATATGTTGAACATTAAAGTATAGAAAAATAGCGGAAAATTTAAAACTTTTCTTTACAATCAAAGTCTTTGTAAAATATGAGAGAGTCTATAACGCAATGTCTCAAACCATCTATAGCTTAGAATTAAACCTCTTTAATACAACTTAGGGACACGATCCTTACAAAAGCTTAACGACATAAAAGTAAAGACATAAAGGAACAAGGTGGGTTCGTCCTTGAAATTATGAGGAATCCCCAAGTCTTCCACTCCAAGCTCCTTATAAACCTATCTTCCAAGTATAGGACACCACATCTCCAAACCCTACACTTTGTAGAAAATTTAGAAATATGGGTTTGCCACATAATAGAATAGTCAATTATTAGAATCATTACATCATAATAGAATAACCACATAAATAACCCTAGGTTGCACTTGTTCCATGTGTAGATAAAGCCCCATAACCTCTCTACACTAAGTACTACCTTTGGATCACCATGCTTATACTTAGCATACATTAGTCTCATCCATATTCGTACACTTAGTAAAGAGATATTCATAAACACTAGCTCATACCAAGGGAAGTCAATCATAGTGCTAATTCAATGGAAGCATACAATACTCACAATCCTCATAATAAAATAGAACTACACCATGACTACTTTAAGAGTCTACTTGTGTCATGTATGAGTGGCATCCCATAATACCCCTCATACTAAGTCGGTCTCCTAGATGAGTCATTGTCATAGTTCATGCAATATATTCATATCACACATACATACATGGATTCACACTTCTTCACATCATAAGGGAACTGCCCACAACCTTTCATAAGTCCACTAGTTCAATGTTCAAGTGAATACTCATACCCCCACTCACACCAAGTAAACTCATCAAGAAGTCATAAGTATAGGTCATATACATATGCATAATAAATATCAAGTGAAATCATCCATAACATTCTTATATGCCATACATTCATAATTCAGAAGCTTTTATAATCATAAAAAACCTCATGTGACCTCTCTTAAGATCTACTTGTGCAATGCACAAGGCGGAGTCCCATACCCCCACTCATACTAAGTAGTACCCCTTAAGAAGTCATAATTAAAGTCCATGTTCTTATCTTAATTCATATTCGTATCTTAGTTCATATTCTTAATATATAGGGAGATTTACATAACCGACATACACCATGTGAGCTACATGGAATCCGGTGTTCTACCCCCACACCGAAAAGAGGTATTTCACTTGCCTAAGGTGAAACTAACATAATTAGCGTTTAGGTGGATCCACTAGGTAAAGACTTATGTGGGCCCATAGTTATGGAACAAGGAGATTGCTAGTAGAAACTCGAACTTGCTAAACATAGAAGGTTTCCATCTCATGAGAAACATATATATATTGGGAACCTAGACTTGCTAAACGTACAAGGAATCCATATGGGAAGCCAGTCTTGCTAAACATAAAAGCCTCCATCTCATATTCATGTTCACTAGGTGGTAAGCACAATTCCCTCTAAAGTAACATTAAATCTTTACTTAAGTTCATTGTTCATAGGAGAATACACTTAGGCATTCATCCCAACTACATTATATTAGCTCAAGGATTCATTAGGTAAAAATAGCCTTCCAACCTTAGAATCATCAACATGTGAGGAGGACTTTCACATTACATGCATTAAGTCTTCATGAGAATAGTCATACATTCATCATAATAACACAACTAGGATCATTGATATCTTCATGTTCACGTCGTATCATACTTGGTCACATTTAGGGTTGTCCGGAAAGGGATTTTATCTCAACACCACAATACATATGACAAGAAAGCACCTCCACCTTTCAAGTGGATCAACAGTTCATACATAATAAGTAAACACCTTCACCTTTCAACTGGATCAATAACTCAAACATAATTATACTTCAACATATAATTAGATCATTACTTGCCCTTTCAAAATCTATGGACCAACTCATCCCAAGCATATAGCAATAGCACATTAGATAAGGGAATACCATGATCCAACAACTCATAAATACATTAACCACATCATGATTTTCACATTATACTTCAAGATTCACAAACATGCTTATAGTATCATGATCAAGTCAATTATGGTTTAAAAGCATTAACTATAACAGTTCAAGTCTAGGTGATCTAAACTAAGGCATTACATGCATAGATTCATCATTCTAGGAAAAACACATTCAAACCCTCAATTAGCCTCTTTCATGGCCCAATCCTAGAGTGTATCAATTTCACCCTAGAATCTTAGGTTAATGATGAATACAAGTAAAATGACACCTAAATTATGTTATTACATCAAGATCAGCTCTCATTCAATCAATTGAATCAACTTCAAACAACATTCATAATGTAGAGAAGAGTCGTAACTAGGGTTAAGGGAAAACTCATGGATTCTTTGGAATTCAAGTTAATATCATCTTAAAACAGTAGTATCATTAATAACAATCATAAATCACATAATCAATATTCAACAAGTCCCTTATCATAAAGTCAATTTAGTAAAAAGGGGAAAACATGGGCCAAGGGGAATTCTCATAAAAATCCATCAATCCATTGTTAATTCATCATAAAAAACCCATAATAAATCATAATAAAACAATTGATTTCATTTTACAAGAAGACCCATGACTAGTTTTCAAAACACTACATTTGGGGAATTTGGAAACATAGTTGAAGGGTCTTCTTGGTGATAGCTAACCAAGAATGAAGAAATCACATACCTTAGGTGTATAAATACATGAAGTTGGAATTGAAAATATTCCATCTTCAGTCCCTGGTTGATATCTTTCTTGGTCTTCAATGGAGGTTCTAGAGAGAAGATTCTTGAAGAGAAAGGTAGTTAGGTTTTGATTTGGGGTCTTGCGTTGAATGTGTTAAAGTGATTAGTTTAGGGTCCATTAAAATTATATAGGAGGTAATTAACTAATTAACCGACCTATATTAACCCCTAATAAATTAACTAGTTAATTCCCAAACACCTAACTCAAACTAAAATTTGTAAAATTTGGCAGCATCCACGCCCACCCATCCACGAACCATGGATGGGTCTAATGGCCGTACGGTGGATCCATGGATTGGGGTTGTGGCTCAAAAATGAAGGACAATCCTTCCTATACTAAGTCTTGACCCAGGCCCATGACCTATGGGGCATGGATTGGTCTATAGGGTGTTGCTTGGTCTCGTAGGTCAAGCTGTTTTGACAACTTTTTGGGCAGTGTTGGGGTCCTCCTCAAGGACCCCTTGGGTGGTCCTTGGGGGGTCATACCCTGACGTGTAACCCCTAAACATGATGTTCTAAGTATGGGAGTGTCACGCCCGGGGAGCACCCCCTAGAAGTAACAAGGCGTACTTGACCTCTCTGGGGTCTTGTACAAGCCTCTTAGCAACATTCATCGCATATATATGAAAAGTAGTGAGGAATTAAAACTTTTCACAATAATAGTCAATAAGGACACTCTTTATAGAATATATGAAAACTAAGTCTCGTCATAATCCATCTTAGACACATATTAAGATCACAGGGTCAGATCCCTTACATTGAAAAAGTAACGATAGTCTATTACAAAGTGTTTAATAAGAGATAGGTAGAAACATAAAACATGTCCTCGAACATATGAGGACATACCAAGCGTCTTGAGAGAATTCTACTTCCCAAGCTTCAACTTCTAAGAAAATCCTCACTTGCCACCTACACTTGTAGAAATAGAGAAACATATGGAATTAGCACATTGAATGCACTTATTATGGTGAACATGCAAGAAAACCATGAAAAAGGGACATTTACTTTAAGATGTGCTTTCATGCTATTTTGATAGTAACCTTTATCATAAGATTTCAAGAAACATATTACAAGTCAACAATCACATATAAGACATATTCCATATTCAACAAGTAAACCTTTTCATCCCTTTAGACCCTCTACCTAAGGTTACTCTAAGACTCACTTGAGTAAGACAAGAAGAGAACGCCCATACACCCTTTTCAAACACACCTAAGTGATCCCAAAAGATACCCTAGATAAGAGTTTTTTTATTCAACATACTTCATTAAGAGAATCTTATTCATTGAAACCATTTAAGAAAGAAGTAACCAATTAGGGGACTTCACATAATGGTCTTGGAAGACCTACAGAACTCACTTTAGCATTTTCAAGGCCTACTCGTGCCATGTGTAGATAGCCTCTCATTCCACTAGCCACACATTATAAACCTATCCAAAACTGGAGTGCACATCCCACGTGATGAGGATAGGCATTAACCGACTAGAAAACACTAGCTAGGTATGAAATCTGGTGTCATAAGAACCCCACACCGTGGAAGCTGTTCTACTTGCCAAGGGTAGAACTAGGACACATCCCATGTTGGCACATGGTTAAGGGATATCAAGGGCTTCTTTGTTCTCGAGTCTCATCTAAAGTAGAGCTAGTACCACAAGCATATCCACTCGGTGCTTTGGCTTTGTTCTTAAAGAGTCATTTCATTCACATAAGTATATTAGAGAAGGTACCATCACTAAGCTCTACCAACTCAAAATACCATAACCAAGAAGGGATCCACTAAGGTCTACCAATCAAGGTCTATTTTTGATAGCTCTTATGACTTTCTTTAAGGTGGTCGCATGTCGTTCCGGCTAACCTAATCTCTAAGTCCATCATTCCCCCAAGAAAGAGGCACCATATATGTCTTTTCCTTCAACGCTTCTTCTTAACCTTCTTTTCATTATTCAAGGCTTTACTATCCTAACCTTCTTTTCTTATTCAAGGTTTTAAATTTACTAGGATTCTAGACTCATCAAGAAGGGGCACCATGCTTAGGTATACCGGTTCAAGACATACTCTAGAATACCTCATTTAATCATTCAAGGAAAGACACCTACTCTAGGTCTACCGATCCTAGACTTCCATTCATACACTCATTCAATACAATATGTAACGACCCGAGGGTATACCCTAGAAGAAATGGTATCCTCAAATCGCCACACGACATACTCGACCTCTCGGAGGTCTTATACAAGACCTTAGACATCATTCATCGCATATAAATATGAAAAGTAGTGCGGAATTAAAACTTTTCATAACAATATCTCAAATCTCTTTTATAGAAAACATATGAAATGCTAAGTCTCATCATAGCCATCTTATACTCATATAAATCTTTGGGTCACAGCCCATACATCAACAAAATAAAAGTACTTAAGTCTATTACAACGTTTTTCAAAAAGAAGAGCTAAAACATGACTATGTCCTCGACTCATGTGAGGACATACCAAGACTTGCTTGAAAGGATGCTATTTTCAAGCTTTGCTTTCAATGAGACTCCTCACATGCCACCTACACCTTTAGAAGTAAAACAACATATGGAGTTAGCACATTGAATGTACTAAGTAGGTGATATGCAATAAAATCATGCTAAAATGGACATTTGCCCATAATATGCTTTTTATGCTCTTTTTTAAGAAAACTCCATAACATAATTATAAGAACCACTTTCACATCAAGCTTCACAAATAAGACACATTCCAATTAATCCACTTAACACCCATAGCCAAAACAGACCAAAAATTAGTTTTTCAGGAAAAAAAATTGCAGACAATTAAGGGGAAATGCAGTTGGGTCAACTTAAAATGATCATAACTCTTATCATAAAATGAATTAGGTCTCTCATGACCTACCCACAGATAGATAATTGAATTATCTTTTCATATCCACCGACCTTGCTAACATCAGACCTCCGAGTAAAAAGTTATGTCCATTTTAGTAAAGGCCTGTCGAACAGGCCCTCACGACGGATCCAACGACGGGGCGTCGGGCACACGACGGACCGTCAGTCCTGGCCGTCGTGTGGCCCGACAGCAACCTTCCCAGGGGTATTTTTGACCTTTCCCACTCCATTTAAACCAAAAGTTACGTCGTTTTGACCCTAAATCATCAGATTTTAGTCAGTTTAAGCCTAGAAACATAATTAAAACATATCCAAGTCAAATCATTAAATCAAAACTTAGAAAATTAGAAGCAAGAGAGGAGAAAAAAAATCTCAAGAATCCTAGTTCAAGAACGCCACAAGCTCCAGCAGTTCCAGCCCAGAAACTTAATTATTTTTCCGTGGATTTCATCACCAGGTATGCGGGATTTCACTAGTGGGTTCCTTTCACCCATTGGGTCCCTAGTTTTCAGTCAGATTCTTGATTTTCTTATCATGATTAAACCTAGGGTTTCTAGAACTTTGATAGAACTTCATGAATTTATTAAATATATATTCCAAATCAGATTATCATGTTATTACTCAGAATATCGAATGAATTTCAGAACCCTAGCTTTGTATTTCTTTAGTTCTTGAATTACACATGCTAGGTCAGATATTTCAGAAACTTCAGATATACATGCCTCAGTTATAAATGCATAATTACCAGATTAATTATTGCATTCTCAGTTTGCTTGTTCAGTTCGAGCTATCCAGTATTTACAGAAGCTCAGACATAATTAGTTAATTTACAGAATTTATTGGGAGTAGCATAATACCGAGTTGGACTAGGGTTTAGCGTACCCAATAGTCCCAGAACTACTAGCCAAGTAGGTTGTAAGTCCCCTCTGTGGGCAATCAGTTTAGTGATCACGCCAGCATGCCTTTATACCTTTGGCAGGGTATATTGGGTCCTCTCGATGGGGCGAATACATCGAACTCCACATTTAGCTCATGTGGTTTTATTATCGGTTATTAGTAGCTCCCACAGTTCAGTCAGACTCTCTGCATGACCATTTATCAGTATATTCAGTATTCAGTTTTAGCATGTTATAAATTGGTCATTGCATTCAGTTAGCTCAGAAATTCAGTATATCATGTTCAGATTATTATACTTGCTTTTGTGCTTGTTCAGTTATGTTTTATTTCAGCTTTACTCTATCCTACATGCTCAGTACCTTTCAAGTACTGACGCATACGTGCGCTACATCTTCTCGTGATGTAGGTTCAGGTTCTCAGCATCCAGATCACGCATAGATCGATTTCCCAATCTCCAGATCAGCAGATTCAGTGGTGAGTCCTCATTCTCCGAGGACAAGACTCATGAGTTTCTCTTCAGTATTTAGTCTTTTAGTTTCAGTTTTTGCTAGATTTAGCTGGGGCTTGTCCCAGTATTTCTAGTCCAGTTTAGAGGCTATTTTCAGACATAGTTAGATTTAGCTTAGTATGAGTTAATATTTCCTTTGTATTAAACTCATTGTTTTCAAATATCTCAGTTATAGAATATGGGTATTCCCCATCTTTTCAGATTTAATTATGATTTAGCTTCCGCACATTTATTTTCTTTAGTATGCTCATGATCATGCCAGCAGGGTTAGCTTGGGATCACTTGTGGTCCTAGGTTCCGTGTCCGCGTCTCGGGGTAGCTCGGGGCGTGACAAAACTTGGTATCAGAGCACTAGGTTCAAGAGTCCTAGGATGTCTGAAAAAGCCGCACTAAGTAGAGTCCTTTTCATGGGTGTGAAGTGCACCACATCTAATGAGAGGGAGGCTATGAAGTGTTTTAGGAAAACTTCACTTTCTTGATATTCTTATCGTGCGTTGGTATGATCTTCTTTCTAATCCATCGTTATGCGCTTAAGATCATGCATTCTCGTAGAGCTTAGGCATGGAATGCTAATGCACGCAATGCTAAGCAGTTCCTCTAGTACCAGATAAGGAAGTTCAAATGCAGAGTTTCAGAATGCCAATTCAGTTTTTGGCTCAGAGTATGAACAACAAGAACAATCAGTAGGTTCGAGTTCCTACTAATAGAAATGATCGATTAGTGGCAGCCAGAGTTTGTGATTTCGTTAGGATGAATCCACCTAAGTTTTCAGGGTCGCAAGTTGGTAAGGACCCGTAGAAGTTCATTGACAAGGTCAAGAAAATATTTGGTGTGATGTCAGTAACTGGTAGTGATAGGTGAGATTGGCATCCTACCAACTCAAGGATGTGACTCACATATGGTTCACTCAGACAACGGACATGACTTTGTCTTTTGTAACTCAGTATAGCAGTCCGATTCAGTGTTAGTCAGAAACTCTCTCAGAACCTTTCTCAGTCTCTACTCAGTTGGTGACCCAGTTATAGCTAGACGGTATACAGAAATTGCCCTGTCACAGTCTCTCAGAAAGTCACTCAGCAGATCTAGTAGAGTTAGAAATGGTAGACTTCGATGTTATTCTAGGCATAGATTGGTTACACTCATGTTATGCCTCAGTCGATTGCAGAACTAGGATTGTTCGTTTTCAGTTTCCAGACGAACCAATCTTAGAATGGAAGGGTAGTAGCCTAGCGCCTATGGGTCGATTTATTTCTTACCTTAAGGCCAGAAAGATGATATCTAAGGGTTATCTCTATCATCTAGTTCGGGTTAAGGATTCTAGCCTTGAAACCCCAACTCTTGAGTCAGTTCCAGTAGTCTGTGAATTTCCAGAAGTATTTCCAAAAGATCTTCCCGGGATCCCTCCCGAAAGGGAAATCGACTTTGGAATTGATCTCCTTCCAGATACCCAGCCTATTTCTATTCCTCCTTACAGAATGGCTCCAGCAGAGCTTAAGGAATTGAAAGAGCAGTTGAAAGACCTTCTAGATAAGGGTTTCATCAGACCTAGTATTTCACCATGGGGTGCACCAGTATTGTTCGTAAAGAAGAAAGATGGTTCTCTCAGAATGTGCATTGACTATAGACAGTTGAACAAGGTCACAATCAAGAATAAGTATCCCATCCCCAGGATTGATGACTTGTTTGACCAACTTCAGGGTGCTAGTCATTTCTCAAAGATAGACCTCAGATCGGGTTATCATCAGCTCAGAGTCAGAGATAGTGACATTCCAAAAACAGCCTTCAGAACTCGGTATGGTCATTATGAATTTGTAGTTATGTCGTTTGGACTAACCAATGCTCCTGCAACTTTCATGGATTTGATGAACAGAGTGTTCAAACAGTACTTGGACTTGTTCGTTATCGTCTTTATTGATGATATCCTCATTTACTCTAGGAGTGAGGAAGAACATGCAAGTAATTTGAGAATTGTGCTACAGACTCTCAAGGATCGCCAATTATTCGCTAAGTTTAGCAAATGTGAGTTTTGGTTGCAATCCGTTGCTTTTCTTGGTCACATTGTATCTAGCGAAGGGATCCGCGTAGATTCACAGAAGATAGAAGCAGTGAAGCAATGGCCCAGACCTACCTCTGCTACAGATATCAGAAGTTTCTTAGGTCTAGCGGGTTATTACAGTAGGTTCGTGGAAGGATTTTCATCCATAGCCTCACCATTGACTAGGTTGACTCAGAAGATGGTCAAGTTCCAATGGTCAGATGATTGTGAGAAAAGCTTCGCAGAATTGAAAACTAGATTGACTACAGCTCCTGTCTTGACTCTACCAGAGGGATCAGATGGTTATGTGATCTATTGCGATGCATCCAGAGTTGGCCTTGGTTGTGTGTTGATGCAAAGAGATAAGGTTATATCTTATGCCTCTAGACAGCTTAAGGTGCATGAGAAGAACTATCCAACTCATGACCTCGAGCTTGCAGCAGTGGTGTTTGCACTCAAGATATGGAGACACTACTTGTATGGTGTTCATGTAGATGTGTTCACCGATCATAAGAGCCTTCAGTATGTGTTCACCCAGAAAGAGTTGAATCTTCGCCAGAGGAGATGGCTTGAGTTCCTTAAGGATTATGATATGAGTGTGCATTATCATCCTGGAAAGGCGAATGTAGTGGCCGATGCTCTTAGTAGATTATCTATGGGTAGTGTAGCCCATGTTGAGGAAAAAGAAAGGAGCTAGTGAAGGATGTTCACAGGCTTGCTCGCTTGGGAGTTCGCCTTATGAGCATATCAGACAGCGGTGTAACAGTTCAGAATGGGGCAGAATCGTCTTTGGTAGTGGAGGTTAAGGAAAAGCAAGAGAGTGATCCGATCTTGCTTGAACTAAAGGGTGCAGTCAACAATCAGAGAGTGGAGGTTTTCTCCCAAGGGGGAGATGGTGTACTTCGCTACCAAGGTAGATTGTGTGTTCCTGATGTGGGAGAGTTGAGGAAGCATATTCTTGCAGAAGCTCATAACTCCAGGTATTCTATTCATCCAGGTGCCACTAAGATGTACCGCGATCTGCGGGAAGTCTATTGGTGGAATGGCATGAAGAGGGATATAGCAGACTTTGTGAGTAAGTGCCCCAATTGCCAGCAAGTCAAGGTAGAACATCAGAAACCAGGAGGTATGACTCAAGAGATCGATATTCCTACTTGGAAGTGGGATGTGATCAATATGGATTTCATCACAGGGTTACCTCGTACTCGCAGACAGCATGACTCAATTTGGGTGATAGTCGATAGGATGACTAAGTCTTCTCGCTTTTTGGCGGTCAAGACTACATATTCGGCAGAGGACTATGCTAAGCTTTACTTAATGAAATTGTGAGGTTGCATGGGGTTCCTTTGTCTATCATCTCAGATAGAGGTCCTCAGTTTACCTCTCATTTCTGGAAGTCATTTCAAAAAGGTCTTGGTACTCAAGTTAACCTTAGTACACATTTCATCCACAGACGGATGGGCAGGCAGAGCGTACCATTCAGACCTTAGAGGATATGTTGAGAGCTTGTGTGATCGATTTCAAAGGTAGTTGGGATGATCACCTTCCTCTTATTGAGTTTGCCTACAATAATAGCTACCATTCCAGCATTCAGATGGCCCCTTATGAGGCTTTATATGGGCGTAGATGTAGATCTCCTGTTGGTTGGTTTGAAGTAGGTGAAGCAGCTTTGATAGGGCCAGATTCAGTCCTTTATGCTATGGAGAAAGTTCAACTCATTAGAGATAGACTTAAGTCGTCAGAAATCTTATGCAGATGTAAGGAGAAGGGAACTAGAGTTCCAAGTTGATGATTGGGTTTTTCTGAAAGTCTCACCTATGAAAGGGGTGATGAGATTTGGAAAGAAAGGGAAGCTCAGTCCTAGATATGTAGGCCCTTACAAGATCTTGAAAAGGGTTGGCAAGGTGGCATATGAGTTAGAGTTGCCAGCAGAATTAGCAGCAGTGCATCCGGTCTTCCACATCTCACTCTTGAAGAAGTGTGTGGGTGATCCAGCCTCTATAGTGCCATTAGAGAGTGTGGCGGTGAAAGATAGTCTTTCTTATGAGGATGTACCAGTTGAGATTCTTGACCGTCAGGTTAGAAGGTTGAGAAACAAAGAAGTCGCTTCAGTCAAGGTTTTGTGGAGGAGTCAGTCCGTAGAGGGAGCTACTTGGGAAGCAGAAGCAGCCATGAAAGCCAAGTATCCTACCTTTTCCTTCCGATTCCACTCCAGCTTGAGGTAATAGTTCCTCTTCAGTTTTACAGTCATTCATGCGTAAATTCAGTTTTAGAATCATGTTCCCTCAGTTTGTACTTGCATTTTCAGCGTAA